>CM056590.1:33550951-34150951 GCA_029721435.1 Gymnothorax reevesii
ACGGTTTTTGAATTCTGCTCTGGAAATGAATTAGGCCTGATGTGCACTAAGACCAAATTCGTTTCCGTGGAAATGGCAAAAATAGTAATCCCGAAGTTTCCAAAGCAGCATAAGGCACATCTAGACTATACATAGAATACGTGTACCAAGTTTGGTGCTGTGATCTTACATAGATTCAGAGTTCTGCTCAGGAAAAAAAAATGATTACGGACGGATGGACGGACACAGACAGACAGACAGACTGACGAGGTGATTCCGAAAACCCCCCTGCATTTTATGCCGGGGGGGAATAATAAGTGCTTATCTTTAGTGGAGGAACACTGCAGCATTAACCAGATCAGGCAACGTACAGTGCAGGTTAGCACCAGGACATAACAGAGGCAGTATTAAATGACCAGTGGAGATGAATATGAAAGGAGTCAGAAGTAAAATCCAAATCCACACAGTTAAATCTAGTACTCTGAAGCAACATGGGGATACCTACTTTCTGCAGCTAGCAGTCCTAACAGGGGGGCAGCATTAGGACAAACAGACAGTTCTCAGTTTTAAAAACAGAGTTAGCAGACTACAGCAATGCTATCTATGAAGAAATGCATGCAGACACAACCTCCTATTAGGAGAATGCAAACCATTACCTTACGCCAAACACATCAATAATATTAGTCATTTAGCAGATGCTCAGCAACTGCCAACTTTGAAGAAATTGCATGCTAAAACGCAGTCTCCCCCAGCCTAGACTTTCTCCAAAGAAAACTTATTTTGACACATTTTCAGCAGACCCATGTTGTAATACAATGCATGGCTTAACAGTAAAGCAAGGCAAACCACATGATCTGCAGAAATTTGTTTCCAGCAACATAAAATTACGAGGCTGATGCTCGAGAACATCAGCTTCCATTTGATTCCATAAGAATAAATGAATTCAACTGAAGCCCGATAATTTAAAAAATCTAGGAAAATGTGTTGCATGTCAGGCTTGGGCTAAACAGTGCACTCACAATACAAGCAATTAAAAAGTTAAAAAAAAAAGAAAAAAAAAGAAGTTTGAAAAACAGTCAGAAGAGGTTTAATTGCATTATTCAGTACTTCCTTCCAAGTTAAAAGCGAGCGCGGCAGGTGTGCTGGACGATAGCATGATGGAGGCTGCTGATCGTTCCGTCTGTTCCTCCGGCTTATCTCTCTTACTCGCACCGCAGGCCATAATCAGCTCCACACTGCAGGTGGAGCGAGGAGCCGGCTCCACACTTCTGTGCAGGGGTTTAAGTTGCATGTAATAGCCTTGCCTTCACGGCTACGGCTCAGGTAATGTACACTTAAAAGCGGTTAAGACACCTTGTGGAAATGGCTTGGCCCTTGAAAGCCAGACAATTTTCGCAACAGTGCCAGCTCATATTCAGGGGGTCAAAGCTGCTAAATGCAGAGAGAGCAAAAGGGCCGAGTCAGCACGATTCGCATATGATGACCTCCCCATTTCTGCAAAACCCAGCTCCAGATTTCAGAAAGCAGAAGCTCGATCCACTGATGTTCAGAGGCGGAGAGTTTTGCTCAGGTCTTCAAGGGGCACCCAAAGGAAAATGGGACGAGGCAGCTGGCGTCGGGTGCCGGAAGGATGTTTTGCTCAATAAGTGGGTACATTCATCAGGCATATAGGAACTTGAGAGGGTGGGAGGGGCCACATGCAGGCAATGGCTCCAAAACTGATGCCAGACTGAGGTACTGCAGGCTCTTGCACAGTCTCATAACGAGAGATGGGAGATCGACAGCAATTCAGTGGAGTTGAATTAAAACAGACGTACTGCAAAATGAACAAAGATTTTCAAGTCTTGACAAGAAAAACTCACCTTTCAGTGAAAAAAAAAAAAATTGCACAAAAGGTGTCGGAAAAAAGGATGAAGACTGTAGGTTTAAGAACAAACAAAAAGAAAGCAAATCCAATGCCAATCCAAGTGAGCATTGACCGAACAGAGGGCTGGCTCTGCAGCTTCATGTGCAGTCCAGCTTTCCAAAATACACCAAACAAAATAAAATTCCATTTGGAGAAAAACACATTTTAACTTAGCAGAGTTTACAGCAGTTCCTTAAGACCACAAAGATGTTGTCCACGTAGTTTGCAAATCATAAACACACACCATTCACCATCCTCTTACCCCTCCATTAATGAGTCCCCAGCACAAGACCAGTTGCCCAAACCAGAGGTTTAGTGTACCTGATGAAGAGGGGTCTTCAGAAAAGTCCGGAAGCTCCTCTGGGGGGTCCCCATAAAAGGAGTTGAACTTGTGGCTGGAGACAGCAGCTAGCACCGCACCCTGGAAACAGCACAGGGCCATTACTTCCTGTACAGTATCCCTGCTCATTTAGGCACAAGACACCAGAGACAAGCTAAAACGAGGCAAGCCAAAGCATCTTCTGAGTTTTGTTAACCTGTATAGAGTAACTAATATGTTTATTTAAACATAGTTCCTCAAATGTAATGAACAGTCTGTGTCCATAAACACATGTACATAACATTTATCTTAAGCCCAATTTTCGACCCTGTTCTGAACTTCCAGATTTATACTGTAAGAATGTACAAGCATAATTAGTATACAATTCATTCCACTAGACCAGGGATGGCCAACCCCTGGTCCTGGAGAGCCGCAGTGTCTACTGGTTTTTATTGTTACTCAGCACTTGATTGATGAATTAAAGCAGTTGATTACAAACCTCACTTATATCACCTGGTGCCTCAGGTTTAAATCGGGTGGAGAAAACCAAACTCCGCACACCCTCTGGCTCAACAGGGCCAGCGTTATCCACCCCTGCTCTATTAACTTTTATCTGTACCCTGTACTTCTACTTTGTCTGAATTACTACTACGCCAAATATCTAACCACATTGACAAATCTTGGTTAACACGTAGATTGCTTTCACAACCTGCAAGTCTGCATAAATGGCTAAAGGAGTCTAGTGGGTTGTTCCTGCTAATTGTTTGATAGGCTCATTATTACCAAATTAAACCTGAGACACTAGGTTAGATCAGTTAAGTGAGTAATCAACTACTTAAGTCCATCAATCGAGTGTTGAGCAACACCAAAAATCAGCAGACACTGCGGCTCTCCAGAACCAGGGTTGGCCACCCATGCACTAGACAGTCTTGCCACCCACAACCGCATGACTGTCACCTACGGCCGCCTCCTCCCAGAGTACCCGCTGTTGATATCTAGAACACTTCACGAAAAGCTTGTTCACAAGCCATACACTGAAAAAAGCACATTCTCGGCATGAAATTGCGCTTTCTTCGGCGAGTTCTGTCGCCATGGCGACCAATATTGCAAGGCATTGTGACCTAACTGTTACCTATTCCCACAGCAAATGTCAGTGGCAACGAAGATGACCACCATGAATTCATAGTAGCTCCTGACTTCGCCCAGGGGCAAAAATTATGCGCGCGCACACACGCACACACACACACACACACACACACAGAAATATGTGGAAACAATGTGACCGCATGCCGAATTTGCTGTTGTCCCCTAGGTGCCATAAAAACCGCACTGACCCACCAAGGCATGGACTCTAAAATACCCCTGAAGGTTTCCTGCAAGTTGCGAGGAGATGCCTCCACAGACCGGACTTGTCGTCTCAGCACAACCCATAGATTGCCTGGATTGGGATCTGGGGAATTTGAAAGCCAGGAAAAAACCTCAAACGCTTCATCATGCTCCTAAAACCATCCCCGATGTAAAACTGAAGTCAGTCACATTACTTCCCCGACCCAGGGTTTCACAACAGAGCAGTGCCCAGAGCATCACACTTCCTGCACCAGCTTGACTTCTTGCCACAGTGCCACCTGGCACCATAATTTCGACAAGTGAAAGCCGCATGCACACCAGTAAAGAAAAATTGGACTCACTGGACCAGGCAAACTTTTTCAGTTACTCCAAGATCCAGTTCCAAACACAGGTGCCAATCAGCAGATCCTTTAAGTTCAGAAAGTCGCAAGGTAAGGCCTTCAAGGATCAGGCTCGCTTTTCTGCCGCATTTCAAAGATGCTTGATTGGATTAAGATCTGGAGACTTTGGAGACCAAGCAAACTCCAGAACCTTTCCCATGTCGCTCAAACAATTCTTAAACAGTTTTTTGCAGAGTGGCAGGGCACATTATCCTGCTGAAAGAGGCCACTGATATCAGGGAACACCACTGCCATAAAAGGTTTGCACCTGCATGAAAATGTGTACCAGATTTGCAAAAATGTCAATGTAGGGGGTATGTGTCGAAGTAACATCTACATGAACTAGCGCACTGCCCGTGGCCAAATGAGGCTGTGTTTGAAGGTGGGACATAAAAAGAGGAGTTCATTAATTTTGAAAATTAATCCAAAAAACTTGAAAATGAAGGATGCACACTATCGTGCAATGCGCAAGCCATATCCAAAAGCTTAGGCCGACCTGAAAAACAGTCAGAGAGATATGCAAGCCACAGACAGACAAACTCAGACGGACGCCTCTTGCTTTATAGATAGCAAGATAGATAGATGTCCTCATTTTTCTAGCAGAACATTTCAGAGAGCATAACTCCATTGGCATGCCTTCTTCCCAAAGAGCACCCTGGTGCAATTTCTTCCCCAGGTAAACAATACTTTTGCACCCAGCCATCTACATGATGTAAAAGAAAATGTGATTCATAACCACCTTCTTCCATTGCCCCATGGTGTAGTTTTGATGCCCACATGCCCATTGTAAGCACTTTTGGCAGTGGACAGGGGTCAGCATGGGCAGCCTGACCGGTCTGCAGCTACAAGGTCCCATACACAGCCAGCTGCAATGCACTCTGTGTTCTGACACCTTTCCATAAAAGCCAACATCAACTTTCTCAGCAATTTCTGCTTTTGTAGCACTTGTGAGGGATTGGACCGGACGGGTTCTCTTCTCAAGCGCATCATTAAGCCATGGGTGCCAATGACCTTGTTGTCAATTCATCGGTTGCCCTTTCTTGGACCACTTCTAGAAAGAACTGACCACTCATAACTGGAACACTACACAAGACCTGCTGCTTCAAAGATGCCCTGACCCAGTTGTCTAGCTGTGACAAGTTGGCCCTGGTAAAAGTCACTCACATCTTTATGCTTGAACATTTTTCCTGCTTCCAACACATCAACTTCAAGAACTGTTTATTTGCTGCGCCATATTTCCTCTTACTCAACAGTTGCCACTGCAACTAGATAGTCGTTATTCACTTCAACTGTCAGTGGTTTTAATGATTCGTGTGCGCACGCGCATACGTGTGAATACGTTTAAATATTAGCCTGTTGATTGCCTGTCCAAACTAGGCTTATGCCATCGGAGGCGACGGCTTGGGGTATATCCCCGAACGCCCCCAATCCTCCAATTCCCCAATCCTTAAATAGACCCAATACTATATAAAGCCCCTCAGGTCATGACCTTTCATTTGAACTTAATTTCAGGTCAATCGGACAAATGGTTCTGAAGACGTTGCCAAAATGGTAATTTTCCATCACAAAGCGCCACCTGGTGGCAAATATTGAACCATACAGGTATGATGTCATCACTTGACACATTGTGAGGTCATGACCTTGCAGTTGCACATAGTTTCACGTCAATTGGGCAAACGGTTTCAAAGATATGGCAAAAATGGTGAATTTTATGTGACAAAGCTCCACCTTCTGTCAAAATTTTGAACCAAACAGGTATAATGTCATTGCGGGACACATCCTCAGATCATGACCTTTCATTTGCACTTGATTTGGGGTCAATTGGACAAATATTTCCAGAGATATGATAAAACTGATTTTTTTTTCCGGTTTTTGGCCCCTGGTGGCCAATCTAGAAATTGTAAATTGTCCAAAATTGAATCAGTTCTTCCTCTTAATGATACTTACTTAAATGCAAAACTTGAAATTTCTAATTGAAATATTACTGAAGTTATCGCGTTAACACGTAGGGCGGCGCGGCGGCGGTCGAACTGAAAACATAATATCATTATATATAATTACGTGAATTTAACATCCTGGTCACATTGGTCGGCTTTCATTAGATTTTTTCACGGTTGCTTTCAAAGTTGATGTGAAAAATGGAGTAATGAAAGCAGAACTGCAGGAGACTGACAGACTGAGCCAACAGTGGGAGAGGCTAAGGAGTGTGTACCAATGCGTGGGGGGTAGGGATCAGAGTACAATTAGTCCAATTCACCTTCAACTTCCTTCTGGCATTGAACTTCCTCAGTTGCTCCACAGTTTCCGGAAGGTGGATCTTGTAGGCATAGCGATCCCTCTCCTTAGCAATAGAAAAGAAGCAGTTTAGCGCTAAAACATATTGACCATACTATCAGGAGTGCTTTCATTGCAATCGTAGTGTGGGTGGCACAGGGCAAACACAGAAACATATGTAGCCAAAATAGTGCAATGCAATCCATTAGGATTCCTCATTGATTCACATCGGGTTAAGTACTTTGCGCGACAGAAAAGTGCTCTGCCTTACTTGGCATTCAAAGATGTAACCAGAGCTAACTTACCCGAATGCTTCATATCAGGTCCGTTGCTCTCGACAAAAATCATTGTTTCACTAATTACAAATAGTTCAGCTCATAATTATGTAGATGATGATAATTAACAGGCTTTCATGTCAATATAAATGTTATGAGTAACTCAGGCAAGGAAAATTACATCATCATCAATGAAACCACCAGAAACGTCACAAATTTTACGTCACAAATTTTAACTTTAATATCAAGGACGGTTTAAATTAAACAAGTATTTGCCACCAACGTGTCTTAGTCCCCCGCCAGGAAATGGCAAATCGTGTCAAAATGAACAGCGTCTCGGTGTAACCTTGAGAGTGACGCGAAGGTCACCAAAATCGACTGGCGCCGGTGCACCACCCTAATACATGCTGACATGAAATTTGAAGGAAATCCATCAATTCGTTCTTGAGATATCTCGCTGACAAGGATTCGGTACGTACGTACGGTCGTGAATAGTATGTCTCGCCGCTTTGCGCATTCGCGCGCCGGGGGACAAAAAGTTCATAAAGGCTTCTGAGATGGGGGAAAAAAAAATGTTCAGGTATTTGGTCCCATGAATTTAAATATAAATTTGTTTTTTTTTTAACAAAACAAAAAAGGACATCTAGATAAGAATTTACATCAGAACAATCTTTCATTATATTTATTTGACATTGACAATGTTAAAAATTATTTTTCCTTCATTTGGTGCAAACAAGTATTTTTGAGTTTTGCAATATTAGAATGCATTTTTGCTACATTTGGGACACTGTTGTATTTTCAGAGCATTATTGTGAAAAAGTACATTTCTCCAGCCTGTCTCTCTCATCAAAAATAATGTCTTCCTCAAACTTCAGAGGAAAACACCATCCATCTTACTCACTTCATTATTTTCCACTTTCTACTGACCATTTCCCTTTCCTTAAAGGAAAGTACCTGACCATAGGAATGCTCCCTCAACAAACAGCCACTCCAAATTATAAAGACAGGGGTAAGTCCCTGCCCACAAGAGTTGGGGGGGGGGGGGGACTTTTCATTCCTTTAACTTCGCTTTTAAGTTTGAAAAGAACTATTAAATTTCACATGTGACAGTGGGGGGTAAGTTGGTCCAAGAGCAGCAAAGGATAATTCTTCAGTGTTTCATAGCTTACAAAAGAGAAGATCCAGAGAGATGAAATGATGCATTTCATGCTGCAATCAGCAAACATTTGAAGAAATTTTTCACTGAACATTGGTAAAACTTTTAACACTTTCCAGGAAATGCGGTTCTTTAAGATTTCGAAACATTCACCCCAGCCCCACTGTGATCCAAAAGCCCAAGGCAGTTGATCAGATTGCAAGTTTGCAGTCACAAACACACGATCATAATCTTGCAAGGTATACTAACTAAAGTAGTGAGATGTCAAACTGCGAGCAGATTATCCTGAGCCTGGGAACTGAAGCCTGTCCTCAGCAAAAAAAAAAAAAAAAGTTTTACCCCATTTTATGCGACATTGCCAACAGTGAGCAAGAAAACTGCAAACCTTCCGACCATCTTCCACCCCGCATCTCATTCTATCAGAAAACAGGAATGGGAAAGCTTTTGTTTGAATGCTACCAAGAGTTTCTCCTTCTGTGCCTGTAAGTATCGGCCATTACTGGGAACTATAAACGCCCAGATTATTTTTCCGATTCATCTGAAAAATAAAACTTCTCAAAGCTTCCGTGGCTTGAACCTTACATATTTGAAATTGATATCAGCAATTAAGGAGCAGTAGTTAATCATGATATGGGTTATTAGTTATTCCACCAGTAAGCCTAAGTTTAGAAAATTAACATCAGACTAATTGCTTCCACTTGCTATCAGGGAACAAACAAATCAGCCTTACTGGCGCTAGTGAGAAGGAAAGCGTTAAGCAGGACAAAAAACATCAGAATAATCCATTTTACACACAGTGCCTCCAGAGTGCTGTTCGGGAATTGTCACCTTAAATGAGATTGAAATCTTCAATTATCATGCAATTAAGCCTAGAACAGGAAAGGCAGAAAGCTTTAATGTATGTAATTTGAATAAACTACCCCCATAACAACTCTGCATGAGTATGGATGGCATCCTTCACATACATATCACTGAGCATATGCAAAAACTGCCACTGCAAACTGTGTCAGTAATCTCCCGACCAGTAACGTTTTATTGTAAATCAACTTCTTGAAATAAAGTTGTGAGTTAAAGGCCAGAATGACATGGGAAATACAGAAAACTGCATACAAACACTACCTCATGCCTTCATACAATAATATGCCACAGGTGTTACATTAGCCGGTCTGAATATTCCTGAAGTATTACTATGGGTGTTAATAATACATCTTTTGCCTTATTTGACCCACTTTGATAAAAGGTAATAGGTTTCCCGGCCTATTCTTATTCCAGAAGGCCTCGTCCTGTCTCGTACCTTCAGCCAGGGGTGGTTGAGAGCCTCGTACACAGTGATCCTCTCCGCAGGGTCGAGCATTAGCATGCGGCGCACCAGGTCCTTGGCGCTCTCCGAGATGTGGTTCCACTGCCGGGGGTTCATCTGAAGGGGGCGCACACAGGGTACAAGCGCGTGCCACGCTTTGAGAGGGATGTACGGCTTCTTGGACCCACGGCTGGGCAAGGGTGGGGGGTCAGATTCACTGCTCTGATCGTACTGCTCTCAAGCTGCTCAGCCAATCAACAGTGCATTGTGTGCACCAATCACTGCAGACTAAAACTAACATGGTCTTTAATGTTCTAATACAGACGCTACTGCAGAGAAAATAGCAGCTACTGGGCCACCCAAACTGTAGCCAGAAAGACACAGTAAAAGTCAAGGTAATAAAATCTGCAATTAGGCATTAAGTGGCATTTGGCAAGTTTTTCTCAACACTGAATTGAAAATGACTTTTTTGAAGCCACAAAATAAAATTCAGTCAGCTGGATATTTCAGGTAAAAATTGCTCAGGGGCACAATGGCACTACTTTCTCAAACTGCACAGCATCAGATCGCAAAGCTTTCTTAACGGAGCGGACAGCGGTCTCTTAATAAATCCAAATGCAGCAGAGCTTTTTTTTCAGAGCAAACACACCAGACAGGATATTAACCCTTCGAGCGCTGAAATAAAAAAATATATATATACACACACATATATTTATACCATGGTCTGGGTGAATACTTTTTTCTGATTGGCTGGCAGGTATGCATTAAAACAGGAGAACCGCACAGGTAGTTCGGCTACGGTCGTTTCACCATTCGAAATTTATCCACTAGCCAACTTGTAACCCTAGCATCGTTAAACGTGGTATTCGGCTGGGTACAACGGAAACCTAGCTGCCAATTTATCTCCAGTAAATTTAGCAGCGTCATACAAGGTGCGTCCAGCGGGGCGGTTAACTATAGGTACTCGAGCGATAATGACCGGAAATATTATAGCAGTGAAGTAATCAGGCTTTACTCATTACACGATTGTAATTGTGTACGGTTACAAAGGAAGCTAATGCAGTGGTTCCCAAAGTGGGGGGCGTGCCCCCTAGGGGGGGCGCAGAGCAATTGCAGGGGGGGCACGGGGTGCGGGAGTTCCGGACACCAACAGAAAATCATTTGCATACAGTCCATTCGCTGCCCAGAATTCTGCGATTACATCGTAAATGCTCGCCTTACTCTCAACATAACTGTTCGCCAAATCATTCATCTAGCCTGCCATTTTCATAAATAATTTATGAATGTAGTTGTTCAAATATTTGGAGCCGGTAATGTAGTCTCGCGATACCCAACTCGCCGCTTTTTATCCTGCACTGATCTGGCATATTGATAATAAAATGGTAAGTGACACCGAACAAAATCCGATGAAGACAAGGCAGAAATAACCGAGATTGCGTCATTTTATTCTCGATAATATGAATGCTCTGTATGCTGACAGATTATTTTTATCTAGCCCACCAACTGAACGTTACAAACATATCGGCAGGTTCGGCAAGTGGTGTTCATGAATTTTTTTTCGTACTTCGCTGTCTTTCTGCATCATAGAAACATAATTTTAAGTAGACGGCTATACTCAGGCAGAGGAGTGTAATACAGCCTAATGATTTTATACTTTAAAAGAGATTTTGCATTATTAAATTTTCGTGTCCTTAATTGGAAAATAACTGTGGCCGTTTCCAAACGTGCCAATCATTTTTAATGTTCCCAGCTAGGCTGGACAAAAATCATCTGTTCAGAGCATTCATATTTTCTAGAATAAGCTGACGCGATCTCGGTTAACGTATTTTAACTTAAAAGTGCGAGGCCAGTGAAGAGAGGAAAATGTAACTGTCTCGAGACACTCTTCAGCGGTCCGCACAAAGTCTCTGATTGGCTGAATGCAAGTAAGTTTCTGTTAGTGTCCGGAAAATTCATAAATAGCAATGTTGTTGAATATTAAAAAAAATAAACCTGTTACACTGAACATAATTACACAGTTAAGGTGCTTGAAAACAGTTACACTTAAAATAATTACACCGTGGTTGTTTGTTATTTTGCCATTTCCAATTCTAAAAGTAGCCTAGTTTTAGTTTATGACAATCTACAGTTTATGACCGTTTACCTACATTTTTTCCAAAAAGGTTGAGGTTGCGCAAAAATTTTTTTATGTACCAAAGGGGGGCCCAGCAGAAAAAGTTTGGGAACCACTGAGCTAACGTGTCCACTTCATGTGTCAGCAACTGCAAACAGTTCGCAAGCTCCGTGCTATGCCAGCAGACTGATCTCAGCTCGCTGACTGCGGAAACCGTCATAAGTTCATTGTAATTGTGGGTAGCAAGTTAGCTAGTCTGCATATTCGCACATAATGTTGCGTTATGCATAATCTCCAATTCAGCTGGAATCCGTCATCAAAACAGCTGGTAAACGGATGTAACAGTTAAGCTTGCGCAAAAAAAAAAAAAAATCTCTCTCCACGAACATAAAATGAACTTGGATAGCTGGTTCAATTTAACTTGGCCTAGTTACTGGGTATGAGAAGGCGCGGCGCCTCTTGAATGATTACCATTAGTGCAAAACTTTAACCAAAATTTCAGAATGCTGCGATTTGATATTGCTGGCAAATGACCATGGTATAAGCGGGATAATCAACTCGAAGGTGAGCATTCCACGGTTTTAATGCACTTCGCGGAGGCAAATAACCACCCGACGCGAAGCAGAGGCATTAAAACCGTGGAATGCACACTTTCTCATTAATTATCCCATATATATATATATATATATATATATATATATATATATATATAAACAAACCTAATTATCTAGTGCCATTGAAAACCTATCAAAAAAACCTATCTAATTATCTTGTGCAGTTGAAAACCTATCATGTGACGACTTGTTTAAAAGAGCTCCCGCAGGGGAGGTGATTTTGATTTTGATGTCTTGCATCATTGAGCAACAATAGCGGCATTTCAGGGTGAATAAAATAACTGCTTGCCTGACAACCTAAGACTTTGAACAGTTAAGGAGAAGGCGCTGCGCGGGCACTGAGAGTCGAGGAGCAGGGACAGGCGTTTTGTAAATAAACTACTACCTTGTATTTCCCCTTAATGATGGCCTCGAAGAGACGCTCCTTGGTGCCATAGAAAGGCAGGCAGCCGCTGAGCAGGATGAAGAGGATCACTCCACACCCCCACACGTCAACCGGCTTCCCGTACGGCTCCCTCTTCACCACCTCTGGGGCCATGAAGTGTGGGGTCCCCACCCGCCCTGAAGCACAGGGGGGTTTCGTGAAATACTTGCAGTGATGCACCAGCGGCAGTACGCAAGCTAACAACTTTCCACGCAGATGAGCACAAGTGTATGCACGCGGCACACAAAATGCACTCTCTTTCCCTGTGTATGAAAAAGTACTCAACCGCCCAGACAAAGGAATGCATTCGCGCTTAAACGCGTACGCACTTTCTGCACAAAAGGCGCGCGCATATATTTGAGGTTATGAAACTTCTGCATTCATAGATGCATTTTATATTAAATTAAACAAAAGGGTATAGCATAAGAAGAACATTGTCACTTCCTGGTTTTGAAGATGAAAGAGGAAGCAGTACGATCTCTAATACAGCCAAACAGATTACCTTAGAACACCTGCAACCATATTTGTGAATTAATCACAACAACCAGCCCCAACAATATGCAAGAAAAATTCAACACATGACATGAATGAACCTACAACAGATTCTCTGGAGAACGGGACCCAACATCACAATACTGTCATTAAATATGACCATTATTGACACATAAACGCAGCAAATTATAAAGTCTGTGCTGTGTCACTCCACCATATTCAATCATGCATGCATCTTCAAGACACATATCCTCCATGGGGAAAAATGTAATTTAACAGTGTGAGAAATCTAAGTGCAGAGGTTTAATAAAGCAGTGCAGGCTTCCACACACACATAGTGCATAGTGTGTCAGGGTCATTTACTACCACAACAGTGGGGGGCCAGATTCTGAAACTAAATTTCTCTCTAAGAAAGACTGCGGATTAATGCTGCCAATTCATCACAGAACAGTAGGCGGCCCTGTGAAGGACAAAGTAAAGGAAGTTCCCATGATGCTTTGCATACCTCCTGCCACCAATCCCGACTCCCCAAGCTGTATGGCCACTCCAAATCCACCCAGCTTCACCGGAGCGGAGTTCTCCTTCGAGGCGAGAAGCACACAGTGGGGCTGAAGAGAGAGAGATGAACAGAGAGAAAGGACAAGAGAGGGAAAGTGATGCAGTGATATAAAATGGAAGAAAGAAAATGAGAGGGTAGTGGGGAGTCAAGGAAAGAACAGGAGATGGAGTGAGACACAGAGAGGATAATGCGTTAGGGCAAAGACCCTTTGGTGTTCTGAGTAACCGTATAATGGCACAAGCACAACCGTTAGCGTGAGGAAACAAACACGCCATCATATGACGCCACTACAGAAATCTAAGGAGAAGACGACGATGCACACATTAGGGCCCATGTGAACGGCAAAACACATCCCTATCTTTACCCTTTTACCAACGTGTAGGATTCTCTAGTAACAAGTGGCGTTGGTCACAACATATTCAGGGGATTTCACCAAATGTTTGTCGAAAGCCAACTGTGGTTCAGAGGTGAAAAAAAAAAACAATAATGCTTCTGAGGGGGGGCAAACGCGTTGTAATGGATTCCAAATCAAACAAAAATGGGTCAATTTCTGGGATATTGTATCTTATTGCAAAATATGACAAGGAATTCAGAATTTTTTCCTTGCTCACTCACTCATGACTGGCCATGCATCACAGATCAGAGCACATCAAGAGAAAGCGGATGAGTCTTGTTGTTTCAGCCCACGCAGAACTATAGGCCACAGTTGGCTTAGTACTTAAATCCATTTCCTTCCTCTTTCTAAAGCAACCTAGACCGTTTCAGAGTATGAAGCGCACCACACAGATGCTGTCAGAGGGTTTAACAGCCTACTTAGACTCCTGTCAAGGGTAAATCTGGAGCCTGTTGCAGAAAAAAATCAGGGGACGAAGATCTGAACGAAACGTGGTCTTATCACGACACACAGGAGAACTGCTTCTAGTCATTCTGGAGAAACAGAACTAAAACAGAAGTAGAAGAGCACTTTCTGGATATGCAACACTCTGGAAAACACACAGTGGTAAGTCATTTTACATTTTGATTCACGATAGATCCACTGATTGGTCTTTAATACCTCTGATAAACAGCTATTTAAAAAATTGCAAATTGCTAGATTGATTGTGCTGTTCAATATAAAAAACACAAAAAGATGATAACTTCTGTAAATATGGCTAAATGAGAAAGAACCAAAGACTGTCAATGGCACACGGCGCGTTAATTGTAATTTTTCCTCGATTCAATATTTCAGGAATATGGAGGATATTCATCAGAGACCAATGGTTTGGCCAAAATGCAGGGACTGAAACAAAATTTCTAAAAACAATACTTCATCAAAATCAGGATCTGCAAAATATCTCCAAGCGAAGGATTGGGGGACTCCATCATTTGAACAAAATTTCACAAGCAGTATGACAAGCTTTTCAAATCTCTCCACCAATTCAGTCGATCCTACAGCAGGGGACGTAACCTGTACAATTGATGATCCCACGTTGAGAATACCCTTGGCCTTCTGTTACTCCTTCATTTTCATATTTGGCCTTGGAGGGAACCTGCTTGCTCTCTGGGTGTTCTTCTTTATCCATGGCAAGAAAAACTCCGTGCGGATATTCTTGATCAACATTGCTATTGCTGACCTCCTAATGGTGACCTGCTTGCCCTTCCGGGTGGCGTACCACATCAACTTTAACATCTGGTCACTGGGACCCATATTCTGCAAGGTGGTAGGCAATGTCTTCTACATGAACATGTACATCAGCATCACCCTACTGGGACTCATTAGCCTGGACCGCTACGTCAAAGTCTATCAGGCGGCTTGCGGTCGCTATCTGAAAAACAGCACATGGAGCGTGGTAGTTTGTGGAATCATCTGGACCCTGTCCATCATCACAACCATTCCAATGGCGGTGCCCTCCAAGAAATGCAGCAACCCGAATAAGTGTTTCCAGTACAGCAAGAGGCAGGGGGCTGAATGGAAGGCATACATCAACTGCTTCCTGGTGGCACTCTTCTGGCTGGTCTTCCTGTCCCTGGTAACCTCCTATGGCAAAATCGCCTTCAAGTTAATAGGGAATTACAAACAGAATCCAGATTTCCCCAATGCCTTAAAGTATAACCGGACAGCAAAGAAGTCCTTTTTCGTCCTCTTCATCTTTACCATCTGCTTTGTGCCCTATCATGCCTTCCGCAGCTTCTACATCCACTCTCAGATCCACGAGACCTCCTGTTCCCAGGCCAGACTGATGGACACAACCAATGAAATAGTGCTCCTCTTCTCCGCCTTCAACAGCTGCCTGGATCCAGTCATGTACTTCCTGCTTTCTGGCTCAGTCCGGAGAACCACAAAGGAAATCCTTAGCAACATCTTCCGCTCAGCGGCTAAAGAGTCCAAGGGCACCAGTGGCTCCAGCGAGTCCCGCAGACCCTCGATGCTTCCTCCGAGGCTCAGTGAAGGCCGAGCTGTACCCTCACAAGGGGGCACCAGGGTAAAGTCAAGTCTCCTCAACGGCAAAGTTGAAGGTACATCCTCTCAGGAAGTCATCGCTTTTCAACCAAAATAATCACACGGATTCAAGGGACGCTCAAGAGATTCTCCCCTGTTCCATGGATACTTAGGGGAAATCAACCTGCTTCCACCGAGGCCTGATCAAAGTCACATGGGAGGATATTAGGCATAAAGTGTTCATGGAAGCTCCATGCGTGTAACATTACAGTAAATTTACCAAAACACTGAAGTTCCAATATGAAAATAAATTTTCAGGACTAACTGTTAAATTTGTTACTTAGAGACCGGCTTGCAAAATGGGTATATTCCTGGCATTGGCATTGGAATGGGACAAAGTTCCAGGTAACCAGCTATCGAGGCTGTGTTTGGTAAACAAAAAAAAAAAAAAAGAGAGAGAAAAAAGAAAAAAGGGCTTAATATCTTGCAATGTGATAAACCAGACAAAGTCATTCTTGAAATACAATCTCATGGAGAGGCACAGAATTCACTATATTTGGTGTGAGTCAACAATTTATCGCTGAGCATAAACTGAATGCAAATATACTCAGCAACAAAAGTTTCTGTGACACCAATATTGTTAATTATTTTTCATAACGCAATTATGAAATTGTCATACATGGTGATATCAGACTGAAACAGTACACGTAAACACAACATTGAAATGGAAATCATGAAAATGCGAGAAAATGACTTTGCACGTGAAAATGTGCGTAAATCATGCTTGTGGATGGCAATAAAAGAGGAGAATTTTTGGAATGTTCACATTGTGCCTGATGAACGACGGAAGCATCACTTATCGAAAACACAGCCATTTCGGATCAGGAACTCTACCCTCTAAATGCCAAGACTGTCTGAAAATGATCGGTGGAGGGCCATTGGGATGATTGAATCCGGAACCTCGCAGAGGGAAGTTTCTCATCGCCTGAATGTCCACCGAAACACCATTTGGAACTTATGGCAGCGTCATCAGCAGACAAGACATGTCAGAGACCGTCCTCGCAGCGGCCGTCCACGAGTAACCACTCCCAGACAGGACAACTGGATTCGAACAACCCATCTCCGAAATCGATTCCAACCTGCAACCATAACTGCAAGAACGATACCTGGTTTGAGGCGACTGTCTGCACAGACAATGTGTCGCCGTCTCCGTCATTTTGGCATTGTCCCACGTCGGCCAGCAAGACATCCAATACTCACAGTACAACACCGACGACTGCGTCTACAGTGGGCACAACAACATCGACGGTGGATCCAACGTCAGTGGGATCTTGTACTCTTCACTGATGAATCAAGATTCATGCTTAACCGATGTGATGGTCGTTTACGTGTATACCGTCGACGTGGAGAACGTTATGCCAACAACTGTGTTGAGGAATTTGATCGTTTTGGAGGTGGTAGTGTCATGATTTGGGGAGGGATCACGGCTAGAAACAGAACAGATTTGCTTGTTATTGATGGAAATCTGACAGGTCAAAGATATCGCGATGAAGTGCTACGGCCATTGGTGGTACCGTTTTTGATGCAACATGGTCCCGGAATAACGCTGCAACATGATAACGCCAGACCACACGTTGCAAGGATTGTACAGCAGTATCTGATGCAACAACATGTCAATGTCCTGCCATGGCCAGCCAGATCCCCAGACATGTCCCCAATCGAGCATCTTAGGGACGAGATGGATCGACGTTTGCGGCGGTTGGATAACCCGCCAGCTACACTCCAGGAATTGCGACAACGTCTACGTCAGATTTGGAATGACATCCCACAGCAATTTCTGGCACATCTGATTCGGTCCATGCGCCGGAGATGCGTTGCTTGCATCATGGTACGAGGAAGTCACACCCGGTATTGAAGTGTGAAGGTCACAATTGGTTAGACGTCAGACAAGTGCTTCATGACGCATGAAAATGACATTTTTCGTTTTGAGTGACGTTGGCACTGAAAAGTCAGTGTTTCTCCTGTTAAATAAACATATTGATTGCATTGAGATCTTTGCGTGTCATTTATAACATACACATAAATGGTGTCACAGAAACTTTTGTTGCTGAGTATAGATCCAAAGCTGTAAGGTTCAGGTGCTTTTCCGAAAAGGCCTTGAAAAGAAAGCAGAAAAACCAGCAGACACAGAGGCTCTCCAAGCTTGGAATTTGTGTTGGATTCATATTCTTAGTGGAGATGGAGGACTGAAAAACAGAAAAGGACCTTCATCTTCCATTAATCAAAACTACGTAATTTATACTGATACAAAGGTGCATAATGCTTTTACTTTCAATACCAGTATGCAAATAGCCATTCATAAGATACTTATACATGGGGAAACAAACAGGCTGACAACATAATTTTCTGAAGACTTAAGCCAGCTTAGTTTAAATAAACTCAAATCTTACACTTTAAAAAAGAAAGATAACAGACATGTTTCTTAACCGCAGGAGTGGCCGCATGCACAAACAACAGGTCTGTCACTCGAGAATCTCGGTTGAGTTGTCAGGCATATAAAAGTCGCTAATGCCAAAGTCTCAGGTGCGTAAAAATAGAAGCCCAACAACCTCTGGCTCCAAGACACCACACCAAAAACCTAAGCAGGCACATTCTTGGGGGGGAACCATTAGATCACTGTCTGGATTTCAGGGAAGACATGAGCAAAGGAAATGGGCCGAGAGATGCAATTCTGCAGTCCGCATTCATTGCCGCTTTGTGAGAGTCATTTTTCCAGCGACCAGCCAAAACTGTATGTCTTCTAAACCTGAGCTTTCGCGGTTTCTACAACCAATGACCAAGATGATGAGCGTCAAAGCTACTGAGCTCATTTCACATTCTCAGCTGATTCTGGCACCGTAAACAAGAGAACTTGACAAATCAAGGTACTATGGTTAAAAGGGTAAAACAAGGTTTCAATGCTAAATTCAATTCTTACTGGAGAGCATTTTAAAAACACCAATGGTCCTTTTGACTTCAGAAACTGAACGAAATGAGCTACACTCGGAACGGTTTATTGCATGGCGGCGTCACGTGACAGCAGGTTGCTGCTGCAGTGGGCTGAATGACAGAGGTACAGTGGTGCTAGTAGCTTCCCTTGAGATTACAGAGCAAGAGACCCAGCCAAGCATGACAGAGTCACTAAAGAAATAATGAATCCCATTCATTTACAAATTACACAAAACAAAAACCTGAGCCATGCTCTGCTATCAGTCAGAGACCAGCTTCCTCTATTCTCTTGCACGAAATAATCAGAACTTCAGTCCATGGGTGGAGACATGAAATATGAACCCAAAACTCGTAAAATAATGAGAGGAGGCACTCAGTGGCTCCCGCTGAATAAATACTGTGACAACAATAGGGCATAAAGTATAAGGCTTCAAACTGCACAATAAAAGCCAGAAAAAAAAAAAAGCCATCCATTTGGTCCAAACATTATGCCAAGACAGGGATGACCAATCAAAATGGACTCTGTAAATAGCTGGTTGCTCTCATGCTGGTAATCAAACGCATTAGGTGGTCAGGGTCATCTTCACCACCATCGTCATCATTATCATCATCATAATCATTTACTCCATAATCATCAGATTCATAATTTTCTTAGTGCTGAGGGATTTGATTTTGCCTCCTGTGCTCTCAATCTTCTACAAGAGTACCTATAGATAAAAGCAAGCACCAGAGAGCAATAATACGAAAGCCACTGGGGTTTGAAATTACATTACATTTCAGCATTTAGCACATAGCTATTCTATTGAGTTATATGGCTTTTTTTTTGTTCAATTTATTGTTTCATGCATGCAAACCTTTAATGCACAGTTTAATGTACAATCACAATTAATTAATTCCAAACATTTTTGCTGATTCAGTCAGAAACCTTATACAATGCATAATTTAAGAGTCAGATTCTGCAAGATTGAACCAGGGGGCGATACATCACCGTTCAGTATTCCATCAAAGTTTTTTTGCGGGTAGATATATGATACAAACTGACAAAAATCACGTTTTTTTTATCCGAGAAACTGCTCTGGTTGAAAAATACAGCCCATTTTAGGGTAGGGGTCCGAAGGGCCTAATAAGTGCCAAAGTCAAAATCTGGACTTGGTCCTTTGAATATCTTGGTGCGCCCTCAAAAAGCCTCCTTGATCTTATGGTATATGAATATATTGGTAGAGTTGTTCCAAAAAAGTAATATTTTTCGAGGCTAATTGAGGGCGCCACCTATACCTTTTTGCATTTCAGATCATGGTTGAGGCCCTCCCAGTTCCTACGTCCTCATAAAGCCTTGCTTGTTCATCTTTATTTGGACACTTGGTGACCTTGTCTTTCCAAAATACTATAAACGGCAGAGGGCGCTTATGCATAGAGGGCGCTTTTTGCATTGAGAATGCGATTTTGAGCAATTTTCGTTGGGCCATATCTCAGTGTGCTCTCTATGGAATGCAGTGAAACTTGTTTTATTATGTTCCTCTATATCTCCACTATTCATGACAAAAATAACTTGGAGAATTTGTCTCATTAACCCTTATGTGCAAAATCATGCGCACCTGATTACCACTTTCAGAAAGAGAAAGCTTGGTTCTCGTAGACACCAATAGGTGGCAACTATCAGTTGGGAGTATTTTTATAGCATTTTCAGAGCATGAAAAGCATAACAACTTATTAAAATCAGCAACAATTTATTGAAATGTATCCAACCTTAAAAGAAAACAATGAACAAGGCACCTTGGGTGCTGAAAAGAGGCCTGAATGGCCAGCAAGTGAGTGAAGGACATGCTTGCCCAGAAAGGATACGATGGTCAACATAGTACCAAACCATAATTGAAGGACATACCTGTCCAAAAGTTCACACAACAAAAAATGGATTGCATAGCGTTTTGCGACTAACTGTAAAACATACATTACTTGCCAAGGAGTTTGCACTACAAAAGGTGACGGTCAACATGTGGATTGCCTACAGAGCCTCTCAATGAAAAGTTCATGAATGAATGTACTTGTTTATTTCTGACAGGTCCTTAGAAAAGTAGTAATGTCTTCGCCTGCCCATGTCTGGGGCAGCAAATATAATAAGCACAAGATCACTGAAGGTATTTATGAAATGATTTGCCGATTATAGATCTTAAAATTAGAGGATGTTTGGGATAAAGCAGGATTTTCACAGGTCTATTCAGACTCTGAACATGCCATCAAAACATGTGGTTGTTGCAGTACAGCCATCTGCTGGCTGAGCTACCTACTGGTGTGTACGAGAACCAAGCTTTGTCTTTCATAATTTTCATGAAGAATTGGTAATCTGGTAAGCACAATTTTGCACATAAAAAGTAAAGTAACCTCCTAGTTATTTCTATCATGCATAGTGGAGATATAGAGGAACATAATAAAAAAAGTTTCACAGTATTATATAGAAGGCGCACTGAGATAAGACACAACGAATATTGCCCAAAATTGTGTTCTTACCGCAAAAAAGTGCCCTCTATGCACAAGCGCCCTCACTAAGCCTCCTCCGTTTATGGTTTTTTTGGAAAGACAAGGTCGCCATGTGTCCAAATAAACATGAACAAGCAAGGCTTTATGAGGGTGCAGGAACTGGGAGGGCCTCAAACATGGTCTAAAATGCAAAAAAGTTGCAATTTCAATTGGCCTCGAAAATTGTAACGTTTTTGGGAACAACTCCACCCATATATCCATATACGATCCATGGGCGCATGAAGATTTCAGTGGACCAAATCCAGATTTTGACTTAGGGCTGTATTTTTCAACCGGACCGGTTTCTCGGATAACAAAGACATGATTTTTTTCGGTTTGCGTGATACATCTACACACACACAAAAAAAAAAAAAAAAACTTGGATGGAATACGAAACGGTAATGTGTCATCCCCTTCTATATATTGGTCCACAGTTACAGAATCTGGGTCTTAAATGCTTTTTTGCAAATGTCCTCATGAAGTATTTTCAAAAAGTGAATCAAATTTGATTCATACATGATAGCCGTGAGGTCTGGCCACATCCTACTGAGCAGAAACTTCCAAAAAACAAAAGGCCTGTTGGCCAAAAGAGCTCCGCTGAGGATGACAAATGTCCTCATCATAACTTAATTTCAGAAATACTTGAAAACTACTGCAATATTAACACATGGGATACATTAATGAAAGACGAGAAAAAAACAGCATAAACACAGATTTTCTAAGTCCAATATGCTTAATTTCTCAAAAACTGGGACATAGAATTTTCTCATCTTTCGCAAGAGATATTCAGAACATCATAAGGAAGCCTCACAACAAATTAGACAAAAAGATACCGAACAATTTATGAGATATTGATGAAAGACTGAAAAAAATCAGCAAACGCTGATTTTCTAAGTCCAAAATGCTTCATTTCTCAAAAACCGGGACGTAGAATTTTCTCATTTTCATAGTGACTATTCAGAAAATCATAAAGACTCACACCAAATTAAAAAAAAGTTATCACAGTTTTGAGATATTCAAATTTGAAGTGAAAAGTTAACGCCGGACAGACAGGCGGACGGATGGACGACTCATCATTAGAAAAGCTCCGCTGACTGTGACTATCATCACAGCGGAGCTAAAAATGCATAAAGCCAGATGATGATGATGATGATGATAGCATCAGAAGGTACAACAATTTACACTAATTGTAGACAATAAACTAGAAGAGCACTCAGAGAGCGCAGAACCTCCGCCGCCAGGGGGCAGCAAAGCCAAAAGCACGGCAATTGGAACTCTGGCCCATTGGAAAGACTTGAAATCTTGAACTTTGGAGTATATCTCAGCAGTACTTTGGCCTAGATATGCCAAAATTTAATCACCTCTTCCTTGACTTAATACCCACCTACCCTGAAAATTTCATAAAAATCCGGCCATTAGTTTTTGAGTTATCTTGTACACAAACAAACAAACCAACAAACAAACGGGACCGAAAACATAAACCTCCTCGGCGGAGGTTAAAAACACCAAGTGCAAATAATAAAGGCAACAAAGTCTTTTGCGAGTCTGCAAAATATATGCAGACGTTCAGTCTTTCACCGTCAACAAACTAATTTCAATAGTACCATTTATCGGAAGTTTCCAAATGTAGATATCTAGCACGTGCAATCAAGCAGTGAGGTACCTTTCCTAATGAAAGTCATTGACCAGGTGTCCAAAAATATTGGATTTGCCATCCTAGAATCAAACAATACATAAGCATGACGCTGTGGTCTGCGGCGCTTTTGAATTAAAACAGGGATGAACGGGCACAGTTAGACCAAAGCTCAACCTTCCAGCTGGATAAATTCATCCAACAAACCAGTAAGGTTATCCACGAGCTCAGATGCAGATGCACTGCATCAAAGCAAGCTTGGTTCAAAGGGTTCAGCTTCCTCAGTGCAGTTTATTTAATGTGCTTTCTGCCAAAGAACCTACGAATGATGCAAAACCAGGGGACAGAGGGAAAGACTGCATGTGTGGGAGGGGAAAAATTACTCATAGACTACTCATTTGCATTTCATTTTAATACTTCCGAATAACAGGCTTTAATCATCAATCAGGAACAGTACTGCATATAGAGACCATTACGTGAGCAAGAGGGTTGATGAATCAATCATTTTCAACAAAAGTTGTGGCAATAAATATAGCATAATTAAGTCAGAAAATTGTTCTGCGGTCTAAGAGATCCCCATTAACCCAAGCTAACTCCAACTTTACTCTCTTTCATCATGGCTCAAGGTGGGAAGATTTATATCAGCACTCTATATGCAAGATATTTGGAAGACAAAATTAAAAAAGGTTCAGGCTGATACAAGTTGGACTTACTTTATTGAAAGGCGATTTTACTAAACGAACTGACAAATAAAGAGAGATCGATATCTTTAATGCATTTTCAACTAAAAAAACAGCTGAGACCTAACCATCTGAAAAACTTTAGTGACAAATGCACAAATCATAAAAACAGAACAACAACAACAACAACAAAAAAAAAAAAAAAACTCCAGCAGCAAATTAATACAAAATGCAGTACAGCATTACTTCGAAAAATGTAATATTTTGTAAAGTAGAGACTTCTCATCAAACTGCAGTTAGCTATGAGTTGGAAAGACAATTTTTTGCTCTGCTGGATGCACCATGGCCAATCTTAGACAACTCCGCTGCCTGAAGTCTCATTAGCTGAAATTAGCTTTGCACTCCTGTAATAAGGTATGCAGCCAAACTGCCACGACGAAGACTCAATTTCAGAGCTCGGTTAAAACAGGGTAAGGGCTCTCATTATTCTCCATTTCTTAATATGCATTTCTAATATCTCTGCCTCACTCTTCCTCATTCTCTCCATTCGTCTTTAAAATGAGAACTTTATTTCTCTATAAAGTGAACCAGTAATTCCGTAGGACTGCATGCAGATACTAATATCAGGAGCAATTTATGTCCGAAGATTGTTTGTCAAATTCAAACGCGATTCTATAATAACAAGCAAACATGGTGTTATGATATGACTTTCAGCGCTTGCAGGCCTCGCAGAGAATACATCTGTATAGAAAATCTGTGAAAGTATTTTACCCTGATAGAGAGGTGTCAGGGGCTCAGAGAGAGAGAGGGTTGGTTGTCCGTCTCCTTTCTAGTCAGACTGCAGAGAGTACCCGTCTGTGATACAGACCTGGCAAGGTCAAAGCAGCAACCTGATCAGATGCCAAGACTGGTCACAGAATCTCTACACCGGTAACACACGGAAGAGGAGGGTTTTTTTTCCCCCACATTTGAGTAAATGCACTTTAAAGCCTTCATGTTTTCCCACTTCTCTGCATCAGCAAGGTTTGCCTCCCTCCTCAATTCCTTTTCCCATTTTGCTAGATCTAATTTTGGTTTTCTAACTGCTAGCTTCTTGTCCACCAAAATAAAAAAACAGCATTACTGACAAGAAATGCATTTGCTGATTTTCTCAGGGCAAAAGCAATTCAATTTAAATATTGTACATAAAAAATTACATGTCATGAAAGAGCTGGGATAAATATGCAAACAAAAATGACAACAGTGATGCAATTAAGTTAGCCTATCAATTTGAAAGGATCAGCAGAGGCATGGTAAAGATACTGAGGACTGTGGGGTTGAGATGGACTGAAACGTGGCTGTAATGGTTCAGCTCAGAGAAATGACGGCCTTTCAGCACTGCTGGTAAAGCAGGGCTGTGCCTGCCATCTTAGTGATGGGCTTTCTGTGGTCCAGGCAGCTGCCATTGACTGCCATTTCTGAGGCTCTATTAGTAACCTGTAATCTAAAAAACGCAGCCTGCTGGAATTGCTCCATTTTTGGCCACTTCAACTATCCAAGTCCCCTTTCTGTTTAGAGGAAATCATGAAAAATTATTAGATTCAAAACCATCACACTTTTTATATTTTGCTAGCAGCACATTTCATGCAAAACACGTGATGTTTTCCAAGCAGAAATGTCAACAAAGAACAATCTCAACTAGTTAGGTGATTCCATTAACTCATCAAGGCTGTTTTAAGGCGTGAAAGACTAGATTTACAATGAGCTTCAGACAGACAAAGTGGCATCATTTCCAGTAACAAATAAATAAATGAATAAATATACCAACGTGTTCCGAATAACTCTCAGTGGGGGCAAAAAGAGCACTTTGCTTCGGCCATTTGCAGGACCAATTGCCACAGGATGTATAACCACCCCCCCCCATTCAGCAAGCAGACAGAATGATCAGAATAATCGCAGCCGAAGTGCGAGCGAGGGTATAATCCTTCCTGTGTTCTGTTGCACAAGCAGGAAGGATGTGGACAGGGTGGCATTCTGCTGGCACGTCCGGGGAATTATAGGTCGTTCATTGAAAACGCACAGTGCCATTCAACTTTCCGCAAGGACACGCTCAAAGAAAGAAAAGAAAAACTAAGGAAGCAACTCGCGCACGGAGGACATTTCTGCCAATAGCTTTTCTTCTGACTGTAATAAATGACTTAATGGATGAATTGAGTTCAATGTAATCCAAATTGATTGAATGTACACGAGATATTATACATATTATATATACGCATTTCACTGAGATAATATAATACAATCCATCATTTAAAGAGATTTTGATGTGAAGGGCATCAATATGTTCAAATGAAACACTGAAGTCTAAAATGGTCTCAGTGCTTCGGTTACCCCTCCTGTGCTTTGGCGCTATTCTGCCCGCCAAAAACAATGTGGGAAACCGGGAAAATCACTACAACTTCAGTACTTTCGGTGGGAGTCCAATTCTGGACTGAGCTGCACCAAACCTAACATCAAAGAGGGCAGATGTAATTTGCACGTGCAACAAAAAGTAAACAAGAGTTGTCAGAAAGACAACAAAGCTCGCCGGGGGGCAAGGTTAAAGTTTTTCTGCACGCGGACGGACGCGGACGCGGACGCCGGGGGTACGACAATAGCTCTCCGGACGTTATTAGTCCCGGCGAGCTAAAAATTCTCCAAAATATGCATCATTTGCCCACTGCCATTCATATCACCATCATCTTTGTTGCAGTATGCATTTTCCCATGACTTGTAATTAAAAAGAAATACTGGTTATTTGAAAAATAATAATGTAAATAACACTTTAAAGAGTGCCGGTATCAGAAAAGATCATTTGTAACAATGACCAATTCTTCCAGAAAATGTCCACGACATTTTGACACTTAATGTCAGTGTTATATAAAATGACACTTTGCAGCCAGCAGCAAGGGCTTGAATCAGCCCAGTGACACAATATCAGTCTTCAAGTTGGCTTCACGAAGATATATTCTTTACTACAAAAATTTGGGCTCAATTTGTTTGAGAGAGATGTTTGACTATATTCTACTGTCCAATGCCTCTTATTTGCCATTATAGATTTTACAACCCTACACACACAATACTGCTTATTTTGCCTCAATTATGACTTCCTATGGCAGAGGAATGGCACATTCTGACGTGGAACATAAATAAAATCCAACAGTACTGTAAAACATCTCTGTAACTATGGTACAGGGATTATCAGGCATATCAAGCTTGGATACAACCGGTAAGATAACTGCCGTCATGCCGCGGCTAGTTGCAAATAAGTTTTAATCCCATATACAGCAGTAGTTAAAACTAGAGTGCCAAGGGCCCTGAAGGTTGCCGGCAGTTACAGCTCCAACAGGAGAAAAGTAACTAGCATCAGTCCGCGGATTCAACAACAAGCAAACACAAATTCTTGCGAAAGCAACACGTTGTCTACACAATATTGGCGTTAAAAAGCTCCAGCTCGGACATCCGCGAAAAAATTAAATAGGTTTAACTAGGTTGATGGCGAATGGTCCCGCACCACTGCGAATCAATTCACGGTTCTTCAAATCAACTCTTCTCAGCGAAAGAAGAGAACGGTTTCATCCGTACACTTCCGCGGGCCAGTGCAGCTCAGCGAGAAAGGGGTTTTAGTTACCTTTATCGGGCAATTTAACTGAGCAGTCACACTTTTTCATGAGTGACAGACAGCAACATTTCTGCCATGTAGAAAAAATATAATCTTTAAGAAGCCGACATTATGAAATCCGATTAGATTTTTTTCTAATCTGAACTTTCACTGTCGTCTGCTGTCAATTTGTGCAGGGCGCCATCTTCCCAATTCACTTCTGGTTCTTGCTCAGCTTTCAATGATTTTTAATTTTTTTAATTTTTTTTTTTTTACAACACTGCCACCACGTGGGTCTAATTAGTATTATTCTTTCTATTCCATAATAGTAATAGGAACATACATCCAAAAATGTGTTTTGACCAGTTTTTATTGCCGCAATTGATCTTAAAAAGTCAACCATGCGTTTACAATGCCCATAAAAAACTTTATTATAAATAGGTTAGTGCCTAATACATACTTATTTCTAAACACATTATTAAATGGGGAAAGAAATACATTGATTATGTCACATGACCTTGACCTTGAGGACCAAAGTCATATCCAATATGGTGTGTTTGATCAGCATACATGATTTGTCATTAGTATCCAATACATACTGAAGATCTAAAGCCAACATTAAAGGACTTTTAGGCCGTTTTGTCATAACCTGGACCTTGTTGCCCAAGGTTAAATCCAATATGTCGAAAACAACCAGCATACATGATTTGCCATTAGTGCCCAATACATACCTAATCTCTCCAAACAATATCAAACAAATATGGGCCATTTTTTCATACAACCTTGAGGCCCAACATCAAATTTGACTGACTGTTGTCAGCATACATGGTTTCCTATAAATGCCCCAAACATACCTGAGCACTAATTGCCATATGCAGCAAGTTATAGCAATTTTTGCCAATTGATCTTGACGCCCAATGTCATATTCAATTTGACCTGGAGGTCCAACATCAAATGTGACTGACTCACAATGTTCAGCAAACCGGATTCCCTATAGGTGCTTCATACATACCTAAGCTCTAAATGCTGCATTAAGAGAGTTATAGCACAAAACACCCTGAGAAATGATGAAGTCCAGACACGTTGCCTAGGCGGGGCAATGAAGGAGCGATTCAATCAAAACGCCGTTTACACAGTTTAAGCAGGTCATGAGACAAATTCCATTGCAGCAATTAAAAAAAAAAAATTCATCTGACAGTTTTTGAGAAAATTGCACTTAAGTGCCAAAAATTGCCATTTGAGACATAAAAATGGCCGCCAAGTCTAAACGAACGATTCAATCAAAAAAATTTTTGCTCGGGCATCAACTTCATGACCGATTTGATCACATCCCCAAATTTAAAAAAAAAAAAATAATAACAATTCATCGGACCGTTTTTGAGATGTCGCTTTAAACGGACCACGCCAACACCGCCGCCGGATGCAAAGTGACGACAATAGGTTACTGGCCGACGGCCGGCAACCTAAAAATCAGATGAAAGTCCGGCTCTTTACATTGATGAACACATCTGTGAAAGTGATCCAATTGAAAATGAATCCCAAAACACACAACAATAGGACACTGAACATGCTTTTATACATGGGTTACAACAACTCTGTGCCAAGCTAATGCATATTCTATGATGCGAATGCCACCAGAATGATTGGTTTATACACTAAGCTATTTAAGATGTTACCCTCCACATTCTCTTGTATAACCGACCAGCCCTGGAGCACCTCTGAACTGGAGCAGTTACAGTACAAAATCCCTCTCAGGTCCTCAGGGTGCTGGTCCACAACCAGTGATGCATCACTATGAAAATGTTATATACTCCAATACTTTGATAACATGCTGACACTTTGGAAAAATAAGAAATATTATTCATAGCATTGCTTTTTGTTCACACACTGCAATATCTTTGAGAGCAGTCATTGGTACATTTGTCTATAACATTGCGAAGTGTTGCAAAATCTAAGTCTCATTTTAACCATTTATGGAATTTGAAAGCACTGCCATGCATTCAAGTCTGAATGTTGTCCTCAGAACCTCTAAGCAATATTATTTCTGCAAGTTTTAAAACTGCAAGTAACAAAACATGACAGTTTATTTTATTTGGATGTCTGACTGAGCATGTTTGTAAATGTAGAGTTTAAAATGTAAAAGTAGTTTGCTGGGCCATTTTGTTGTACCACTATCACTCCATGACTGCTGGAGGATGGAGAATGGATACTGCTACTAAAAGAAAACAACTCAGTACAGATTCATTTGGTGCCATGTAGCAGTCGTGGATTCTTTATCACCCAGCTTAACCCAAATAAACAGATCGTTCGTGGAGGAGACTTGATGCAGTTTGGATGTTAAACTCCAGTTTATGGTTTCTTTTATTAGCTGCTCACTAAAACCTTTGAGACAGGGCATGAAAATGTTCAGCTAATCAGTGACCATTGCTGACTCCACAGCAATTTCATTTTTGTAAACACTGCTGGTGTGCCCTCATCCTTTTTTTACTCTTATTTCCCCGATTTATTCCTGATCCATAAGAAACATTTTTGAAGAGCATACCGAAGACCAACAATAAAAATGTATTTAATTGAGAGTCAGAGACAAGAAACCACAACAACCAGAGATAAAATTTAACACTGAAAACAAAATGGCTGCCACTGTGGGCAGATGCGGCAGCAGCTTCCATGTTAGCGATTCAGCTGAAGATGCTCAAACATGTTCCAGCTCACACACCAAACTGACTAAATCCTGCCCCCAGAATTCCACACAGTATGGCAGCAGCACACCGAATGCTCTTATCGACAGATTTTCCAGAGGCTGCGCTCTGTTTCAACACATCTTGTTTGTAGCCTCGTCCACGGTGCGATATAACAGCCAACTGGCAGCTTACTTTAAAAGGAACCACCAGCCTGACAATTCGCAATTCTCCGGTTGTTACTTCTGTTCAGTGTGATAACAATCTCTGATTTTCAGATTCATAAAACTGACTTTTTAATGTCACGGTTCGCAAAAATGTGCTTTCAGTCTGGCAATACAGCTTCCCCCAAAGATGTTACGGTAAGTCGGGCAATGATTTTGCAATAAAATACAAGGCCTTGAGGGAAAGGAATTACAACTGAGCACTAGACTCAAGTTCAAGTTGAGGATGAAGAGATAGCTGAGAACACACCATGCTTCCTGATCAAAATGAGATGAATACCCACTGATTATCTCCAATTACTAAAAATGATGACAAGTTATAACTTAGTTATACATGAGTTATAACAAGTATAAAGAACAAATTCTGGATAAAATGTATGCTTTTAGTTCAAATATGATGAAATTCTTCAATGTATAATCGCATAAAGCAGGTCATAACACACTTTGCGCTCTTTGAATTTAAATACTGAATTGCATGCAGAAGAATATGTTTTTGCTTTTTGCCTGGAGTCCAGAGCAGAAGGGAGCGCTGAGTGGGGCGTGGGGCACAGCAGAGCTCCATTCTGCTGTCACTGGTCACTGCATCACCTGCTGTGGGGAGCCAGTCAGTCAAGGGGCGGCAGATGGAGACCTCCGACTGAGAGGGGGCTGCGGCTCTTGAACAGGCAGCAGCACACACAGAGGTGGATGTCCCAGTTTCAAGCGTCAGTAGATAGAGGCACCACTGCGGCCGAATACTCCCCAGCTCACACACAGGCCTACACACCCGAAAGCGCAATGCAGTTCATTTTTCCTTTTCAGTGCGAGCTGCCAGAGTAAACAAAATTTTAGGAGCGTCATGTTGCCAAGAAAAAAAAATCATCAAAATGAAAGAATAAATGAAAAATAAACAAACAAACAAACAAATAAATAAATGATAAAATGGAGGACAAACATACTGGACTGCTATTGTTTTCGCTGCAGCCCCATTCAGGGCGACTGGTTGACAGCTAATGCTCATAACAATCCCTCTGGCATCTTAGTGGCTGGGAGTGACATTCGCTTCAAGCATTAGGGAGCGTGTGCAGGACATTAGCTTGAAAAAAAGCCAGCAGTAGAAGGCAACATTGCAAGGGATAAGGCATTTTTCGATGAATGACCAAAAGACTGCTCAACATACACAAGATACCTCACACCTAGCGTATTCAATTTGACCCACAGTTCCTAATTAAGACATGCAATTACCACAACGAAGTAAAGACACATCACAATAAATTTCGTGACAGCCCCCCATGGAAAAATCATGGTTTAAATTTTGGTTATTCTATTGGATTATCAGTTCCAGCTCCAATTATCCAATGAAACATCCACAATTATGTACATACATCCATGAAGATTAACAAGAGCATTTATACTCCATCTGCCTCTGTCAAAACTGCATGATAAGGTTACACCGGCATATGTACCAATTTACTTGCTCCTAGCATTTCCTAAGATTTGGTAGCTTGTTCCACATAGCTATCGTTCACCTGGGAGCTCAGGTAAAATGCGCTTCCAAAGTTTGACAGGCGGTTAATTTACGCATGTGAATTCTCGAACAAAACAATAAGCTCGCACAGAATTATTCCAACAACGCCAAGCAAGTGACCACTGAACTCTAATCACCAACACTGACTAAACATTTTAGTAACTAATTTACACCCATCCATTTTGCGGCATCAATTCTAAATGTTCGTGTTTAGTCCCCTTGCTGTACACCTCTCACCAAAAAATTTACCCTTGGTTTTCTCGGTGCAAAGCTTTCTACGCAATTGTGAGGTCTTTATGAACTTCAGATACTGTGGAGTAAGTCTAGGCTAACACTTGCAAGAAATTGTCCTTCCAGGATATGTTTCATTAATTGCGCGAGCAGCATGCTTATGTCTATCGCCAAAAGCATAGCCGGTAAGGTCCATCAAGTGAAGCCCACAGGTAACTAGAAGGCACTTGGAGAGCGCATTGCCGTCGTATTGTCATTGAACTTGGGCATTTAATGACAGCATTGTCTTTCTGCGCATAGAAATTCTTTCGGATCCTGGATCAACAATACAAGTCAGACTTTATTCAAAATGTAATCATTTTCCCCTTAAAACAGTATCTATCAACCTAACATTTCATTGACACCCATTCATAACGTTTTCCATGTTCCACTAACTGATGAACAAACGAACAACCCATTAAATTCCGGTGAATATTTAGTACCTCCCGTCAGAAGCACAATAATAAAGCAACATAATCCTTGGTAATGGCAGCCTGCTGAGGGAGTTTGTGCGTCACGCAGTTCTCCACTGCAGTTCTCCTCAGACACACAAGATGGGTGTAAAACATTCCAAAACTGACCTAATCTTCAATCTATCTATCTATAAGTGGTTATGATCCATTTCAGCTCACAAGTGGCATATCTCAGTCTTTATGAAGGGTATAGAATCTGAAGGCCTGACAGCCAGAAATGCTTTACTCTGTTGTCTAAATGAATAAAGTAAAAACTTAATAAATCATTAAAAGCTCAGTTTTTTGTGATAAAAATGGCCGAATAATGAAATGGCTGTATGATTTTTCTGGATTTCCTTTTTAGATAAAATGTCTCATGTAGGCAATCAAAATTTAAGGTACTTGACTGAATTGTCACCCCCATTTGTTATTTAACCCAACTGTTGTCACTAATCTGGCCTGATGCCAGTTTTGAAGGGACAGCTGATCCCACAACTGATAACACTGCTGCGGTGAGAATGTTAGACGTCAAACCCATCACAGTTACCCGGCACCTACCGCAGGATTCCTCATTTTTTTACTTACCATATTAACTATGGCAATGTCTACATCCTTCACTCGCTGTATTGATGGTTCACCCTTCATAAAACTGGGCTTTAAATGTCTGCACCCCCAGGAAAAACTCTGAAAAATACCCTTGGAGTTATTAAATGGTTTCCAGAAGCCCTGTTTCGGTTCCAGCCGTGTGAGGCTGCACTATCACAATGCGAGAATCTTGTAGGTCTGGTGACCATGATCGAGTTCCCTTAGTTTGGCCTGTGGCCGAGGTATGCAGCAGAATAAAGATCAACAGAAAACTGATAAGAAGACCATAAGGGGGGAGGACGGAACAGCTCCATGGTAACAGACAGTGGTGCATAAGCAAAGACTGCATTTTTAAGCAGTTTTGGCCAATGAAATAGAACGATAACAGAAATAGAGCCAGTGTACACCCCATAGTTGCAGGTAGAACACTGAACAAACTAGTGCTTCCTTAAATGAAATAATAAAAAAGCCTGCAGCATATGGAAGCATCTCCATTTAAGAGAGGGGCACCGATTCCAGGACAATAAGCTGCACAACTAAAAATGATAATGAAAAAAGAAAATGATCAGAGGAGCATTCTCAAGGTGAGCACATGGGGATTTAACACTGTCACGCCTTTGACTTTCATGCATGAGCGAGCGCGCTCACGCGGACGACCGCTGTTAAATATTCAAGGACGGCGACTTCAAGTGATCTACACAGTACATCTTAGGCACTGCCAGGTGTGCACAAATGAAACCGCTTTGCTTTACTTTTGTTCCGAGAGTAGACAGAATGCAAGCACCTGTGAGCCGCCATGTCATCTGGTCGAATATAGAGGCCATTTGATGCTTAAGTACTCATGTCTGGTGTTTTGTTGAATTCTTGTCGCACAATTGACCAATCCCAAGACCCTCCCACTTTCAGCTACATCAAAATGGGGCAAGCAGGGGTCTGACCGAACCTCGGACAACTTACACCTCAGGCAGGCTTCAAACCAGGCATTTTGGGTTTCTGACGACGGTAAAACGATGCAATATGTAACAGACACTCGATATGCCGTTTGTGTTAAAGGCGTGTTTTTTTTCATTCCATTTCCAAAATCATACAGCTTTTTAATGTATTCCTAAACTAATTTGAAATAGATCTGAAACAGTTGTGAAATTAGTGTCTTTTCCATTGGTAATAAATCTCACAAGATTACAATTTACGACACAAGAATATTACAGAAGGCACTTTTATCAAACAAACCTTAGCAGTTGTATTCTCATGCCTTTTGCAGAAATATTCATTTGAAGGGCTGAAATAAAATGTTTCATGCTAGTTAGCAAATTAGCCGTCCCATTGACTTCAATAGACCGCTGACTAACAACAAACGCTAGCTATTGATAACAGTCACCAGCGAGCTACCTTGGTACCCTTACCATCGCAAGGACTGCATTAAATGAGCAGTTATTAAAATTAACAAAGTGGCTAACAAGCTAGCTGCTTGTAACTGACATTCAATGACAATACTTCTTACCTGCATAATATTTAAAACAGTGGACAAGTCGCTTTGTCTGTTAATACAGAGTACCAAAAGACAAGCAGGGAAGAAAGGCTTGGCTATTAGCTAGAAATCATGAGAAAAAAAGTTCTCTCTGTCCCCTGGATCCATGCTGTACTGTGATAATTTTTGAGAGCCGTGTTTTAATGGGACAGGGGCAAAGATAAAGCTGAGGAAAGGAGTAGCCAGAGTTAACTAGCGCTTCCTTTTAACAACATTGGCATTAGCCATATGATTCAATATGAACAATTCAGTTGAAGGCAAATATGCTCAACCAGGGTAAAATGAAGTGAGGAAACCAGAGAGTAATTTGATAACGTACACAGACATTAATCGACAGTCCTTATAACGGGGAAAACTTCCAAGCACATATCTTATAAGAGGGTCATTAAAAGCCACGGTCACGTTAACTGAAGTGCACGCACTTAAACGTGGACTCAGAGTCACATGTCGATCTTCCCATTCGTAAGTGTGCCGCGTTTCATCCTCCAAAAAGCACATATTTAGGGAGACAAAATGTTGATGCCAAAATAATACCGACTCGCATTCAACATATCAGATAAAGGAACCTGCCCCGCCATGCTTGTCGTTGTGAACTCAGGCAAGGCTGAAGTTTCCTAATTAGTTGTCCGATCTAGCAACAGGCACACTAAGAGGCGGGGCTTAGGATCAGTCAATTGCGCAGAGTAATATCTGAAGAATGCCCGATCCACTGACACCACCAGCTAACCAGCACTCATTCCCAAGAAGTGCAGTAGCTCGGTGGGGACAAAGGGGGCACAAAAGTGGTGCTTTAAACATGGATTCGAACGTCCCGTATGATATCAAGGCAACTCAGTTATGCTAACTTTACTTACCTCTGAAGCAATGTCAAAAGCATACAATGATATTCAAACTCGACAATAAATATGGTTTAAATGTAGCCTTCATGTTCCAGCTATAGAGTGGTCGGGGAACTCGCAGACAAGGTAGATAATTTTCCCCGAGGCTGCTACTCTGATGGATTCATTTAACACAGAAACATTTTCACCTCTTTGCTTGTTTTTAAAAAGAGGCAAAATCGTATTTAGAGATTAATTTAATGAGATGAAAACCTCTGGCAAGGGCGCCATACTTAAATCAGGCTTAATCTGGCGTCGAGAGATAAGACAATAAAGCTGATCCAACGAGATCAGCTGAGGCAGCAGATGATGCAAAAACTGCTCGGGCTCTGTAATGTGCGGGGCGCCGAGAGCAGGGAACTGCACAAGACTGCTGAAGTGTGAATCAGGAGCGGCAGCAGAGAGCACATCTGAGAGAAGAGCAAGAGAAGAGAATGAAGTGCATTTCTCCCCCAGGAGAAACTGCAGCAAACCACTCTGGGGGGAGAACGGCAGATGCCTGCGCCACACTTAACAGGTAAAACCGAAATCCAACACAGCGAGACCTGAGTGAGAAAGGAAAACTAACAGAATAGCAACAGAGGGGCGTATGCGTGTTCACGAAATAGTGAGTGTGCGCCCCGGAAAATCAAAGAGAGAGAGAGAGAGAGAGAGAGAGAGAAAGGGACACACAACTCTCCACTAAATACACAGTTTGGGCCTCTTTCCATCACACTATCAAGGGCCTTCAATTAGACACATCAATTAGGCAGGATGAAGAAGAGAGACCAAGATGAGGTCGGGCAGCATTCTCAGGTCCTGCATAATACATGCTGCTTTCAGCCTTTGAGAGACGAGGGGGAACATTGTAATGGGAAGAGTGTAAACGCATCCCCGCCCGGTGACTGGCAAATACAGGGAAATGTCAAAAACTTCAGAGGGACGGGGAGGGGATCAGCCAAGTCAGCAGGACAAATTTAATTTGCGTGTTGATTAATGCTGCAAATATTTCCAATGATGAGAGCTCAGATGATCATATTCAGCCTTGTTTTCTGAGGCAATGTAGGCGCGAAATACTCAGAAGCCTGCAGTTAAGAAGCCCAAAACATAAAAGGCAGAAAAGCATGTTCCTGCCCGAGTATATTGCACATCGTTACTCGCCAAGACATGGCTCAGTCGGGAGCACTAATTTCAGAAAAAGAGCCTCACACATTGTAAAATGAGGAGAAGAGTTTGCATCTGTATTAATGGCATTAATGGCAAGTTTCCAACCGCTGCATAGAAACCGCGGCATAGCTTTGCATGCCGGTTGCGGTGTTAAATCCACACGCCATGGACAAAAAGCATGAAAAAGACGTACCTTGACATCACGATGGATAACATTGTTGTCATGGCAGTACCGCAGTGCCTCAAGGATCTGTCGCATGTAGTGGCTGAAGGCAAAGAGAAGAGCATGTTTTGAGGGTACTTAAAGATAGGGGTGTCAACATCTAAACGTGTAAACGGTTACAGAGATAACAAATCATATCCGTTTAGAAAAATCAATAACCATGTACACGTCATTTTTTCCTCCTCCTCATACATTTTTCACCAATACATATAGTCGCCTATTTTTAGGGGTGATAATGTTGCCTGAAAGCTTCAGATAATAAAATTAACTAACTATACACTTAAATGTTCCCACTAGCGCATACAGATGCATGGGGCGCAATGTTGCCTTGACATAGTAGTAGTAAAAAAAAAAACCCCGCAGCCACAGTCAGTGTCGCGCCACATCAAGAAAAGGCTGCGGAGGACTTGAGAAGAGCGCTGCCCTCATCATCTTCTCCATGTGCAAATGTCATGCAGCTGAAAACAAAAACTGTTGACGGCTTCTTATTTAAGCCTATATTGTTGCGTATTGTTGAACATCATATTGTTGGTTGGTGTTCTGTCGCCTTTTCACGACCTGATCACACATCCTCACGTCTAAAGAGGAGGAAGAAAACATTTTTTTTTTTTTGCCAATTTTAGTGAATAATTGAGTCCCCCTCTACTTTGTTAACTTTGTGGATATAAAGGTGAAGTTTTTTCCTCTCACTTCAGCTTACTTTGGCTTCTTTTTGAGTTGCTTTCTCTCGCCAATTACACATTACTTTTACTAGGAGACAATTATTAAAATTCAGACGCAGCTCCCGTTGCGAGAGAGGGATGCAGTTTGCACTTTAAGTTTAAAAAAAAAAAAAAATACAAAAGTGAGAAATAGTTAAAACAATGATTAAGAAAGGTTAACCCTTTTCCAGCTTCCACTTGCACGTTTTCTTATCTGTCAAAATGATAGAGGATTTTATTTTCAACTCATTTTACTTTCTGCAGTTATATCGTGCAAATGCGATAGAAAAAGCTCATAAATCCCCAACGTGTAACCAGGTACACGTCGGTTAGAAGTTCCGCGTACACGTGTAGAAAAAAATTGTAAACGTTGACACCCCTACTTAAAGACAACACTGCTAACTGGGCTGCTCTCATATAACAGCCAATGAACAGATACACATTAGCGCACCATAATGTACACATTAAATAATGAGTTCTCCATGATGTGCCACTACTTAACCCCACTAACAGGATACAAAGAGAATTAATACCCAGGTTGTGCTGCATTTAACAATAAATGCTAACTTATCAGATAACATTTCAAGGAAGAGAGAAGAACCCACTAACAAATGCAGTCCTTATTAATTTGCAACTGGGCCTATTTTGAGGCAGCGCCAGGGGTGTCTGTCACAGGTGGTCCCATCTACAAAAGCTCAACTAGATACCCATAAAAGTAGGAGTCCCTGATGGATAGCTAATGTTTGCTTGGGCAAGATGGCCACCATCCAAACCGGCAGAAGCTTTCGAAGCACCGTCTGGTACGTACCAAGTACAACAAATTACGCCTCAATGCAAAAGTTAAATCTGATCTGACCATTACTGCAGGTGGTTAAGCCACAGAACAGCAGAAGCAGAACTATATGGCTCAAGTTCATCTCACACAGAAATCCCACAATGGTAAAAACTAGAAAAATTTTTGGGTTTTTAACTTTTCCACGAACAAAGCTCTGATCTCATCTGGGATTGCAAAACAAAAATGCTGATCATTGCATTGGTCGTAAATGCGTGTACAGTCGTTTTACGCGTTCTTGAATTGTATACACAAAATGAGTGGTAATTTTGGACTTCGAACATAGTAAGCGACTATATGGCAACTTCATACTCGCATGGACCGGTCGCTTGTGTTTATGTTTGGGTTTCCCTTTCAGATATGTGCCGTACTGAAGTCTTCATAGTCCCCGGTGACTAGGATCACGATATGGCCAGTGTTTCAGAAACAAACACAAATGCAAAATTTGAATGTCATCATCAACAAGAATGATCAACGATGCAAAGTCAACACCGAAGCTGTACAGCGGGGCTGGATGTGGGCTACCCGCGCCAGGCCCGGTGCGCCAGCAGCTAACCAACTGGGGAGTAAGCACGAGAACAGATCTCAGAGATGCCAAGTCTCACGCATTCGGCTTATTCACTGTAGTCCGCTATTATTCAATGAACGCTTATTAATGAGATTCTCACGCGGAATTAAAATCCTTGTGCATTGAAGATTCAGTTTCACTAGCGTAAAGGTGGACGTCACCACAAGCAACATGGAAAACGATTATGACTCTGGACTTCTCGTGCTTCTCTTTACTCAGGGAAAAGAAACAATGCATGCGTTTCATGATCGTTTAAACTGTTTTAATGAAACAAAACAATCTGAAACGTCTTTATACAATTCCATTGTTTTCAATCACTCAGTAAAGACAAGCGTGAGAGTTCCCGAGTCATAATCGATTTCCGTGACTCTAGTGGGGAAATCCACCGTAATGCACGTGAAACTGATTAACTTCATGCACAATGACTTAAATTCCAGGAGAGAATTTCTGCAGGGCGCGCTGATTGGAAAATTGTGAACTACGGCACAGGAAGGTGAATGCCACTAAGAGGTGAGAGACTCTTCCGAATGCAGGAGACTTGGCATCTCTTTTTTGGGGAAGTGATGTAAACTCATACCATCGTTTGGAGTCTTGTTACAGCCTACCACTACACACCTACTTGGCATGTTGATGAACGTTATCTCAAAATAAACGAAATCAAGGATTGATCAAGGTGAAATCAATTATCAGTATAGAACAAACCACTGGTCGATCAGCTGGGAACGTTTCCAACTTACTTTTCACGCATCACAGGTCATATGACTACCCGGACCATGTGCAACGACTTTTTTGAGGGGTGGGGCTTAGGACCATACAAACCAGCCAAATTTTAGCATTTACAAATGTGTGATGCATATTAATTTGCTACATATGATCCACTTTTCTATGAAAAATTGCCAAAAAATTTTCTGAGTGAACCTAAGTCCATATTTATTCATCAATATCAGAAGAATTTGTTTCCTAATTTGGACAATATAATTAATGAAATAAATAATGGTGCAATATGGAATAAATGGTTACTGCCAGCATCTAAGCTGCTACAGATACAGATGAACATGGTTTACAGTTCCGTACACATGGCAACCTTTACTCTAAACTTACTTTATTACACTGTCCTCATATGCCTGATAACAGCGTCTTTATTTTTTATTTAGATGGATGAAGGACTCAAATATACACTGAACGCTACCCAAAGTACTTCATTACAGCACACAACCATCTCGTTGCATCATGAAATACTCATTATCAGGGAAGGCCCATCTCCCAGAAATCAGTGTAACAGAAAGGGAATGAACTGACTTCACAAACAAGCGATGCTGCAGATGAATATCAACTGGAATGAAGCAAGGCTGCACATAATCATCCTAGCAGTTTCACAAAAGTACCTAATTTCCTCCTCTGCAGTTCAACCAATTTTCCAAACCATTCATCCTTCACCTGAACTTGAGACTGATACATTCCCATTTCACTTCCTCTGAATGGCAGAGAAATGACGCTTAAACTTCACATGAAAAATGCCGAGACATCAATGCCCATTATCAGTTTGAACTACAATAAGCACGGGCAGTGAGGAGGTCGCACAGTATAGGCGAAGCAAACTGAAAATTTAAGCATGCGGCAGCCAACAGAAATTGGTTTGAATTTTATCAGCAGTGTTCTCTTACTTCCACACAGAAACTCTTTATGTGGCAAAGAAACAATTCACTCTGCCAAATAATTAACAAGCACGATTATACTGAATGAGTGCATGTAAATCTGGTGTCATTTTAACCATGTACCTGCTGGGTCATGTTGAACAGTGACCTATGAGGTACAGTATTTCTCAAAAATATCCCACTTCCAACAGAAGCGACATATTTTCTACACTGGCAGCAAAATGGGAAAAGCAAGATAATGGTTGTGGAGGCATAATTGCAATGGAGTTCTGAAAAAAAAAATTCTTCCCAATTAAAATGGAAAACAAGATTTTTGACTCAAACAAGACTCCCAGACTTTTTGGTGCATTGTCGTAATAACAACAATTATAATAATAATAACAAGGCAATCAGAGATAGCAGACCTGGCCCCAGCCACGGGCTGACAGACAGAGTGACAGACACAAACACACACAGACATGATCATTGCTTAACCTGGCCCCCTAGGGGAGGAGCCAAGTAATAACAACCCAACACATGATAATTAAACCATGTTTTGTCAATATAACAATGTCTGGACCACAACAAAGACTATGGATCACAGATCAAACCACCGTCCAACCACTCACATTTCCAGATCTTAGCCAAATAGTGAGAAATGACATCAGACTGGACCCGGATATTTCTTTACCTCAAATACAGATACCGTGGTGGCTCACATTGAAGGTCACCACCTTCATTATGAGACACGCCACAGGTGGTTGGAATCTGGGCACTTTAACCTTTTCCTAACAAGTCTCTCCCACTCACCAAGTGAGTATTTTTTTCAGTTTCTATAATTTAATGTCAAATCAGTCTGGAAAAGCAAGAGAAGACAGGCGATTGAGGTGGCCAGAGTACATGACAGAGGTATTAAACTGCAGCATGGAAACCCCCCCCCCCATGTTGGGCTCAGAGAAGGACAGAAATGTTGTTGTTGGTTCTCACCTGGCTACTGCTTCACTGTAGACGAAACCAGCATCTGCTCTCTTCACGATCTCGAAACAAAGGTCAGCCCCGTCCATGCTGAGAGGGTTGAGAAGGGGAAAGAGGGGGGAAGACGTTTAGACCTTTAATTAAACACGATCAACAAAGGACACTTATATTTTCAGCTAACATTTTTAGCATCCACAGCATCTCATTACACAGACAAAAAAATTCAGAAACAATCCAGATCAACAACATCCTTAAATGGTACAATAATGGTGTCCTTACTAGGCAGCAAATCTGTACGCCTCGAATAACACACCCAGTTACACTACATTTACTCATACACCCCTACCTCAAGGGACTGAACCTTTCTGACCCACTGACATCAGCTTTAACAGGGTCAAACAAACAACAAGTATTTGCCACTAACGTGTCTTTGTCCCCCGCCACAAGATGTGAAATCGTGTCAGAATGAGAAATCTCTCGGTGTGACCTTGAGAGTGACACGAAGGTCACCAAAATCGACTGGCGCCGGGGTATCACCCCAATACATGTGGACATGAAATTTGAAAGAAATCCGTCAATTCGTTCTTGAGATATCTCGCTGACAAAGATTCGGGACGGACGGACGGACGGACGGTTGTGAACACTATGTCCCCCCGCTTAGCGCGTTCCGCGCGGTGGGGGACAAAAATTGCAAATGTACTTCCTGTAAAGCACGATTAAAACGTCATCATGATAAAAACAGTTTGCATTCATGATTGAACAATTATGAAATATCAAGCTGATGAAAAAAAATGGTGAGTATGTTTTTTTGAGCCACTAAAGAGGCTCAGAGGGTTGTGGGAACCCAAACAGAACATAAGGGCTGCGGTACAGAGTCTGACCTGATGACGCATTGATGTTTTGGACATTTTCAGCACTGATTTAATCATTTCCAATTCAGTGAATAACAGGGTGACTGTAGGGCAAAGAGAGGGGAGGGTTGTTGACGTCTATTTCGGGAGGAAGCCCCCCCGAGTAGCTTTGGGAGCCCTCCAGCTAACCGAGAAAGAGCAAGCCGCACTCGAGCCGACAGAAACTACAGACACATGGTGGCAGGTGAGAGAAATGTGTGACCATGATAAGGGGGCGGGCCAATCGCTCAGCATTGAAGACATCAATAAAGCCCGGCCCTCTCCGCTCTTCACAGAGTCAACAGCCCAGGGGATGAGGGATGACTCTGCAAGGATTCCGCACAGATATTGAGAATAATTTAACACTTCTGAGGATGTAATATACCCCGTGTTTTGAGCATTTTTAAGTCAAACCCTGACACAGAATCAAAACTGGTTCTTTACAAGACTATATTCTCCTAGTTTTATTATTTTTTAAAAATTACTCAGGTTGATAGGCACAGAGTCTAAAAATGGGCTATGGGCAGATATTCCCAAATTGTGTAACTAGGATTATATTCCTAAAAAGAGGACGCTGTGAGGAAATACGCAAAAATAGCCAACAGTAAAAACGAACGGCACTTAACTGTAAAAATTCTGGACTGCAGAGGGCAGAGACCCCAAAGGTGTCCTCTGTCATGTTAATTACAGTTCATCAAGATGCAGAGAGTCACAGCTGTCAACACACAGGGCTGAAAAAATAGTGGCACAACTGCACAACCAAAAGAATTCAGCTCCGAGGAGCGTGTGAGGCTGCGGATTTGAGAAGCCGCACGAACGCTTAACTGCCTGCAGCTTTGGCTCCTGACTGCACTGTAGTACTGTAATTGAATGGAAATGCTGTATTAACTCAGTGCTGCACAGAGCAGTGCTCGGAACATGGCTCCAAGCCAAAGTGCCAGCGAAGTAGACCGATAATCAAAGATGATGATTCTGATGGACAATTTTATACAGTAATTATCAGCGGAAATCAGTAACGTCTTGAGGCAGTGTGCCTGACCGATCCCACCTGGCAGAGTGTAGTGCTGACTCCAAGACGCAACTCAAACTCCAGAAAGTGACCATAGATTTAGCCTCCATAGAAAATTAAACCCATTTGGATTAAGAATTAAGCCTCCTTTCCCAACCAGGACTCGCTGGTCCCTCCAGTGTCTATTGTTCGAACAATAGCTGCAGATAAATATCCCCATATAGAGTGCAAATTCAAAAATGCGCATTGTGCTTAATGGAAGCTCGGCCGCATGATTTCAAAAGCGAGCTCTACAACAGAATTCATTATTTCATGCCGTAAGCTGTGGAAAAATAGCAAAACACAGCAAATTTCAGCCAACTGGCTTCCTCCATTTCAACATGGTAGACTGCACCCCACGCCATGCGGTCCTCAATCCGATTCCTCCAGCTCAAAACAGAAGCTACTCAGACTTCCCAAAAAAATTCCATAAGTTCACAATTCACTATGCTAAACAGTGCATCTCCCAAAGGTTTTATTTATCTTGTTTAACTGATAAACTACCCTTCTCCTCCTCTGAAATAAATGGTCTAATAAGCAACCACAGCAGGCAGAACATTCTTCATCTTTTGCGGATAAATTAATGCATTTAACCTTTATCTTCTTGTAATTAAAGAAATGAAATGGTGCGTCATGGTCAAATGTCTTTGAATGAAATTGGGATCGCATCACATTAGTAGAATCATTCTGGGGCAGATGTAAATGTTAGGGGCAGACCATAGAAAGTGAGAGAAACCGATTCAAACAGCACATCGCCGTAACCCCGAAAGACACCATCACATTAACCCTTAGAGCACTAAATGCACTTATTGCTGCTCAATGATATAAGACATAAAAATCAAAGCTGTTGAAAACCCGTCACGTGGCCACTGGTTTAAACGAGCTCCCGCATGGTCTTCAACAGCACAAGATAATTAAATTCATAATTTAAAAAAAATTACTTCAGTGCTCTAAGGGTTCATTTACTCCTAAAAAAAAACTCACATCTCCAATGCCTTTGACAAAACAAAAGTTCCTATAACTGAATGTATACCAACTAGATCAGAGGTGGGTAGTGAGGGCTTTATCTGTCCCTGGTTTTCGCACAAACTTCTGGCTTTGAATTAGTTTCTTGTCTAAATTAGCCAAACTATTTATGAAATCTGACATTTCAGGCGCATTTCTTTAAATTATCATGAATGACCAAAGACTGTTCTTGTCTCCCCACGTAAAACATTTTCCTTTGATCGAATCTGCGCACAAATCTATATTTGTTTTTGCAACCAATTAGCCAGGGTAATTGACAGAAATAAAAATGATAGAAATACAAACCTGCATACACACCAGCCCTGCAGGACCAGGATTGCCCACCCCTGAACTAGATTATAACCCTTTCAGCGCCGTGGGCAACTATAATTGCCCGATGATGCAAGATATCAAAATCAGATGCTGTTGAAAGGCTGTCATAAAGAGCTCCCACAGCAGAGATCTTTTAAACAAGTTGCCTCATGATAGATTTTCAGCAGCTCAGAATAATTGCATCTTTAATTCCTTAAAAATGTATTCAGTGCTCTAAGGGTTAAAAAGCCCTAACTTCCCTTGCTGCAGGCCCCTCGTGAGCAGGATCAACACCACTATCCTATATAACCTCTCCCTCAATCTCTCCCAGCCGCCCTGTGCTGAGCAGCAGAGGTACACAGGGAGCCAACAGGACAGGAATAACTGAAATGCCACACTGCAATTCAATCACAGCTGCCTCAACCAGCCCTAAATCAGTTACCGCCTTGACGTTCTTCAGGCCGAGGGGTCACGACCTCGCTTTAACGACACGTCCCCCAAGGAGGGAACTACACCTCCCTTGATGAGCCCCCCCGCTTGTGTACGTACAATTACAGCTGCTCCTGTCCTCCTCAGGCCAGTAACCCCCCCCATCCCATATCAGGACTTCACTCCACACTCAGTGTCAACTAACTGGATATTGTGATGAATGTGAGGAGTGGATTCACACGTGGGGCTATTCTCAGCACTCCAGGCTGACACTGGCCATGATGAGTGTGCTGGAGACACCATGTGATTGGTGGAAAGTGTCGAAAATGATATATTAGGGTAGTATCTCCTCTTGACCAAAAAAATAAGTACTAATGTTGCTTTACAGTTCTTTCTGCGGATGCCAGTGCACGCGCCATTAGCATTTCATGCAGAGGAGCAGCCAGAGGGAAGGAATGATTAATAAACTCACTAAAAGGAGCAGTCTGCTATACAGCTTTCACTTACTCACATGCAGAGAGGAACACACACAAAATACACACATACATGGGCAGGGAGAGAAGCTTGCATTTCACGCGCACACACACACACACACACACACACACACACACAAACATACAAATACATGACAAACACAGGCACACGAACACACATATGAACGCACACACATGAACACACACATACACACAGGCACACACAAAAATACAGACGCGCACACAGAGCCAACCCAGCTATCCAGACTGTGCAATCGAAAGCCTTTAGCTCATGAAGCCTCGTGTCTTGGCCACAAGGAAAGGAAAAAAAAAAAATTCCCAGCAGCCCTTCAAGTTCCACCTCCCTGCCCCTTCATGCACAGCGAGATAAAACAGAAGAGACACTTACAACTCAAAGACCATGTAGAGCATCCCATCTGAGCTGTAGGTCTCCAGCAATTCCACAATGTGCGGGTGCTTGAGCATGTGACAGATGCTGGCTTCTCTCTTCAGATCTGTAGGGACGGAGACAGAGGGAAACGGAGCGACCGTCAGATCTCTGACAAGCGAGGAGAAGAACCATCACAGCACCAGAAACACAGGAAATGAAAAAGCCGACCGAGTTACAAACGTCCCCTGACCCAGAATCACCAGGACAGGGCTCAGGGGTTTCTGCGGTCAGACATACCGTGGATCTGCCATATAATTAAATCACAGGCACTGGGCACTGATGCCTTTTCATGGCATGTTGGTCAGCAGCTGATAATAGTTTGATTCACTCTGTATTAACCAATAGGGGGTCAATAATCCCCATTGCACTCCAAGGACGATACACTCAGGCACAGCCCATGCGGAAAAAGGCAGTCCTGAACATTGTTCCAGAGCGTACCATGAGCGCTCCATTAGCCTTGATTATTACGCCTTCGTCAAATGTCTGAGTCACAGTCCTCTAACCAAAGGGTTGTTACTCATGCTAGCTATATATAATGATACCTCTTTTAGTGGAGAGGTGCTGTGAAGACGATCGTTTAATATCGCTAAAACGCCAAGCTGTTACCGAGGATGAGGGTAGCAGCGAGGTGGTGGTTAGAGAGGCCGTGTGTTGAACAGCAAAGACAAAGCGTACACAGCATTAAAAAGGACAGCAATGGTACGCAACTAACTCTGAAATGATCCATTTAAGTGTTAGTGAATTAACAACTTTGCCACCAAGTCATTTTTCAGACAGCACGCAGCATACTTACATCAAACCCTCAGATAAGTTATATGTGGCCTACTGCCTACCAGAGGTGCGTGGCACAGAGCAGGAATGCAACCGAGACCGTAAGATTGGCGTTTATTCGTTTAGACCAGCGTCAGCCTAAGGCTGGTGTTTCCAATTGGTTCCTGGGCCCCTGCTGCCCCACCCACGCACCAGCAGGCCCAAGAACAGTCACTTCAATTAGCCCACAGCCAAGGTGAACTGACAGCACAGACGGGGCTCAGAGTGACCCCAGTCTCTGGAGAGAGAGGCAGGACAAAGGAACGGCCCGGGGGCAGGGTCGGCATGGCCACAGGTTTGGCATGCTGTCAGTCAGCTCAGCCCATAATAACCACAGCACACAAGACCACCATTTTACATTCTATGCACAGTCACGTATGATGAAATCAAAGAAATGTTTGATTGAAAATGTAAAAGCGATACAATTTTCTTCACGCCTTTTATAGTTCGGCATGAAATATAACGACCAAAATTATTCTAATTCCATTACAAACAAGGCCTACGCTGTTGCCAAACTCAGCAAAATCCTCCAGGCGAAAGCTCGCCAAAATGAAAGCCTTGCTGCAGTATTGCCCCAGACACTTTTTTTCAATTACAAACTAAACCCAATTTGATCTAATATATGCTCTAATATATCTAATATCTATCGAATATATAGCTATTTCCATGTGGTCAATAATAAATTGAACCAATGAAATTCTTCGATAAAGTATCGATATGTTTACTGTAGAACGCAGAGATAAATGCGAGTGAAACAATCAAATGGCAAAATTTCAGGCGATATTGCTTACATATCGGGCGATGATGGAACTCCGTTGTTCCAGGAAATTAAATGGTTTATTATTAAAAACAATATAAAGTCTAAAATTATTTCAGTTCCCCATCGTGATCAAATGCAAAGGCTTATAAAATTTGAAAAGCATCTTTAAAATGGTTTTAGAGTCATCGCGTAAACACGAAGGATCTGCAGCGGGTCCGACTGTGGACACGGCGGCGATGAAGATTCTACAATAATATCGATTACACGTGTTCCATCGATAAAAATAATAACGTATGGGCCTGCTTTTAAATTCATTATGACTTCAGACGGGTCAGACAGAAAAATGAAATGTTGAGAACAGAGACGAGTTACTTCACTTGGAATATGCCGTGAAAAGGAACAGTGGAATTGTCATTTCGAGAACTCGGTGTCCTGAAAGGGCTCTGAACAGAATACACGGACAACGCTTTACCAAAAGGAAAATCAACTAAAAAATCGAGTTAGACAGCAGAAACCTCTCACAAATCCATGTTTGTTTTGAGCTGCCGACAAAAAAACTACCTGGTAGACCTTTTTTCCCATAATTTTTTTTACAGAACTAACCCAGCAGCAGATTAGTGGAGTCAGATGTACCAAGTCAGAGTTAAAGTGAAGACCTCGGGAACCATAGTTCAGTCAAGATGATCTGAGCATTAAAAAGACATCTGTGGTACATTAAATTTGGTTTTATGTTGAATTAATTTGTTTTGGGAACCCTGAGCACGTACTTGCGCACAACACAGAAAACACGAAAACTTTTATATCTCTTATGACAAATGATTTCAAATCCCTCGAGTAAACAATTTAAGCAGATCTACACATCAGGTGGAAGCTTGGGTGGAGTAAGAGTGTAGAGTGCAGGCTAACAGCAGCAAGCAGCAATAGTTACACTTGCAGTGCTAAAAAGCGTTCCATTACAATGTGATGTGCGATTGGGTGCAATGTGCAATGTGCAGTTGCGACTAATGGTTTTGGTCCGAGGACATGCGGTAGATCAAGTGGACCGCAAAGCAGTTGGGAGGGTTTTCTGACTAAACTGCAGCACTGTTAGTATCTCCAGGAGCAGAGCTGGGTGGCGAAAAGCTAAAGGTTGGCAGCTGTTCTGTTGCATTGAAAAAGCTAGAATATTGAAGTTCTGGCCTCTGTTTGCCAGGTCACTGGCCACTATAAAACCACTGGCCCTCATGGTTTGAAAAACATTCAGTGCAAACCCATTAAAATTTTTTTCTGCTTTGCCTTCAACTGTAGGTAATTTCTCCAGATCAAAAAATAGGAGCCCACAGCAATTCCACTCCAGGAGAGTCACACACCAGTCATTGTCGATTAAAGAAAATCGCCAAATGGTGTAACACGTGGCTGTCTAAAGCTCACTTTCACGCCTCCGGTGCCACCATCATCCATCGCAAGCAACTCTAAGTTCTCGCACAATCTTACTTTCATAAGATACCATTGTATTTCTACCAAACATTCTAACCTCCAATGCTGACCATTTATGTACCGGCACACAAGTCTGTATTGTGAATGTACACATATGCATAATTTAAACCTTGTTGTACTGCCGCTGGAAAAATGCACAGAGGGGAAAAATGCTGACTCCTAAATGCACACACAACACAAGCAGAAACAGGAATAAGTGTGCACTGCTGTGTTTGACAAAACCAAAAGCTGGCAGGAGATTTGACGTCGGAGAGAGAAGTTGCTTAGCTTTGATAGTTCTGGAGATGAAAAAACAAAATCTTCTAAAGCATTTGGATTTTCAGAGAGCTGCGTGGTGTTTGTGTGGTGGTCTCGTTTGCACCAGAGAAAAATTTAAATTGTTGAACTTTTCAAAAAAAAGAGACTGGGGAATACTTTAGGGTAGTACAGGTCTCCAAACAGTCAACACTATATGCAGAACCATCCCATATGCTCTCCTTTGGCAGCCTATTTCATATCCAGGACGTGCGCTGGTGAACGCAGCCAAGTGACAGGGAAAATATTTGAAGTTTCCAACCAACCAGGTGAAAAATTGAGGAAAAAAAAAGACCCCTAAAATGACCACAAAAAGACTCGAGGAGAGTCCAGTGGACATGATTCAGGAGGCCATGGGAAGATCTCTGCAGTGTTTTTCTGTGTGTGAACAAAATCTCAACTCACAATGTCCCAAAAGCATCATGACCCTTATGGACCCTGGCACAAACACATGACACAAGCTTATCTTTTTGCATGATTTTAGCAAACAACAAACAAGAAAGGCATGACAACCAAACTCCACTACACCTGGAGAAAGGTAAAGCTGCAAAAATAAACGTACTGAATGCAACCTGGGGGAGCCCGGGCGGAGATCTCTGTGGAAAGAGACCTAGCCCGGGACTGCGCCCTGAATGGGGGATCTAGGTGGTAAAAAAAATACGTGCCCAAGTTGGAATCATTGTATTTGTATTTGTACTGCTCATTGTATTTGTTGACAGCAGCACAGGGCCCACAGGGTCTGTCAGCTTATAGGGCCCACACTGCACCTACATACCAGCTAATGAAGAGGCAGGAGGGGTGACTGATCAAGCCTTGCAGCGTTCGAAGGATATATCAGATGCACAACAGCAAGACCTCGCACCAGCATCAGCAGATTCCTGGTGGGACTGGGTCCTGCCTGGAGGATTTGAAGCAGGAATTACGTCTGTATTAATTCTTGTAGCAGCTGGGGCTGTTGTACCGCTCTTCTGCAGTTGCTGTGGGGTTCCCATAATTAAAGGGTTGATATCAAAAATGTTGAGTGCTAATCCACAATATCAGATGTTTCTGTCACAGGATACCAGTGAAGTGTATATTCTCCCCGTGAATGAAACGCATGCCGAAAATTGAAAAGTGGCATGCTGGCGGATGATCAATTATAAACAGGGGGGAAATGTGGAATCATTTTTAATAATTGATTGATTTGCTTTATTATTAATTGTTCATCCTTGCTTGCTCTGACTCAATTTTTCTTAGGCCTCAGTAAGAACTCTTGCATGTTTCTGATTAGCCTGGGCCAGCATAACTAAGTTTCCATAAATCTGACCAGTGCGTCATGGCATATAGCTTATATGGAACCATTTGGACCTGATGGGCCCATAACAGGGGCAAAATTTTCTTTTTCTCTCTTAGTTTATGTGTTTACAGAAGGAGTACAAGGGAGGGCCCCCGGAAACGCGAACAAGACGACCTGCAGATATGATCACCTCTCTTCTCTGCGAGATGTACGCATACTTCAGGGGCGGCTTGACGTGGGTTGTGTGCGACTGCAAGAGTCTTCTAGATTACAAATGTAAATCAGAGAAAAACGTCTCAATGTTTTCCTACATAAGCCACAGAATCAGAAACTGTCCTCATCCTTGTATGACGGGACTTGTTGTGTGCAGGGATCCTTTTTCTGCAGAAAAAGTAAACTGATTTTGGCTTGGATATTAACTCCTTTGTCTCTGTCCGAGTTCTTTTGAAGGTAACACCAGGAATATAAAATCAAAATTCCTACAACACAAGGAATATAAAATAAAAGAGGGAAGAACTCGGGCGAATGGATGGTAGCTCTACAATCTGGGATGTGTATGGGGAAAGAGTGGCGTGGCTGAACTGACCCCGAGGACATGAAACAGCCAACAGGAAAAATGGAGGCCGAATGAGGAGGCCTGTTTACTAGTGTGGCAATTACACCTTAAGATAGAATGAGGCAGTTCGGCATCACTCACACTGACACACACACGGCATCACTCCTTCCTTTGCAGACGCACACACATCCACAAAAACAAACACGCAGAGGCACACACATTCCCGCTCCTGCACACTCGCACAATGCCTGTCAAGTATGTTACTCACCACGGAATAAATCCCAGCCCATGACTAGTGCGCTCCTGATCAGGCAATTACCAGAACAGGCCTTTCGTCTGACAGCAGTGTGGAGAGTAAATTACCCCAGCCTGCTCATCGGCTGCCTTTCTCATGTGTAATTAACAGCGCCGGATTTGGCCAGGCGAGCCGCGCTCAAAACTGTAGCCTTCGACTCAAAAACAATTGATTTACAAAGCAGATGAGCTTTTCGGAGGCATACAATTCAAGCCGCGCACAAATAAAAATGAATAAATTCTGTTTGGACCGTGGTGTGTGTGAAAAGTCGAGCAGAATGTGCAAACGCGATTATTTCTGCCATCTTTCAAATGGCCCCAAAGAGAGTGCTCAAATGTTACGGTCGGTGTGGGAGTGTGTGCCGGCGAGAGAGTGTCCCCACGCCAGTCAAAAACTTGCCAACCCAGGGCCTCGTGATTATCCCGGGTTTTCTGTGAGAAAAGGTTTCAGCAGAGATCAGCTCAATTAACTCTTTCACTAAGTCAACTCTAATGCCCTTCAGCTCTTATGCTCCAGACAGAATCCTTCTCACTACTCCTAAACAGCACAACCAAGGAGGAGAAGGGCTGTCGCCACTTCAATACATTTCAACACCCTGGTTTGGGTTATGTACACGTTTACCCGCCCCACAGAATAGGCCAACACCAGTCAAACGGTCACAGACTCCGGGAGAGAAACCAGCCGCAGATCCACAGAAGATCGAGCCGTAGAGGCATTTTATTAAGACAGCTGCAATGGGCTCAAAAAAGGAAAAGGCATAAAAACTGAAAAGGCAAGGAGGCTGTCCCTAATAAACTGCTCACAGGTACAAAGAGGAGAACAAGGACTGAGAGACGCATTGCAGAAAGTGCAAGGCAGACACTACAAACCTGCAAAGAGGAGACAAAGACCGGGAACTTAAATACACTTGAGACAAGTAACAGGTGAGAAAAGGGGGAACGCAAAGGAGGAAGGGAGAGATATGAAATTAAAATTAAACCAAGAAAGGGAAATTAACTGAAGCTGACACGTACTGCTGGATTGCAGGGAGAACAATAAATTAACAAACAGATCTCAACGTTACACAAATATTTTGTCCCAAACATCGAAACCACCTAATGGTGGAGATGTGTCCGAAATGTCCCAGATTTTTTTCCCCCACTTCAAAAAAGTCAATAAGGGAAGCTTTGTCCCGAGTAAAACAAGACAGATAGCTGGGAGAAAAGCATTGCATAAGGGAGAGAGGTGCGTTTGTCAGGCTGAGCACGGCTGGGCACAGCTGAGCGGTCACACGCCTCTACGGTCCGTCTCTGACAAATGCACCAATATGAGGAAAAGGTACTGCAGGCTTTGAGAGGTTACGGACTTCAGTAGCCGCTAACGCAACCCATGGCACATAAACAACCAGTCACGCACATTCAGATCCTTTGAAGCACAAATGTGATGAATATGACATCGGCCGTATGTCGCTGTGTGACATTAAGCAGAAACAGTGACACGCTGGGTCAGTTAGACACACAACACAAAACCATTTTCTAGATTCTGGAAAAATTTGGGCAATAAATAAACTCCCTTGGTTGCATTTGCTCCAAATTACATTTGATTCAGAGGAAAAAAAAAAAAAAAAAAAAAAAGTCAGATTATTTTTTCTCAAATAAAAGGGCTACAGCCCATTAACCCTTTGTGCTCCAAATGCAGCTATTGTTGCTCCATGATGTAAGACATCAAAATCAAAGCTGCTGAAAACCTATCATGCGGCGATTTAAAAGAGCAAACAAGTTGCCACGATAGGTTTTCAAGAGCAAAATCAAATGTGTATTAAAAAAAAAAAAAATTCAGCACTCTAAGGGTTAATACACAAGGTACATGTCGAATATGCCAGATGTGGCCATTCAGGACACACTCTCATCCGTAGCTCTAAAGCAGGTTGACCGGAGAACATCAAAAATAAAAACACAGCACAAACACAGCGATGAATGAGCATCGTCAAGCCCTGAGCAAGTAAATAGCATCATGCATCCATAGCAATACTTTGATGTGTTTCCAAACATTGAAGAGTTCAAAATGTTAGACTCCCCAGACTCGATACAGATAGTTGTGGCAAGGTGCGCTGAATCACAACAAACTCTTTTGCTCACAATCTAGACATCCTGAACTGATAAAAGCACAGCTTGAGAGTGAGTATGAGAGGACTGCATTATTCAGTGTGGAAAAAGCAGGCTGCCTGACAGTATCCTAAAACTGAGAGCAAGATCAGGAAGTGTGAAAACCTTTAACCGCTTTGAATGAAAACAACATCAAACTCCAGCAAACAGAAATAACACATTGTTAATTATGCTGTTACAGAGAAGGTAATTAGGAAAGAACATTTAACATGTAATTCAATTAAAAAAAAAAAAAATCATCGAACTAGTGATTAAATTAATTAAAATTTGACTATGAAACATGAAAATAAACTCCTGTGCACAGAATACAAATAATGCCAATTTTTCCTGTTATGCATGAGCCTGTTTTTGCTTAGCAACTCAGTATCTGTGCCACAGAGATGTGGAAAATTATTCCAGTGAAGCAGGGCATTTGGAAATTCAATTACAGATTTATTTAGTAATAAAATTTTTTAATTTATCTACGCTGGTGATGTAATTTGGCATGTAGATGATAAAAACAGTTTTGGTATGCACTGTGTCAGTTTATGACCACGCACAATAGGAGTCAGTAACCCATTTCATTCATCGAGATTAAGAAAATGCCCAGACCACAAACACAAGCCTTTTTTTGGCACTTCACTCAAAGGCTTGACCATACCGCATCTCAGGAAAGGTATATAGGTCTATGAATTGTATAGTATTTATAATTCACACCCGTACTAAGCCTGGCTATCAGCAATGTACCAGAGTCTCCCACTAGGTGGAGCCGTGGTGCGAGGCCAAGAGCCTCTCTGGCACCAGAGAAGGCAGCGCGACAGAGAGAAAATTTTCATTTTCAGGTGATGATTTATGATCATGATCCCAGCACACTCCACCTTGAGACTGCACCTTGTGAAAACACATCCATTTGAAATAAAAAACAAAAAAGTATGATTACATCGGCTAAACTGTAATAACGGAGCAGAAATGTATTAAATGTCTGAAATAACAAAAAAGCCCACTCTTCTTGCTGCCGCCGTTCGATGGCACGGACTTGCAGTGTCTTTTCCCAGAGTGAGCCCTCTCTTCACTCAAACCTGCGAGCGAGTGAGAACAAATCTTCCACCTCCATGCTCCGGCAGTGAGGGTAGATGACCTCTCTGTCTCCAGTAATATACATTCTGATCCCCGCACACACACCCCAGGCATGTTTTCATATGAAAAGGACATTACACTGTGCAGAGGTTGGGGTACATAGGGACAAATGAATTTGACAATGTAGCTGAATGAGTGGCCACGCTGCAGGGGTATGGAACAGTTAGCAGGTCTATGGAGGATGTGGAACAGTAGACAGGAGTATACTGTGGAGGATATAGGGGGGAAAAATGGACAAAAAACCATCATGAAGGTCATTGAACAATGGATGTGAGCACATTCTGGCAGATATTGCTTGACTAGCCTCAGAAGATAAGAAAAATGATTCTCGTAAAAGGATGCTTTGGAAATACTGGCAGACGCAGATTATGGAACAATGAGCCTCAGATCAGCACGGTAACTGATGGAGTGAGGGCCATAACATAATTTATTAATTGGTTATGCATGTTATTGCCCGCGTACAGTAAAAACGGCCTGCCAAAATATCTTGTTTTGACCGACCCGTACTGGCCGAGCTCAGCACGTGCACAAGTAACCATTGGCAACTGTGGCATTCGCTCTCTTCAGAGAAGCAGACGACAGTCGCGGACTCAGCATTTAGCTCCTTAATGAGTCTTGAAGTCACTTACTTCTGAAGTCATAGTCATATAGTCACGATAGCTCAACATACTTATCCAATTAATTTCTGTATTGCCTTGGTATTGACCTTTGGGTCGCGGTATGACGGCGACCCTCAGGTCAATACCAAGGCAATACAGAATCAAGCAATTAATAACATGTTTAACGCAAGTAAGAAATAATGAGACAGGGAATGTAATGGAGGTCAAGGAACATATGCTTTTAGAAAATTGTGGAGCACTTGGTAGGACAACATAACGGATGCAGTGGAACCTCAGAATACTGGCTCGGAGACTGTGCAGTAAAGGATGGAGACTCCCCAAGCTATGGCATCTCAGCTGCCTGAATACCACGCCACATGCAGAGCTGAAACAAGATCAACCAGGAAAAGAAAGCTTGCCAGTTCAAGGAGAAGTATTTCATCAAAAGCTCAGGAGCAGCTGCTAATGAACCCGACCCCTGCTCTGAAAGGCAGAATCCATTCACCCGGCTGGCATCATAAGACTGGCAATACGACCAATGAGGTACTATTCAAAATCCTTCTCAAGCAAACACATGAATAAACAATAAGAACTATGACAGACATTAAGCAGTAACCACAGTAGACATTTCAGGTAAATGCTGGGGTGTGTATAAGCTATGTACAGGTTCATTTACAAGGTCTACAAGCACTTTCGCCATGGAAAGAATGGCTTTCAGTTTTCAGGATTTTACAGGCAATACAACCTAAATTAAGGTCACTCATGTAAAACAATTAGCATGCAATGAAACTGCGATAAATAGATCGCATAAATAAGACAAAAAAAAACCCCCTAAGTCATAAGAAACCACCCTTTGAAGCAACAAAGCATGTGTGATTGCGTTGTTGTCCAGTATATGGGTAAAGGAACGTTGGCAGCCCAAGTGCAGTGGTTATACTCCAGGCACAAGGCACAGTGCATTGACCATTCTAGTGTTCTCAGTCATGCTAATAGGCTATATGCTGCAGCAGGCACATCTCTCTCGGTTCATCTCGGAAGAAGCGCCACAGGGAGGAATTTATTCAGCTGTTTAATATTTACTCTGGCTTTGAGCTCCTGGCAAGGCAAAGAAACTCTAAAAAACTCAGGGCAGCCTGACTTTCACCGTTCCTCTGGCATTTGCACATAAGCAGTGATTTCATTTGTTGCTATATCAAAAATCAGTGAAACATTCGAGTCCAAGTAAACCATGCCAGATTCCCCCGAAATGAATCGTCAAGAAGAACATAAAAATCAAACGCATCCATTGACTGAAATACAGAAACTTTTTCTCCGAAGTCTTGACAACATTGTTCAAATAAACAGTGAAAACAGTCAATTGACTGGCTAGAAAGCCATGTGAAACAAAGTTACAGCCATGTGACGCAAAGCCTCTAGTCCCTTCTGTACAGATCACTGATCTATATAGAATAATAATAGTTCTTATATATAGATCAGTGGTACAGATACATGAAGCAAAATCTCTAATCTTCTTTACAACCATGTGAGGCAAAGTCTCTATTCCCATCCTTACAGGCAAACGAAGCAGTCTTCAGTCCCTTGTTTAAAAAATCTCAAGCCCCTTCATTACAGACATGTGTTGCATCCTTTAGCCTCTTCTTTACAGGCACATGAAGCAAAGTCTCAAATGCCTTCTTAACAGGCATGTGAAGCAAAGTCTCAAATGCCTTCTTAACAGGCACATGAAGCAAAGTCTCAAATGCCTTCTTAACAGGCACGTGAAGCAAAGTCTTCAGTCCCTTCCTTACAGGCACGTGAAGCAAAGTCTTCAGTCCCTTCCTTACAGGCACGTGAAGCAAAGTCTTCAGTCCCTTCCTTACAGGCACATGAAGCAAAGTCTTCAGTCCCTTCCTTACAGGCACATGAAGCAAAGTCTTCAGTCCCTTCCTTACAGGCACATGAAGCAAAGTCTTCAGTCCCTTCCTTACAGGCACATGAAGCAAAGTCTTCAGTCCCTTCCTTACAGGCACATGAAGCAAAGTCTTCAGTCCCTTCCTTACAGGCACATGAAGCAAAGTCTTCAGTCCCTTCCTTACAGGCACATGAAGCAAAGTCTTCAGTCCCTTCCTTACAGGCACATGAAGCAAAGTCTTCAGTCCCTTCCTTACAGGCGCATGAAGCAAAATCTTCAGTCCCTTCCTTACAGGCACATGAAGCAAAGTCTTCAGTCCCTTCCTTACAGGCACATGAAGCAAAGTCTTCAGTCCCTTCCTTACAGGCACATGAAGCAAAGTCTTCAATCCCTTCCTCACAGGCATATGAAGCAGTCCTGAGTCCTTTCTTCGCAGGCACATGAAGCGAAGTCTCAAATCCCTTCTCTGCAGCTGTGTGAAGCGAAGTCTCTAGTCCCTTCCTTACAGGCATGCGAAGCAAAGTCTCTGGTGCCCTCCTTGCAGACATGTTCAGTCAGGTCTGTAGCCCCTTCTGTAAAGGCAAGAGAATTAAATTCTCTTGTCACTGCTTACGGCCACGTGAATAAAAATCTGTAGCCCCTTCCCTACAATCTTGTGAGGCAAAACTTCTTGTCCCTTCTTTGCAGGAATGCAAAGTAAGGTCTCTCGTCTCTTTTTTACAGCCATGTTAGGCGAGGTCTTTAGTCTCCTCTTTCTCATTTTAAGAGTCCACACACGAACAAAAGCCTCCAACAAGAACTCTCTAGAACAAACAGTACTTGAGAATGTATTTTTCCACCGGGCATTGAGGAAAGAAAAAACAGGCGCTGCTACAAGACGTTGGTGCTGTGCAAACAGTGGCTTTGCTGATAGTGGGGTTTTTAAGTCATACACAGTCTGCAGTCTAATGTATTCATCAAAAGAGACAGGCTATATATGCATAAATGTGGTAACACAAAGAATTTGCACCCTGACATGGCTCAGAAGTTCTCTTCTCAGAGGTTAGTGAAAGAAAATCAATGCTTAAAAGATACATAGAAGCTGCAGGACGGAAAAAATTACAATGCCCAGGCTATATCACATTGTCATTTCTTCTACTCAATATTTCAGTAAATTTGTGCCTTAATAGATGTTCTTGAACTGGCTCTGAGTAGACATCAACCGTGCATTATGGGATGGTATCGGTGACACCATTTGTGTTCCCCAAGAGTGTTGGTTAGTTAAAGCAGTGAGACAATGCACCCAACATCACTGAAATTCATCACAGAGGCAGGAATGGAAAGCCCTAGAAAGCAAGAGCTGACCATGCGCCTTAAGAGTGTACAAGCAATGCAAATGAGGGTGGAGATGGTTGACGACTTTTTGTGCACAATATGCATGTGTGTGGATTGGATGAGTGACTGGATTGCATTGCCTAAGGGTACCGCCGAACAAATATGCAAATATAAGATAAAGCGACAAATTTCATAATTACACAAGTCTCCCTCAGAGAAGTCACCTCGCTTTTTCCATCTAGTGATTCTGATATTAAAATACCAGGGGTAGAGCAAACCCCCCATTCACTTAGCATAAAACCCAAGGAGGAATGCAATTTGTGCATAAATTGTTTAACTTTTAACATCCCTACCCTGCAGCTGCCCACATGCAGTACTCAGAATGGGTGGCAACAGAACCAGGGTGCAATGAGGCAAAATGTATTAGAGAAGTCCATTTCTGAGGGGAATTAAGACCAACCATTGTTTTCCACTGAATAGTGGAACTGCCACCATCACCTCGAACCGTTTTTGGAAGGCTATCCCTCAGGTCGGGTTCGACCAATGCTGCTTCCAGGACAAGAAATTCGGGAACAGCAGAACACAGAAAATTGACTGGTGGGGGCTTCCAAAATTATCTCATGAGCTGCGTTCCAGATGTTTCCGCTACAGTTGGATTTGATTTCAAAGATTGTGGTCTCTGGATTAACCAGACAGGGTCATGAAACCGACTTCAGTACAGGAGTGTCTGAAAGGAAGGGAGGAGAGAGGGATGAGCTTGACCTGTGAATGAAAAACAGAGAGAGAGGGAGCGAGAGAGATTGGAGGGCAGATAAAATCGTCATGATATTCGACGATAACTCGGCAAGGGCCCTCCTTATCCCACTACTGTCAGTCCACCACATCAACACACTCAACAACAGCCAGAACTTTATCTCCACCCTCCACATCTATGGGCTTTTGTCATAACATTAGACAAAACCAACACAACAATAACCAAGCAAATGGCACCTGGTGGAGCCCAGCATCACTACAGATGCTACAATAACCAAGCAAATTAAACAAAGGCAGCGCACAGCCCCTCAAAAGATTCTACTATAACTCAGCAAATAACGCCATGGTAAAAATTTAATAAAAGCTGAGCAGAGGCTCCACACTGAATGAGTGTCAGAGCTCCTCAGTAACAATGGACAGCATTTCTACCAACTTACACTTTCATCTCCCCATGATATAACAATAGGAGACGGGGGGGTGGCACCGACAGAGAAAAGGAAGGAAGAGGAAAAAAGATAACAAAAGGGAGAGACAACCGGGAATGAGGAGAAAAGGAAGAGACAACCAAATAATGAGAGGAAACAAGAATAACAACATGACAAACAGAAGAAATGAGAGATTATGTCAACGAGACAGGAGAAGAGGGAGCTCTGAGACGCTGAGTGCTCATGCTGCCAAACAACGAGAGAACACACAGTTGACGGCTCGTTCTCCAAAAAGCTCGCGCTTCCATAATCTCCCCCTAATAATCATGAAGCGGCGTGACTGCACAAAAGGCCCTTAAGGTGACCAGCGAGCCAGCTTCAATAGTGCAGAAAGCCTTTGCTACAGGGAGCAGATTGGGGGGGGGGGGGGCACTGCTTTCAGGCATTGTGATTAATTAAATGTCACTGTTCAGACAGGAAAGAACAAAGCACTGCTCTCCACGCTGTTTTTAACCAGTCGCCCCAGAACAATAACCCAGGCGAGAGTGCGACAACTTTTTAATCGTGGTTGCCTTCCGCGTCTCCACAGACGCTTTGAGCATTTATTGTGTTCTGGGTGAAAGTGACATTTAGAGTTCCGGCAATAACAATGAGAGCTCAGTCAGGGTGAAGAGGAACACTACAGGGCCCATGGGAGAGCGAACAAAATACTCACCAGCCTCCTGAATCTGTACCTTTGCTTGCAGTACATGGGGTCCCATCATGTCTTCATACTGTTCGAAACTAGACAGGTCAGTTGCCCATGACCAATGGGTGTAGCCTCGGATCGCCCACATTTTTCATTTAGACAAAATTTTCTATCATAAAGTGAATTATGATTCCATGGCAACAAAAATCGATAAGCGCCATGTCCTACCCACTGCCCATACACCGACTAATTATTAAAAAAATGGCTTGAAATTTGCAGCCTGTAAAGCGTCCATAAGGAAATCTCTACGGCGGCAGACGCAGACGCGTGACAAGGCCAAATCCATAGCAGCCTCGACTTCGTCCGGGGGCTACAAACATTCAGCTAGCCCTCTAAACGTTAAGGCTGTAATCTCTAAACAGAGTCTTGCAATTACAAGAGCCTGTCCTGGCTGGAGACCTTGGTTGGAGTTCATGGAAAGAAGGTGCAAAGATGGAGGAGCCAGCAGTCAGCTTTTGGTTTGGCATCTGGAGACTGGACGTACTCTGAAGTATGCATATTCCCCTTACCCATTCATTTTATTTTTCCATCCCTCTGTCACGACCTGATCTGGCCACTGGGGTATCTCATTGCTCAATTCAGAAGGCGGGGCATAACCCAGAGTTCATCAGCAAAGTCAAAGACTCGCATGAGAAAAATACCCACTCATGCTGGAGTACAGTGCAAGTGCCCAAGTGAGTATTCTTACTAGTCTGGACAACAATGATCTTCATTCCAGGATGTTGAGATGAACCCATGACCAGCGGAGATGAGATGAGTTGAGAGGACTCTGCTGGGATATGGCAGATGGGGGTGTAACAAGAACCGAGTGGTTGAACAGACCCCTTGGACTTGAAGCAGGCAATTTTTTTTTTTTGAGTTCAAGGTTTTTTGTCTCGGAAGTGCAGGCAAGCACAGAATTCCCAAGAAGGAGATTAGCTGTACGATCTATGATCCACTAAAGGAAGTAAAAATAAAAACTCCACAGCCTCGATCGCTGCTTGGAATTTGATGCCACAGCATGAGTTTCCTGACTGAACTTGCAGCAGCGATACAGTTCATTCCTTGAAGACTTCATCAAAATAACCTGCTTTGGTTCTGAGTTTGGACCTTGATGAAGAGAAAACTCAGGGCTATGTGAAATAGGGCAGGGCGATTCGAAATAAAATTTATATCATAACACATTTTGTATTTTGGGTAACTGCAATACATCACACAATGTTATGTTTTCAACTAGTATCACCAGAATATACCCTAATTGGAGTACAAGCATCCAGTGGGCAAGCGTGACAGGGTAATAGACCATTCAATCAATTGGCCTGAACCAATTACATTGCTGCCCTGGGCCAGTGGGCCCTGTGTTACGTCCAGGCAATTTTATAGGCATTTGTTTATTTATTTATTATTTTTTTGAAACGCCAATGCTCTCATGCAAGCACAAACATCTTTTCTTTAACAGTTTTTCCCAAGTTCATTTTGGGGGTTATATTTCTTGTAGTATAATTTTTACGACAATTTCACCCACTCCAAATTAGGCGCCAAGCATTTTGAGTCCTTATTCCTCCTCTGCTCCACAGTCTCTTCACATTTGAATCCCAAGCCTGACGCCAAACCCTTTGCGGTGATCACTGAGACACCCTGGGAGGATCTTGACGTTTTACAACCGCGGCCCTCTTTATTAACTTATTGGCTGTCCTCCATTTTATGTTCTCCCTGTTAAATGGAACAGTTTGAATTAACTGCACAATTGAACAGAAATTCTGACCCAAGACTTAGGGGTTTCTCTAACTAAATCAAATGGCCTGATCCCTGCATCCATCGACATGAGCTTAAACCATCTGCCTGGATGAACTAGCCCAGCACAGCATTATTTTTAGCATGGGGGAGAGACCTACATGACACCAATACAAGTGGGTGTTTTCCAATGGAATCATTATATGCCACAGTGCGGCAGAGATAGGATGGTTAAATGCACTCCACAACTCTGCAGTAGAGGACAAGCATTAAAAAAAGTGTCTCTTGGGCATGATTATGGGACATCCTTCAGCCCAATAACCCAGAATTACTCTCAAAAAGGCCCGAGTCACAACAGTAAGCCGGTTACAGACAGTGGCAGTGACCTAAATTCTGGTGCCACCCTCACTAACAAGGGCTAACAGGAAGACTCACAGCGACCTCCATAATTATTGGCACTCCTGGTTAAGATGTGTTAAAAGCCTTAAAATAAATTCTATTTTTATTGCTGAAGCATACTCTCTCACAGAAAATTGTAGAAAAATGTAACCTTCAACTCAAGCAAATTTTAAGGGGGGAAAAAATCCCTGACTAAGAAATAATTATTTTTCATAAAATCACCTGTTCCATAATTATTGGCACTCCCAACAATTCCTATGAAACTGAAGTATTTCTGCCATTTCTACAGTAGTTTACAAAGTTGATCAGAGTATCAAGGCACATTTAATTAGTAATTCATCACTTCCTGTTTCCCTGGGGTATAAATATGATGTGACATGGAGGCCATTTCTCTTATCCACTCTTCAACATGGGAAAGACAAAGGAACACACCATTCAAGTAAGGTAGATGCGTGTCGACCTTCACAAGTCAGGCAATGGCCACAAGAAAATAGCCACTCGCCTGCACCTGCCCATATCTACTCTCAGAAGAATCATTAAGAAGTTTAAAACAACTGGAACAATGGTAAACAAGCCTGGACGAGGACGCAAGGTTATTTTGTGACCACGCAAAGTGAGGTAAGAGAAATAAAGTTCTCCAAAGCTCATTGTTCAAAAATTGCAACAAATGGTAGCATTTTGGGGTCACAGAGTCTCCAAAACAACCATCAGGCGCCATCTACATGCCAACAATCTGTTTGGGAGGCATGCACGGAAAAAACCTTTTCTCACTCACAATCATAAACGTAAACGTCTGGAGTTTGCTAAGCGGTACTGGGACTTCAACTGGGACTGTGTGCTTTGGTCAGATGAGACCAAGATAGAGCTTTTTGGCAACAAACACTAAGTGAGTCTGGCGGAACACAAAAGATGAGTATGCAGAAAAGCACCTCATGCCAACTGTGAAGTATGGGGGAGGATCGGTGATGCTGTGGGCCTGTTTCTCTTCCAGAGGCCCTGTGAACCTTGTTAGGGTGCATGGTATCATGAACGCTTTGAAATACCAGGACATTTTAAATCAAAATCTGGTGGCCTCTGCCCAAAAGCTGAAGGTGGGTCGTCACTGGGTCTTTCAGCAAGATAATGACCCAAAACATGTGGCCAAATCTACACTGAAACGGTTCATCAGACACAGAATCAGGCTCCTCCCATGGCCATCTCAGTCCCCAGACCTCAACCCCATCGAAAACCTGCGGAGTGAGCTGAAGAGGAGAGTGCAGAGGAGAGGACCCAGGTCGCTAGATGATTTAGAGAGATTGTGCAAAGAGGAATGGTCGAAGACCCCTCTTTCTGTATTTTCCTATCTTGTGAGAAATTATAGGAGATTAGGTGCCGTTTTGTTGGCAAAAGGGGTTGTAAAAAGTATTAACATCAGATGTGCTAATAATTGTGGCACACATTATTTGATGTAAAGAATTATTTCTTAATGTGGGATTTTTTTCCCACTGAATAAATGCACTTGAATTAAAGGTTGGATTTTCCTCTTTTTTTTTTCATTGTGGTCCGATATAATTTAGAAAAGAACTGAATTTATTAGAAGCTAAAGAACACACCTTAACCAGGGGTGCCAATAATTATCGAGGGCGCTGTATGTGAGAAATTCAAATAGCAGTTTTCTCGCGTTTTCATTTTTTCGAGTGGTTTGACAGTCGAGCCCATACCACGCACTCAATCATCTTACTCTTGTTATCACCATTTGCTAAAGCCTCATTGCACTTCAATTTCATTTCTGCTTCTCACTAGACATGAAAATACAACTGAATTTTTTGAGACCAAAGGCTGTCCTCTTTCAGTTCCTGGAGAGAGAATGTGAGAGCAGAGAGCTCAGTCAACAGGAAAACATGGTGCGCAAATCTGTTACTCGTGCTCTGCCCGGATAATGACAGCCTACTACTGTGTGGCTGTTCAGAAGTGCATCGGGTGCCTCCGATTGCAACGCAGGCGTTCAGGAGTGCCTTCATTCAGAGGAACAGGAAAGTCCATGTTGAGGGTCTTAACACTGTGTTACAGGCAGCTTTCAGCCACAGGCCTGGAGATCTGCAGCCACCATGTAGAGGTGAGGGCTGGACCCCATGTGATGAGCTGGGGGAGGTGCAGTAAATCCCTGAGGAGCCTCAAGACTCCTTGAGAATACTCCCTCCTCTACAGCTTGAATAGTCCCCTCAAACAGCCGAAAAGTCCCAGCAAAAGATGCTTCAAGCAAACAGTCCTGGTCACCTGGATTTTGGACCAACAGATCACCACTTCTTTTTGGGGACCACTGAACCAGCAACCATGTAGTGAACTCATACATTTTGACTGCAGCGCGAGTTCCATAGTCCAGTCTGGTTTGCTTGATTTGTGCTGAATACGCATCCATTCATGATGCATGTGTTGTCATGATTCCCATTCAGAACCGAACTATTTTGGGTTAAAATGATCCAAACTTCTTTTGCAAATGGGAACCATACCGGCTCGCTGTTCTCCCCCTTGATAGCGTCTCAGCCGCTTCAAGCCTGAGGCTGCAGAGCAGACGAGGTACAGCATGAAAGAGCTGGTAGCTGCGTGATAGATTGGTCATGCCTGCAGGGTGGGCGAAGGGAAGCGGCCTCTGCCGGAGAGCCATGCTGCCCCTTCACCTGGGACCTACGGGGCTAATCGCAAGGTCTCCCCTCGCAGCACAAGCACAACACAGCGACCCATATTTCATCTCGCACGTTACGCTATAGCCTTCTCAGTCCAGCCACAGAATCCATGGAAATTCCTCGGAGCAGAACCATGACAGACATAAAGAACCATCTGCCTCCTCCCATCTCATATCTTCATGCTCACCGCATTGACGCCCCGCTCTTCAAACACAACCTCAAAATACCAGCATAATTCTCCCTTCATCGAAAGATTACCGCGGGCCTGCAAAGAGCAAACAACTTAATGCACACGCCTCAGTCACTAAATCAGGGGCCGAATAGTCACCTAACGGCCATTTCACTCAGAGCACCCCTTCATGGCAATCATCCCTCAAATCCTGGAGAGTCGCAGTGCTTGCAGGATTTTTGTTGCATTTCACTGCATCAGTTTCACTCAAGTCTGTGAATGCATGGATTTCACGCACCTTGTTTTGAAGACCTGAACTGCTAGCTGGAAGGCAAGCAGCTGCTTTTGGACAGGAGTTTGCGACCGCAGTGGGAGAGAAACGCAAGTATAGCTGTAGTGTGGGTGTGTGTGTGTGAGTGTGTGTGTGTATGCGTACACACCAGTGCACCAACTTGACACATCTACATTGCAACTTTATAAATCATCAATTCATTATTTGGCATGCTTATTCCAGATATAAAAATATTTAACTACCTCAGTGTCAGTCAGTCAGTCAGTCAGTCAACGTAGACTCCAATGATTCAAACGCCCAATGGAATAAAAAAAAAAAATCAATATTGGAAGGTCGTTTGTTTTTTCAAGCCTATATTATTTCTCTGAAGCAATATTTTGTACTAAAACAAATACACTCCAATAATTAAATAAAAGAAAACCAGTAATACAAAGGGGATGGGTGATGAAGGCGACGTCGATACGAAGCCTGAAGCAAAGAGGCGGTTGGGGACGGACTGAGACTTGGAGGTCCATTCTACAGAAGCATGGGCATATTTCGACAAGGCACATACCATTTCCCTCAATTAATTAATAAAATTGTGTTTATACTTGGAAAAAAACCCTCCACCAAATTCTCAGAAACCCCTAAATTGGCAAAGGCGCCAGTTTAGAAGTCAATCAACACTCCCACAAAATTTGGTTAAGACGTATTCAGCGGTTCCCGAGTTATGGTGCTGAAACACCAGGGGCATGCCGACGCAGATGGTGCATCCAATGGGAAACGAGCAACTGCACAAACAATTCCTCTCCCCACCCCCACCCCCACACGCACAGAACACAATGGACCTGTGATCATTCTATCAGGGATCTTGCGTGGATGGCAAAGAAAAACAAAGAAAATACCCATTAAAGACAAACTCCTGCCCTCCTCAACTCAGTCAATGGAAGTGCAGAGAGCCGAACTTCCGTTCGATTGCCCTTTCAGCACGAAACAGATCGTTTCGACTTCATTACAGCTGCAGCTGAGGAGCCCTTCAGTTAAAGGGCAGTCATTCCGGGGCGTAGAGAGAGCCTGTACTTCTCTCTTCCTCAGGGAAAGTGCTGATTGATGGTTTTACCCCCCTGCCCCACATCTCTCCGTCTTCACAGTTATGTGCCAAAGGGGGTTTCCTGTTTGGAGAACAGATGGATCTGTTATCAGAGACCCGGACTGGGCCTGAGTGGACCATCCGCAGTGTGTATGTACACAAGGGGTCAAGCGGAGTCGAGGGGGCCGGTTGTCAATTACATTCGAAATCAAGTTTGCGAGACAAAGTGTCTCATTGCTAACCCTTCCGTGTCTTTCTACAGCACACAGCAGCATGTTTACGGTTCATCAAATTCTACACGGCAATGTACTTAGATGAGCATTAACAAGTGATTGATCTAGGACATTATGGCTTCTTGCTTGCAAATTAGCAGCAGACATTGAGGTGCACCAAGTCAGACTGCTACGGTCAGGCAGCTGCCGTAAGACGGAGACCTTTGTTTAATAATGAGAGCCGTCTCTGGGGAGCCCGAAGCTCCAGTTTCCACTGGCATAGGGCACCCGGCCTTGTTTGCATTCAGCGCGGCCTGTCTACCTCATGAAATACGAAGCCTTTATGTGTTCTACGTGGTACTTCCTGAGGATTCGCTTTAGTCAGCACTCCAGAGGCACGTCTGTTGCACGGTGGAGCGCTCGCGCCCCATGTGTGTGTGTGTGTGTGGGTGTGTGTGTGTGGCCTCGCGGCCTACTCCCATTTTGGCTTCATCCATCCTCCATCTCTCTCCCTCTTCTTTCAGTCTTTCATTTCAGGGCCTTTCATCCGCCCCCGTCTCGGTGACCGCATCGACCCGCCACGCTCCGAGTTTGTGACCATCTCTCTCCCTCTGATCTCTGAAAAAACTGAGTGTTCCATTTCTGTCACTAAGAGTAGCCAGGAAGTGGTGAGCCAGTCTGTGCGTGTGCATTTGTGTGTGGTCTGTGTCTGTTTGGACAGGGCAATTGTACTGTATACGCTAGTGTGTGTGTCTGAGTGATGAGCTCTGTGCCCACAGGGTGTGTGTGTGCGTGCATGCATGAGTAGGTGTGCAGGTGAATGAGTCTGCCTGTGAGCGAGTGTGCAGATCCTTTGTGCATATGCTATGTATGAATGTTTGAGCCTAGGCATACATGTGTGCAAGTGTCCATGTTCATTTACTGCATATTACGACTTTGGAAGTGTGCCCATGAAATGCATCATCTCTCTACTGCATAGTGTGTTACAGGAAGAGTCACAGTATGGTCACAGATGGCACAAGGCGGGCACCAGTACCTACAGGTCTGCCAACGCCACCTGGGGGACTACAGCATACTGTCAGCCAAAAACTCCCAGAATCCTCTACTCAGAAGATGCCACTCACCACCGCAAACAATACTGCTCTAGAAGGGTCACAAAGGACTCAAGAGAAAAGTATGAGCAATTATGGAGCTGGACGCGAGCCACAAGTCCATCTGCACTGCAGTTCAAAGAGAGTGCTATTGATGCACTCACGCACTGTCACTGATCCAGGAACAGTCCACTGCTTCAGTTCATCTGACTCAAAGACTACAGTCACTGAGCGGTAGATGCCACTTGTGCAAACATGATGTACCATTTTAGAACAAATGATCAGGTGAAGGAAGTGACTTTTTGAAGCGCTGCCCAGTCAATATTTAAAAATAAAGGTGAGATATTGAACCAAAAGCGGATAAAGCTCAGTTGGGAGAGAGAGAAGAGTATTTGGCACAAAACCTCCACACTGTAACCCCTCTACCACCCTCCCTAACAACACATTTACTCTCCATTACCCTTCAGCCCCATCCACAGCTACGTCAATGGCACAGAGAAACCGGAAGAGTAATTATCCACAGAAGAACAAGAAACTGAACTAAATGGAAATGGAATGATTGCGACCGAGATGAACCTCGAGTGCCTGCACCCATTCTGGGGGCTCGCCGGAAGCCCTTGTCACGAGCGATCCGTTTCGCCACTTCCCACAATCCCTTTCTGCAGCACTTATGAGCAGGGTACATGCTGCATGCTGAGCTTCTAAATTGCACCAAGAATGGGGAGTTTAAGGAGCAAGTGTAAATTCAGAGCACCCATTGTCTTGCAGCTCTCCATAACAGCATGAAAAGCAGAGCAACTCAATAGCGGCTTCAAACCAGCACTTTAACCGCGTTTATTGCCTGTGATTGCAAACCTAATGAGGGGAGGGCATTCACAGGCACCAAAACAGGGGAACTACACAGGATGGAATGACGCTGCACAAAACGAATGTCTGCTGAAAATTGGGCTTTGCAATAATTTGCAAAGAATACATTAAAAAAACATATATTTCAAACCGTAATAAATATTGTTATGTAATCAATATCTCGGATATTTTTTGATTAATTTCACCCCGTAAATGATTTGGACCCATACTTGGGTTGGTCGAATGCAACTGCTGTATTTGACCCCGCAGAACGTCAGGCCAATTTTTATTTCTAGATGAGATCCCAAAGTTTCCAATGATCCAAAATATGTCCCGCTGAATTACAGGGAAATGCGTATAAATGATGTACAAGATCTAGATATTTCCATTTGATGCAACGCAGTGGCCATGGAAACATGGTTTCCTGGTTTTGAACAGTTCTCTCAATATAAGTGGGATGGGACTTCAGTGAAGCGCTACAACTAGCAAATACAGAATGTGTGACACAGTCCTACAGTATTAAAACAAGCTGTGTTCATGGAACACTGATGCCCCCGGCGGCAAGTTAAAGTATTGCAGGTTAAAGTTTTTCCCCCCGCTGCAGAGACAGGCGGACGGACTGACGGACAGACAGACAGGCGGACAGGTGAAAAACCATATGCCCCCAGAATAATTTTTTTTTTTTTTCTGACTGAATCTACTGAAGGAAAAACTAAAGTGAAAAGTCAGGGTTAAGGCAGTCACATAGAATAAAATAACTTTCTCAGGCAAACATCAATTTGTATATTTCTAGGTGATTGCAAACATTTTATGGCGAGCTTAGTTGGGCTGAATGGCCCTGTTCTCGTCACTCATGTTATGTGATGTTATCTGAACAGCCGTGCATTCTTCCGCCATTTCCAGTTAGAAATGCTGCGCAAATGTAGACTCTGCAGCCTTGTCCATTTATGTCCAGAGCAGGCCACACACTGTCTGTTCGGAGATGAACCACAAGAGCAAGGCAAAGTACACCATAGATTGCGAGAGATGGAGAGTCACAATTACAGCTGGCAGTTGTGGTGACTCCTGTTCATCAGGAATAGCAGAGGATTTGGAGTTACTCGGGGTGCGATTTGTCGAGATTCGTTCCTTACCCTCTGTGCTCAGACCAGGACTGGAGGTGAACTTGGCCACATCCACTATTTTCACAGCGAACTGCTGTCCAGTTTCTCTGTTGATGCATCGTCTCACAACACTGAATGGACCCCTGGAACAGAGAGAGAGAGAGAGAGAGAGAGAAATGAAGAGAGAGTCATCAGTCTTGCATTTCACAGCTTTGTCACCACACCTAACATTCCACACTCTGTTCAGAATGACCAAATGCGATGAGTCGAATATACCTATTCCGTATTCAAGCCACTCATTCTCTCTCTCAAATACGTGAAACTGGCATTTGTGCGGCAGAAAAACAGTGAAAGCTGAATGAGTGTGGTGTTACTCATTTGGCTTAAAACTGAATCATACTTGCCGCAGTCAACAGAAAAAAAAAAAAGGTCCAACATTCCTTTGCAGATAGTCTTTGACATTTAACCTTCGCAGCGGAGGTCTCAAGCTCCAGCCCCAGCAGGTCGCATTATATGCTGGAATTGGGTAACTTAAACAACTAATTTAAGCAAAAACTGCATATAGTCAACAAACTGCAATTTCAAAGCCTGAATTTGCTACCAATTACAAAGAAACAACAAAGGGCCGCCGGACGAGGAGCCCCTCCAGGACGATCTGTACAGGACCCCTGACTGGGACTCGGCACGCCAGGATTTTTCAAATAAACCCTAAACCAGCAACTTTTTATTGCACGGCAGATGTTACTTTTAGCTCTCTGCGAAATAAAAAAGGTTTAACAACATTGTTTGTTTACCTGCCAACTAGCCGTACTCGGCAAATCATTTCCCCGTGAAAAGTGCCACTATTCATTTACACATGCTGTCAGTGGGTGGTCGGTTATTAAAGGAGAACAGTGCTTAACCTGGTGTTTGATTGGCTCCCATTATTGGAAACACTCGGATAGGACAGGGATGCTGTATCGTAAAATTGCAGGAAGACGTTTTCCGCTATGCGAAGGCAAGGCCGCAAAAGAGCTGTTCACACATGTATGGCAAGGGCAATAAGCCAAAATGTGGTGACCATATCGGAGCACAGCCTAGCCTCTAATTCATTTAACAAACCGAGCACAAGTTGATTATTGAAAAGAACTGATGAATTACCCTAAATTCCTGTTTATTATGCATAAACTGTAAACAGTACGTGCTTGAACGGGCCAAAGCATCTTGAGCCCTGATCAGCAGTTTTCAAAAGCACACCGAATCAGAGTCGATTCATTCACTAATTGCTTGAGATGCAACAATGTGGCCTTTAAGCAGTCCATAAAACATTTTCAAACTGTCCTAATATCACACCTCCTATACAAACAACAACAACAGCAGCAGCAGCAGCAGCAGCTACTACAAGTACAATTACTACTATTACAACAACTAGAAAAACGACATTATTCACTTTTTTGGGGGTTTCTCCCAAGCTTAACTGTTTGGCCCACATCACATCAACTCCCAAGGATGATGTAGCACAATACCTTTGAATAGCCTTTGAATTTTTAACATGTAGTTGCACCACCAATCACACACCGTTTGAACTGAGGATAACACAGCCCACAGTACAGCTGCATGCGTTTGGCCAACCAGGAGTGGCTATAGGAGAGCGATGACATGAAAAAGATTCTGTCCGGCTTCACCCCTATGACCCCCAGAGAGGCTGGGCCACACAATGCCTCGCCCATGCAGACCAGGCATGGCTGAGACACCAGGGCTCCCTGACAAACGTCTTGGCTGTGAGCCACATCGTCCATTTTTTTACCAGCCAACTTTTCCACATAATTTCGGCTATATACCTGAATAAAATCATGAAATGCTCAACTAACTGAGGATATGCATCCTTGCATTCATATTTTTTCATATTGTTTAAAAAAAAAAAAAATGTTACTTCATATTGTCTTTTTTAAAATACGAATCCATGGAAGAAATGTTAAATTCAGCAATTTTTCACTCTTTCAACTTTTCATACTTTCCATTACAAACTTCATGCAAACTTTATAATGTTCAGCTTACTTTGTATGTTAAGTTTCTCTTCCATGGTTGTCCCTTGCGATTTTCCCCAATTTTGCCTGTGGACAGCACGCAGAAGCCCATACGTCCGGATGTAAGAATAACATTATTTGCACAATTCTGCAGCTTTCGGCAAGCCCACGCAGGTTCTTCAGAAATCGTAGAAAATTAAACTGAAATGCGACTACGATCTCACCAGCGCCACAGCTGCTGGCTCAAAGTCCCTCAAAAACAGATCCTCCTTTTTATGTGATGACAAATAAATCAATAATAAGGAAATGGCATTTGTGAATGACAATGATTACCCAGATCTTCATTTTGAAATCAAAATGCGAGTAATAATGTTATACTCTCACAATAACGCGTCACCACCAGAACAGCAGCATGAGATCAGTTCCCTCTGGGGAAAACAGAAGCTCGGTGAGGTAATTCTCTGATCTCTTTCCAGGTCTCATGGCCAGAGAGAGATGCGACTCAAAGGCCGGCAGAACCATAAAGAATCCCGCTGGCAGAGTTCAGCATATTTCAATAAAAATTCTCAAAAAATGTCCATATGGACTAAACTTCGATGTGTTGCAGAGCCATTCTGACATATTTTACTCTGAATACTTAGGCTCTAGCTAATTTAGCAAACAAGTGAAAGTTGAATTTTCTTCCAGAAAATATTTGATATATTTACTGGCCTGCCCTCCGTATACAATGCGATTGCATTTGCACGGATATCTGACAGACAAACTACACTCACAGAAAGACATGGGCGACACATTTGAAGACCGGGTCCATCAGGGCAGCTGGGACTACATAAATACAGCAGAGGGATGATTCACAAAAAGAGAGATTATCAAATATGAACCGATAGTGTGAAAAAGGAGGCACCCCAGGAACTCCAACAGAAGAATCTCAGATCAGGCGGACAGGGGAGAGACTTGGCAGAAGCGTTTGCTAATTATCCACACACGCTGCTAAAGTGGTTCAGCTAGAGCCACTGCATTCACAAACACAACCTGCACAAACAGATGGACAGAGCGCTAAAGCCGCTTACTGTCAGAGCAGTGAGGTGGCAGGGGAAATCGCCCAGACGGAGACCAGCTCGCAGCTGAGCACTGTGGCCTGTCGCATGAGCCTGCACCATCCACCCACAGAGCAGCGACACAAACCGCACCTTCATTCAGAAATCAGTAAAGCCCAATCACTCATCACAGAGAGCCAGGATTATGCAGGTTTCCATTCCAACCAATCACTTCACCTGCTGATTTCACAAACTGCTCCCCTTCTCTCTCGCTGAAGTGTTAATTAAGACACTGACACGAATTAAAACCTGCATACTCTCACCCCCCATGCTACCTGCAGCATGATTTTATATCACTGATCCAATGGTGCCCATCGATCCATCCATGATTCTCCGAAGGAAAAAAAAACAAGAGTTGTCAGAAAGACAACAAAGCTCGTCAGGGCAAGGTTAAAGTTTCTCAGCACGCGGACGGACGCGGACGCCGGGGGTACAACAATAGCTCTCCGGTACATTAATACCACCAAAAACTTCCCACTGAAAGAATGAACTTGAACATTCCTGGCCAATTATAACAATTAAAACAATAGTATTTATGGCTAAATAAACAGCCCTTTGCATTTACAGTTGTAAAATTTACAGTTTACAATCTGATTAAAAAAAAATATATATATAGTCTGGTCAAAAGTTTGGTGAAAAGAAAATGGTTCCTATATTCAATTACTAAACTTTGAGCACAAGACAAGTGCTGTAATTTTGTTTACGTTCAAGAGAATCAAGACACCTCGATGGCCAATATCCCCAAAACTCGCCAATTCATGAATAAAACAATCTAGACGGATAAATCGTACGACAGGTAAGAGGAAAAATATTTACTTTTTATTTTGAGGCGAACAGGACCTCTTAATACTCCAGCCACGAGCCACAGTATCCCATAACACAAGTGCAGGTATAGAACATGCCGAAAACCAGGCACCGGCTCACGGGTCTCCAAGGAAACGGAACTCATGCCAAGACAAAGCACCTGTGTTTAACCCCACGGGTGTCTGACACAGTATATCTCAGAGACTCAGGCCCATTTTCCAGGGGCTTAATAACTTCTGCTGTGACACAATGACAGCATGACTGAATGCAGTGGAAGAGAGAGAGAGAGAGGGGGGAGAGAGAGGAGAGGAGGATGAAGGGAAGAGAGGAAATAGAAGGTGAAATAATGCTGAGTTGGGTCTAATCAGTTCCGCCAGCTTTTAATCTTTATGGATGACCAAATACATTTCGGTCAACAGGCTTTCCTCTTCAGACTCCGCTGCCCAGCCAATGAAAGTGAGTCAGCACTTCTGACTTTGGGAACAACACTGAGGCCTACAGCCACTCAGTCAGCGCCACAGGGAGGGAGGGCGTCATCCCCAATGCTGTAGATGAGCGTGTGACATCGTCATATGTGTATGCATGTGCCTGTAAAACTTATGAACCAAGCTAGAGCCGCTTTCACACGCGAAACGCGTGTATTCGCATCTTTGCATTGACTTCGAATGTAATCTATCGTGCGAAAAATTTGTTTCGCATCCGGTGTGAAAACGGCTTAGCAGTGATGTCACTGATCTATTTTCCTCAGGCTTGGAGAAATGGATTTCATGAATGTTCAGTTCTCGGGAGACGCCACGGTGTCCACCAAGCGTGCCGGATAAAGAGACATGCTGCTCTCAATCTGTCCGCAAAATCTTTCTCAATTGTCCAAACCAATAGTTGGTCAGGAATCAGCGCACAATATGACCATCAAAGAAGTAATACCAAATGAGAATACACTTAGTTGCAGAAAAATATTTTAGACTCGATATTTTCACTTTAAGATTTCAAGTGACTTGAACAGAGGACGGCACAATTTCTGCCAATACTGATGCCAGCCAAGGTGGCTCTAAGGAACGGCTCTCACGGAGACACAAAATTGGCTTCAAAAGATAAGTCTCATTGCGGCTGCTTGGCACACGCGTACATTCCCCCCACACACACACACACACACACACACACACACACACACACACACACCTACAGACCTGTACATCCACTCAGGAAAGCCCTTCTCACTGGAAACATTCCAGAGCTAATCCGCACACAGCGGTCGCCCCGTGTACGCATGCTGTGAGCTCTACTCTGCAGTACCTGCGCACGGAGCAGCGCCTCGGACCCGAGCAGAGCACGGCTGTCAAGAGGGCGTTTCGGCTCCAGCCGCTAGGATAATTACTGCATGTGTCAACTGCCAAATGTTTCCCTGTTATATTTCAGTAAATAATGCAAAAGACCGTCTTTTTTTGCCAGTCCCCAATTACAGAGCCTAATTAAACCAGGAGAGTGAGTTAGCAGAGAGGGCTGTTAAACAGAACAAAAAACATAAAAGGCACTGAGGGCAGCTCGCCCCTGCTGCGGGGTAGATGGCAAGGGGGGTGAGGGTCACAGGAGAGGAGGTGCGGAGTGATGGTAAATGTTGAATGAGCCCGTAATGGTTAGCGGAGCTGCACACCACCTTGACATCAATGGAACCCGGAATCAGCGTTTTTCATTTGGAGGTATATACGACCCCAATTCCGAAATAGTTGGGACAAAGTGTAAATTGTGAATAAAATCAGAACGCAATGACTTTGAAATCACAGCATCCAGTATTTTATTCACAACAGAACAGAGATATCATATTAAAAGTTGATTGAGCCTGTAATGGCTGCACACCACCCAGGGTACAGGGGACGGGACAATGCATGCAGCAGGAATTCCAATTAAGAGAGTGTTCAGTGAGCGGGCAGCCACGGGCTAATGAGCCGGCGCTAGCATTAGCCTCACAGGCGGGCATCTGGCACATACACTTGGGCCGGCCTTCAAGGAGAGCTACCGCAAACAAAGGGAACTTCAGAGCGGGCTGCCGGCTGCCAGGAGGGCACCCTGCGGGAAAGACCGGAAGATGAGGTCAGCAGAAAGTGAATGATTGAGAGAACGTGGGGTGGGGGGGGTTATGGTGAGCTTACAAGCGAAGAAAAGAGGAAAGGAGTGACACTGAGCTGGAGAGAGATGAGAGGAAGAGGGAGCTTCATAGAGAAGTGAGTGAGGGACAGAGATAGAGGAGAGTGATTCGGCTTCCTGACAGCTGAGATCGATCACAGAGAGAGAGAGAGAGAGAGATGACTGCTGGGTCATTTGGTCAACAGCAAGCAAATGATAAAACCTGGAGTAGCTTTCTGATGGAAACAGCTGAAAGTCCTCGAGCGACAGGCTGGAACTCAAGTACACTACACTGTAAACCCTGATAGTGTGGAGAACTCAAATGTTTCACTGAAACAGATTACCTGAAAAAAATAATAAAAAATAAATTGTGGAGGCCAACTTAAGTGAATTGTGCGGAAGAAAATTAAAGAAAATAAGGTAATGCTATTTTTAAGTGTTGTGAACAACAGATCATTAATTTGGCACTCTATTTTTTTTTTTTTTTTTGGAGGTAATCGTTTTCCACTAAATATCTGAGTTCACCACACTTGACAAGGTTTACAGTGTACAGTCAGATGGCCAGCCATGCTTAAGCATGCTTAAGCTTGACATCAATCGAGCCTGGAATCAGTGTTTTTCATCTGAAGGTAAATACAACCCCAATTCTGAAACAGTTGGGACAAAGTGTAAATTGTGAATAAAATCAAAACGCAATGACTTTCAAATCACACCATCCAGTATTTTATTCACAATAGAACAGAGATAACAAGTAAATATTGAAATTGAGAAATTTTACTATTCTATCCACAAAATGAGCTAATTTCAAATTTAGTTTATAAACTATATAGCTGACTGTTTACAGATAGTGGTTTCTTGAATTATTTCTGGGCCCATTTAGTAATGTCAATGACAGAATCATGCCGGTGAGTGATGCAGTGGCGTCTGACGGCCCAAAGATCACAGGCATCCAGTAAAGGTCTTCAGCCAGATTTTTCCAGTTACTCAGAATCTTTTGATGATGTTATGCACTGTCGATGATGAGACCTTCAAAGCCTTTGCAATTTGATGTTGAGGAACATTGTTTTTAAAGTATTCCACTATTTTTTTACAAAAGCCTTCACAAGTTGGAGAGCCCCTGGCCATCTAAGACGTCCCTTTTATAGCCAATCATGTTACACATCTGATGCCAGTTAACTTAATTACTTGCTATATGTTCTTTCAGCTGATTCTTTTTTATATATATTCTTTTTTAAAATTTGAAATCAGCTCATTTTGTGGATAAATATGTAAAATGTCTCAGTTTCAACATTTGAGATGTTATCTATGTTCTATTGTAAATAACATATTGGCTCGTGCGATCTGAAAGTCATTGCATTTTGATTTCACTCACAATTTACACTTCGTCCGAACTATTTCGGAATTAGAGTTGTAATTCATGCACAGAGTACGTAGGAATATCTCGAGGGGGCAAACCATAAAAGCTAATCTTTAGCTTCATAATCAACAAACTATGACTTGGAAAGCATGAGGGTTGTTTTGTACGTGACATTATATACATGTATATAATGCTGGTGATTGGCATATTACAATTTGGAGCCTGTTACCCAGAGCAAACTATATTTAGAATGTCACGAGAAGACTAGTTCAACAGTTACAGTGCACATCATGCTACAGTTAATAGCAGACTGCGTACTTACATAATATAGGTTTGCCATTTTTTTTTCCCAATACCATTTGAGAATATTGTGACACAACAGAAGTCAAGCATAAAATAAGGAATTCTGCACCATGTGCTTGTTAAAACTCATAAAATTGGTTGCATCAACCAAATGTATACTAATTAAATACCAGATTGTTCGGCTATGGTTTTCGTGGGCAGAATGAAGAAGCGCTGTGCACCATCTCTGACTTGAACCTCGCATCAGAGGCATTGGTCAGGCTAAATTCTCAACATTGTTATGACAATCAGCATTTCTTCCTCCATAGAGTGAAAACAAATGTTTTCCATAACTGCAGCGGTTAATACATGTCAAGGCTTTCTGTATGATCAGCACCCACATCTCAGTTACTCTGCAGCCAGTTCACAAATACCGAGTAAACAAATACTCAGAGCATGAAAATATAATTAAACAGAAATGCACTAAAAATGCGCAGGTACATTCTTTTATTCACAAGAAAGCCAGGTTTTTCTGATGAAACACGAGGTTTAGTGTAATGGGAAAGGTGACGAAAAGTTTATTTTCTGCACTTTGAACCAACGTATTAATTTATTTGATGTTCCGCTTCGGGATTTAGAGCAGTGAAAGTCTAAGATACGGCGCAGTTAAAGAAGCTTGAGATTAGAAACCTGGAAAATTAAGTCACGTGATTTTGCCGTCTCCCGTCAAAGTAATGGCTCATGACGCAAGAGATTAGCGTCCGAAACAACTCCATTAGGATGAGAGAGAGAGAATGAGAGTGTGAGGGAAAGAGAGATAAACCATGGATGTCTTCATGAAAACCAACCAGGAATAAAAATGCAAAACCTCTCTACATAAACAAAACGAATGTGATACAACAGACCAAAATAAAAGCCCCATAAAATGACACTAAAGAGCCTAAAAGAACACAGATTACAAGGATCTCAGCGGGATGCAAGGGAATGGGTATGTGAAGGCAAGCCCAAGACACTACAGTCTACAGTTAATTCAGCAATGGAATGTGCTACAACTGCCATGTAGGCTTGTCTGTCATTGCTTGAGTCAATTGGACTTCACCCCTCTTTCTGCTGGCAAGGAAAATCAAGCTGTTAATTCACAAAATTCGATGTCCAGCAATGAGGCATCCAAGACAGAAATCAATAGCATGACTAACCACCACTAGATTGTGAATGGACACCTGGCAGTTCCTTTCAGTAAGGTTCTCCAAGAAATCCAATTAAAACTTTTGGATCAATTAGAACTACAGCCTTGTTGAGAGCTGTGTTTACAAGTAGCCCTAATGTAAAGCCAAATAAAGGACACCGATTCTCAGCTAATGCCATCACAAGAACATATTAATGGAAATGACATTACATTGCCAAACATTCTCCTTCACTTAACAAAAAAATAGCACCAGTTTTTTTTTTTATCCATTAATTTTTTCCACATCCAATCCACCATCTAACTAGAAAAATAAAAAAAAAAATTCAAGTTTAGTACATTGCTAAAGAGTGCAGTAGTATTTCTCAATCTGGTCATCAAATCTGTGATTTATGATTCACAATTAGAAGGTTAGAGGATGAGAACAGGGTAACACTGGTGCGGCCTCTTTTGACTCAGGAGTCCCCTGGAGACGATGTCCTTTAGGACAGGTTGCATGAAAAACAGTGCCCCCTACAGATCACATGAAAAATGAACATCCAATCATTGCTCGCAGTCCAGGAAAAATCAAAGCCAGGATACCAAATGTTCACCTCAAGGTCACTGACATTAGCTAAGTTCTAACTTAAAATTAATCGCATTGCTTTTTTATTATTTTTTTTATTTTATTTACCTTTTTTAAATGGTAACAAAATAAGAATTAAAATGTAAATAATGAAAACACCAAAGATTTCCTGTCCCGCAAGTGTCTCCTTTTCTCAGCCAGATCCACATTTACAAATACAGTATCAACCATCATTCATTGCAAATACCCTCACAATGAATACATGATTAACAGAAATGCGGTTAATTGTTCTCCTATAATGAAGGTGCAATGTGCCACATCCACTAGATCTGCTGCTCTATACATTAGCTGAGAGAGAGAGAGAGTCCTGCAAAGTTTCAAATAACACTAAACTATGCAATCTCTGTAAATAAATTTCACAGATAAGCTTCTTTGCTTGGGCTCCAGAGCTGATTTTACTGCAGATTTCACAAAACTGTGCCAAATCTAAATGCCTGCAGTATCTCAGGAAGGTCGGGAGAAAGACGCTGCCTGATAAAATGCATTCATTTCGACTTGAGATACAAGTTTGTCTAAAACAATGAAGCCTTGGCTAGAGTATGGAAGCATGAACCAGGCTACAGGTTTTCTGTTAGTGGAACAAGACGAGAGACACCATTCTCCTGACTATGGCCCAGGACAGGAAGGGCCAAGCCTTCAGGGAACATGTTCAGGATTCAACTTTATTCATCCCAAATGCGACCTGAGAATGTTGTATTACTGAGAGACAGGATACCTGAGAAATGCTGAGGAACTCTTATAATGTAAGTTACCCAGGTGAGAATGGGCCCATTTCAGATGTTTGAATACAGAGCGGGAGGCTGCAGAATGAAAATGAGACCGAATACTATAAACAGTAATATTAATATCAGAATATTATTCAATCACTCATATGAAGCTACCATGAACCAAATCCAAGCGCAAGCCCAATTGAATTGCATTTTGCTTCTCTTCTCAGACCGCTACAGCATTACAGCTCCGCAAGTTCTAAAAGCATCCATCACAGCATGGCGTCCATTACTGGCGTCCCGTCTGGTGCTCAAAATCAAAGATCTACGAATACTTCCAAAAAAAAAAAAAATTATCACTGAACAGAAATAAAATGAAATAAAAAATAATTAAGCACACCCATAAACAAATTCCAGGTTCAACCTTTGAGTATCTGTCTAATGGAAAAAGCAAAGGCACATTTAGAGAGTAGGCACCAGTTTTTTTTTTGTTTTTTTTTTAAATATGTATATATTTGGGGGGGGAGAAAGAGGAAAGAGTCATAATTGCTTGATGCTCAAAAAATGTGAGTCTAAGTCTGATAAGTGACTGGCCTGGTCACATCGGGTTAAGCGTGATGTCACAGGGTTGCTCTACTTCGCTTTGTTCATACGGTGCTCCACGGCCAATAAAAATACAACACACTCAAATAGATCAGACATTCAGAAGAAGAGAGCAAACAGAACAAGAAGCAGGACTGCGGGCAGGTCCATGATCTTTTTTTGTTCTCCAAAATCATAATGATCAACTTTCATGACATCTGCTACGAATACAGCATGTTTTACGAGCCCGGGAACTGAAAGGCATCATTACTGCACAGCCGGTATCAGCCACCCTTTCATAACTGTGTATTCATTTCCTTCCTTCTAAGATGGCTGAGCAGTAGTAGAGAGCATCAGAGGGGCAGTTTCATGCGAGGAAAATGAGAAATGACACGGGCTAGGGAAGGACCAGGGTCTGGAAGCAGGCAGGCTCTCCAGGGACCCCACCGGACAGCGAGCAGGAAGTCGTTCATCTATCAGGGCCGCATGGCCACGCGCGCCTTCACTTCCTCAAACAGGCTAACGATTTCCTGTCAGGTCACGCCAGGCCCTGCCCCTCTGAGAAGCGGCAGGAATCACTGGATCATGTCAGGTCACTCGATGATGAGCTGCTCCCTAGCGGAATACCCATTCAACAGTCCTTTGAGCACACGCATCATTGGGTGCAAAAGAGCTGATCGATCATCCACTATTCCACTGTAAAGGGACAGAGAAAAACAGGAACCGTTCTACTACTTTCATACCGCATTCGCCTAGTGTCGTATAGATACTACTCTTCGCCATTGTCAGAGAACTCAAGCACATTATTGCCTGTTTTCACACAGATTCTCTTAAACATATTTGAAACGCACTACACTTTCAAGTTTCAAGCCCCTAACAATGACTTTGCCACATTCATGAGAAGAGCCCAGACCTCTGTTGTATTTTACCATGATGTAATAATGATCCCAGCAGGTCCGGGAGAACACAATGTCTGCCCTATTAATCTGGTTCAGGTCTCAAACAGATGATCACTAGCCTAAAGGGCATTGAGAGCTTTTAGGAAGCTCCATCTGTGCCGATTCCTCACTGCCAACATTACTGCCAAGTGCAATCTTAAAAAAGGCACAAAATTAATTCTCACCCACTTTCCTGTCTGCTCAATGCAAAAAACAAATGAAAGTTGCACCACTGTAATTAAACGCAAGGCGTGATAGAACTGGCCCTTTAAAAACAGGCTCGGTGTGTTCCAAAGAAAACATGAATGGGGAGTGAGATGGTGATGTCACAGGCATTCATAGGAGTGTCGCCACTTAAGAGCACTGAGGTGGTCACACTTACACAGGCAAGAGCAGTGGGGACTGTTGGCTATTAGACGCTCCAAAGTAACCAAAATCAAGAGCTATGCATTAATTTATTTTAAATTAATCTAGTTCAATTATCAAATAAAAACTGCGACAAATTTGCGGCACAGAGTCGTCTGAACTTGTTTGCCAAGTCTTCGCTGTATTTGTCTCGTGTTATGGCCCGAATTTGTTATTACATTTACGACAGCAAGGGATGACAGACACAATTTTAAAACTTAAACAAATTTAATTAAACTAAGACTTTTAACTAATCTACTATCTACTCTACTGACCAAGACTGATAAATACAACAAAAAAAATATTTACAGTCATTTTGGTTGGGTTGCTTGGTGATGTTCCGGGTGAGGAAAATGCTCCAACACAGGCAGAAATCCACATTACACTTGCGTGCAATGCGAAAATATAAATTTCTCTCACTTTCATGTTCGAGATGCTTCACAAAATGTTTTCCACTTCGCGCATGTTTTGAAACGCTTAAAAACCAAGGCCATCTTGAAATGGTTTGTTTTTAAGAAATCTTTTAAATGATTTGTAAAAATTCTACAAGAGGTGGAATAGACACCTTGCCAGATGCATACACCTCGATTGCCAGATGGCGCTAAATCTGTATCCGGGGCGGTTCGGACCCGTGCAGCAGATACAGACGCATAGAGAAACACTGTCCATGAGCAAAACTCCAAGGATTTCTTGGATTGTTCGGATAATTTCGAATGGTAAGATCACCAAGTATATATTAGAGATAACAGCTGTCAATGAGAAGTGACTTAAAATGGAAGGATTCTTATCTATATGCCTGGTTTTAATGCTGGTAGTTCTCAAAGGCTATTGTGCCTTTGCATATTCGTTAACCGGAGGTTAGCCCACATAGACTGTCATTATAATGGAAATAATAATGGAGTGATAATGGAATAATAGAGTGGAAAAAAAGCTTAGAGCTTTTTAGGAAAGTGATAGCGCCGTCTGTATACAGCTGATTGCAAAACGTTGTCACCGCCCAATAGTTCTAATGTTCATCTAGTAATTAGCTAACAAATTAAAACCTCCACGAATCCAATAATCTTCTAAATCTTTTTGTATCCCAATCAATAGACATATTTATTTCAAAATGTAGCTAATTGAAGGATAACAGTCTGGAGTACCTGGAGAACAAGAATTTATTGGAAGGTAGGGACGATTTATATATTTTACGAGACGTTTTCGAAAGTATAAGCTTGATAAACCCATTACGATCCTAGGCTGCCGTTGTATACAGCACGTAGCACCTGGGGCCTGTACCATAAAGCTGAATTTGGGCTTATCGTGGTATCTTCAGGTTTAACCCTGAGTTTTCTGTACCATGAAGGCTGCTTACTTCTTACCGAGGTATATCACCGCGGCAACATAAACTGAACGGCTAACCTGCTCCGGAGCAGTTTTGGTTCTAGATTCAGATCACAGCATGCAAAAGCAACGCCTACTGACCAATCAGTTCTCTGAGAAAATCATCACCGTCCCTGGAGGTTTCAGCGGAGTTCCGTGCGCGGATGAATTCCAATATGTACGATACAGGTTCTCATCCGAGGGCTTGACATGTGACGACCGTAGCGAAGTCGTGCGCATATAGTTTCACATCTGGAGTGCATCACAATGCTGTATTTTTCCATGGGCAAAAGCACTTGTACTTGTCGCACTTATGAAAGTAAGCCTTCTGACCGCTTTTAATTATGTTTTTGTCGTAATTCATTATTTGTTCTTCAGCTCTTTTGATACCACCGGATTTGCAGCTGGGTAAAAAAAAAAAGAAAAGAAATCCATACACGCCATAAGAATAGGCGTTCATCCTCGCATCATGTCAATTTAATGAAATGCGCAACTGTAATTTTACTGATGGGGCAGCGACATTTTAACGATAAGATACGCACATCCCTATACCCAATAGGCTTTGTGCTGGATCATATCCTGAAAAGCGAAAAAGGAGAGAGATAGCTGTTGGCATGATTTACTGCAGCAGAAGTAAAATTAAATCATCACTATTGCAGCAATAGCCCACATACAATCATGAATACGGGAGTTATTTGCAGTGATATTATCAATATAATTAACTTACGCATTTACATGGTCGGTGATTTTGCCAACTGTCCTTTCTGCATTTGGCAGCTGCAACACTGTTAATTTTTGCCAGGATGATATGTTCATTCTCTTCATATTTTTATTAAGAGCTCTTGCTCCGCATTTGAAAAGTACACAGCTTTACTTCCAGTCGGGTTGTCCATGTTTGCAATTGGTCATTTGCTTCAAACACCGCCCCTTTTATATGAACGGGCACATACCGAGATTGGAAAACCCTGGGTTTAGTGACCGAGTTGATAAGCGGTACCACAAAGCCACTTATCAGGAATGCAGACGTCTGGTTAATTGCAGCCAGATAACTAAGAGAAACCCCGGGTATGTTAATCCAGCTTTATGGTACAGGCCCCTGGGCTACCCGGGGGTGTTTATCAGCAGAGAAATGCATTTAATACTCCAAAATACCCATTTTTATGCCAAGAAGTTGATAGTTGGAGTCTTTATCCATGCATATCTCACTTACCAGATGTCTCTGTCACAAGTATGATGATAGAAAAGCAAATGAAAGCTTACAACAAAATTTCATGCAGTGATATGTAATGGAAGTTCATACAAGCAGGACGGCCGACTGCCCTGGATATCGTGAAGGAAGGTGCGGACACCAAGCGGCAGAAAGCTGAACCGCGCATCTGGCAAGACCGCCATTCAGAGGTCTGCTTTGTATTCAGATTATTAACATTCTTTCAATCTAACACGGCAGCCTGGTTAGGTCCGTCTGCTTCTCATTATCGCTTCTTAATCATTATTGGCCACATTTTGGTTTTGATGAGTCAGTTGGCTGAATAAACGGCTTGATTGCAAGTTAGGCAAAGCACACGGGAATTGATTGAAGGTGAGCTAACTATGCCAAGGCGATGGAGGCTGTCCAACCTCACTGGTAATTAGCGGAGTTCAAAACGCAGTTTTCTTCCCGGAAGCACTTCAAATGACCGCATTAGGTATGTGTCATAGAAAAGGTAATAAGCAAGCCTGTCTGTCTGCCTCAGTGGCAGTTACTTTTATTGTGCTTGTGATAACCGTGATTCCCTATATCGTGCAGCCCTAACTCAAACCCATATTCACAACACAGCTAGCACCCACCAATATAAAATATCGCCACTGGCGATGAGACCGAAAGCAAAAACCAAAGGCGGGCAACTGAGATGAAGCTTACCAATATGAGGACAACTGGTCAAGGTATCTGAATTCCATCAGCATCAAACTTTCCACAATTTTGCACGCGCTGGAACCAGCATAAAATCAGCATGTAAACCAAACTAGATTTTGGAGACACTAAAATTTTAGATAATGATAACGACACACAAAATGTATAATCGTAAAAACGGAGACCACTCTTTTTCAACTGAAAATGCCAAGCCATTCTTGAGAGTACTCCACCCCTGTTCAGAGAAGATTTATATTGATCAAAACACATCAACAATTTCTGGCGTGGTCTTACTGCTATAATAGAGGAATCAGTAAAAAAAATAAATAAATAAATAAAAATAGAAGAAAATCTAAGGTGTGCCCCTGGAGATACAAGGGTTTGAACAGGTGCCATTTCAGCTCATTTTTCCCCACATTTGGCAAGGTAATGACTGCAGTTGGTGTTGAATTAATGGTGAATTCAGCCCGATTTATATTCAGCAGACACAAGAGAATGGATAAAATGCCAGTAGCCTAGGCTAGGGTTTATTTTGGGGGTGCTTTGGGGACTGAAGCATGGAACTGCCTGACCAAAAGGCACTTTTGGTGTCCTTACAGCCCCACAACCAAGAATGAAACAGTAAAATGGACTGCATTTTCTGATTAAGCAGTATAACATTAGCTTAGATGCAAAGTTTCAAAGCTATAGGTGTAACATTAAAAAAAGTTATGCCATGTCAAATCCAAGAAAAATGTCAACTGACAAAAAAAAAAACAAAAAAACTGACGGACAGTACTCTTAGAAAATAATTCACCAAAAGTTCATTTTTGGTCCGAATGAGCTGAAAATTCAGATTTGTTCATCACTAATGCATGTTTATCTAATGTGAAAATATGGAAGCAATCTATGTCTATAAGGTGACAAATGTTTTGTATATCTGATGATTTGACATGGAATGACCCTCTTTTTCTCTCTTAGTCTCTTTCAATCAGATAATATTTATACAGCCTTGGATTGTATTATGACTTCAAAACAATACAGATATCAGATTCTGAAGTTCACTGGAGCAAGGGAGCCAAAGTATCCATTTTGTTTTGGTTCATGTCTGGGTCACTGTCCATGGTCTTTGAAAAACAATAGGTTGATGTGTGTTTACCCATGTTAAAAAAAAGGATTCTGCAGGAATGCGACCTCTACCCAGACCTCTTTTTTTTACACATTCCCCGATGTCGTTTTTTCCTACACTGTGATTTACGAGTTTCTTTGTATTTGTGGAGAATACTGAATTACACAGGCTGAGCACTGTGATGTTTCCCATCTTGTGACACAATGCATGGAGTAATAGATCATTAAATCACTGATATACACCACCATGAGCCTCCGGTTTAACCACACCCGTAAAGTCAGATTTACCTCTACAACCAGGCAATAAATCCCAGCAGTACCAAATATCTACAACAGAAGCAGTAAACCACCTGAGCTACAGTAACGTACTGTACAGATCTTTCCGCAAATCATTCGGCGCTACTCTGAATCACTCAAGTCCAACAAGGGAAGCATGGTTAACACAAAGGCAGCTGGACTGAAGCCAAGCTGGGCAGAAAATGTGAACTGTGCTTAAAATGGGTTTGTGGGTCCGCATGAGGCAGGGTACAGTCCATGAGACAGCATGGGCCCCGCACTTTCCGTGATAAAGCCTCATGTTATGAGGCCGTCTCAGTTTTCCCCATCAAGTGCCAGATTTTCCCTCCTTTTGCTGCAACAGACCAGGCAAGCTAGGCTAGACCCTGATGCAGACAAAGCTGGGTATGCACAGTGATTTTTCAGTGACTATCATGCCTGGACAAATCAATTCTAAGACCAAGACTGAAGAATTAATTACTAACCGAACGATAACCACAGCTGTAAACACTTTGCTTAAAGATTAATTTCATCAGTCATCAGCTTCAACTCTCAATACAGCAAATTAAAATATTTCTCACACATAAAGTAATTAAGTAAGCCATATTTGTATCGGTAAAATGCATTCATTACTGCCATCAAATCATCCCAAGTAAACATAAGCTAAATGCTCATCCAGAAACACAATAATGTGTCTCATTAAGTGAGTATCATTAAGTTAGGATATTTTTTTTTTTTTTTTTTACTTTTTGCCACAGTTCCCCAACTCCAACAACTTTTTTTCCCCACTATCCCTCAACACTGGCAGCAGATATAGGACATCAGTTTTTCAGCAGGAGACACCATCACATTATTGTATTCACTAAATCTGCTGAGTAATAAGGCTGCCAGTCGGAGATATGAGGCTATCGCGTCTCCATGCTGAATAATAACCCCAGCTCATCCCTTTATTGATTGGACACCCAATAAAATTAATCATATCCAATACTGCCCTCAGAAGGCATTCTAATAAATACAACTCAGACACGAACCCTTAGCATAATTAAAACGTGCATGCGGCCCGAGATTTGTTTTTCACGCACAATGAATTGTTAGAGAGCAATGAGGAGTTTTACAACTTTTTGTAAACACATAAATCTAGCGGAATCACATGAGCCTGAAAAATTTATTGCATAAGTCAGGCTTTCATTGAATGATAGAGGCTGGGCTATTTTTTGCTTAATGACACACCTAATTAACAACAATCTTAAAACAATTCGGTGTCATTGTTGTAACAAGTAAATGGGTGTAAAACCAGTATTCTGGAAAAGAAAAAAGCAAATCAAGAAAGCACACATAAATAGCTAGCAAAATAAATAAATAAGGAAGTAAGTACACAAGCTCGAGTGGCAGTGCTCTGATTGTGTTCAGTGCACCTTCTGCAAGTCAATTTAGTTAAAATCACTTGCTAAATGCCGGAGCTGTAAACTTTAAATTGCGCAATCATCTGCAAATGCTCCTCAAGATGCAAAGCACCGTGAAATGCAATGAGAATTCAAAATTGCACCACGCCACTTTTCCAAGGTGCAGATCGCCGAAGACAAGCACGAGAGTTTTGTTCTACGACAGACGGTTTCATTTCAAAACCATTAGCACCAAAGAAGCTGCGCCTAAACACAATAAACAGGATGACAAATTCTTCAATGAAAGCAACCTTCAAATGACCTTTTCACAAACCCACCCCTGCCTAAATGCTCCGTTCGGAAGCTAGTGACCCTCCGTCTGGCATGGCCACAGCCGGAACAACAGCTTCCGACATTAACGGGCTATAACTCTGCCATAGGAAAATGAACAGTGTAAACAAAATTCCCATTATTGAGATTACCCAGAGGGGCGGGGCCAGTGACGGGAGGGGGCAGGGAGAGGAGGAGTCTGTGAGGATACAAACAGGGAAAGATTAGAATGACACAAAACCATATGAATATTAATGACACCCAACCACTTAAATAAGTCACCACTGCCTCCATAACTGTTCAGCCACTGCCATTTACAGGAATGTGAATGACCACTGGACCACATTTGAACGTCATTTCCCTTCAGGACACAAACTGCACATTTATCCCACATTCCTCATATACATACATCTCTCTTATTCAGCTTTTCATTGCCACAAATGTCAAAATGAATCACTTCTTTCACATTTTGTGAGATGCGGCATGACGCACCGTTGTGATCTTCAGGAGTTTTGCACGAAAAGAGAAGCAGAGGGGGTGGTGACCTCAACTGTGCGTCCTCTTCCTGGACCATTAAGTTTTATTTTGCAAGGCTGGTTCAGTGCAATGAGATGAGTAAGGCTAGTTTTTTTAGCCAGCATTATGCTACAGGCTGGGCTGGCCAAGTTGCTCGAATTCTCCACTTCTTTGTCGAGGCCCTTTTATCAACTAGAAATGATGGATGAGATAATTACTCAGAAAAGGAAACTGACCGCCTGTTCAATGCGACACTAAATAGATTAAAGTGAGGCTGTCCGTCGGCTCCTTTCTCAGAATCAGGGCTTTGGATTGCTGCACGCAGTCCGCATTACTGCAGTGGTGCGCCAGTTCCACCCAGCAAGGCCCGGGCTGACCTTATGAACATCAACACAGCAAAGCAGCTGGTTCACATCTCTCATTGCATGATGGGCAATAATCAGCCATTGCCAGAAGGATTGCACACCGACATGTGTGGCCTGGTCCAGTTGCCAGTAGCGGAAAATCCAGCATGATACAGTGGAAGTCCCCGCAGTATTTTGGTCCAAACACTTGGATTTGGTAGTTGGCAAAATTTTCAGCCAGAAAGAAGACATAATTCACAAAAAACAGCTCAATGCGCACATGAGTTGAAGAAACATGGGGCGAGATTTTATCTTTCCAACTCCGAAATTTTCGATCTTGCTCTGTAGCAGAGGCTGTAGGATGACGCTGGTAACTCTGCACCAGTTACATTCAACATTCTCTTTAAAATGCCATTGGCACCGCATCAACAAGGTACCTGCGCATTTTACAGGCAACAATACCGCAGTGTGACCTTGCCATTCCAATGCGACCAGCTTTTCACTTTTAAAGAGAAGGCATTTCTTTCACTTTTCAAACTATTTTACAGCTTTTTTCACCAATCCTTTCCCACTTCAGTCAGGTGATGTACACTGTTCCACCTCTCAGTTCATATTCCAAAATGGACTCTTTAAAAGGAGAACTGATCCAGGATCAGGTTTCCACTCCAGTCTATATTCTGTTCTATATACAGCCAAAAATCCATACACTTCCGAGACCAGGGTCTGTATGTAGAATAAGAATAGATAGGAGAGCTGATCTATCAGATTTCCAGTCGATATCCTAACCTTATCCATTAAGAGCCCAAAGACGATACTGTTCCTGGATCAGTCCTCCCCGACTGTTATAAAGCACATAAAAATACATCGACAGATCTGCAGCTTAACCACACTCAAATTTTCTTTCCCCTTTCTGGCTTATTAAATTGCAAGGTCAGGTACTGAGATGAACCTTGGTTTAAAAGCACATTCTCACAATGTTGCTGCAATGTTGTAATAATGAAATCCCAGTACATTTTGAGAACACACTGTGGAAGACTCCAGGCACACCAATATGAATATGAATGTCTTGGGCATGAACTTCAACTCGTGTAGCCACTACTTTGACGAGGATGGCAAGATCATCATTTACACATGTAAACGAACAGCTGCACTTTGTGTTTTTCTAAAGCTGGCTGAATTGTGATTCCGTAACTGATGAGGGGAGAGGAAGAATTAACTCCAGAAATAAACCACTGCAAGTGTGAAATGCCTGAGAACCCACGAAAGCGGGTGTGAGGGCTATAATAAGACTACGGTTACTGGGATTTAACTGCGAACAAGAGTGAGAATGAGATGGGAAACTCCCCTCTGAGATAGACATGAGTCACCTGCCGTTTTGACAGGAAAGCGCAAATCACTCCACTAACTTCTATGAGCTAAGAATGCTGGCTCTTTCCAGTCACCAACGGGAATAAAGTCACAAGGAGGGAGGGAGGAGGGAGAGAGAGAGAGAGAGAGAGAGAGAGAGAGAGAGAGAGAGAGAGTGTGTGTGTGTGTGTGAGAGAGAGAGAATGTTTTTAATGGTACTTTCAACACTTCATAACATAATGTGCCTGTGTTCACACTCTTAAAGGAATGTACGGATCGCACACACCATCCAGTCACACACTCATGCCTATGGGAAATTTTGGAGTCTCCAATTATCCTGGACAGTGGGAAGAAACCAAGAGTAGCCAGAGGGCACCCCACACAAACACAGGAAAACATGCAAACTCCACACAGAGGCGGGAATCAAGCCCACAATCGTCTAACTGCAGCGCAATGGCACTACCTGAGGAGAGTAAGTGAGGATATATTACAAAAGAGAGTAAGGGCAAGACAGATGGGATGGAAGAGAAATGTGGAGGGGAAAGAATGACAGAAATGGAAGGAGGGAAAGAGAGATAGAAAGACTGAGATAGTGAGTGATGGGCAGAGAGAGGGAGAGATAGAAAGAGTACCCTTCACCAAGAGATCAGAGCGAGTTTGGGAGAGCCTCCTGGAACAGGATCACAGAGATGCATTTCCCCTCTGGCAAGGTCAAATCCCAGGCCAGGATTGAAAGCGCACACTTGCATATTATGATATTCTGGCGCCTAGCGGCAGGTAGGCCACTGCTGCACACACTGACGAACCCAGGCCCCCAAATATGAGTGCAGCTTTGCCTAAATGTTGCCAGGTTATGGCACATTAATTTCTGTTCCATGGCAAGGCTTTATGATTACAATTTATTCATTACAATGAATACTGAACGACATTTAGGCTACATTTTATCAAGCTCTATAGCCAATATACATGAGGAGACTACTACACATATATTTGGGTCAATGACGTGACACTGTCAGAGTGCACTACTTTGGTTTAAAATAATTTTAAATGATTCCTAACAAGCATCATTTTATTCTATAAAACCTGTTTAATTTGAACATATTTCCAGTCCATCATAAAAATGATACATATTTTTTTATTTTTATGTTATGTTATCAAACCCTCAGAATGTCAGGTGGCGCAACCGTCGAAGCAAGTTAACAAATAGCAAAATGTGAGATGTATTAAATATATTATTTAAAAAATAAATTAATATAATATTAATATGGGGGCATAATTTTATACTGAAAACCTTTCAAATAAACAAATTTTAATGGTTAATTGTTCTTAAATTGTTTGGAAAACCAAAATACCCGCCCCCTACAATATAGAATCCATAAGTAACTTTTAATACCCAGCTCAATTACAAAATAGTAATGTTTTAGGCAGAGTAAACACTCAGGTATACTTCCTGAAAAAAACTCAGGAAAAAAAAAAGAGGGAAGTGTGTTTTTTTTTTCCCCAAGAAACTTTTGGTTGCGCCACCTGACATTTTTTTGGCTGGTGAAATTGCAAACAGTCTAAAACTGTACTAAAACCCTGTAAATGTTGTGCAACCTTTGACACTTGTTAAAACACACTCCTCCAACTTCAAATTAATGTATTCTGTACATTTCTAAAGATCAAAAAAAATGTATTGTTTTAAAAGGCTTATTTGTCATTGACCCATTTATAAGTGCACAAGATGGGGAAAAAAAGTCCCAGAGCTTTTATTGCCGAGTGATCAAATTACGATGCAGCATCATAGTGCAAGCATTTCAACGAGAGTAGCATTAGGCGCTCATAAATGGAGCTAAGCAGTTACTGATCTTTCAGAATCTGCCAGAATGAATTTTGCGCGTTCCTAAACATACTCAGGCTCATTTACTTGAGCCTTGGATGCCAAATTCATAAGCCAACCTGCCTCTGTACTTACTGCAGCGTACACATTTACACATTTTAGCTGTACAATTACGTTCTCTCTCTTGAAAGAGAAAAAAAAAAAGTGTCAAAAAATAGTAAAGCACCACAATCAGTAAGTTCAAAAACAGGAGAGACGTTCAGTTTTGATATCATAGGCTGGATAATTCAGCGTACTGTAGAGAGGGGCCATTCATTATACACACTAAAAGTTCACACTTGCAAACGTCTCTCTTTACAGCAGAAAACTATACTGAAGAATCTGCAGCGTGGGGGCTTATGGGCACTATTCTCTGCATGCTGCTGCCCAGACTCATCAAATAATCAGTCCAGGATCATAGTGTCCAGAGCAATCTGGCCATACTCAGGCTGCCACGAAGTGCGGTCAGCAGATAGCATCTCAACAAGCTCATCCCGACAGTCAGGAGGGTGAGAAAGAGTCGAGCCGGGAATGGGTTAAGACAAGAGTCGAGGAAATGACTAAACCTCTCTGACAATCTCCCTAGAGGCGAAAACCATGAGGCCCTGATAATGCAGGGCGATAAGAGGCCATGACCCTATTCTACTTCAACAACATCTTCAGGAAAATAAGATTTCTGCAATGAGCCTGCGTGTGCGTGTGTGTGTGTGTGTGTACACAAGAAAGACAAAGGGAAAGAGAAATTGGAGGATTGGATGCATTCACCACAATACATAGTGTAGCACAATGACAAAAATAACTTCCTGTTCCTTGCAGTAATACCCAATACACACTGTATTGCCCGACTAATAATTGGCACAGTAGCACAGATACCATCAGAGCTGCACTTAAAGAGCGCGTGTTGAAATCCATTGAAATGGACACCATTCTATAATGATTCAGTGGCAGAAAGACCAACCTATAACTCCCAGCTCTGGTCACAAAAAAGCACCTGACAAACAACAATTAGAGAGGGAAAAAAGCAACACTGAAACTGAGATGCATTGATTTGCCAACAAAAGGCGATGAATTATTTCTTCTCGTCACCACAGCTGAGTTTCCCAGCAAAAGACTTTCACTGATGCAGTGGGTCCAAAATGCATCCACTCAGCCCAACTTCTACTGGCAGCAGGAGGGTTTCATACAAGCCAAAATAAAGCAAATAACTCGAGCAAACAAAAATTCCTTTCACTATAGTGTCTACTAATCACAAAAAAACGCAGCAGAGCAGGTGTGACAGAACATCTCATTAAACAAATACAATGACCTCTACACTACACTCTAATCAAAGGCTTTGGAAAAAAACTTCTCCCTTGCAATGTGCATTAATTCAGGCAAGTTCCAATAATCAACGAAGAAAAACAAATGAAAAATTAGGTTTACAGTCCCTTTAAAAAAAAAAAAAAAAAAAAAAACAGCCACACAGACAGATAATGAGGGCTTCAGGTCAGACAGGGCACTTCGCCTCATCTTCCGTCGCCACTGGCAGGAATAACACAGACATCAACGCCGCCAAAGCCTCTCTCAGACAGCCAAAGAGAGAGACCACAAAATAAACACATCTTCAGTATCACACGTCTCCCTCCACCTTTTATCACTCGCCCCTGCTCACCAGTTCCATTTCACACATGCAGGCGTCCACAGGATACAAACTGCTTATAAATAAATTTGAATTACATTGGAAAAGAGACACAGTGAGGGCAGCATTTAGTTCTGCTATGGCAACTGTATTTGATTTTGAAAGCAGGAGATAGCACAGATAGTGCATACTGCAATGGGTATGGGTTGCATAAACAGAGGGAAATGTACTGAACAGAAGCAGGAAATAAAATGGAATGAGGAGGGAGGGCAAAAAGGAAGTAAGGAGGTGGGGTAGAGCTAACACACAACACAAGCGTGAGTATTCAGACAGCAACACTGCTGCACTCTCGCCACCAGAGCACGGAATGGTCGTGACGAAATATGACACCACACACAGCATCACATGCACCAGTTAATTGAGATGTTATGAGGAGGCACGCGCAGGGTCGAGAGACGCACTCCGCTCTGCTGCTCTCCGCTCTCCAAGCTGCCGCATGGAGAGGAGCGTTCCACGGCAGTGCAGTCTGAGCGCGCTCACCGAGAGCGTGATGTAATCTACACGCCCCGCCACAGCCAAGACAGGCTCGCAGGAATTCTGCGGCCCGTATCATCCTTGGGGCGGCACGTGAAACGAACCCATTTCAGCTTCTGGGAAAATGCCGGAGTGCTTGGGAGTAGACAGTAAGGAGATAAAGCTGATCTTGTGGGCAGAATAGACACGGCTGCAGTGAATCTCTCACTGAGTGGTTGCTGTTCATGAGCACAATCCGCACTGTTGGCTTGGGCAACAAGATGGGGCTTCAACACAGATCGCTCCATATTTCTCAGCAAAAATCATAGCTTCAGTCTGCTAGGATTAACAGCCCATCATGTAATTATGATTATCGCAAAACATGTCCTGCCTGAAGCGATAACAAATATTGTATTACATTTCCCTCATATCTCTCCAGTATATTCCTCCATCTCTCCCAGGCTTCCTTCCGTCACCCCCTCGCTTTATCTCACTAATCCCTCTCCCCAAACCAAAACTCTCCCTTTTCTTTTCCTATGTTTTTCTCAATATCTATCTTCGATGTCATCATTCTTTCGCTCTCTTTCCATCTTGCTCTTTTCCCCTTTAAAAGATAAGGCTGTGCAAGATGCCACTTTCAGCGAATCAAGTTGTAGTCTAACCTGAAAAAGAAAGTCAATAATTAAATTCTCATGCCACAGAGTCCCCTCCTCTTCTACAGCTTACCATAGGGGGGCTAGCACCAGACATAAAATAATGCAGGTCCACAAATGGACCTCTGAGGAACCCCAAAGCTCATTACTGATATTTTTTGAAAGTAGCCAGCCTAACATCCCGCAATGTGTTGCTGTCAGAGACACACGACTGCAATTTTGGCAAGCTGTCAAGTCTGCACCAGAAGCATTTGCAGATTTGCGAAGTGGTTGAAAGAAATAAGCAACGGGTTGACAAGGGCTTCATGCAACCAAAAAAAAAGTCATTTCTCTCACAAAAGAACTTCTCATTTCAACGGTCTTTGAAGTGAAATGAAATAATTTAATTTCAGCTCATCGCCCCACAGAAAAACAGACAGGTAGAGAGGAGCTGAAGATCTGTCACTGAAGGCAGATGGGTGAAACTGATCAAAATCGGAGCGAAACTTCTCCCCCCCGGCAAGTTAGCCAAAATAATGCCTGTATTCATGTCCTTAGCTGTTCCACACCATGCCTCCCCAACTCAGAGCCTCTCCTTCAGGTGGTCATTTCTTCCCACCATTCCTACTTCTATGGTCAAGCATTTTCAGAGGGACATGACGAGCCAGTGTTCCACTGAACAACAAAGCAACTTCAAACCTGCAGTTGATGGATGTAGTCCAAACAGGCACAGAGCACGAGGCCCTCAGGCTGATGCACGGAGAGAGGATGCTACACAGGCTGCATCGAGAATGGATGAAAACCCCACTCAAGCCCAGAGAAATCAACGGACACAGAATTTCACCCTTTTCAAGAAGAATCTACAGGGTACTGCCACAAAAAAGGTGACAATGAATGAGCCAACACTTTCAATGCAAAAGGCAATTTAGAGGCAATGAGCAATGTAGTTTAAATAATGTATAGATTATCTGAAAGGGGCATGTGAGTGTGTTTTTTTTTTTCTTCCGGCAAATCCCAGCTGATTGACTTAATCGTGGTCCAGACTGAGCATCGCAGTGGCATCAAAAAAATGTTAATACTTGCGATACACAAAAATAGTATTTAAACATTTTCAGTATACCTAAAATGGAATGAAATGCACTTTGATGTCATACTACATTCGATCAAATGTAGCTAGAATGCAAACACCAGACACCTCTCTGGGAAATATATTCCATAATACCCTGACAATTCATTACCTCAAGCAGATATGGGTGCATTTCAGACCTAAATGGTGAAAACGCCAAGTTTAAATTGAGGCATTTCTTTTCAGCATGCTTTCCAATAAGTAGTCGAAAATGGTTGCAATTACTTTTAGGATCATATTTTCTGTTTTCCAAACAAAAAGTCATAACAATTGGCTGCCTTCATCACAAAATGTAATTTCTATGATTCAGAACGTCTGAAAAGCCATTCAACCATTCTCTCGCATACGAAACACACCTCTTGTGCACTAACCTCCTGCATAGATTCACAGTACGTACACCGCGAACAACAGATAATAGGCCATTTCAGATGCATGTACTCCACATTGCATGCAGAAATCAGTCATAATTTTCCCTTCCACGTAGAACTAAATGTTATGGGTCTTTGAAAGTCTGCCGAAATAAGAACCATGAGGAAAAGTATCGCCAGAGATGGTGTAAATTCTGTCTAGTGAGATAATGTGCAAATTTCCTTTGAACCCCATTCAAATAAAACCCTCTTTGTCCACAAAATGTGAATGTTGGTTGCGATGCGCTTCCAGGAACAACAAGCAAACTGCATGCAGACGCCTACCTCGGTTGCCATACAAGTTTCAACGGCCTGCTGATTTCAGACACCAGTGTGTGATGTAGCCCCATTTTACTTCAACCTGAGCATGCTAAAAACAGCATTCACTTTGTAGGGTCTCAAAATCCTTTCCCTCAAGAAAAGTCTGGGAGAATTAAACGTTTTCATCGCAAACAAAGGGCTAATGGGTTCTACCAGCTCATTTAATCATGGAGCTTCCCCACTCCCCCCACTTTCGATAACTCCCTTTTTTTTCTGCATGAGACACTGGACCAATGGGAAAATGCTAACAAAAGCCATATCCAACTATTATCACATTGCGACTCTATTGGTGAAGTGCATGAAAATTGAACTGACTGGAAAGAAATAGTCATAAAATTCATGAAATCCTAGCTGAATGATGGCAGTGCTTGTAAAATTTGGGTGTCTGCACCCTTTTCTGCTTGGCCCAACACTTGCTGCGCAAAGTTGACAAATAACTCAGGAGCAAAGCTCTTGATCAGAGGAAAGGGTGCACTGAGCGCGCTCAGATGGCACAGTCTTGCCTGAGAGGAGAAGCTTCCATTATCATCAGTCCCCTGAGAAGCACAGTCTGCAGCTTGGTACATCAGCTGCCACAGAGTGGCTGGAAAACAATCAATCAACCATCCTCAGCAGTTAGCATTAGCAGAAACAAGAGCACACAGCTGACCAAACATGGTTCCCGACCCCTGAATTGCACAATAAGGGCTGACTGTTAAGGGCTTAAATACAAAGAAAAAAACATGAACTAGAGAGAATGTGACAGTAGAGATCCTGAAGTTAATGACCGATGACAAATTGTAAAAGCAGCTCTCAATTCTAATGCTAGCTGAAGACCTGCACTGCAGTCCATAAGAATCCTCTTTCAACAAACCTGCATTTAAAAAGAGGGAATACAGTGACTATGAGGTTCTGATTGAGGGTCATGATTGAGGGTGTTTACAAAAATTTAAAATACAAGTGGAATAATCCCTAGCACTCAGAACGAGTGCCACCACCACCAGATGATGGAGCATTTCTGTCATTCTTGAGGAGTCTGACGGACCCCAAGGAGCCAACAAGCCTCCCACAGCCCGACTAATAACCTGAACAGAAACTTGGGTCAGGAGTGTCAAGTGCTGTGAATGACAATGCAAAAACAATCCTCAGCTGGCAACCCATTCCATTACCATCTCCAAATTTCATCCAGTCAGACTCTGAAGTAAGCTATGCTCAGAGTAAACCTGGCTTAAAAAATATCAAGAAAATATCTGTAGCACAGAGCAAGATGTGGAGTGTGAAGAACCCAGGACAGCTGTCAGGTCCAGGACTTGGCGTCGTAAAGTCAGAGTTCCTGGGCCAATAAGACATGAAAAAGAGCCATCTGATACCTCATGAAGAGTAATCGATCTCCTCCCATTAATAAGTGATCATCAACTCAGCCAATCAATGCCAATTGATTGGTGTTTAACAAAGTGCTCTGAAATTGCCTCAAGCCTCTTAATTGACAACTGGGGGAATGTTTGCCACTTCATGTATAAATGGTAACAGCAGAGATAAAAATGTAAGCTGGTCATAAAAGAAACTGAAGAAACAGAAATACCCACCTCCCACACTTTTCTCTGTTATGATATAAAAAAAAACTGAATGACTGACAATAAAACGACCATTTTAAACGAGGTTATATATAACGAATACACCTCTGTGGGTGGTGAAGTTAAGTTCCCCAAGGTTTGGCATCTTCAGCCCCTAACATGGCAATGAAAGCGCACAATCGCTGGGCACAGAGAGTCTGTTGATCAGACTCTTTGTTTAACCTCCCACAAACTCAATTTTTCTTTTCCTTTTTAAGAGTGGATGTCTCAGCTGCAGTGGTGTGCGTGGGAGCACAATCACGTCCTACAATCACGTCCTACCTTTGTTTTCTCATCGCAGAGCTTCGGCGCTCAAGCAATGTATCACATAAAGCTCCAAGTCACGACATCAGGGCATTGAGGAGATATACTGAGCAACGAAAGAAACGCAAGTTAGCTAGTTAGTTAATATACTCTTATGGTTACTCAGTCATAGTGACCGCAAAATATAGAAAACTTTGATGAAACGAGAGTATATGTGCATGCGCTAGTAATAAATTTGATTTTCTAAAATAATTAGGCGCAAACTTATTTTCCAGAGTGCTTTTAATTAATTTGCGTTAATTGTGTTGTTCAGTATAGAATGAATAAAATGAAAATTAAACTATGCATTTGTCCAGAGTAAACCCACCCCCCAGGAGGGGACCCCTTTCAAACTGGGGTCAATGCCTCCAACCGAGCACACTACACTGCATTCATAAAGGCAACAACAAATTTGCTTATCTAACATTAATCGACTCAAGAACTCCAAAAAACAAACCACCTTCAAATGCGTTTCATGTTTCTTTCCAATTTCAGATAAAGGAAGAGATTTGCTTATTATTTCAAAAAGTAATGGCATCCGATTTGTTTAGAGTACTGATGTGAAAACCAAATATCTGTCCAGAATGATAGGCTTCGTGCCAAGTTCAACACCGGCTCTGTGGTGGCTTATCTTTGTCCCTTTGCGTTGAGGCTCATATCCGCATTTGTGAAAATGACACCAGTACGATGCAGGCCAGCTGCCGACATAAGGGAGCTGCCTTTGCAGGACTGCAAAGCCGTTCCCTTCATCTGCTGTTAGGGCAACCCGGGGGCACTCCAGACAAGATCAAAAGTCCATCTGGAATTTCTTTTTCCTTTTTTTTTTTTTTTTAAATTCAGCAAAATGTCACAAAGAAGCTGCAGTTCCAAGGCGATTTGAAACCTACAATTTGGAACAAAAGACTTCTGCCTCTTGTTCCATATTATTCTTGAGGATTCTATCCCAACACCAAAACAAAATACACACTCCTGGTCAAAAAATTGGCAAAATATAAACCTGTTAATGGCTTTATCAACAAATCATTTGTCAAAAAATCAGCCAGAAATATGCCAACAGATAACATAACTGAGAGAATGAGAGCATTTCCCTTTGATTAAATAAAACATTTAAAGGGAATACAAACTTTTTTTGGTCATTCAGCTCCCTTCAACAAATATAAGGGACCAAAACATGCTGAATTCACAGGTCATAATTTATGCAGTAGCTTTTACATTCGCTATCAATTCTCCCCAGTTTCTTTACTTGGCTTGTCTCTTGGGTTTTCAGGGACCGCTTGTGTTACTTGTCATCTGTCACCACATCTGCATCCGCCCAATCATACGGGCACTCATCTCCCTTCCACACCTACCAATAGTTTACATCACAATACCGCCACCAGCCATTCAAGTGCAAATGCAAAAATCAAGGTTTGTGTGCATGAGAAACAATCAAATATAGTACCTAGCTAGCAGGTCAAGTGCAAATGCGGTTACGAGTATTAATACCATGCCTTCCATTGCTTACCCATTTTTAAGACCCTTGGAACTATTCTCCCAGACTAACTTCCTCTGCAGTCCTCCCCCCCCAGCATCTGCTTCAAGAGAGTCATGGCGAAACTTCAATTAAAATTCTGCGGCTATGATATGCCGTAATGCCCCTTCGTGCCTAGTCTCTTATCATGCTCTCTGCCCATTATAACTCATAACATCAGGACATTCCCCACCTTCATTTGCACAAGGAGCAATCGTGTATCCTGATGTCCTGAAGTTTTCAAGGACAGCAGGGCTCTGGTCTACCCACAAAAAACAACTAATTTTCAAGTGCCAATTACACATGGTCATCTTTGCTGATGACTGGCCAGGTTCCTAATCCCAGAGACTGCTTTCACCATGCATTCAACTAAAATTTTGAAAAAGAGAGGACAAAAAATTCTCTGACATTCCATCTCAAGCCTACGATTCTTTGAGATGCATGTGACATGTCGACACCGGGGAGAGAAACGGGCCTGCAGTGCCCGGTCCAACCCTCTCTCTCAGTCAACGAAAATTTACAACAAAAAAAAATCCCGGAAATACTCATTAATCAAAAGGTTACAATGGATTTCTGCTTTGTACTTTCCCTCAGGTTTGCACAGGGAGAATATTTAGACATTGCCATTTCAGGAAAATCAAGATAACTTCGGACGAAATAGAGGACCATCAAGAGGATTCACAAAACTATTGGGGCACATAGAGCACATATCTCCATCTACAGAGTAGTTTTTGACCTTTAGTATGATTTTGACCTTTATTTTTGAGCTTGACCCCTGACAATATAATATCCTCTGACCATTGTCATACATAGGTTCTTCGCAAAACTTTGTTAAAACTGCTCCTAAAGATTCCCCCCTCACGATCCTGTCTATAAACAAGTGTCATTAGAAGACAACATATCCCCCTGGTCCCCACTACCTAATCTCAGAAATCCCAAAATATCAAAAGGCACCAGTCTTGGACCTGATGACTACGCACAGCAAGTTTCGCTAAAAAGCATTGAAAGGTATTCAAGTTCTGCTCCAGAGACTAAATGATTACGGACGGACGGACGGACGTGCAGACATAGTGATGACTATACATCCCCCCACATTATATGCTGGGGGGGGGGGGTGATTAAAAATGGACAAACCAACAAGAGCTAAAAGATGACCCTTATCCAATTTCATTGACTGAAACTAGAATGAGGATTTACACAGGGAAATCAGTATGAACAAACTATGACAGTACATTTTCAGAGCAGCGCAGATTGTTGTGTATTAGCACACGCTGAAACAGACAAGCCGGTTTGAATATGTATACGCGCACACATTTAGACCATATGCTAAATGACAAATAGTAAGCCAATAACTCCTACAAATAAAATGCCACTGATGAGAATATCTTTCAGGGAACGATTCTGCAGGACGTCATAATCCTCCATGGGCAACAGTTCAGCATAAACAGGCCAAAAACCCCCCACACAGTTACAGCGCAGGGCCATTTTGAGCCATACTGGAGAAATAATGCAGCGTAACACTCTTCCAGGCCCACACATTGCACCTACACATCTGGACGGACGTGACTCAGCAGTGAGATGCTTGAACTCAACACCTCCCCAAGCCTATTCATCTCAGGTCACAGGAGGAGTTCAGCTACTTCGTTAAAACATTTATCAAAAGCTGCTCCAAGTTACTGCGTTGAGGGAAAAAAAAAAAAACAGCAACCGTGGACACTGACAAGAGGCCAAAAGCAATAAAACACTGAAGTAGAACTTCTATTGTTGATACTTCAGAAAGACATGCAATCTGAGAAAAATATCAAGCTACATACAGTGGCCATCGAGAGGAAAATGGCAAACCGGTGAAGGGTCTTCGGCCCGAGAGTGACCAAACTTCGAAAATCAAAACCATATTCACAATTGTCAAGTCAATGCATCTCGGAAATAAACAAAGGATTATTTACGTATTAACCCCTTTCTGCAGATGTAGACGCCCGCATCTATAGACCTGCAAATGGGAAGCACGCTGTTACTGTGCTCGATCAATAAATGGCACCCCCGGATCAGTTATTGAATATTCACAAGCAAGCAGACCTCGAACGCGGTTCTGAATATGGGGAAGTTCACTCCACGCCCTGTTTTTCAAGAGCTGCATGAATTTAACTCCTCAGCTAAGCCTGATGTGCAAACTGGTCAGTATCCTTGCCTATAGTATCGATCCAGCAGTTTAAAAAAACGATATCTTGACACAGAAAAAATCGTTATCCTCTGTAGCAACCAGCTAAGCAACAGTGAGCCAACAGTATTCCAAGTAATGGTTCAGAAAAATCAGTTTTCTGAGGCAAAAAAATCGACATGGTATTGATTCTCTCACATTCTACTGTTAATTACAGTTGTCACATACAGAAAAAATCGTTGTTCCCTACCGTGGATTTACGCGCAGATCCATTCATTGACAAATCCAGCGCTTCCTTATATCTACCCGAGTACTGGCGTTGATAGCCAATCACTCAACCATACACTCAAGCTCTTCTGCGTAATTGTAGAGTTACACTTCATGCTCTCGTGAAGCTACCCTGGCAAAAAATGTATTGATTGGCTCGTTTCTTATCCAATTCCCGAGTGTTTAAACATTTTAGAGTAAGTGAAACACATTGATTGGACAAACACAGAGCACACAAACCAATGCGTATCAGCATGCGCTGTTGTATCCTGTCTACGTTATGCACATTACGCGGCTAAAATAGACGCGATTTATAGAAAACACGTTCGCAAAACTGGCCTTGAAGTGTTCAGTTACATTTAGGGGATTTTAATGAGATAAGGATATGGTCAATTGGAATTATTTCGAATGAAACAGGACCGGAGTGTTCCTGCTACAGGATACTTCATTCTCTGGAAAAAGGGATTCATGAAAAAGGTGAGGCTGCTACTTTGTTATTTTTTTGTTGTTGTTGTTGTTTTGTTTTTGGAATGTATACGTACTCTCCAAAGTCGAATGTCGAGGTTTTTTTCCTGTGAAAAACGCGAACTGCCCGTGCATTTGGGTGGACCCCCTGGTACGTTCATTGCACGTTTCTTTTGAATCCAGGGAGGCAATGGATTGTTCCCTGAAAGTTAAGTGTCTGTTCTAATAAAATAAGGTATATTTCAGAATTCAGATATTACTGAGTTAGTGAGTTGCACTTGTTCCTTATAAGTGTTGAAATGAGTTTGTAAGCTTAGAAGAGGGGAATGGTAGCTTCCATTACAGGGTGAATGTTCTAACCGTTTAATTAGCAGTTTATTTAATGCGTGTTTGTGCTGGCTTGGGGCACTTTGAAGTAAAATGGCCAAAACTCTAAACTTTATTATGGAGAAAAGGCATATTTTGTCTTTGGAGAGGTTGCTGGTGACCATTGATATTTAACTGCACTGAGATTGATAAATTCATACAAAACTCAACCAGAAAATCATTTGTTCATATTAAATTTCATGCCTTAAAACTTTATTTGTGTTATATACATGATTTTTTTATGATTTGACAGGACTTCATTTTGAGACTTTGGGGAGACACTTGGATAGGTGTATAATTTGGCTAAAAGCATGTAGGTAATCTGGAATGTAATGTTGAAGATGAATTGTACTTGTGGTCAAGGAGTTTATGATCCCAGAAATGTATAGTTTTAAGCCCCAGCAGTTTTTCAATCCTCAGAATTATTTTTTTTGCAATTTCAATGGTGAATTCTCATGAAGATTTTTTATGTTTGCAGCTCATTTTCTCTACCATAATCATGAAAATTAACTGAAATACTATGTAATTCTAAATGCTGTTAGTGTCTTTTCAGAATTGAGCCACATTTTTCCTCTTTATGAAGCTTAAATCTTGAATTATACAGCATTAAAGTGGGTAACCCAAAAATAGCCAAATTTGGCTTCTGCACAAAGGGGTTAATTAGCTTGCGAGCAGCGAGTCACCGCACTATGACACTGAAATGCTGCTGCGTCAGCTGACACCATGGCAGTAGTGCTACTCACAGGGAATGGACTAGCACTGCTCCTCTGGGTGCCAACCTAATGTTTCACGACTTTATCATCCGTCACCATCACCTCGCCCCCTCTCTCACCACCCGCTCACAAACCGTCGCTGCACATACCCACCCTCCTTTATTTAGAACCTTAGTCTTTATTTCTATTTGAGGCAGAAGGTATGAGAAAGCAAAGCCGGAGCATCCTGTCGTGTTAAGGATGCTTTCACAATGCTGCAGTCATTTAAAGTACTCAGACCATACCTACAGAAGGTGGCCCTGAACTTCTGATCAATAAAAGTAATTTAGAATGCAGTGATTTAAGCCACATAAGCAGCAAGGCAAGCAACCACCGCACTGAGTTTCAGATTTCTCTGGTCACTCAGATTGCTCCCCACATTCCAAAAACACTCCTGTTGAGGAGTTAACAGTGCCTTGCAGCAAATGATCAAGTGTTTAGTCAGTTTATTTTGTATAAATTAAAGTTTAATCAAAAAATGTAATTCAATAAAATAAAATTAAAAAGCAAATCACGGCCAAAGGGTATTCTAGCACAAAGCAGTCACATACAGGTAGAACTGGTCTTATGGTGAGCGCAGCAGGACATGAAGTGAGCTAATCGTCTCAACATACCCATCAATCACCACGTTCAGGCACAAAGAGAGAGTGTGGGGGAGGAACCAATTGGTTTAACGCCATTTCCAGCGTGTTCGGGCCCTGACACCACCATCCCGCACCTCTCCCAATGACCTCCAGGTAATTGGATGTAATGCAACGAAAATCAACCCACTTCAAATGCCTTGTTCTTTTTTCTCACTGTCTATCAGGGAGAGGGTTGGCTTCATGTTATTTTTTTACCTTACCATTAAAAAGGGCATTTTTACGCAGGAGTAATATCAAAGAACTTTAAAGATATAGCCTTTCTTTAAAGGGGTGATCTGGGGTTAAATGAAAAATGACACCAGAAAACAACTCAGACTTAATCTAATGAGGAATATGTACTGTAATAACCACCAAAAAGGATACAAGTTGGCATTTTTCTGTGTTTGTGGTTGCCATGGTACCTGAGCAATCTCATGAAATATGCAGAAAATTTCTGGCACCAATTTCTCTAACTCTATGATAGAATTCAGTTTTTCTTTCATCATTAAAAGCCATAGCTTATCCAAATGCAATGACATAGCCATTCTTCGCCCAATTTATCAGTTTTGTGATTTGGGGCATTTTACTCAAATTTTGAAATGATCTTGCACAGAATCTGACAAATACTAAAAATATTCAAAGTATGTAAAAGATAGGCAACATTTCCCTACATCACTGCATTTGTAATGAAGTAAAGTACCTGCAGCCCAAATTTAATTGATTTTTAATGATAAATAAAAAAGTTATGGCTGCCACAAACATGAGAAACGTGGAAAAAGTAATACCTTAGGAAATCAGTGGAAAATGCATTAGACCGCATTGAAAAGTTGAGTTCAGTTTTTAATCCTTGTAGCAATGAGTAATAATTAAAGGTAGGCAATTAAAGAATATTTTTATTCAATTTTTTTTTTTTTCTGGAAAAATAATCTAATTTTGCTCATTTAACCCCAGATCAGCCCTTAATTATGCACAATATACTCCAGTTTGGATCAGGTGGGTCCACAATTTAAATTGATCAGGATTCTAAATATCTAAATAATTCTCACACCTAACCCAAACCTACTGCTGAAGCTAAACATTTTTACACATTAAAAGAGCAGGAATAACACTCCAAATAATTAAACTTTTGTGTGAAATTTGATCACTATTCCTGAAGTCGTCAAAAATGGCCGAAAATGCGATATTTCAGGTCAGCTGCAACACATTTTCGTGCTGAGGTGCTCAGAGTCAAATTTGACCCGGTACAGATACAAATTAATTTTGGGTTCATCATCAGTATCGGCTGCGTTTGGTTACTCTGTGGTTTTGGTCAGTGAAGACGAGTGTACATGCAGCACCTTGATGCTGCCATGAAAAAACTCACTGGTATGCACTGGTATGACATTAGCATGTCTGCCAAGGTTCCCACCCAGACAGGCTTCTGTAGGCCTTTCACGCATTATAAATGAATATCGAAACAGCGAAAAGTGAAAATGGGCGTAGAGCAGGAACAGCATATAAGGGTGAATATGGTTTGCACTCACAACTCCAAGTATCTCCCATTCTGAGATATGAGCACTTGGGTATCGTGTTACGGAAACGGAGGCTGAAACCATGGATTGTACGCCTTCCATCAGGTGCGCTCAGGGGAGAACTAAAGGTTCTGGCTGTCCAGCCGTTACTTCACTGAGGGGTGGGTGATGAAGTCTGTCATTCAGAGTACATGTGGTGATAACAAGCAAAATAACCCTTTAATGGGACTGCTATGGTATTTATCCAAAATCAACAGAGTTAAGTCTGCTCCACGTCATCTACAAAAGATTCATTTCACGTTTAAATTCTAAACTTGGTCATCTGTGCTGTCTTTTTTTTTCAGCGCCAACTCCGTACAAAGAACACAATTATTCAACAATATTCAATAGCAAGTACTTGGGGCATGATAAAGCTGAACCATTATTGCATTTGAAAACACAGGGGTTGGTCAAATGACTGGAATCAATGGAATAAATAGCAGCTTTGTAAAGCTCACGATACATCATTTTTTTTGTTGAGACCGATTCGGATATGGATAGATTCGCTTCGTTGGCCATTATTAGAGCTGTAGTTCTGTGATTATTGGCAATAATTCCGCCACCCGTCCGTCAGTCCCTGTCGAAGAGCTCTGACTCGCTACAGTTCTTTTTTTTTTTAGCTGACGAAAATTTCTGCAGTTAAGCTTATGTTGTCCCCTCACCACCTAAAATTATTTTCTGCCGATTTGTCAGAGCTGCACATTCATGCTGAGAATCCCCGGTCTCATTGCATCCAAAAAGATTCAGATCTAGTGACCGGAGAGTGTACTGAAGTACAGTGAACTCAATGTTATGGTCGATGAAAACACTTTAAGAGAACATGCACTTTGCGACATGGTGCATTCTCAGGCTGAAAGTAGATAATAGAGGATGGGAAGACCGTGGCCAAGGTGGGATGTGCACAGTCAACAGCAACACTCAGTAGCCTAGCGCTGGGACAGGGCAACGAGTCGGACGATTCGCCGCAAACCTCTCTAATAAACCAGGTGTCCTGCAGTCCACAGATCGACTGCTCAACTGGCTGTCATTTCTGTAGCATTCTGAGTTAAATCGAGACTGCCATGCATGAAAATCCTAGAAGACCAGAACTTTTAGAAACATTTAAGCCAGCCCATCTGGCACAAAAAAAAACATGCCACAGTGAAAGGCAAAAGATTACAATTACTTTTCCCCAAACTATTACTGATGTTTTTTCCCCTGATTTAGCCCATGTTTTACCAGGTAGACCCATTGAGATCAATGATCTCTTTTTCAAGGAGGACCGAGCCAAAATGGCTGCACAAGGCATTACAGACAACATGACAATAACAAGTAAACATACAATGTTCACACTAAGATGTAGGTAACTTCAAACATCGAGGGTCGTAAAGATATTCATTTAACTCTGGACTAACATTAAATAACTATGGGCATCAACAAGTATCAACCCATGTGAGCATGAAGTGAAGTTCCACACCTCGATCTGCATGACCTGATGTACAGTATTGTTGTCGCATGATTGGCTGATTGGGCAATAGCATGAGTCAGCGGGTGTAACCGTGTTCCACTTAGTGCTTGCTGATCACATGACGTCCATGGCGAATGTAAGCAATACAAGGTTTTACAATGTGCTCCAGGAGTGCAATAACATTGCTTTAGATCTCAACACCGCATTTGAATGCTGCTGTAAGGAATTGTGAATCATTCTGCTGGAGAGCGGGAGACTCATAATTTAGTTAGCCCCGGCAATCAACAAGCATGGAACCGCCACATGCTCTGAAATGGTAATCTTGCCAATATAACAAAGAGAAGGCCCACACCCTGGCCTCATGGTAACATCTGAAAACAGGAAAAGCCAACGAAGGCCATCAACTGTCAGAGGAGACATACTGAGAGCCATCCTAAGTCAATCAGAGACCATCCAAACACAATTAGCACCCACATGGCTATCCAGCTGAGGAAACAATTGTCTTCTGACCATTGAACTTAATCATGATATGCCTCACCATTATACATTGAAGACCGGTTTCACCCCAAGAGACTGTGATCAGCATTATTTAAGTAATGAATACGCTTAACATGCCTGGCCAACTTCAAAGGTTTTTTCATGTATAAGAAATGTACGTTGGGGAGGCTCGGGGTTCACTTTGACTCCGCTGAACCCAGAGTACGTTACCCGTATTTCTGTTCACTGCCGTTTTTACTGGAAATAAACACCATTTTTCATTCGAAGATTGGATTGTCCCTTTTTTCGTTCTTTTTTTTCTTACACTGCAATGAGCATTTAACACCAATGCTGCCAAACACCCGTATAAAAGTACAATGGCATGAGCGCAAGCATATGGGAAAGCGTGAAACACAAGAGACCGTTGCTGTAATGTGGAACTTATTGCAGTTCTAACCCCGTAACCTGTCAGCAACTTGCTTTTTAAAGCACAGAACAGCCAAAATTCACAGTTTATAGACAAGGGATAATTTGCAGATTGAAAACTGAAATAAACTCAAAATATACTTTAACTGTGGACTATATTCCGGAGAATAATCTCTAAATGAACAAGAAAGCTTGGAAGTATGGTGAGGAAACTAGTAGCACGAGTACAGCAACCTGACAAAAAGACGTCATTAATATAACACTCCATTAAGGGAACAGGGGAGCAGGAGTACTGCATCGCTTTACAGTCAGTTTTCTCCCGCACATACATTCCATACTAATGACTACAAAAGGCAAAACTGAAGCTAGTTCTATAGCACTATTCGACACAGAATAGCCCTTTTAAAAATAAAATAAAAGGGGGTTGCACAGTTGAATGGCAAGATGGATGAACTTCCACAGAAGCGCAGTGATGTACTGCCTGTCAATCTGGCGAGTGTGCTGCCAGCCAGCCTTCAACTCAAGAAACCACAATGCCGTGCAAGGGAGTACCCAATGCAGACCCTTTCAGATGGAGCGCTAATGGTGCAGTACCTACGGCCAACGGACGGAGAACATTCTGGAAGCATACAGAAACCCTGTCAATTAATGAGTAGAGAGGGGCTTTATTTTATTTTATATAGACTGTAGCTCTTGAAGGGAGAAACATATGTTTAAAATCACAAAGCACTTGCATGTGAAGAGCTAGTTATGTACATTCAGGATTGCGATGTTCCTCAAGCGAGGCATTAGCATGTACACTACCGGTCAAAAGCCTTAGGAAACCCCATTTTTTCCAGCTTTTTATTTTAAATTATGCAGTTCCAGTCAAATGAATAGCTTGAAATGATGCAAAGGTAAGTGGTGAACTGTCAGAGGTTTTAAACTAAAGGTAAGATGACGGCGTTCTAAAAACCTGGGTTAAGTCGATAAAAGGATGGTTCCTCAGTGTGAGACATCAACTGTCAAACATGGAGGAGGAAGCATGATGGTCTGGGGCTGTTTTGCTGGATCCAGGGTCAGTGAAAGGCACCCTGAACCAAAACGGCTACCATAGCCTTCTGCAGCGCCATGCAGTACCCTCTGGTATGCGCCAAGTTCACCAGGGGTTCATCCTACAGCAAGATAATGACCGAAAACGTAAGTCCAAGCTCTGCCAGAACTACCATAGGAAAAAAGAACAAGATGGTAAGCTTGAAAACATGGAGTGGCAGCACAGTCTCCAGACTTAAACCCCATCGAGATGGTTTGGGATGAACTGCACAGAAGAGTGAAAGCAAAGCAACCTACAAGTGCTGCACAATTATGGAAACTTCTGCAACAGAGTTGGGAAGAACTTTCTGAAGAAATTCCAGAAAGAATGCCATGAGTGTGTTCAGCATTTACACCTGCCAAAGGTGGCTACTTTGAGTCAAAAGTTGAAAATACATTTTGGTTTACAAATTGATTCCATGATTTCTTTTTTTTAACTTCGATTGTTAATTTGTTCTATCTGATCTATGCTTTCATTCCGGAGTACAATGAGACATTAAACTGCATAATTTTCTATTAAAAAAACTGGAAAAATCGGGGTGTCCTAAATTTTTGACCGGTTGTGTAAGTACTTCGCAGACTCTCGTCCAGAACCACTAACAGATTAGATTTTTACATTCAATCAATTTACACAGCCAGATATTTATTGAAGCAATTCAGGTTAAGTACCACGCTCTGGAGTACAACACCAGCAACCCCCTGAGGAATTGAACCGGCAACCTCTGAATTACAAGCCCAGTTCCCTCACCATTATCTCACACTGCAGCATATCTTCTTGTCAAGCAATAATGCCTGCCGCTTAATGATAACAGCTATCTGTGGGAATGAAGCACTCAATCAAGCCAAACGGTGAGCTTTAAACATTGATTTCTTTTTATCTTCCAGACTTCCAGCCCACTGAAACCTAAAATACTACTGGGAAAGACAATGATAAATGAATTAATATGAGCCTGATGCTTCGTAACGTGCACTGTTTGGGAGAGAGATTTGTGCGAGAATGTCCGCGTAGCGATTTGGGTGTTGATGTAACAGACAAGCCGCTAGCCTCAGCTCGGCGATGAAGCAGTCTCTCTCGCCTCACCTCTGGAATGGCACAACTGTGAAATGAGGGCCATTGAAAATGCAAGGTTTTTCACACAATTATTTAATAGTAAACATATTATTTCCACTGGACACTGACTGTTGACAATTTGTGATGTCATCATGTGCCATTTCTCAAGCTGCTAAATCTAAGCTAGTGACAGATCTGGCGATAACTGATATTATTTCCCAGCCCCGAAGACAGCACTCACACAGAACCATGGGAAAGGGCTTAAAAAAAAAAAAAAAAAGAAAAAGCAAGCAGGATAATAATCAGGTCATCAACATGTTGCAAAATCTAATTAACGGACATGCCAACTTTGATGAAAATAGCCAAAATGGGAGGAGTGAGTTTTTGCAGAATCACAGCACTTATAAAAGGGAAATATTTCAACGCCACTGTTTTGAGCAACCCAAAATTCTAAGATTTCTAGCCAGTCTGATCAATCAAACCGATTTGAAGTTACTAAACCCAGTTGTGTTGAACTGTTTACCCATCTTCAGCTGTGGCTGTCGCAACATTTTTCTTTTGCCACTGCAAGAGTCCAGTCCTCTGACACAGCCCAATTATTCTATGGGGGTGGGGGAGCAAAATAATGAGCGCACCGGTTAGCCGGAGTCACAAAACCCACTCAGCTACCATTATAAGCCTTAGACAGCGAAAGGAAGTGAAGGCAAATTTCCACAATATGACGCATATCAGGGAAAGGTACAACAAATCTATCTGTGAATTTTCAAAGAGAGGGGAACGATGTGATTGATGTTAAATGCCGACGTGCATTCAGAACCGGTGCAGTTCTTGCTGAGTTCACTGGAGCTACTTTGCCTCTCCGCTCATCCTAATGCACAATGTCAGAGCTCAGTTCATCAGCCCAGGTGCAGCCAGTGTCCTTCTTCAGAATACCCACGCGTGTTATCCTCCGAGCACCATGTGTAGCTTCCCCATGCATTGGTTCCCAGAGAACAAGTCCTGGAGAAATAAGGATGGCTCACACTGTTGCCAGCGAGTTTCAGTCTCCTTTGTTGCATCTTGGTGCTCAGTAGACCTGTGTTGGTAAACACTGTTTATATGGTCTTTCCACAAGAGTTCCCGAGTCATATGGAGCATCCTGCTGTAACATCCATCCAAGGCTTTCTCCCAAGCAGAAGCGAGTGTCCCATACTTTTGCACCAAAGAGCAGGAAAGATTTCAAAAACTGTAAAAACGCGCTGATTGGAGGGGAAATCGATAGATGATAAATCTAATTCCACACTATGCCTGCTGGTACACCAAAGAAAACCTAATTGAAATCAAAATCGCTGACTGGAAAGTGGAAAGAAACCATCGTTGGAGAGAAAAATACACAAATTTTACAATTATAACATTTTCACTAAACTATGCACTTGTTTTAAAATGGTCACTCAGAATAGACAAAATTGAGGGAAAAGTGAATATTGATTTCACCGCGTCTCTAATGACAGTGCGGGAAACGCAGAAGAGCAGGCACAAGCGTTTCACCTGAGCAGCCTCCCTCCAGTATCCTCGCGGGAGGACAAACTCATTATTGAGCGAGTTTCAATCGGCACCGCCTCTTTGAGCTTTCCAAGCAAGGTTAAAAGTAAAAACCAGAGCCCTCCTCGCTTTGTAGAGCAATTTAAAATGCTCTGCAATAAACACAACCCTATGACCTCATTCTGAGAGATTTGGGATTAATTATACAGAGGTGGAAGAGAGGTTGCAGACAAAACTTGGATACTGAAATACAAAAAAAACACTTTGCTAAAACGGTTTGCTGCTGAGGGGTCAGGCGAACTCTTAAGGCTTTGTTCTTAAAAGCTGTAAATACTGCGGATGCCTTCTGAGCCACAAGCCATCTCCTTGATGGTCAACTAAAAGTGCTATAAGAGGCACTTTGCAGAATGTAAAACCCAACCGGAAAGATTTTAATTGAATCGTCATCATAATTGAACGATTTCGAGAGCTGAATGAAGTTGCACTACACCAGACTAGAGCCACACAATTAGATTAAATTACCAACGGTTGTGTTAATTATCATTACAAAGTCTACGGGCTCCGCAGCAGGATGGCAGGGTTGGCGCCTTCCCCCCAAAATTGTACAGGCAGCATAGTAGAGCCGTCGAATATTTAAAAAAAAAAAAGGTTTCAACTCGTGTCCCAATAAAACAGAGAGGAGTAAAATAAATAGATAAGTAGTTTATAAGATGATACATAGTGTCCGAGCGCTCAACTCATGAGGGTAAAAAACTTGAGAATTCTCAAATGGATTTTAGTAGCGCACGGTGGCAGGGCTCTTTTGCTCATACTGCACATTTACTGGGTGCTTAACCCCTTCAATCCCAAAGTACTCTTTGCAATGTAAGTGCATTCATTTTACTCCCCTGACCCCCAAACACATAAACTGTAAGTATTTTTGGTTTCATGATGGTTAAATTCAAAATAGCATTTTTTTGCCCAAAGCCAATAATAACATTTTTAGAGCTTCAAGAAATAAAAATAAAAAAAATAAATAAAAATTGGTTACAAATGTGACCAGTGGGATTAAATGGGTTAATTATGTGGCCTGAGGAGAGAAAAACACGTTCATGAACATGCAAATCCCTGCCCGGTATATAAACGGTCGACGCTATTATGGGTCCTCCTCACCAGTTACTCTCACCATACCCAGCCGATTGGAAATGCGTGTTTCACAATGGGCGCTCGGTTATGGATCAGGCCACAGTAACAATGCAGAACACTTCTGTTCATTTCCCGCAGTGGTAGAGTGAGGCAAGGTGATCAAGGTCAGGGTGAGCTCTGGTGGGGAGCCACGACCCCCAACATGGAGGGTGGCTGGCTGCCTGCCAGATACACCCACAAGCTCAAATCCATACCGTACGACACTAGAGCTACAGCTCTACACTCCTGCGTTCTGATGTTGAATCTAAGATTGATTACAAGGCGGAGATGTGAACTAAGGCCATGCAAGGTTTTTCCTGTAAAGGTTGGTTGCTTCCGACTGAAGGTGGTAATTCAAGCCAACGGTATCATTAACCTACAATTGCTACAAATACCTCAAAGGCAAATCATATTTCCAGACTCGCACAAGGTTACCGCCTGTAAAGGGCTAAACTTTTCGTGAAAGAGGCCTTGGACTAGAGGAGGAAATGGATAGAAACGGAGAAAAAGAATTCAAAAAGTTCAGGAAAATGCCACTACAAAATAAAGTGTCTCCAAGTAGGGTAAGACAAAAACTTGTAGGGAGTTGTTGTGGAGAGGGTGGGTAGGATGGAGGTGAGAGAATTTAGACCCTGGCTAATCAGACAAAGAAAATGCGCCATATAGCCACAACGTCACAAGCGCAAATGCCGAGGCTCGGAGAACTGAGCACAGGCTGGTGTGACGGGGGAGTTTTAATAAGCACTTCCTGAGCGTGAGGAAAAATCTGCATGGATCTCTTTCCAGCGCAGTCAGCGAGGACAACACACAGACATGCCAAAGCCTACACTGAACGGAAGGGGGATTTGATGACTGCTCGTGCCCAGTCAGCCACATTACAGTTAGCAGTGCCGGGCTCAATTCCATTTTCCAGTCAGTGAATTTGGGAAATGAACCGAAATTCAATCCATTTCACTGAAAAAAAAAACCCTCATAGAGCATTAAGGGGCATTTTCCGATTTCGCTAATTTAATTTTTGTTTGGCTCCTGAAATGTAATGGAACTGACCCAAGCTGCGTTGAGAGGATAAACAATATTAATTTCCTAAAGACAGAACCACACTGGAGAGAAACAATGCCGCAGAGGATGTGTGACATGCCCAATATACAGTACAAGATATACACTACATCACCATCATGGTACACAAAACGCACTGGTGACAATGTACAAGCCTATTGATGTTGTAACAGAGCAGAACAGCAATGATCTATGCTAACCCCTCCTAAAGCGCAGGCCTTCAGTGTTACCTGCAGTACAGCTTACTGCTAAGCAGTCAGCTAGTAAACAATAAATATCCCGTATAAACTAATGGCTCTTTTATAGTTCCTTTATAATAACTGAGGATGGTGAATGAGAATTAAATGAGTAAAAACATATATAGAGGAGTGTTTGGTGTTATTTAAAATCCAACAGCCTATAGTTTGTAAGCATCAAGGGAAGGAATACAATCCAATAATATAATACAATACGAATAAAGTCTAATGAACAGGGCATTTCATGGTTGAAGACGCTAATGTGAATGTGCGGCCAGGGTCTGGCAGTCGAGGTAGCTCAGAATTGAAAGACTAATGTAAATCCCAATCTTTTGACGATAAAATGATTTAAAATGACTAGAAATAAAAAAGATAATTTTTTTTATTTATTTATTTTTTTTGTTAGAAGGAAGGGTGTCTCCTCATGTAAAGCTCTATTTCAGGGCATGGATAGGCCCCCATTACAGACTGTGTCATATCACACTCTGGCTGGCATCCAGGTAATTTGCTAAATAAAGGCCACAGTATGGCCTGGAGTTACAGTTCAGCTGACCATGACTGTCAGGAATCTTTAGCCATCATCACTCCCTCAGGACCTGATCGTGGCAGATATGCTGTACAATGACAGGTCACAAAACCTACACTTGAATGGCTGAGTAAGTTGTGTAACGACAGAGAGGCAGGAAACGGCAGCTTGAAATCAAGTATCTGAACAAAGATTCCCAATTTGTGAGAAATAGGGACGAGAAGCATTTAAAGGATTTCTTGGCGTGTCTTGCGGGACCGATTGCAAAGAAATGTCCACATGCTCATTATGAGCCGCAACGTCCCTGGTTTAAGTGACTGCGCGACTGTTTTTGCAAGTCTCGCTCGCGCCCGGCTCAACAAGTCTCTCGACACTATCCGGTCAAATTATGCTTTAAAGCCCAAATGTGCGCCCAATTTTTCAGAATACCTGCTTGTTCCAAAATTGGCCAACTGACAACTTCCAGCAGAAGTTCCACTATTGTGCAGGGATTTTAGGAGGGCACTCACTTAAGAACATCCTCCTCAACTGATGGTTCAGTTTCCTCTTTTCAGGTCAGTTCCTTTGGGAATAGTAATAAGACATGACACTCAATATAACTCTTTTGGAGTGACCTTCAGCATTTGAAAGAGAAAAAAACGAGAGCTTTAATAAAAAAAATAAATAAATAAATGCCCCGCTCATGTGCCGCTCAAGTTAATTGTAAACTGTCGAAGAGCTTGACATTACCAATAGAAGACAAATTGGACTTGTCATAATAACTGTCAAGAAAATGATGAAATTTAGAGCCCTTCACTACTCTGTCCCCACTGCAGTCTTCGGATAGGAAATGCACGAACATTACTGACGTGCACCCTCCTTTGAACAGAAAATATTCAGGCCATGGAAAATGCTCCAAGCATCCAAGTGTTTTTCAATTGAGAAAGCTGCCAACTCTTTCAAGCTTCCAAAGCAGTACAGTCAGCCAGAACAACGTGGACTTCAATTATTGAGTCAACTTGCCAAGTAGATAGCGATACAGAGAAAAAATTAGAGAGATAGCCACTAGGCAATTTTTCTGCACTGATCTGTTTAACTCGGAACTGTTCTGCTTTATTTTACTCAATCACATCAAGCGAGCTTCAGTTCCTGCCATTGCTGAAGATCATTTACAAATATTTATGAAAATGAGCCTAAAAAAAACATGACCTTACGAGAACACCACATTGAATGACAGGCGCCACACATATCTGCTTATTCTCCAGCCATCCCCACATGGACCAGCATCTGTTAAGTGGGTTCACCAGGGTGTAGACTGCATCAACACGTCTCCTGCCTGAGCAAGTACGGCTGCCATTAATGGACTAGCTGCCCACTTTTCCCTAGGGAGCAGGGGTAATTGTACCACATCTTAACGCACGCAACTCCAAGTCGTCGAGCTGCTGCCACTCGCGATCACATGATCTTCGCCACAAACACACAGCCGGAACTGGCTAGCAAATTACCCACAGCAACCAAAGAAAGAGTAGCTCCAAATTGAAAAAGAATTTTTTTGGCAGACGTGCAAAAAATTACCTTGTGGCTCATTGGTCTAAGTGCGCGTACCATAAAGGCTGTGTACTTTCCGCAGCGACCTGGGTTCGAATCCGACTCGGGTCATTTGCTGCATGTCTTCCCTCATTCCTCTCCCCAACCTTCCTGTCTCTACACTGTATAACTATCAAATAAAAAATTCCCAAAAAAAATAATCTTTAAAAAAAATTAATAAATAAAAATTACCCTGCACTAAATTATGTACATGCTAAAAATTCTGCATGCTTATATTTGTTGTTGCTCGAATGATGCTTGGAGAACAGCCAGGTAAATGAGTCTGGGTTTGAATTTATTTTTTTTTTACTGGAGGGAAGTGCTCCCCAAATGCTCCCCAAAAACGCATTTAAAAATGAAACAATCAAACAAATAAAGGGGAAAATGACTTAAGTGCACACCTACCGGATATAAAAGCATTAATAACAGGATGCATGAGCACAACGTTGTTCAGCCTAATCATATACTGTGCAACTAATGACTGCTCACTACCGCGCATCTGCATGTAAAGACATAAATTCGCCGAGCATCAATGCTGAATTATAGGGGACTATAACTGTTCAGTGAATGACTGCATTCTAAAACGGCATACCCCCACAGCATGCAAATTAGAAGTGCTCCTCGAGTCTTGCGCGCGCTAGGATTTCTTCAAATGTGCACAGAGCTTCACGGATCTCCCTAACCTTACTGAGGAAGAGTGTCTGATGGTGCGGTGATAAATAGCAAGTGTTACAATTAGAGAGGCTTATCAGAATTCAAAGGGAATCTTGATGTTCAGAGCCACAGCCGCAGAGAACCACACTGCTCTAACCAGGGGCTTCTCAAGGAGAGCTGCAGGGAATCAGGGGGGCTTCAAAGAGCGAGTACCCAGCAGCTGTATGAGTGGAGCTAACCGGCCCCCAGACGAACGGAAACGCCACTGAGGAACCCAATCACACCAAACTAATGTGGCTAATCCTTGCATTCTGCACCAGAATATACACACATGGGGGAGAATTCCACTGGGATGTGAAGACATACTGCCTCAAGCTTGAAAACTGTCCTTATTGAAGAGGAAAACATTTTCTGATACGAGAGGGCCCATAAAGACGAACTGGCAACCTCCCCATTGTGGGCCTAAATATTAACCAATTATACAACACAATCGCGTAGTGGCACCTCTCGTATAGGTCTGCAACACTTTCCAAAGCAACACTGTCAATGGCAGAGCTGACCGAGGGCTGTTTCACAGTTCTGCACAAACCATACACAACATTAAAACCACCAGGCCATTATAGTGAAGGTCCCACTCTTATAGCTGAAAGAGCTCCTTCAACTGGACCTCACCTCAAATTCCCGGATCCAGCGTGTCCCAGCAAATTATTCCCCAATGTATCATACTTCCACCATCAGCGTGTCCTCTTCCCACAATCTCTTCCCCAGATAAATAGTGCACATGTCTACCGCTGATGCACGCGATGGAAAAGAAAACTGGACTCACTGGACCTGGTAACCTTATTCAGTAGATTAAAGGTCCAGTTTTGATGCCCGCGTGCCACTTGTGGGGGCATTGGGTGGAGGACTGAGGATATGGAATGGTCACTCCAACAGGTCTGCAGCTACACAATCAGAGTGCAATGCCATGTTTGATCAGACACATTTCTCATGCAAGTACCACTGAAATTCTCTGTGACTTGTGCTACAGCAGCCCTTCTGTCTGTTCAGACCAGTCGGAATAGCCTTCGTTGCCCTCGTGCATCAATGAGCTTTGGATCCCCAACAGCTTGTCTAGGCTGTGGGCCAAAATCTGTAGCGTGCAGTGCCGTGGTCACCCTCTGGTGGCAACGTGAACTCAGCTATTTTTGGTAGTGCATTATGAATAGATGCTAAATCAAAAAAGTTCCCACATCCACATTTGCACACTCGTGAGACATCTACGCGCAAAATATTAGTTTTGGGCAGCGCTGAAATGCGACTGGTCAATAGGAGCCGCTAGTCACACTCACAGCAACGTTGGAATGTTCATGAGAAGTACGCCTCGGTTTAAGTCGGAATAAACTGGCCATAATAGACCATAAGTCTACTTGTAAATGATTGAATAAAATCGAACTCAAAAATTCATATTCGTAAACAATTTGTTTGTAAAACAGATCGATTCAAATGTTTTGCAATTAAGAAACTATGTGAAACAATTGACAAAGGCTATACTTTGAAATATGCCAACATATATGCATTGCATTCAGCACACACACGCGCATACGCATGCGCACACGCACACGCACACGCGCACACACACACAGTGAATGACTTTTGAAGACTTATTGATTTATGTACCTTTTACTTGTGTGCTGTGAAATAATGACCAGGGTCACGCAAAGCCCATTTCCAGGGGCAAGTCCATTCAGTCATCTCTCCACTGAACACAGCGTCAGCAGTAACAACAGTAATGACAAGAATAAATTCAAACGGTTTGGAAATGTGAAACATTTCTTGAGATGCATCAGTATATATTCAGTTGTCTGCACAACTCTGACTCAGAAAAAGTGAGGGTAGTAGGGAAGATGTACATAAAGAACAGAGCGCACTTATTTATAAATTGGCTTTATAATTGGCTGATAATTTATTATTGGCTTTTAAATTTCATTTCAGACAGTTTTATGAAGAAAAGAAATTTAATGTTTTATATTTCTGGTCATCTTCATTTTATTTCTAAATATTCATCTATTCCTGCTATTTGGGGATGGTGATAATTTAGGGCTACTAACAAGGTAAAAAATGAGGCAGCGCCCAGGAAAGACTTACTGCTTCATGAGAAAAGAGGCTGAGATGACCAATCTACTCATGAATCAGAGAGAAAACCTTTGTAAGTTTGAAATCAGTGTTCCTCAAAGAAAGTACAAAGTAATATAAAGTAATTTGGATATTTTACCCTCTGCATTACATAAAAATATTAAAGGAATCTAGAGGAATTTCTGTAATGAACAAGGCGCAAACCCACACTGAACTTCCATGATTATCCAATCACTCAGATGGTACTGCATTAAGAACAATCATATGTTTATTAGTGATATAACCATGTCAGCTCCATGTCAAGGCAAACTTTGGTCAAATACTGCAATATATTTGAAGACCACAATGGAAAACAGATCGGAGTTACATTATCACATTGTGAAGAAATTCTGAATTAAAAATTCAAAAGGATCTCAGAAACAAAGCACTGAAGAAATATGCACAAAATAATAAATATATAAAATATAATAATGATATATAATAATTTGATTATATTATTAGAAATATTATAATAATATACAAGATGAAAAATATATTAAAATACTCAATTTGGACTCATTTTTCCTTTGTGCTCTTCATTTCCATCCATGAATGCCAGTTCAAACTTCACTCTGTAAACAGTAAGCCATATGTTAACAGTGTCCAGAGGAATTGTTGATTCTTCTGGGCTCAGGGACATCTGTTGTATAATGGACCATCACACAATGGGGAAACGTGTATTGCGGTCAGAAGACTCAATACTTCAGATCTTTTTTTTGGAAGAATTGGACACTGTGCGTTCTCAGTCAAAAAAGAAAAGGTCTTTCCAGACTGTAACCAGCAGCTAATTCAAAAGCCTCGCCCTGTAATGGTAAAGGGTTATGTTAGTTTCCTTGGCATGAGTAAACTCTACTTCTCCAAAGGCAACATTAATGCTAATAAGTATACTCAAATTTTGGAGGAATAAAGTCAGCCTTTTTCAGTAAGAAATCACAAAATTGCACTCTGCATGGATTAAAAAGGCACAGCTGCTTAACAAGAGTGCGGGTGCTGGACTGGTCAACTTTCAGTCCAGACTTTCCCTATAAGAGAACATGAGGTACATTTTGAAATCCAAAATGCAACAGCAAAGATCCTGTGCTCACGCATTAATATTTTTTGCAGGATGAATGGGACAAAAATACACCTGAAAAATTTTATCACTCAGTGTCTTCAATTCTTGTATGTTTATTTAGTGCTGTGAAAAGGAGAGGCCACATTACAAAGTGGAAAACACTTCAGTGTCTCAACTTTTTTTTGACATATAGTTGCAATCAAAATTATTCAACCCTCACTGCAAATTAGGTTTACTGGCAAAATTTACAAACTTTCAGCTGTTTGCAATGAACAAATCAAAAAAGAACAATTTAAATAGCTCAACAAAACAAATATTACAAGTGTCTTCTCCAAAATCAATACAAAATGCCACTTTTAAATGACTACTGCAGGCTCAAAATGTTTTATATATAGTGGCTTCGCTGCAAAGCGCCTGATGTGTGCCAGGCTGTTGCATATTCTTCCATGACATGATCCTTTTTCATGTAAATACGTCCGTGGGTGTAACAGCACTTATCTTCAAGGGGATTGTGGACCACATGTAACGACCATGCATCCACAGTGCAGTTATTAAAAAGAATAATGCTTGTGACGTCATCACTGCTTTGTTGTTTGAAAAAAAAAAAAAAAAAAAAAAAAACATGGTTTATGGCAATAATGATAAATTGTAAGGGCCAACCACAATTCTTCAGCATGTGAATGATATTCAGGCCAGATTTGAAGACGCAATGCGGTTTCTATCCACTACTTTACAGTGCACAGACTCTCGATTATATACATACACACATAATAGATAGATTTATAGTATTTTTATTGTTATCTTTAAGTGGAATGTGTACCTTTAAAAGTCGAAATACAATCACAGAATACAGATACTGATGAGAGAACACAGTGGCACCAGTTTTGAATGCACTCGAGCTTCATGAGTGTGATAATGACTCACAACGTGATGGCCGCTGATGTGTAGGTACACGCCATCTTTAACAGCTCATACTGCTTTAATGTGCAAGTCTAGGCCTGGGAACTTTGCAGATTTGGATTCAGGGACCTCGAATTAGGTAAAATACTTCCTTAACAAGTTGCCACCAGAGAGTGACCACGGACTTCATTTTCCAGGGGAGCTACAGATTTTGGCCCACGGCCTAGTCCACAGTTCATGGTTCAGTTCAGATGCTACTCGCCACTGCTAACTGGGAGCGCCACAGAAGCCAAGCAGCTTCAAAAATGCTCTGACCCGCTCGTCTGGCCGTGACAACTTTGCCCTCGTCAGTCGCCCAGGTCTCATTTCTCTAACATCTAACCGCCAACTGCAAGAGCCGACTGTTTGCTTGCTGACTACATCCTGTCCGCAGACCTTGTCATGTGCCATTGTTATAGGACACTTAACACCGTTTGCTTCATCAGTGAATAGTTTTAATGTCTTGGCTCATCTGTGTAAGTAAATCATTTTAGTATAAAAAACTGAAATGGTATTGTAGAGCCAACAATCTATTTGCATAGCCTCTAATTAAATTACTGCATATTCATGGTTTAAAATGCACGATACAAGTGCTCATGTCACATCACACCGGTCATTATCTGTGTTGAAAATACACAACTATGAGACCTAAAAATTTTTTGTAGAGACGCACAAACCTCTTGAACATAGTTTGCAATCTTCAAACAAAACGGATGAGCTGCACAACCCTATGGTAGGACCCAGTTAACGCAGACCATGCAGCGGTACAAAACAGCCTAGAGGCTAACATCTGACAACACACATTGCCTTGCGTTGGGAGTTATTTCCCAAAATTGGTGACAGCTTTAGCTTATGATCAAAATCAGAGATGCCAGACTCGGTTGCTGTTTGTTTATCAGATTATCGTCAGACCTTTACTGCTAGACCTCTGCACATTTTCCCTTCCTCAAACGCTACAGGAAATAGATCTCTAAATGTAGAAACATGCAGTATAAAGCATAGGTTCTGCCGACACACATTCAGCACAAGAGAGAATATCTTGTGAGAAAAGAAGCTACAACCTAATACAAAAAACGATGCAGCTTGCAACTAGCTTTATACTGCGTTAAAAACAGTCCAACAGGACTGATGGTCAGAAATTTAAGTTCACCAATAACGTTTGCATGATGCCAAGGTTCAATGAAAAAACACCAATAAAATGTTCATTAAGCTAAGAATGAGTCATTCTCATATTTAACACGGCAACCTTGGGACTGCCTTTGTGTAGTCATATCAGAGCAGAATAGTTTAACAATTCAGGGCGTGTCCACTGCAGGTATGCGCCAATTGCAGAAACAAATGCTGGTGAAAACAGCCTTTACCCAGAGGAGAAACTGGAGCCTTGCATCCCCGAGAGGAAGCAGTGGAGGACTGCGGCTCAGGAGCTCAGGCGACTGCGATAAGGAATCCTTACCCGCCAGCGCTGGTTATTTATAGAAGACGGGAGGAGCGCGTCAGCTCATCCTCCACCTAACGCATCAGCCCCCAGCCTCCAGGGGGAAAACCCTTTTCCACAGCAGAGGACTCCGCACAAGACACAGTGGCAACAACTGCCTTTACAAGCAAGTAAAAACAAGGGAACCAAGCACTGCATGTAGGGCTGTAACAATTATGACCCGCGTTTTCTTAAGGTGTAGTACCACCACCTGCTGTCATGAGGCGAACATTCGAGCTTTTCCTTTTCCTTCATTAAACCCGACGCAGGTTGAACTGAAGTGCCAAACATCAAAGTGCATGGGAAATTCTTTCAGGAAAAGAACTTGACTGACATCAGTATTTTTCGGCGACATGCTGCACGGAGCCAAGTAAAGGAAAATAGAACCGTCTCCTATTAACCAATTAGGAAACTCTAAGAAAATTAAACCTGTTCCTGTTTACTTTGCTTGATTAGCAATCAAATGGTGGATTTGTTTACTCTCCAAGTTGAATGAGTAGAGCTGTTTATTAAGACAGCATGTTTGATAGCTGCATTTTGAAATTTAAATGGCCACAGAACAGCACAGATTTGCAAGAACACCATTGCCACACCACTTCATGCGAATGTTATAATTCATATCTCACATTCACGTTTCATCTGCTTTTCATAATGTTTTCCACCATGTGTATTTTTTAGACTCAGGAGCATTTTATAGCAGTTTTAGCCCCCCCATTGACGGACTTCAAGGGTGCCCCAGGTGGATAACTACAGTCTGGTAATCTGCCCTCCCAATAGACCCACTTTTAATAAACTTGGAGCTGGGACACCATTGAAGTTCAGAATTAGAGAGGTAGGAACCTGCAATTTTGTTAAATTGGTCAAAAAGGGCCGAAAATGGGGGTTGCTGTAGCTCAGGACGGAAGGGGTTGACAGAGAAACTGTTTGGGTTTTGAGTTTTTGGGTACTATACCCATCTCGAAAAAGAAAGAAAAATAAATAAATCAGCCAAATCCAGGGGGTCAGCAATTCAAGGTGCCTGATCCTGCCTGAATCTCTCAAAAATTGGCTCTTAAATCTTCTTGACAAATATCATCCGATAGACAGCAGATTTAAATTTGACGAAGAGAGGGAGAAAGTGAGGAAGCATGCAAGTGGCTACCGGACACAGGGCAGGACAAAATGAATTAGGGGCTACAGGGAGGGCTGAGGAGGGGTTGTGCTCCTGATGGAGGTTGGTGTAGCTGCAGAAAAGGGAGGGGGAGAGAGAGAAAGAGAGAGAGAGAGAGAGAGAGAGAGAGAGAGATGGAGAGCCCTTCTCCGCTCGACTTTATTAGCTCCATAAATAAGGAGGTGCAGGCCACCGTGAAGGTGGGGGGTCTTTGTAACTGTGTGCCACCTTCCCAGCAATAAAGCAGGAGGCCACAGTCCTGCGCGTCATTAACCGCTATGCCCACCGTTAGCTGCGGCCGATAGCTAGGACCCGGCTTAATTGATAGTAGAGGAGACATGGGCGTAAATATAGGAAAGGAGTGCGCTGCTGTTTATGACAGAAAACAGGTGGCAGAGTGGTGTGGCGGTCAGGGTGGGAGGCACATGAATTAAGAGCCTAAGGTTTCCTCTCAACCCTTTCAGGCGTAGATTTAGTGTATAGTTCTCAGATTATGTCCTAGAACTGCACTGCTTTCAATCACCAGCATGAATTGCTGCATCAGCATTACAGTGCCGTGAAAAAGTATTTGCCCCCTTCTTGATTTCTTACTTTTTTGCATATTTTTCACGCTTAAATTTTTCAGATCAAACAAATTTTAATATCAGAAAAAGACAAACTGAGAAAATACAAAATACATCATTTTTAAATTACGATTTCATTTATTAAGGGGAAAAAGCTATCCAAACCTACCTGACCCTATGTGAAAAAGTAATTGCCCCCCTTGTTAAATCATGAATTGTGAATAACCGCATTTTTTGAGTACAGTTTCACGAGCCACACCCAGGCCGAATTACTGCCAGACCTGTTGAATCAAGAAATCACCTAAATAGAACCTGTCTGACAAAGTGAAATAGGCTAAAAGATATCTGAAAGCAACATGTTATGCCATGAACTAAAGAAATTCAAGAACAGATGAGAAACAAAGAAATTGACATCCATCAGTCTGAAAAGGGTTGCAAAGCCATTTCTAAAGGCTTTGGGACTCCGGCTAATCACGGTGAGAGCCATTATCCACAAATGGAGAATACTTGGAATAGTGGTGAACCTTCCCAGGAGTGGCTGGCCTACCAAAATTACTCCAGGAGCGCATCAACTATTCATCCAGGAGGTCACAAAAAAACCCAAAACAACATCTGATGAACTGCAGGCCTCACTTGCCTCAGTTAAATTCAGTGTTCATGATTCAACAATAAGACAGAGACTGGGCAAGAAATGCCATGCATGGGGGAGTTCCAAGGCGAAAACCACTGCTGACCAAAAAGACGAAGGCTCATCTCACAATTGCCAAAATGCATCTTGATGATCCCCAAGACTTTTGGGAAAATATTCTGTGGACTGACAAGACATAAGTTGAACTTTCTGGAAGGTGCGCATCCCTCTACATCAGGCGTAAACTAACACACCATTTCATCATGCCAAAAGTGAAACATGGTGGTGGTAGTTTGATGTTTGGGGCTGCTTTGCTGCTTCAGGACCTGGACGACTTGTCATAACTGATGGAACTATGAGTTTTGCTCTCTTCCGGAAAATCCTGAAGGAGAATGTCCAACCATCAGATTGTGATCTCCAGCTCAAGCGCATTTGGGTTATTCAGCAGGACAATGATCTAAAACACACCAGCAAGTCCACCTCTAAATGACTTAAAAAAAAAAAAAAAAATGAAGATTTCGGAGTAGCCTTATCAAAGCCCGAGCTTAAATCATTTTGAGATACATTGGCATGACCTTAAACGGGCCATTCCTGCTCAAAACCCCTCCAATGTGGCTGAATTAAAATAATTTTGCAAAGAAGAAAGGGCTAAAATTCTTCCACAGTGATGTGAAAGACTCATTGCCAGTTATTGCAAATGTTTGACTGCAGTGGTTGTCACCAAGGGTGGCACAACCAGTTATTAAGCTTTAGGGGGCAATTACCATTTCACATAGGGCCAGGTAGGTTAAGATACTTTTTTCCCCAAATAAATGAACTCATAATTTAAAAACTGCATTTTGTGTTTACTTGGGTTGTCTTTGTTTAATATAAAAAATTTGTTTGATGATCTGAAATATTTTAGAAAAAATATTTTAGTAAAAAAAAGAAGAAATCAGGAAGGGGGCAAATACTTTTTCACAGCACCGTATGTTGTAATGTTAATGTAAGAACATTCTTATGACATATTTGTGATGGTAAACCTTCAAGAGTTAATAGCCGATTAGATTTTGAAAATGCTCAGTGATATACATAAACAGCATGTATAAGAATCTATCCTGCTAAAACTGTAAAACTACATTAACTGGGCTAAGTGCCCAAACATGTACGCATCTCAGGGGCTGTAGCATCCACAACTGCAGTCAGGAAAAAAGCAGTTTGACTGTTCACAAAGGGTTATGGGGAGGTTTAACGCCCTCCCATTGAAAAGACAAGTTCAGAAAGCAGAGCGTGGGCACAAATATCACGACTGGTCCAGCTTGCATGTTAAACGTGGATAGATAAAGGATGAAAGCCTCTGTGTTGATAAGGTCTCCATGGTGATGGCTTGCCAATGAGGGAAGCCAATTATCAGGCCTCAGGACATCAGCACAGAAAAAACAAACAATAAATCGAGAATTTTCCACAAAACCACCTTACTGCATTACAGTAGTGAAGTATAGCACTGTGAATACAACAGCAGGAGCTTGCTAGGGGTAATAGAGTCAAAATCGTTGACTGTGAAGGCAGCTTAGCTCAAACATATGACCTTAAAAGAGCAATGGGTCACACTGATCACCAGAAAATGGATAAATCAGGAGCCCAGCTCTTTGCCACCAACCCCACATGACTCTTTGCCAAACCCTTCCACCCTAAATCCTCTTTCCCTGTTAATGAGTTATCAATCAATTTCAAGCCCCAGCCATGACAAGAGATACTTTGCAATGCAATGTCAAAAGCCATTGGCCAAGACCTCACCACAGCTGCCTGTTTCGTCTGAAGAATCGAATTACCCTAAAAAACATTTGCTGGGCCTCTAAGTGCCTCAAAGCGAAGACGCTCTTCTGGGAGCCTTGTGGTCGGGCGTTTGAATCCCAGCCATACCATTACTGGCTATAGCTGGAGGTCCGGAAGGGCGAAGCAACAATTGGTTCAGCTTCCACGGGGATAGTCAGGGTTAAGCTGGTTTGAATCCATTTGTCGCATCACTCCCTACTGGCAAATCCGGGCATGCAAAGCACTGCTGTTATCCTCAAATGACTATATATGATTGGCGGTGCGACTGCTCAGTGTAAAAGAAGCAAAGGCCAGTCCTCACGCAAGTCGGAGGAATCATGTGCCACAGCATCCTCCTCCTAAACTGACGGGAGCAACTTTCTGAGGTGGACTAAAGGTTTTGGCTGTGTCCAGGGTGGGACAGACAGGGAAAAAAAAATAAAAAATATTTGCTGATCAGGAGTCCAAGTCTTTCAGGGTACATCACCACAGAATTGCATTTGCAATACAATAGCTCAGGGATGTCTAACTGACCCGTTAATGGGCCAAGAGGTTGCAGATCTCTACCAAGCAGAAGCTCACCTAAAAGCACTGACTTAATCAACTGATCTAGGCCTGCACAACTGATTAGTTGTATCAGGTGCGCTTCTGCATTGTTGGAGTGAAAACGTGCAGCCTCTTGGCCCTTTTACAGGTCAGTTTGACACCCCTGCAATAACTGTTTTCTGGTAAGCCTTCCTGCATTAGCTCGGGGTAGATTAATGCCACTCGCCTATTGAGTTCTCCACCAGGTGCACTATTGACATAACACTGAAACTCATGTTTACGCTCGATAAGATTGGCAGGATGTATTTCCATCAACCTCGCAAGTAGCTGGCATGCTGAAATGGGTGACTGGTGCCATTCATTGAGGAGCCACAAGGGGACGGGAGTCTCGGCGAGTCGATGCCAGTCGGCGGAAGGCCTACGGCGTCACAAGCAGCTCAGTGGGTACATGCAGGAGTCTTCTTCAAGTGCTTAGCCCCGCGGGACCATGAGGCATCAGATTAATTGAGAACGGAGAGTAACTAGACTACAGTGAGCACTAAAATCCAAGCCTTCATTGCCCTCGACAGCTCCGAACTTCCCCTTTTACGCTGGCCTTTGATTTAAATGCTCAATATAACAGCCTATCGAAGCCAGGAGCCTGCAGCTTCTCCAGACGGCAGAGAATGAAAATTCAGAGTGCGCGTCTGGACAATAAACAATACAGCCCAATATCTAATGCCCAAAACCCTGTTCTACAATTCAAAAACTGATAAAGTCAGAGTCTGGAATGTCCCTTTGGATGCAAGCAGGAGTGTTGCCATCTGTCCAAAATAAGTCCACAGTGCACACACATCAGAGAGAAATGCTCCAACACCCTCCGCTTATAAAGGGCTGCGAGAATCACACACTCGCAAAGCAAATTATGCCCAGTCAAAACACAGATCAACTGCACACCGTTTTCAAATGCATGCCATAAAACATAACTGTTGGAAAGAATTTCAAATAAACCTCAGTAGACATTAAACGCTCCAAGAGCATTTGAATATTAAAGAGTTCAATTTTGAAAATAATATAACACGTAAACTGCATGCAGTTGCACCAAATAGTTGAAGGGCATTACAGGAAGAGGAATTATTATTCAAGAAGTCCAACAAAAAGCAGGGAGCTTTGAATTAAAAAGTTTGCCATAAATTCTGCCAAAAAAAAATTAAGAATTCAATAGGCTAGTTTAAAAAAATATATATTCCAAAACATTGCAACTCCCCAAGAGTAGATTGGTGGACTCACATGAAAACGGTGAGGAACAAGTGTTGAAGGCTGGATTAATATCTAAAACATAGAAGCAGGGTTCACTGCTAAGAGAAAGATGTTCAGAGGTGGTCTGGAGCTAGCGTGCCACTGACGGCTGTCATCTCTGCACCGCTGGTCTGCACGCCTCTTAGAGAACCAATTAACACTGATGGCTGCCTTGGGTCTGCCAGACACCCGATCTCTGCGGCCTGAGGCCCACTGTCACACACGGGGGACAGGGGCTCAAGCACGGGGACACAAACGACATGAGTGTTGCGTGTGCTAAGGGCAAAATGGTCTTGTAACATTACGGTTAGGGATCTCATCTTTGAAAGCCAAGGCTACAGTCTTCAATTCAAAGGGCACTGCTGTTGGGAGCAGCTATAAACCAACAAGTTCACTGCAGGCAGTAGCTCTCTAAACTAGAAATGGGTTAAATAACAGGCCAATTTGAGTATAAAAGGTCACATACCTTTCAAACTTTAAACCTGTTCTCAGGCTGGACACTAAGCTGAGTGAAAGCCGGGGTTGACACCATTTTACTATCACTGGTAGGAGTACACTTCCACTGGAAGAACATGATGCAGCCACTGCAAGAAGTCCCTCGTTCTCTGTGATGCTGTCACAGATGAACGGGTGAGAAATCCTGCACTGATGAGCGACCTTTATCTTAGGAACCATTTTGCTCCTTTCCCCGACAAAACAACAACTGTTCCAGCACCTCGGCCAACATGAGCCTCAGAATACAGAGCGACCTTAAAGGCCATCTTTTGACACTCAACAAACACATCATCCCCGCTACTAAGCCAGCAAGACTTTCACAGAGAGAAGCAACAGTCTCTACAAAGCAGGTGCCATTGAAGAAACCCGATTTAACATTTAATGTGCAGTCAAAATGGGAAAATGTTTGAATAGGCCTGAAATATGAATAGGCTGAACCACAGGAGCCGAAAAATGAACGTCCTGGGAATCCAGTAGGGCCGTGGCTTACAGTAATTACACACTGCCACGTACTGCCAGAGCACAAAAAATGCTGCAGCCTCCACAATTTCGAAAAAGCGAGCAGTATGTAATGTCTCATTTATAAATATCGCACACGCCGGGTCACATGGGAAAGAATTAAAAAAGGTCAGGACAAGGGACAATATAAAGTCCTTCTTCCTCCCATGCGTGCAGAGTGAGGCGTCGTCGTGGTTACCGCGCGAGACATTCATAAGGGGATTAGCATTAGCGAAGATTTCCAGCAAGCTGCTCCTCTGACGTGTTCTCAGGAGGCGCGAGGCGAAAAAAGTTGGGTCTAACTGTCCTTTTCTGTGTGTGTGTGTGTGTGTGTGTGTGTGTGTGTGTGTGTGCGCGTGTGCGTGTGCGCACTCATGAGTGTGCCTGTGTTTATCTGTGCGTGGGCAGGTTTTTATATTCTAATGGAGATCAGAATACCTCTCAATGACCGTAAAAAAATCTGAAAAACAAGCACTGTGGGGACCTTTTCCGGATCTCCATGAGCAAAAACTTAATTCTGGACTGAGGGCAAGGTTTATGTCTTGGGTTACGACTGGAATGATGGTTTGCAGGGTTCCCCCAGGGTTCCGAAAAATATTCTTCACTTTCTCGCTCAAGAAATAAAATGTAAAAAAATTCTTCACTTTATCATAGTCATCATTTTTTATTAGTCACTCATAGACTTTATAAAACTTTGAAAAGCCTTCAAAGCGGACAAAGTGCATGCAGAATGAACAAGGTCAAACCTCAAATATTTGCATTATATCAGGCCTCTCCATTATACTTTTGGGACACACCCTTTAAGATCAATAGAGAGGCCTGACAGAAAATGCTAAATTGGAGTTGGGTGAGCTCAAAATTTTGTCAGAATTAGTGGAATTGTCAAATGTTTATTTAAAATGTTTAACTTTTAAGATTTCCATTCACTGATCAAAATTGAACTTTAGGTGAGGTCAATGTCTTGTGCATAATTTACTGGAATCCTAAATGAAAATCTCAAATGTTTAGGGTTTCAAATGTTAAACAACTCAAATAATCACGAATTCTGATGCCAGCAGCAAACAAGTCTCAGCACTGGCACCCTCATCCACCGCTCTCTAGGGAGTGCTTTCTTGTTACTGTACTGTCCGAAACCACCATGTAATGCTAAACTGGTAAAACCAAAGCCCACCTGCGGTAGCAAACGCCACGGGATTTACTTAATTCAGTCAAACAATAATATACAGCGCTAGATCTTGTTTACCAACATTGACGTCAGATTCAGACATGCGCATTAGCGTGGTTGGAAATTCATCAAAAACAGGGGAAGTATGGCATCCGGCAGTTCTGGAACCGATTCCGCGGTCTCACAGTAAGTACAAAACCTTGACAGTTCCGCGAAGGCAAGATAGTTCTCTAAGCTCAAGTCCAACGAAGGTCTGTGTAGGCTTCCGGATTCTAAAGAGCTGAAAGATTGGAGGAGCGACCCTCCTTTGGGTCTGGGTCGGCTGGATCATCACTTGATATTCCTAAATCGAACATAAATTCAACATTTGTTTTTCATCAGTGAAAGTAATTCACAGTTGTACGTTAACCAGAACAATTTTAAAAGGGGGCGCCAATATATTTTGGGGGAGGGGGGGGTTTGGGATTTAGAATTTATCATTAATATTTAATGTCGCGAATGCATAAAGGCTACCGCGCATTCCCTAGCCACCTGTGGTGTCATCAGTAACAAGGCTGCTGCCGTGTCAAGAAAATCCGAAAACGTACCGATCTCAGTCGAAACTGAAAAAGGTTGAAAACAGAATTCTTTTCAATACCAATAGCTATCCGAACGGTCACCAACTCACTACTGGACAGCATCGAATAACCCAACACAAAAAGGAAGATCATTTCCTTGCTATGACCGAATAATAAAATGCGGAAACTTTGCAAAATGTTAGAAATGATGGAAATTCACTTCCGTCACCCGACAAAAAGTGGATAGTGCAAACACGCGAGTGGGTCCACGACACCCAGTTCTTTCGTCGAATGATCCAAGCGGATTTTTTTAGGTTCTTGGTCAGGCGCACGAAGGAAACGTATTCATGAGTCCTTAACAAATCTGTCTGTGCAGTTAATTACGCTGCAACTAGCTGGCATTATTACAGAAAGTGGAGGACAACTGTACTTCGCCTATTAAGCCAATTGTCATGTTGAGGCTTCTTGCCAACCACGCAAGTCAACAAATCCACGTGACCAGGTTCATGACGAGAACTATCGCTATAGTAGGCAAAACACTATTATTATTATTATTCAGTATCCTTTAGATACATCAATTTACCAACTCGCTGTTCCTGTCAATAAATCAAGTTATAAGCCAAGAAACATTAAGAGTGGTATTCATTCACTTACATTTGGCCAGAACACGTCATGGTAAATGTCACTTGGATTATTATGATCCTTGACCAATGTTTCGAAAATTATTCAAGCAATTGGTCTTTTTAATTTCTTCGCAGTCCATTTATTATTTTCCAAAGGCAACTGGCGAGACAAGGTAAATTGCACCAAAGATTGCGCATTTAATTCCAGCGTAGTATAATCCACTACACCCCAACCTAGAGCTTAATTTACACTTTCACACTAGTTTGAGAACTGTTGAGTTTGGCTTCAGCAAATTATCTTACTTAAATATCGCACTGGCCTGAACATATTTTAACAGCGACGAGTTCACAACCAACCCATCCGTTTAGTAAACGGTTTGTTGTCAATACGAAGTTTTAATCATTATTGATGATGAATCAGATATTGTGTAGCATTGTCTTGTGCCTTTAAAGCTAACTTGGAAGTACCATGTTTTGCATAACTTTAACCCAGAAATCGCCAGTCACACCGTGGAGGAAAACATGGCAACTAATGACACGATTGTATGGATCGAGCGATTGTTAAATCAAAGACGAATCAAACTAATATGCCGTGTTAAGATGCGCTCCTATCTGCGCATACCAATGACGTTTACGTGAACTAGAAATTGGCACACCTTATTTTCCTAGTTCATTATGGGGGGTGATTGTACTTCAGCTTCCACCCAGTGGCGTAGGTATTGCCGGTGCCGCCGGTGCGCTGAACCGGGGCCCCGACAAGCGCTGAGGGCCCACGGAGATTAGCTAGGCCCATCTTCTTCTTGTCACAACACATCTAGAAAAATTATGTACTAGTATGTCATTCCCGGGAAATTCGTGCTCCTACAGCGCATTAAATTCACCTTTCGTAGTTGATGACTTAATATATTGCTCCACTGTTTCATACAACACAGTCATGGTAACAACCCCCTCTCCCCCCCACGCATACTGGCCATTTTTCCTCTTTTCTTTGATATATGTCTTTTGTATTTCAGTAATGATACTTTGTCCGTTATAATCACAAGTACTAATCATATATTTGATTGTTTTATTCTCAACATTTTCAAAAGCACACGGCCTGCTGGGAAATGTGTTTGTCCAATTAGGTGACATTTACTTAATCCTTTCCGATCGTAGCTTCGTAGGCTACGCGCTTGCTCGTGAAGTGTTCTTTTTTGAGAGATCAGCTGAGCTAACCCATTAGCTTAGTATCAGAGGTGAAAAGTCTTGAGCACCATGTTGAGCAGCACAAAAGTGGTGCTCAAAACAGAAAAGAAAGAAAGAGCTCGATGTACGGTACTCCAAACTGGCGAAATTGAATACATTTTTCAATCAGTCACCTGGTCCAGATCCAGCTCCTGCTAGCGCTGTGAATGATAGCAGCGACACGCAGCAGTCAGACTTAGAGGCTAATGCTACCACCTCATTGCCCTCTTGCTCAACGACTTCGCAGAGCAGAAGGCACCCAGAGTTAACTTCTGAATGGGTGAGTGCAGTTTTTTATTAGGCTACTGCAAGTGATCAGCTTGCCGGTTGTGGTTAAATGGCTGCTGTGCCAGGATGTGTGTCTATCTATCTGTTTACTTTTTGATTTGGCCACTGTTGTGCTGTTAGGGAAATATGGTTGACTGTTCAGCCGTATGGATCTTTTTTGCATTTTGATTGGCAATGTATTGTCACTGTTGTTCATGGTTCAAATAGCCTAACGTGTTGTGTGATGTAGAGATGCAGTGCAAATATTCATTGTCCATGGTTCTAATAGCCCTAATAATTATGGGTGTCTACGTTTTTCAGAAAACTGATTTTTCTTAATTACTGATTTGGATACCTACTGGCTCACTGTAGCTGAAGTGGTTGGCTACAGAGGACGATTGTTTCTGTGAATATCCAATAACTGGTGCGGGTGGCTCATCTAGTGATAGAATATTGTAACTACGAGCATAAATTTGCAGCTCCCTGTCCCCGCACTAACATACCCTGCTGCCGAGCACCGTTGTTCTTCTCGAAGACGCCAAATCCAGATAAACCTTAAACGATGAATTGCGTTCATATTTTAATTTGTAACGAAGTGGCTAGTGTCAAAATAACGAAGTGAAATGATAATTTTTAAGTTTTAAATGTTGTAGAGTAAAAGTCGAGGTTTAAAAAATAACTCAGGTTAAGTACAAATCCTCAAAAAACTAAAGCTCTGTTACGATTTACATGTATTTCGGGGGGGGGGGGGCTAGCGCCATTCTCGCACCGGGGCCCAGCGCCTCTACGCTACGCCACTGCTTCCACCGTTTTCTGAGTAAAACTTAAAATCGTGAACATGCACTCCCTTACATGACTGACATCATTTGGCTTTTCAACTCCAGGTAGACGTGTCAGCCCAAACGACAGCATTTGGACGGTCCATTTCCTTCACTCCAGACCGTCAGGGTGGTGCTGAAAGCACTAGTGTAAGGATCTTTGCATCCGCGCGTTATCGAGAATCGCATACACAAGTTGTCATCTAGGGACGTATAACGTGACTGCCTACAAAAGGCAACACCCCACATCATTTGGCCTCTCTTCCTTTATCTCGCGTTGGAATCACATCTACCCAACTACTCTATGGGAACTATGGAACTACCTGCGACGATCTACAGTGCAGCTCGTGACTGAAGAGGACTTCAGCGGGACTCTGCTCCAGCTGTTTGGTCGCTAAGGCAACTTGGTTAACTTTGTGAGGTTGAGTTTATGAAGTTCACCGAATCTTAGCTGGGGAGTCTGGCGCCGGCAGGGTGTGAACCGCACCTGGCCTGCTCCGTTACGCACATCACACATCAACACGCAAGTTGACAGTGGTGTTGTTGACATTGCGCCACTTTCAGGATGTGTTAAGGGGCAAGCATGTGTTGGTACGTACAGACAACATAGCAATGGTTTTTTTATATCAAACATCAAGGGGACACAAGGTCTTTAGCTGCACTTCAGGTGGCTCAAAATCTCCTAGTATGGACTCAGGACAACCTCCTTTCCATGAGAGCGGCTTATCTACCTGGACGCCCAAACAGTGTGGCAGATGCTCTGTCACGCAGGGGGTGTCTCACGGGGAATGGAGACCGCACCCAAACACAGTAGACCAGGTCTGGAAAACATACGGAAGAGTGAATGTGGGCCTGTTTGTGAGCAGTCAAAAAACCTATTGCCCAACATGGTTTTCCCTGGGGGAAGAACCGGCAGCGATGGGCCAGGATGCTCTGGCCCACGACTAGCAGAGGGCCATCCTATACGCCTTTCCCCCTCTACCATTATTGTGGAGGACTCTCTGCCGCGTGCGCGATCACAGATACCATGTGCTGCTGATAGCTCCTCATTGGCCCTCGAGGCCATGGTTCCAGCTCCTGCGGTCACTAGTAGCAGGACCCCCTTGTCAGTTGCACAGCAGGCCCAACTGCTGATGTAGATGAAGGGCAGGATTCAACACCCATATCTCGAAAGCCTGAAGCTCTGGTTTCCCCAAGGCTACGACTGGAATGTTCGGAAAGGACCAGGAACACTGGTGAATGCGCATGCGGAATCTACCCGCCGCTTGTATGCAGGCGAGTGGAAGGTGTTCTTTGATTGGTGAGCAGAACGCAACATCGACCCCTTAAGCTGCTCTATTCCACAGACCTTGGATTTCCTGCAGCACCTTTTAGAGCTGGGGAGGGCTACATCTACACTTAAGGTGTATGTTGAAACGCTTGCAGCTCACCATTCAGAGGTTAGAGGCATTTCATTTGCGTCACACCCAGCTAGTGGCGGCCTTTTTGAGGGGGGCATTCCGCCTTAATCCTCCTCGATTTGTGCGGAGTCCGTCATGGGATGTGAGCACTGTGCTCAAATCTCTTTGCTTGCCTCCTTATGAGCCCCTGGCATGTGGGTGAGCTACATGCCCTCTCAGTGAGTGCGGTATGCCTTCGTTGGGGCCCTATGTTTGACAGAGTCTCATTGTGGCCTAACCTAGCTCTCCTCCCGAATGTCTTATATCCCCACTTTAGCAACCAGCCGATTTTGCTGGCTGCTATACTGGCAGTCAGGACGGACTTACGTGCAGAGTTGTGCCCTGTCTGGGCTCTGAGGTTCTATTTTGAAAGGATGACAGCCTTTTGACTGACCAACTGACCAGTTGTGTGTTTGTTTTGGTGGTGCTCTGAGAGGAGGGCCCCTGTCTAAGCAGCGGCTCTCCCATTGGGTTTTGGAGGCAATCACACATGCCTATGAATCCATGGGACGTGCTATGCCCTCTTCCGTTCACTGTCATTTGACGCGTGCTCTGGCAAGATCATGGGCAGCTCTCCAGGGTGTACCACTCTCTGACATTTGTGCTGCTGCGTCACGGTCTAATAAGTGTACCTTTGCCCAGTACTACAGGCTACATGTTGCGTCCATGTAATCACTGTGTGCGTCAGTTCTTCCAGATGGCAGCGATGCTCTTCCCAATTCCTTATGACTGGGTGGATATTCGTCTTCCACTATGCAATGACTTGATATGTATGCGATTCTCGATAATGCACGGATGATCCTTCCAATAGTGCCTTCAGCACTGCCCTGGCGGTCTTCCACTTTGTCACAGAACCACAGTTACATCCGTAATCAGTGTATTTTCCCCTAAAAACCCCTCTCTGATTAGCCTGTCTTAGCTCTGTTCATTGAAGATAAATCAATACGTGTTGTCCTGTTATAAGAGCATTCAGTAGCGTTGTAAACTGCTCAAAGTGAAGAACTATTTATCCATTTGTGTATTCATATAAACTATATGGGGCTAAAGAAAACGGCTGTGGGGCTACAGCCTCGAATGCTCTGGGCAGACGAAACCACTACTTACTATTAAATTTTTATTCGTCATTAAACAAATACATTCACCACTGTGACGAGTGCTCATGATTTTCCGCTCGTCACCGATGAAGTATTTTCGTCAATGACAAAAATGACAAGCCGCAGTGGGAACCCTGGGTTTAGTCTAGGCCTAGTTTTAAGGCAAGCTGTTAAAATTAGGCTCAAGGTTAAGGTGAAGCTATAAATTAAGGTTAAAAGTTTGACTGTTTTAGGGGTTTTGTAGGTAAGTATTAAGGTTAGATTCAAAATTAGGGTTAGGGGACTGGTAAGGGATAGGGTTAGGTTTAGGGCTTGGGAGCATGGAAATAAAAAGTATTTTTGCTACAATACTCTTAGTCTCCACAGGGAAAGAAAAACATGGTTGCGTGTGTGTATATTGTGCGTGCGTGCGTGTGCGAGCATGCGTGTTTCTCCATCCACTAGTGGCGCTATTCCACTATGCGGTACCTACTCTACTCTTTCTCCATTAGGAAAACGTACCAAGTACTTACCTGGTACCACCTTTTCTGGTACCTGCTCTCCTGGGATTCCAAAACAAGCCAACCGGGTACTAGTAGGTACTAAAATGTGACATGACAACACCGAAGCCCACTGATTGGTCAGAGAGAATCGTCACTGCGAAAGACGACTCCGTAGTCGACCTCGGGACATCTCATTTGAGTTAGATTGATGAGTCTCAAGATTACCGTAGTTATTATGATCATTGACTTATTTTGTTTGAGGCAACTTGTTCGATATACTGTGCATTGCCTTACCTTTCAAACATAGTTTTGCTTTTTCAATAAAGCTGCTACATTCATGAAATGCGTTTCACTTTGTCTGTGACCCCATTCATGACAAAATTAAGTGACGGTATTGTGTCCAGTTATGTTCCACTAACTAATTCCCCTTGAGAAAGTTACGTGATATGAAAATCGTGCAGAAAAAAAACTTTACAGGTGTTGACGAATCATTTTTCTGTTAAAGAGGAAGAATGCAAGTTGGTCGGAAATCGCTCGCTTTTTCGTTGGTTTGGCGCTTTTTTCCCCCCTCTCCGCAGCTCCCCCCTATAGTTCTGGTGTGCAAATTTCACACAACTGTCGAAAAAATCTTGCCGCAACCACGTCCTCCACCCCCCTGTCCATGTGCATTTGTTTACAATGAAGCCAGCAGTCCGGAAGCGACGTCTACCGAGGTTTGTAACCATATACATCACAAGTTTTATGCTGTATATCTGTCATATCAAAACAATTACGGGAAAAAGTAAAAGGCTTAGGATAACTGCGTCTTTTTGTTTTTTTTTTCCTCAGTTGCAATATTTATCAGACGTTATGTTTTAGGAACATGCTCTTATAACTAATCTTGAACTACTCAATGTAAATAGCGAACTTCACAAAACCCACAAAACCCAGATTCGGCTGACGAAGTTATGTGGCTCATAGTAAAACTGCACCCCTGGGGCAGAAACAGGACGACATAGTAAAATAAATACCAGCTACGTGACAGACAAATGTATTTATTGTTAACTATGCCAACACCTCTGCTAGCTAACAAGCATCAAGCGCCACTCATACAATAATCGCCCAAAGGACTTTACAAACCGCAGCAAACGACATATGAATACAAGGAATACGAACATTTTTTCACAACGATGCTTACAAGTGCAACAGCAACAACGCAAGGTCAGCATCTGATTTGCATGCTTCTTTCTCCTTGAGCTCTCTGCATTCTGAAAAAGCTGGACCAAGATTGACTCGTGTCTGACTTCTCGCTCGGTCAGACGCCCGTTTTCTCTTCCTCGCCTCCTTGGACAACGGCCACCTTTTCTTTTTCGCCGGCTCCGCCATCGTAACACCAGTGAAGAGAAGCCGTCTTCCCTTTATTACTTGTACTGTAAAGCGGTTCATTTCTCGTGATAGCTCCATCCAGCGACGAGATTTGGGACACCGGGGCGGTGGACCTGATCTTGCAAGATGGGTTTTCAGCCAAGATACGTTACGGAGCAGGCATATAAGCCCCATTCTCCCCATAACAAGTCGCTTAACCATCACAGTGACTCCGAGGCACAATAATTACGGCCGAAATCCTGCATAGTTCCCCTTTAACGTGATCACAGATGAGATCACGCATCCTAAAGCGATGAATTCTGATTCTCTGCCATCTCCTGTAATTAGTCGATTTGCAACAAGGAGCTCTGCAATGATCACTTAATTATCCCATGCTTTAACAATTTGTTTGTTTGCCATCAGATTCTGAGTGAAATGTACATTCGCTCTCCATGCCTTTTACATATATCATTGCTTTGCCTTGTTAAATGTTACAAAAATTTTTATGTGCAACTGAATCGGACAAGACAATTTCAAACAGAAAATACAATTCAACACTCGCCAGACTTTGGTGCCATAATGTGGTGACGTTAGTGCACGTCCCCTGATTTGAACACCTAATTCTTCAACAAAATCGACGGAATAAATGTAAACTTCATATAACTGCAGCTACATTGAGTGTTGTGTTGAGGATGACGTCGCAGAAGTTTCGTGCTGCGCTGCTATGGCGACTAGCTACACTGAGGCAGTACTATCCTCTAATGGAAAACCACCCCCCAGAAAAGTACCAAGGCCGGTGGAGTAGAGTGGCGTAGAGCCGGTACCACAAAGTGGAAAAGCGCCATATGTATCCCAACAACAAATCACAGGACGAAGCGTTTTGGGAGTGGCAGCGCGGCCTTCCCACTCCCACCACTGACCAATCAGCAGCCTTCCCCAGCACCACTGCTGTCACCGATGCTACCATTGTGTTCCGGGGACCATTCTCAAAACGACCTCCCATCCCACACCAACAAACAATAATGTTTCCTCACCTCCCACTACAGAGCAGGCTGCTGGCTGCCAGCCATTTTACAAGGGCAGTGAAATAGCCTGAAAAGACCAATTATTTCTCCCATCACCAAGGCTGACCTTACCCACTAAATTTATGGCGCAATCTATTTCATTCTTGGGCAGCAGTGTATCGTAATGGCCGGGGAATTGAAAAGGTTGCAGGTTCGATTCCCAGCTGGGGTGTTGGTGCTGTACCCTTGAGCTAAAGTACTTAACCTGAATTGCCCCAGTAAATCTCTGGCAGTATAAATGGATTGTATGTAAAAATGCAATCAAATAAAGTCTGTTTGAAGAAAACGGCCTGCCAAAAGCATAAAAACCGCAAATGTGAATTTACAGAAAAAAAAAACCCAAGCCACATTAACTCCCAGAACTGAATGATCCAACTGAGTATCAAATCCCTAAAGGTCAGACATCTGAAGCTCTCGGAACCTTCAAGAAATGGCACTTTAATAAACCTTTAATTGCCACACAGTCAGGAGTAAATGCACATGCACTCGCAGTCCGCACCGCGTGTCGACCAACACCTCGTCAAAGGACCTCCGCAAATGCGGCACATGTACCGAGCCCACAAAGGACACCAGAGGAAAAAAGGATTATTAAATGGCGGTTTTCCATTCAACAGAGTCAATGGGAAAACATTCAACTGGACAACCATGACACACACAAGCGATTGTGCCCATTGGCAGACACCACCGCCTCCACTTCCGCCTCCCCCATCCCAGTCACCGCGGAACGCACAGAGCAGGACTGTAGGGACGAATTCTTTGTTCAGCAATGCTAATGAAACTGTGCCGCTGCCTGGAAAACCTAATATACAAAACAGCAGGCCTACAAGAACACCCCCAGAGTGCCTCCTTTTGGCAAAATAAACACTCGCATCAGCGAGTCAGCACGTCGCGACTGCTGGCAGGATCAAACGCAAAACATACCACTGCAGGAAATCAGCAGATCACAGAGGCGCAGAGAACAGGCCTGTTTGTTCCTATTAATTACTGAATGAGGGGTTTAAAAAATTGAGGCAAAAGGAGTTTCAGACAAAAAAATATATTATAAAATAACAAAACGTAATAAATTTTACCTTGTGTGACATTTGGAACTGTGCCAAATAGGCCAGAATGCTGCTGAGGGAGGCAGTGCCTCCAGCCAATCAGGAGGCCCCAAGCTGCACACACAAACTGCACTTGAACTTACAGTGACTTTGCCAACATAAATACCCAGCATTTATCAAAAGGAAAATAAATAAAATAGTATTTTGCTCAGCAGGGGAGACAATGGCCTGGATTCTGAAAGCATTTAATAAGGACCCCTGATCTCAGGTCTGTAGATTGTGATGTATACAGATATAGCAGGGTTCCCGAAAACTGGCTCTCGAATCCAAACCTAGCTTTGGTTTTCTCCTCTGCCTCGAAATTAATTGAACAACTATTACCACTGATTGTCCAGACTGTCATCACACCTGACTCCCAGGTAAAGACAGGGTGGAAAACCAGTAGTACTCGCCCTTTGAGGACTGTGATTGAAGGAGCCCTGTATGGACGGGAGAAACTGTTAAACACAGCAAGCCCAAACAATATCCAATGGAGGTAGCATCTAGCTTGCAAGTACACACCTGGGATGCAGCTTCTTCTATACAAGAGTCAATGAAGGCCTGAATAGGCTTTTCTGTGAAAAGATGTTGGAATTTACCATGGAATTTACCATGATTCTTTATCATAGAGCAGGGGTCCCCAATCTTTCCCAGAAAGGGCCGGTGTGGGTGCAGGCTTTCATTGCAACCAACCAGCTATGCACCTGATGCTACAAATCAAGCTTATTAGTAAGGAGTCCAGGGGTTGATTTGTAGCATCAGGTGTGTAAATGCGTGGTTGCAATGAAAGCCTACACCCACACTGGCCCTTTCTGGGAAAGACTGGGGACCCCTGTCATAGAGAACCTTCCTGATTTCAGTTACTCTTTCCACATAGGGCCAGGTAGGTTTATATAGCTTTTTCCCCTCAATAAATGAAATCATCATTAAATAAAAACTGAATTTTGAATTAACTCAGGTTAGCTTTGTCTAATATTAAAATTTTTTGATGATCTGAAGCATTCAAGTGTATATGCAAAAATAAATAAATAAATACAATCGGGAAGGGGGCAAATACTTTCACAGCACTGGAGATAACATTCAGATACATCTGTACAATGCCATAGAATCAAATCAAAGGGACTGCACAGTCAGGCTGAGGGTTGCTATGAATGAATTTCAAAATGCTATAGTATTTGCATCTTAAAATAGCTTACACATTAACAATGCTGAATCTTTACACTTCCTCCCCAGTACAAAAATGCAGTTATGCTGAGCGACCCACCCCAGGCCAATGTGCTACAAACGGTCAGACAAACGGCAGTGAAGCACTTCTAAAAATGAACCCATTGCTACACAGCAGCTTAGTCCTTCTGAGCATGTAGGATTAACATTGCATTACATCATACATGGAATAAGTCTGCTCCAGGGAAACCGGATTGGCAGTCCTAATCTTCGAGCTTCAGGGTATGGACAGTGTCAGTTTGTAAGACATTTAATATTGCCACCACTAAGGCTAGAGCACACGTGGTTTTGGCATTAAAATATTTTTCTGCACAACTAATTATTTTCTTGGACATTCACACACTTCTCAATTTTCATGACTGGAAAACTGTATATGGAGGAATTCCAGAACTTTTGGATTTCAAGCCCAAGGCAAAATAGAAGGAACACATTTTTTCTAAAGGCTGTTAGAAAATACTTTGGGGAGCAATGAAGGCGGATATCAAGAAAATAAATTCAGCAGAAAGACCGGAATAACAGGTGAGCGTTTAGAAGCCGGTCAAAGACACAGCAATGGCAAACAAATGAAAGCAGTACGCCCACTGAAGTGAAAGCAGTATGCCCACAGAAATCTCCTTCAGGAGTTTATGGTTCAAGGCAACAAACCTTGATGTAGGCAGGATGCGGCATGGCAAAAAAAAAAACAAAATAAAAAAATCTGCAGAAAAAAAAATTAAATCACTTTTTCATCCAGTCAAATACAAGTTAATTCCAAGTTAGTTTATTCACAAAGAAATTATTTATTGGTGAGTACAACTATATAAACAGTCAAACAATCTCGATTTTCATACATTTAAATAATGCCAGCTGGCTGAAACTGGCCATTTAAATTTAGCTAGTACGCAAACACCGTGCACTCAGCACGGTTACCCAACACAGGTTAATCTTATGCCCTTAAAATTCATCAAAAAATAAATTACTATGAAGACACCAAAATTAGTTTTTCAGGCCTGTGGCAGTTGCAGTACCCCTACGAAATGGCACTGAGTGACTGGTTCAGAAATGACCGACATTTAAGGTTCAAATACAGCAGTATTGCATAAGAGGCTGACCAACAAACTCAAGAAAAGGCAGAGCCCAAACATGCAGTGTTTAAATATCCTAACTCCCCACCACCATTTAAAATAAAAATTCAATGAATCGTGTCTCTGTTAAAATGAAGGCATCCACATGCTGTGTGTTAGTGGCAGGTAAAATTCAGGAGCTGTAGCTGGGCTCTTCAGCAGTTGGTCGAGAGCGGTAAAGAAGCTTCTGACATGCAAATCCATTTTATCAACAGTTTTCTTGGTATTCTTGTGGCAACATTTGCGATTCACATGCCCCTCAACCAATGATTGACCTGATAGATTCAAGCTAATCAGTGTTCCGGGCACAGACAGAGAAAACAATCTGCCACGCCCATCTACATAAGAACCATACACAATCCATCCCCAAGTGAGTCATTCTTCTGAACAGACAAGTTAAACAACAATCCTGGGATCATGCAATTCATTAGTGTGCATTAACATGCTTTAAAAGTGCTTTTACAATAGGACTTGATCAACAAAGATGTTAATAAACACCATTCAACGGCACAGCCGCAGATTTCCAGTTCAACTCGTCTGTGCAGAAGAGCACAACAGTAAAAAAATAAATAAATAAATAAATTGTTTTGACCTGATTGGGAGCCTGGAGGCCCTCAGGCCAGCATATTGGCCAAATCCCTTTACAGGAAGGGAAGAGATTTCAGTGACGAGGAAGTCAAGCATCACTGCGCACCAGCAAGTGATCCACCCCCGATCAACTGCCGCGGTCCAAGTACACAAAGTCATCCAACCGCACCTGAGTAAACTCACTCGATGATCTGTGCGAAAAATATATCCGTAATTAAAATCAGGAACATCTAAATATGTTACATGTTTTGAAGGGGGCTGCAAATGACTGCGCTCTCCCAAGCCAATTGAGGAGTCCAGAGTGATGAGCTTCAATGCACCAGCTCCATATTTCAGATCCAGAGGAGGGGAGGGGGGGGGGGGGGGGGTTGGAGAGAGGAGTTCTGAAGTCCCCAGCTGGGGCCTGCTGGATGTCTTCAGAGCTGACGGAAGCTCATTCTGTGCAGGGAGCAAGGACAGCCCCTCAGGCAAAGCAGTGGATTGTTATCTTAAGACAGGGCCGCAGAAAATTCTGGAGCGAAAATGCAATAATGCAGATGTGTTCCGTCCTCATTTTCCTCGATGCCGCTGGCTCCACAAAAAAAAAAAAAAAAAAAAATCGAACACGCTGAGATGTGTGTCAAGTTTAATTCCAATTTCATAATTATGCTAGTTATTCCAGGAGCACAGTAATACAAAATACATATTGCACAGAATATGCATGTTTATAATACTTACGGCAGTTTATGAGAGCTGAAAGGGCATATGTATTTGTCCACATACTGCTGCAACTGACTTGCTAGTTATTTTAGTTCACCTTATTGCAGCATATTCCATTTTCTGTAGGAAAAACATTACCGTTGCTGCTCGCAAATCTCTCAAGACAGTGAAACCCACACCTGCGGCTATGGTGACCATGTGATGTCTTAAGAATGGACAACTGTAGCAGGCAAAAAAATCTGGTTTTGTATAATATGGCCGTGGCTGCAGACATGCTCAGCAACATTGTCCTGACCCCTGTTAGATTCATTAAAATCCGTCCTGTGAACATTCAGAAAATGATCTCAGCAAGTTTAAGAGCACTGTATAAACCCTGAGCGGATATTCTGTTCCGCCTTTTCAGTTCAAATTTATCCTCCACTTACTTTACCATCACTCATCCTGGCTTCTGAAGTTCAGAGGAGTGAAATTAACGGCAAAATAAATCTGTTTGGGCAGCCAGAAAAAAAAAGGAATGATGAATTCTCCTTTAAAGAAATCTGTTTTACGAAGAAAAACTACAGACAGCCAATCCACTAGTTCAGCTGAGGGCATGTGAATTGAATAGCAGCAAGCACAGTATTTGAGAAAGCTGAAAGACAAAGGAATATAAACACCGACTTGGTAAAAAAAAAATGAAAAAAACCAGGTTCAATCCAGGGCCCCCCTGGAACAGTCCGAGAGAACACCTGCAGCTGAAATGAACAGCCAGACTACGAGAAAATGATTTGAAATGACATGTTTGCAGAGAAAATGTGACACTGCATTAATAGACTTTGGCCACCGCAGAGCACATCTCCCTGTTCTCAGAACCTGCAGAGATGTTTGCACACTGGTGTCAATGCAGAGATTGCCTGCAACCACCACTAAGTAAATGAAAGCAACTCTGAAATTACCAACATTAATCAGTTCAAGCTCTGGCTCCTTTACCACAACCTTTTGCTGTTTCAGGGTTTTAGAGCAGCAAACACTGCCAATTCCTGGTTTCTTGCAGTTATAACACCGCAGAGCATGTGCTCGTGGCCGCTCTGGTATGGGGGGGGGTCAATACAGGAGTAGCAGGCAGTTGGAAAATGCGCACTTGAACGCAGCACGGTGTTCTGCTACTGTTTCATAAAGGCAGAGTTTGCATACTTAAAGAGTACTCCGACCTGCAAGCAACCTCAATGACCCAGATTTTACACCATCTTCACTAGTGGACTATGAAGGAGAAGTGACCACCTGCTGCTGTTCTTAGGGTTACTGCTTGCTTTTCAGTGCCAAATTAACAAAACTGACGGCATCTGTAAGTTTGGATGAAGAATTTAAAATTGCAAACTACACTGGGAGTCAAGATTAATGACCTGCAAATAAACAGCATGACTACCGGCTCCATATTCACCAGTCAGATACTTCCCATCCTCTCTGCTTAATGGTTGGTAACAGAGTGCCATTTCTGGTGCCGTATGATGGAGCTGAATCCATACCCAGTAATGATATGTAGTCATAACCCTTCAACAATGTCCTTAGGTTTGCATGGAATGTCAGCTCAACAAGAATGTGTGACACAATGTGGAATGTTAATGAGAAGTTCAGAATCTAACAAGTCCGAACAATCCTTGCTATAGTGACATTACGAGAACTAAACAGGAACCTATTCTGAGAAGAGACCTTGTTTCCCAACTTACTTTTTTAAAAAAAGATGCCAAAAGAATGAATAACAGAGATAAGTAAAACTTTTGCGAAAAAAAAAAAGTGAGCAAGAATTTTCCCCCCCCCCCAGAGATGCACAAAGGCTAAGGGTTATTCAAAACTCGAAGCACGCATAAGACAAAACACATTTTGTCCTCAACTTTCCTCGGCACAGTGTTTCTGGAGGATGCGTCTGAATGCAGAGCCGCACTCGAGTGAAAGTCACTGTTCTCCTACGTTCTCAGCTCTCCTGCAAACAAGTTTTAGCAACTGAGCTCTTGGACAGAAAATAAACAGACTTCAGCACAACGAAGATTTCTCCCTTCCTTTTTTAAAAGCTAAACCAGAGCACTGAGGTAAACCTGCGGAGGTTCGGGTATGGAGACAGGGTTCCTTTGGCAAAGCCCACAGAGATCCAGAGAGAGTGTGAGGGCCCAGTTGGGTTCCCCAGCTCACATCAAGGCTTTGATAGGATCAAACTGCGCATTTAAAACCCGTTCTCGGTAAACGAGCAGCAAGCGCTGGTGGGATTTGCCGTTAAGCATTCCGAGGTTGGGGAAGAAACTGCATCACTTTTTGTAATTCTGGCTCCCGTCTTGATTTTAAGGCTTGTCAGCCTTCGCCGCAGACTAAAAGCTGATTATGGTGATGAGTCTCGGGATTTCAGAAGGAGTAACAGCTACTTTCCGAATGGCAGGAGGATCAGTGCAAAACAAATAACTAAAATGATCGATCAATGTGGGATGGCCCCATCTGGCACTGCAGGAAAAATACTACATAAGCCCTTAAAACAGACAAATAAAGGCCCGTTCTGAATACTGATTCGCTTCTGAATGCTGCAGACCCGATTGACTCGGCTTGGCTTCGGCCATATTGCTGCCCAAAGTCCATGTGACAGAGCGTGCATTTGAATTTTCTGAAGAGCAAGGATCCTATGGACTGGAACTTGCAAAAGTTTGGCTGTTCGCCATGACGAGGAGCATCAACAATGTACATTTAATAAAGAAAAAGAGGAGTTCAGGTCCTTTGTTGCTTCCCTCTGTCAAGGAAACACAAAATCAACCTTGGAAGGGGGGGGAAGAAAAAAAAAAAAAAAAAAAAAAACACAACAGTCACTGATTCTGGACCTCAATCCTTCGCAGCTGCAGCAATAGGACAGATCATCTTATCCTGTCATGTCAAAATCAATCATTGTCAAGGTCATGACCTGTGTAAGGAATGGATATCCGATTTTTCCAAAATCTGAACTTTCCATTGACCCATGTGATGTTTTCTACCAAGGTGAAGGAAAGGTGGAGAGGAAAGGAAAAAGGCCGCCTGCTTAAGAGGATTTCTATGCTCCCATTGAGTGAGAATAAGGATGCAACTTCACCCTTCAATAATCTCATCTTGTCATTCATGTGTACAGGCTGAGTAAAGCTGACTGCATTCCGGAGAGGACTGGGGAAAAGGGAGAAGATAAATGACAGGGGATAAACTACAGACTCGGGATGAATGAACACGAAAAAGAGAAGAAATAATTTTAAAAATATGAACACTGGACATTGTGATTGGCAAGTCTGAGAATAAGATGCATACTAATAGAATCATATTCACGTATAATTCAATGACATAGAATAAATGGTTATATAACCTAAAAATAGCTGAACACTGACTTATGAGTCCGGGAGAGGAACACAAATTTTTGGATACAGGAGCCGATTCAGCAATTTCCAGTCAAATTAAAAACGAAAACTTTTTTTTTTTTTTTTTTTTTAAATCCCAGTCAATCAAACCACAGATGTGGGTGAGCTCAGAGGACAGTGAAATCAGCTAAACTCCCCCAGTGCTTGACGCATATCGCAATCCAATCAAGTCAGGATGAACTTCGCCAACTGCAAAGTCAACCATCAGCCGAAGTAGGGGGCTGTGGAAATTCCACCAGTATCCTTTCCACCTTCCAGCAGACTGACAGCTACTCAGAAGGCATATTCTCACCTGAGCTCAGACGCACTGCAGGCCATCTCCAGATGGGACCCATTGTCAGAAATGACCGTTAATCAAAGGAGCTCAGCGCCTAAGCATAGGTAGGATAGTGAATGATGGGCGAGGTGGTCAGCGTGACCCTCAGGACGATTCTACGCTTGATCAAAATACATATTTTTCACTCTACACCATGCGAACCTGAGCTGCTTTAGCAATTATCAACTTACCACATCAGCCCGCGGTCAACTTTAATTTATGTTCTTTTTTTTTTTTTTGATAAACCGATAATCAGACAAACTTAAGGGTAAGCTAACACTGTAAAAATAGAGAATCTGTTACTGTCTAAAGATAGCGAGATCTGAGTATTTGGATGGTGACATCATTCACTTCATACTTGTTACTTTAAAGGGTTCAACATAACCACACATTATAGCCAACAGCCTGCACCTGAATTCAATACATTTAAAATTAAGGACTACAGCCATGCATTTCAGTCCAAATATTTCCTCAATGTAATTTCTTGGCAGTGTTAAATCCCCATTCAAAGGCTGAATTTAAAAAGTCTGCTCCAATTGTTCAGTAAGTCAAACAAGATGAGACCGGAGTTCTGCTTTACTATACCCTACGGCAAAGCAGAACTTCCTCTCTGCTTTTCCTAAAGAACTACTCATTCACTGAGCAAAGTAGCACCCAGAGGAAAAAGGCCAAAAAAGCCTGTTCTGCTTTGCAGAACAAAGATACCGCAGATACTTCTCTTGGCAATTTTAAACAAACATGCAATTATCCATAATAATAACAGATGGAACAGAGACTTGTGGAAGAATGGTTTTTGGTTCGTAACTGTGGGCAGGCCAAAGGGTGAACCAATATATAGTTTAGCCTAAATTTAAGTGAACATTTCCATAAATCGCATCAATTAATGTTGCAACTTGAAAGCTCTTGGTGCCATTTTGAAGCACTTTGTGTATTCCAAGACTGCGTCAAACACCGCCCAGCGCAATAATCATTGAATTACAGCGGAGGTGGAGCAAAAAAGGCTGCGCCCCATCCAGTAATGAGCCACAGCACAGCAATGAAACAGGATTACCATAACATCACAGGTACTAAAAGAGCAACTGTGGGAACAGGTTTCAACTCCATTACATTTCACTCCCCTCTGATCTACTCAGTTATTTAAAAAATTCAACCTGCTCCTTTATCACAAGCTACATTGTAAAACTTATTCTTTTATTAGTCTGATAGACAGAGGGTCTGCAAATTAAACCAGTTCTTCTTGTGCATGACTTCTCTCGCTTGCCTTAGAAATAAAGCAACTCAAATGAGCAGAGACTATGAGCAGGCTTTTCTCCATCGTGCTCCGCCAAGGTCACGAGACGGTCATTAGGGGGCTGGTACCACAAGGTCATGTGATCCCGCGCCTCCTCACAGCTGTGTTTGCTCAGCCACCACACAAAGCACGACTTCCTGAGGTGGCTGTTTGACAAGCATGCGGGTACACAGAGGAACGCCACCGCAGCAGGGACTGAGCACAAAGCCAATGGGTGTCAGTTTATTTCCACTCGCGAGAAGCTCTGTCTGCGAGTTTGTGTGTGTGTGTGTGTGTGTGTGTGGGCGACTGTATGCGTGTGTCCACAAAATTATCACAAATATCCCATGTGCAGGTCACAGCTGTCCCACGGCAATCTGAAATAGACCAGTGGTAAGAGCAGCGGTTGTATGTGTTTACGTTTCTATGCCTAATAACACTGGGCGACAGTGCAGCATGATGAAAAATGAACACTGCAATCATACCACCAACTGTTATCACAAACTGCCAATGTCCGCCTTTAAAAATCATTCTCTATTCCACAGGTGCATCATAAAACTACATTTTTCCCAGCTTTGCCCTTTTGTGTGTCTGTGTCTGTTTGTGCGCGCGCGTGTGTGTGTGTGTGTGTGTGTGTGTGTGTGTGTGTGTGTGTGTGTGTGTGTGTGTGTGTGTGTGTGTGTGTGTGTGCGCGCGCACTCAAGCAGGCCCGGACCTAAACTTAAATATTATGACAAAAATATTACAAATGGACTAATCTGCAATGTTAAGAGGCATCTTAAATATGAGGGATTTTGCGATGAAGTGTCAGGTCAGCGATGCAGGGCTTACAGTCTGTATGTCATGCTGGTGAGAGACTTCCCTGCTGCACCATATTTCTTGAATGCAGCTTCAGTAATTGAGAAAGTCAGGGCTAGAGTAAGCCATTCTGAAGCACTCCAGCAATTTAAACTTTAATTGACAAGCTCCAGCGCTCATTTCTCAGTGATTTTTCAGAATGCCTCACAGCTTATTCCCAGAGTTCAGACAAAAGACTGCAGTAATGCATGTTACAACAAAAGCAAAGGTTTACCGCACAATGTACACTCAAAACATCAGAGTATTGCCATTACAGTCATCATTCATCATGCACAGGCACAAGCTTGATTCACCTGGGATTCAATTTCATGCGGCAAAAATCTGAAAAACTGCATTATAATAAAGCACTGAATAGTTTCAGTTTGCATACAGTGGCTCCAAAAAGCATTTGTACACTACTTGAAAATTCGACTACATAACAGCTTTTGTATATTCGGCTAAATGCTTGCTATTGTGTGTAAAAGTGATTAAAATATTTGATAATCAATATGTTTTAAACAAATATCACTTTTACACACAATAGCAAGCATTTAGCTGAATATACAAAAGCTGCCATGAAGTCGAATTTTCAAGTAGTGTACAAATACTTATTGGAGCCACTGTAGCAACCCCAGTAAGTAGATTCAATAACTGGCCCACAAGGGTGGGCCATGAATGAAACTTGATACCATTTTATAATCTCAGATTACGCTTTTTCACCAGTGCATGTGCCCAAGCACTGTACTGTTCAGGCTCACGTAACAGCCTCATTAAGCAAGAGAATTCAGGATACATTGACCAATGGAAGACTTCAACCTGAGGATGTAATTTTGCCAAATCCAGAGGCACTGAAGTACAACACAATCCTCGGAGTGAATTCTCATTACTCACACACATTACACACCCTGAATTCTAAGCTTATGGCTGCTAACATCAGCCAATGGGTCTCCCAGCTCCTTAACCCTTAGAACGCCAAAATACACTTTCAAAAAATATAAATTCAATCATCTTGTGCTGTTGAAAACCTATCGTGCAGCTACTTGTTTAAAAGAGTTCCCCTGTGGGAGCTCTTTTAAACAAGTAACCGCATGATAGGTTTTCAATAGCTTTGATTTTGATATCAAACATCATTGAGCAACAATGGGTGCATTCGCACTCTACGGGTTAAACAACTGAATTACAACTGGCCTCTAACAAGGCGTACTGGACTACCTTTACTCCGAATCACTAGACAAACAAATCCTGCATGTTATTTCTTTCGCTTTGCAGCTCACGCTCCTGATAAGGCATTTCTCAAACCTCCATATCCTCATTCCACTCCCTGTATCCTCACTCGCCCTCCTACACTTAAACTGCTGTAATCTCTGCTGCCTTATTTGATTAAAGCTCGGCTCAACTGTTGCTTCTGAGATGTACGCAGACAACAAAGCATATCACTTCAGTAGCAGTATAGACGGTGAGCACCAGAATTCACTGAACGGGAACTCATTTCTCATTCTAGTTCGGAAGTCTAGCACTTTGTTTGAAAGAACACAACGGCAATGAGGCAGAATTACAGACTGTCAGCTTTACTTTGGAGTGTATTTTCATCCAAATCAGAAAAATCGCTTAGAAATGACAGCACTTTCTGGACAGTTGCAAACCATCACCCCCATTTTTAGTTTCATTAATAAAAATTATTGGACAATTCATTATAATGTAGAATAAAAATCATCTTTTATAATATTTGGTTGCATATCCTTTGGATGTGATGACTGCTTGAGGTCTGACAGACACGCAGACTGCGTCTGAAGAGTCTGTTGCCTAGGAAAGTTCCTAAATCTCCCAAAAAAATGATCCAGAAATAATTACATGGCGGTCATTATAAGCACGTTCAAATTCTTCAAATATTAAGGAAAGGTGTCTCAGTGCCACCAAATTTGCCACCCTTAGCATAGCGTACGCAGAACTATATTTTTCGAAAAGAAAGGAGATAATGCTATTCCACAATTCTGCACAGCAGCAATATTTAAAGCGTCCACCATTCATCCGGCCAATCGCATAAAGAAATCGCATAAAGAAATCGCATTCCTTTTACCGAATGATGTTTTCCACAAAGGTTAAAGAAAAGTTTTTTGAGATTAGTGGACAGGCCGTAATTTTTTTGATGATTTGGACGCAGCCCCAGACACTGGGTATCTTCCCTGGTGATGCTCTGCTAGGCCTGTACTGCAGCCATCTTCAGTTCCGGCTCATTCCAAGGACTTCCTGCCTCCGGCCTCCTCTTCAGCAAGAAAAATGCTCAATTAGATTCAGATCCAGTGACTGACTTAGCCAAGAGAACCAAAATAACAATGACAAAAACAATGTGTGTTACTGTTGATAAATGATGGTGCTCTCTGTACAAGTGTTCATGAGGGACGGAGGGGAGAGGGTGAGAGAGAATGAAGGAAATATAATGCAAGCAACAGAGAGAGACACCGCAGACTCTTAATCAAAGATGTTCGCTAATTTACATAATAAAGTGCACTGTGCATCTATCCCATTGACTGACTGCAAACTCTTCAGTCAACGGAAACTTGGCTAGAAAGAGCAAAATAAGACTGACAGCGACACACACCCACCTATTCCAGTAAATGCTGCTCCGCTGCTTGGTCCCATGCCACCACTGCTGAGACTCGACAAAAGGTTTTTGGCTTACGGGGACAAGTCTATTCGATTCTTTTCCCACGTACGCACAAAGAGCGGAGCAGTAAAACTGACGAGGACTTCAGAGTTTCAGCTTGAAACCATAAAGAATGTCGGCCACATTTCAACATATATTGGCCAAATATATTTTGTTTGGTCAAAATCTGCGATGGGATGTTGGGTGCGTGGATTGTGAATTGCACATCAAGCAGAGCTGCAATAGTCCATAAAAACTGGTTTGAGCCAATCAAATGCTTAATTTTTTTCCCCCCCTCTCAGAAAAAACGCAGTAAGTGGTTGAAATCAGTGAGTGATTGATATCATATGGCTTCAGCTTTGCTCTCTCAACATTATAATGGTCTTGTGATGAAATACATTGAATGACTCAGGAGAAAAAGCACATTTGTTGCTTCTCAAAGGGTTTAAATTGACATAAAAAAAAAAAAAAAATTGTCAAGCACGGCAAGATGGCATTATGGACGTACTGCATGTCCTGCTTTTCTGTATTTTTAAAGCTTCTGAGACCGACACTGACAACATCACAAAGCACTTCCTGGAGTCCAGTTTATTCCAGGCGCACAGGCACCTTCTCACTACTTCACTCATCTGGCGAGGATCACTACTTTCTGTCGATAAAATCTGGCCCCAGTTCTTGTGAGCAGTCCTGGCACTCGCTGAAAATAATCTCTCTTCACAACCTACTTCCTTTGGGGGGGCTCATGTCTCTTTCCAAATTAACGACTTTAGCCAGAAAAATGGATGCTTTTGTCAACCACTTTCTCTGAGGCCAGTGGCCTCTATTAACAGGACTCAATGCCCACCTCCACGGTCTTATTCACTTACTCCTTTCTCTGAATCAATTTTCTTATGATTAGATTGATCGCCTTTTTTTGAAAAGGTCGATGTTAAATTCACACTAAATTGAACTAGAGTTAGCAGAATGCCCATTTTCATCTGTAGCTCTCATAAATACAAATAAAAGCACTGACAGTAACACACAAGTTCAGTTGCAAATAGCACAATAATTGTCAGCACTTGCAATACACTTACAGTCAGGATAATTATTTAAGTGAAAAGAAAAAAAAAAAAAAAAACATTCAATGATGCCAGCATGATTGACTAAGCCAAGTTCTTTATTATTATTTATATTATTATTGTTCTTTATTCTCAAGGGCTAAAAATGTCAGAATTTAAAAAAAAAATGATTATTTCATGCAGACTGGGATAGTGTTCCATTCCTCAATAGATTTGGCCCAAAAGGCAGTGTGACCGAAGGATGTTTTTCTTCGTAAGGTCATGTGATCTCCTAGCTCTGAGGCCCTGGGCTCAGTAATGTTCACCCTTAGAATGATTATCAATTGTTTTATAAGCAATGGTGCAGACTTGTGAATGAGCTCGTAGAACAGACAAGAAATTCAGAATGAAATTGTCATATGTTAGAACTCCAAATTTGTCAATTATTTTGCAGTGGTAACAGTCTTTTGGCTTTTTGGCCAGGATTTTGACAGCCAGTTTATAAAGTGTGTACAGTGGCTTCAATGTGGAAACACCAGCCTGGGAACATGTGGGGATGTGGCATGGAATGTGAGAGATGAACATAAAATGTGCAGATAATTTCACAGCATGCCAAAGAATGCAGGGTCTGATTCTTCAATGGTTTCTTCAGTTGACTTTCATGGTGCTGCAAACCTTTTAAACGCGGCTCTTAAGGCAAAGATCCAGAAAGACGAGTGGCAACAAGGGTTCAGCCAAGCCCCGTCTACCCCTGATTTAAAAGGGAATTTGAAAATTCTGATGGGTTTTGACAGGTACAAACAAAATTAGACATGTAACTTAAATCTACACCCATCCAAACGCACTTTCATTTAAACTCAAGAACGCTGAATAAATTTTCAAGGAATTAAAAATGTAATTATCCTGAGCTGTTGAAAACCTATCATGTGGTAATATGTTTAAAAGAGCTCCGTAGTAGTTCTTTTAAACAAGTCGCCACACGATAGGTTTTCAACAGCATCAGATTTCGATATCTTACATCACTGGGCAACTATAGTAGCCTTTTGCACTCAAAGGGTTAAAATGCCCCCCTTAAAAACGGGTAGATGGGTGCCTGGCTGAACTGTTGAGCTGCAACATTCAAAAGTTCAAGCCCAGTTGATATAATTGACTGGCAAGGTTGGTTAGAGTTGTATCTAGAACTAAAGTACAAAAATACACAAAGTCTTATTCTATTCCTCACATCTTCATTGGTGCAATTTCCTTAATCCTTCTGTCCTCCTCACTTATAATAATCCTTTCCTAGTCTTATACTTGAATGTTCAGCGGCCACTTCCCCTTTCATTAATCTCTTACAGAGACAAAAAGTAAACATAACAATATAATGACATTTATTGCACACAAAAGAGCTTACGCGAATCGAAAAGCCACACTGAAGGAGGTCAAATCATGGAGTGCTTACGACAGCAAAGGGACGTTTATCAACACTCCAATCTTCAGTGCGACCATGTCAAGGTGCTATTCGTAACTCAGTCAAACACTCAGAGTATCGCTCAACAACGCACATTTAAAATAAGGCTCTTTTATGCTGTCAGGTTGCTTCAGTTGAAGACACATCAGAGAAGATTAGATTACCTCCAGTGATTTTGTGATAATTGCTCCATTCTCCTAAAATCTATCAGCTGAAAACTTTCTCCCCTATTCAGGAAGTTCAGGGCATACCACACTATCAGCAAATCTTCCTACTCAACTTCCCTGCACTGTGGAAGTGGTTTTATCTTTGAGTAGCACCTCTGCTAAGCGATGGAACGCACCCTGCCAGATGAAGACCCCCATGCATGACACATCTGCGGCCAATCACTTACCAGCCTAACGTGCTCATTTCACTGGAAGCCTGGGTTCACCACCAGCTCAAGGGGACTCCTTGACAGTTTCACACACGAGATTTGTCATTAGGATAAAAAGGAAGTAACCTTTTTTTTCAATACCCCGCCAAGTACAAGGTATTTAATTGCTAACTTATTAAAAAATGCCTGACTGGCAAATTAGGACCAATAAAACTAGGCAAATACAAGGAAACTATAACTGACACACAATAATTGAAAGTTTTAGCCATCAAACATGACTACGATGTTGTTTTCAAAAGTCTGAGTTTCTATTAGCCAGCAATTCATTGTGAATATGTAAGGAATTTCAATAAAAATGTCCAGGAAATGGAAGGAATTTCTTCATAAGTACACAATTTAATAGGTTATACTCAAACCAATTTCAGAATTAAATTCATTCTTTAAGGTCCTCCGCAGAAGAAATGCGTTTTCACAGGATGTGAACAATGTCCACAATAAAAAAAGTAATCAAAAGTTTGGCAAAAAAAAAATTCTGAGCAGTTTCTGAGTTCTGTTGATAGTTCTATTCTTAATTCAGATTTACCTGGTGAATACCTAGTGCGGCAGGATTGCAAAATGAAACTTTGGTGAAAAGGAATAGCGATTGCTTTCAGGACATTCACCATTTCAAGCAATTTGTAGTGTCAGCCAATTAGACACACAACTCGTGGATGAAACAGTGCATCATATGACCAGAGCAACTGTGACGCACTGGGTCAAGGTGAGATAATCTTACTCATTGGTGAAAGCAAGGAGCCTCACCTGAGCCAATACTAATCTAAAAACTCACCTCCACCCTACCCCCTGACTTTTTACAGTCAATATCCTCCTCTCCACTTTAAACCCTTGTCTCCTTGACACAGAAAATATTTTAGAAAAAAAATAAAAATAAAAACAGTCTTACATTTATCAAAGTAGTCAAGCTCTTTAACCAACCATCAGTAAGTATAACAATCATCAGTTTAGCAATAAAAGTAGAAGCAGTAGTACTAGTACTACTACTGTAGTTGCAGTAGTAAAAATACATGACTGGAATCCTGATCAGGGAACAATGAGGACCAAAAATTACACCAGTTCTCATTTGACAAGGGAATAATATTTTGTGTGTGGAACTACAGATTTCAGTCAGTGACTACTCTGGTCAGACAGCATTATTTGACCAAAAAATAAGCAACTACCATAACTTGCATGATGCATTTGTAAGCCATAGGGATCAATCATAATGATAAAGACTACATACATGAACCATGCCATTTTGCTCATGACAACAAATCCACTGGCTGAGTGATCATACAATATACCACCATATCAGTCTACCTGTACAGACTAAACTATTTCATACACAGGACTCAGTTCATAAGACAGGCCCACTTGAATAAAATAAAAATGTAAAGTCACGCTTTGCTGTATCTGAACACTTTAGAGGAGCTCAGCTTCATTACCTCTAAAGGTCAGCGATATTTTTCAGCTTTCCAAATACTGGCTCCACATTTTGTTTGATTCCCTCTAGGCACTGCTCACTGCGAGGCACCATTAGACAACTGCGTAACGACCTGTTTGAAAACAGCTCCGCACACTTAAAAAGAATGACTGAGGCTCATCCAAAGTTGAAGGGAAGCGAGAAGATCCATTGGCACAAATACTTTGGCAGCATCCACGGCAAAGCCTCGCTTTTTGTCACCCTGACGGCTAAAACCTTTCGTTTCACAAAAGAACCGACACTGAAGAACTGGCCACGGGCTTCATCCTCGTAAAAGTGGCTCATCGTTGTCCCTCAACTGGTTATAAGAGACAGGAGTAGGGCATTCATTTCTTCATCATGGCAATTCACTGGAAATCACCCAAATAAAACACCCATAAAGCCTCACAGAGCAGCACAGCTTTTCATTAAACACAACACTGTAGCAGCTTTGGCGGGAAAACAGGCTCCAGTCAACCTCAGTGTGGAAATTATTCTGCCATTTTGTTGTTTTCCTATTATATATTACCTTACGCCAGGGCCCTGCACCCCTGCACAGGCCCAGAGTCAGCATATCACTCTGTAGCCTAAAGGTCCTCGGAAACGTTATCGCTTTGGCTGTCAACATCTCGATAGGCTAAGCCTGCAAAGAACCCCTCGGTCTCCTCATTACAAAAGAACTCGAGCTGCTGAGCACCTCAGGGCGGAAATGCAAGCCCCTCATCTCCTTTAAAACAGGGCCCAGCCAACAGGCACTCAAATACTCCACTGTGACCACAGTTCCTCAAACCACTCCCCCTACACCAGCAGATGGGAATAGAGCTAATGGGGAACGTGCACTTTCTCCATCACCGCGGCTAATTGCGCTGCGTAAATAAATTAGACCGACTCCGCTGGGGTTGGTGCACCGCATTTAAGTGCGCAGCAGAGAGGAGTGGGAAGAGATGTGAATTAGCTGCGCGATTACAACGCAGCGGGAGACGGAAGGGCAGCGGGCGGAAGGGTGCACCGTCAGCAGTCGTCATCAGCCGCCGTGACGACAGCCACGTATATAGTCGCCCTCGGGAAGCATGAGCACAGAATATCGAGGGGGTGGTTTGGCTGGAAGGACCTCCTCCGCGCTGTTCTGCAGGAGACTGCCGACTCAGTCATTCCAATTTGGAGCCTGGGATGCGCACAGACTTGGGAAGCTACACTGCAATACAACTTCCCATCAGACAGAGAAAAGCAAAGCACTGAGTATAGACCGAAATGATCAAGACAGAATTTCGGAACTGCTAAATTAGCACAGCAATGCACGAGCGCAGCCAGCCATAAAGCATTATATCCTGCAATAATGAAGGGAAAGAACATCAAGTTCATTGCTTTAAAATCACATCTGCGGTGCTGAACAAATTAAAATTGCAATAGAAGAGATTAACAAACAAAAACAATCAACATCTGGAGTGCAAATAAGGGGCTTTGCACAGCGTGCAGTCGCATTTTACAGATTTCTACCCAAAATCTGACCACTGTAAACAAAAAAATTCAAAAGCAACTGCCTCCAACTTAAGGATACAAGGGACATGACCTGAAAAGAGCTGGTGTAGCAACAAACGGGCAATGTCATCCCAACCCCAGGCCAAACAAACCCTCACGTAGCAGACCAGCTTTTCAAGCTGCAAACCACACACTCAACTAAACTAGGGCTCCATTTCCTGAGGTCCCCAATCAATAGCACACAAGAGCACTCAGAGAGTGCACACCTCTGCCAAGGCCCAACAGCCCGCCACATGTCTGGGCCATACACAAGTAGCATTATGTACTACCACACAAGAAAATAAAAAAATTCCTGGATACAGAACTTGATCCAGATCAGTCCTTAAATGAAATTGCTTCTAAGTTGGGTCAAGAAACGCCTCTGGTAAAAATCTCATAAAAATCCATCCATAAACTTTTCCATAATGATGAAAACAAACATACTTCCCCACAAACCAAAGGTAAACCATAACCACCTTGGCAGAGGTAATAACCCCCAAAAGGGGAAGCAGCTGAAAGCTAGTTGCCCCATCAAAGGTACCCTGGACACCTTCAGACATCTCATTAGTCAGCTGTATCACCACACACAGCAGAGCTCAGGTAGCAACGCAAGTACACAGAAGAGTTCACACAACTTCACAACAGTCCCACACAGTGCGCACCAAAACTCCCCACGAATGGCTTAGTCCATTTGGGAGCTCCAGGTATCAAAAAGGCACTCAGCTCAACAGCAACATCCAAAAGCAAAAGGGGTTACCACCACAAACAGTGACGGCTTAGACGACAGCTTCAAGCATCAAGCCATAGATCATGACCCTTTTCAAGGAGATGGCCTTTCTAAAGTAACGAAGCAATGCGAGAGCAGGTGGCCTCCTACTATGAGCAGAGACTACTAACTTTGAGAACAGTGCCACAGTTAATCATATGTGAGGGCTAAACAGGTAGTTTTAAATGGGCTAAGACTGCACAAACCCAGAGTATGATATCCCAAACTGATGAGGCTTACACATGCATGGTTATAAAACAGGAGACATGAAAGCCCAATAGATGTGCAAAAGGGTGTGGTCTCAGATGGTTTTCTGTGCGTTTCTCATTTGGCCGCTTTTTTAAAGGAAAATTTTTCCAAAGCACTAAGGGGTGGTTTACAACAAACAGGCTTTTTGAATTACTTTCAATGGGTCTGAAGAGCCTTCAATGCTCCTTTAACACACTCGGTGCCTTGCGTTAATCAGCTCAAGATGCGGCCCAATACATGCACAGACTTGTGCGCAATTTCTGTTTTCAGAAAGCTGAAAATATTCCTATTTTGAGGAAGTTCAGTAAACAAGTGCCCAGTGTTACTGCAATTCTTCACTCTGCAGTCCATAATTGCAAAACCCTTGACTGTTTAATCTTGTTTTCTGTTCTCTTGTAAACAAAGATGGCTACAAAATTTGTTGCCATTAGCAGTATTTTAGCCCATCCCCATGCTTTATTTCACAAATGTTACCTTGTTTTTCCAACTCATTTTGTTTTTTTGCTTCCCTTAAGAGTAGAATTTCCTTATCAATTTTTCCAAAAACAAAAGTATTTCATGAATCCCATTAACCCCTTGAGTCTGACTGCCGACAAGTAGATAACTCGTAATGGCGGGTCAGGGCCCGGTCGGCGCTAGACTTGCAAATTCAGGGGCAAATATCCATCCCTTTATTGACAACAAATAGTCCTGGCTAATTCTAGATGGTTTTCCTTATTGACACGTTTTCCTTTTAAAGAATAATCAAGTGGCAACTGAAGACACGGCTTCTCTCCCCCATGCGATCCAACAGCAACACAATAATGGGCAACATTCAGTACAGAAAAATAATTCAATTATAATTAAGTCTATGCACAGGCACTCGGCGACGGCATTTCAGAAATCTTCAGCAGATCAAGGTAATTTTGGCGACTAGTACATGGTTTCATCCATTTACATTTTCCAGTTGGACAGCTGTATAGTTTTTACAGCAAGTTGCGTGACCTTGCTGCAAAAACAAGTGTAAGTACTTGTTGCCAAAATTACCTTTATTCGCAAAAGTTCTGAAATGCTGCTCTCGGTGGAAAAAAATTCCCGTTGCCAAGTGTGCATAGACCTCTTTATAATCAAATTATTTTTCTGTACTAAATGTAGCCCATATTTTGTCGCTGTTAGATCGCATGGGGGAGTGAAGCCGTGTCTTTAATTGCCACTTGATTATTCTTGAATTGGAAAAAGTGTCAATAAAGGAAAACCATCTAGAATTAGCCAGGACTAATTGTTGTCAATAAAGGGATGGATATTTTACCCAGAATTTTCAGGTCTAGCGCCGACCCTGACCCGCCATTATGAGTTCTCTCACAGTCGGCAGTCAACATGTTAACATGCTTAACAAAGCTGAGAAGCTAACTGTGGATACCTAGGAGCAAAGTTAAAAAAACAAGTCGATCAGAGGCCGCAAAAGCCCCCTGCCAAAGGATGCAAGGAGGGACAAACGTACAGACCAATAAACAGACAAAAACAACCAAAATCAACAGTCAGCTGACCAATCCCTCAGGAGGTCAGGGACTAAAAAAAAGTAGGTTTGAAAAGCCACTGCAAGTAGTTTGGGAGAAAACCTCCAGAATCAGAACAGAGGTAAAGGTGGCAAGTAAAAGGTCACAGAAAATTCCCTGCAGAGGCTGTAGGTCAATTTTAAAACTTGCGCTGGTTCCCTAGGCACTGGAAGACACAGCCAACCTAAGAAACCAATCAGGAAAGGCCACGGTCAGCATCAAAGATATGCTGTAGAAAGGAAAAACAGTCATGGAGGTCATTGTTGAAAGGTCAAAGGTCACAAAAAAAGGTTATAGATACAAAGCTCTGGTAAAGGTCATAGTCAGTGCAAAATGGTAAGCCTTTTTTTTTTTTTTTTTTTTTAAGGGTAAAGGATCAAAGACAGATGGACGGACCGACGCATGGACAGTCTAAATCAATAGTCCCCAGACCAACCCTTTGGGTAACAGGACTAAAAATCAAAGCCATCAGACTATTTACAGAGCGGCAACCAAAAACACTATTCTGCCTTGCTTTTCATGCTGCTAAAGCAACAGAGCATGTCTGGTATAAACAAGTAACCAACTATGAATGGAATTTATGACCGAATCCTTGAAGGTCTGTTATCACAAGCATATCAAACTCTATGCTCGGGTAGCACCAACACTGAAGCATGAACTGCATGGTATGTCCCAGCCTGGCAGCTGTAGCCATGACTCCATTCTGTGCAGAGACATTTCCAGTTCATTAGCGCCGTGTGTTCTCCCAGCGTTTAGCTTGAGGCCCCTAGCCTTTGCAGGTCAACTTGCAATGCCACTCCCCAGCCCCCAAATGTGGGTCACCATTTCAGCTCTACTGAAACACAGACAGGAGATGCTTTCACTTTCATTTCAGTATCCTTAGTTAACCCATGTCGCAGTTCATATTTCCTTTTTTCTTAGCTCATTCCAAAACGGAATCATTATAACTTGCTAAATAAAAACCTCAAATCAAAGTAATGACACAATGTGGACTATAGCCTATAAAATGTTAAAAATCACTGTTGAACCCTAAACAGATTCTAGGTATAGCATGGTACTCGAGTACCACTCTAATATCACCTCACTATCTCCCATCTCTGTCCCAGGAACATGTATCTATTAATCTAGCAAGTAAGTGCATTCCAATACTGCAATTTTTCAAATAAAGGTCCTGAGGAGCAATTGACGATTCCAAGTTTGTTGAAATAAACTGAAGCACTATCCTCATTCCTGCTTGGCAAGCCTTCAAAAATTTCCCTGAGCAACTGTACCGGGAAATTGTTTATAGCCGACATTTCTGGTTTGAACTGTTGCACCGCATTGAGCGTTTACAGCAAAACCATTTGTCTTGTTGAATAAATATCATTCACAGCCAGATAACTTCAAGACCAGACATCCTGGCCCCATGTGCACTGTGGAAAGGAGCTCTGAAAACGACAGCACACCTTAACTCATCGCCCAGACGGCACTTACTGACAGCTGAGGACACCTGCCATTTCTTCAGGCCGTAAGAACGGTTTCCTGGATTAGTAGCAACAATGGCTGTTGGATCGTGTTGCAGATTCAAGTGAAAGCACCAAAAAAAAGCAGTTTAGTGGGTGAAATCAGACCTTCCGAAGCATATGGGGGTGGACGAGAGAAATGCGAGTCAATATACACAGTTTATGCTCAAGCCCCAAGCTAATTTGTCTACAAACATAAGTTTGCCTCCTCTTCACTGGTCCACCATCGCCTGCCATTCGGATTCAATCTTGCTGTTCAGTTCATTCATATCTGCAAATAAACTGGCACATGGAAGCAGAAATGCAATTGGCCTACATCTTGGCAATATGTTCACTGTTAAATAACAGTCTGAGTCAAACTGGGACGAAAAGAGGTTCCATCACTGTAAAATTTAATGTGTCTACTCTACTGATGAGATGCTGTTTCGAACCCACACAAGTGAGGTCAGTCCATTGGAAGCAAATTTAAGGGCTAAGGAGCGTCATTATGTCAAATGAGTCCATTTACCATCTAGCTACTGAACGTATGTTCGTCGTCTGAAAATAGTACCAGTAACTAGCAGAGAAAAAGGAAGGGAAAATCAAAATGCATGTCCCAGCGGCCAATGTGTCTTCAGCAGACCCAAATTCACAACAAAAGATCCAATATTGAGGAGAATGTGCGCGCACGCACACACACACACACACACATACACACATTTGTATATAAAAGCACACAAGTAAATAAATGCACGTGCACAAGTATGATCATGCACCGATAAATGAACAAACAAATAAGTATGCATGCACAGACAAGCATACACGCTCTTTAGATTAAACACACATAGTAGAACACAGAATACAAACAATTTAAGATGCCACATTGTGGTTTGTGAGGACGAGAGGAATGAAAGCAAAAATCTAAGAAATAATTCTGAGAGAACAGCCCAAGAGTCACCAATGGAAACCCAAAACAGCAAAGACCCTAAACCTCCCTACAAGATAGTGTAGTAAGCACTTAAGAATAATGGAATTTTATTGCTAACCATAACATCATGTATTACGCCAATAAGACTCGGAGGTAGATATCTCCTGTTCTATGAGACAAATGCATGTTTATTTTTATCAATTATGAGGCGATAGCAATTTTGAGCAGGACTGAATTGTGAATTCAAAGAAATTGCCTTGAAAGAAGGGGTACAAGAGAGCCCATACTAGTCCAGCTTCTTTCAGGTGCTTGACTGCATTCTTCCCCTGCCCAAAACAAGGGACTTAAGACTTGCAGAGGCACCATAAACCCTGCATACATTCTGGCTCTTGCAAGCGACCACCATACAAACCCAAGTCAAAGGTCTGCAAAAATCAGTAGCCACCCTCAGCTCATAGGTACACACATACAACCAACTAGGTTCATTTTAATTGGTCTCACAAAGCCAAAAGTCTTGCGTTTACATTCGGATAGTTATTAGCAGTCTTTCCCAAAAAACATTCACCAATAATGAAAAAGTGTGCTCGCACGCACACACGCAACATTTAAGTTGCACATATTAAGCCAAATTGTTCTTCTTGGCATCATTAACAAGTGAGTACGTTTTGCAGTCACACTCCACTTACTACTCTGCGGGTCATCTTTCTCCACCCGCCCCCAAAAAAGTAACATGTATCCAAATGGCACATTTAATGATGATCACTTGATTGAAACGGGAGTTCAAATTTTTTTTGATCTCCCATTTTAAACACAACAGTGCAGATAAAATTCTTGATATTTGAGATGGACGACCGCAGGACACTGAGCTATTGCCTGTCAATCATCTGGAGGTGTGGGCAACAATGCTCCCCCTCCACCCTTAACCCAACAAAAAAACACAATGCCGTGCCCTCTTCCCAAAGCTCGGATATCTTTCCCCTGAATTGTAGCGCCAACTTCTATTCCAGTTACAGGTTAAGATACCCTTGCTGCATTTCTTCACAGAACCACAGTCTGATCCCCTCCTTAATATCTGCGCTGAGTGAATACAATTGTATATAAATAAGGGAATGCGGATGCCATTCAATTAGAAGTAAACAAAATGAGACAGTGCCCTGCACATGTCCGACTGTGTGACAGTTCTGGAACCGCGCACAGAACGTACTGAACCTTTGAACAAATGACGGAAGCTAGAGTCTGTTCCACAAGACCAAGCGGAACATTGGCCACAGTAGACTCGATTCACCTTCGCACAAAAGGAGTTTAAGAGAACATGCATGTTCAAACACCGGAACGGATCCAATATGGACATCGCCGCACAGAAAGTAATGCATGTCACATGTGACAGCACAAAACACACTTCGGAAGGAAAATGTATAGGGAAGAAGCCGGGAGAACATGCCAGAGAACATTTACAGACAACCACTTACTCTGACTACACAATTTACATCGACCATATGGTACAAAAGAAACATAAGCTGCTTCAATACTGGGCAAGAAGAATATGAGTAATTGGTGCAGCGTAAATTCAAGACTCAGGTCCCCTTTGGCGCATGTAGAGCCTACACCCAAAATGGCAAAACTGAACAGGGATTCGGGGATCCACTTTGCACAAACAGAAAGTCCTGATTAATTAGCTAAATACTGCAAGCCCTTAACTGACGACTTGCAAAGCACACTCAAGCTTTTAACTAAAATAAATCAGTGCTCTTGCTACTGCCCATCTCCATCACCCCTAGCAGTCATATCCTTGGTTATGCGAGTGATTCGAGTACAGTACATGGCTAGATTTTTTCTCCATTACTGCGATGTAACACTAGGAAAAAACTGACGTGAAAAAGACAGGAATCGCACGTTTTTGTATGCACAACAACTGATGAGCATCTTATTCATAAGAGCTGTTAGCAATCGCTTTCCTGTTGCCTTAATCCATGATCGGGCAGTCATTTGCGATCCAAAGGCTTGGCACTTTGCAGGTGACAACAAGAAAGCTGCCATCGAGTTCCACGGACGCAAAAGGCATCGCACACCCCAGACAATCCAAATTTAGCGACAGATCAAATTATTTAAAATCTCAACTTGATACCGATGTCGATCGCTTTCACAGCCAATGCATTCGGGGTGTACGTCGCGATACTTACTTTCCAATAACCTCACATAACTCATAGACATCTTCGAACAGAACGTCGTCGTCGGCCATGGTCCAAAGGGAACGGGGAAATTATCCCCTAAAATCCTTTCAAAACGTTATTCTTGGAAGAAGCAGACGGAACACTGTCCTGGGTTTGTGTTGTTCGTTTGGGGAGGGGAGATCTTGGGCGAGTGGATCAGTTATTTTCCAAAATTGCAATGGGCGGAAAAATCCTTCCTTTCGGTTCTCCAAGAAAGCACCACCGGTAATTTCACCAGCTAACGCAAGTTAGCCAGCTTGTTAGCGACTCCGGTTCCCTTCGGCCCCACCTTCTCCTTCTCGACAGACTATATAATCTTCTGTTCCAAGTCACAGGCACGGCGAATTTCTACCATTAATCTCTCATTCCTACGTCTTCGTTGCCACTGGTGGCCAGCCTGCGAACACTACCCTGATGTAGCCAGCTGCTCGCTGGTAAAGTAGCCAGCTAGCTCGTGTAGCAATGCCACTAACACTTCTCCAACTAACGTTCCCGCTAGCTCGCTAGTTGGATTTGATAAATGTTAATTTGAAATAGGTGACGGTATTGTTACATTGATTGTCTTGCATTCAGTTGACTTTGCGTAATATCCCGTAAAACTAGAAACGATGTTCCACAGAGCCACTTAGGCGCTCACATTTGTACCGTCTTCACGCCCACACGCTTGATGCGCTCAGGTGCAGCTGCCAATAACGTAAAAAAATGGATCACATTAGCTAGCTAGCTATTCCCTTCATCAGTTTTCCGTTGCTCCAGATCTTCATCCCCTCCTCCGTCACTACGCCACTGTTCCTGCTTCCAGAAATGCCAGACTCCTCCCTCTCAAGGTTACGAAACTAGCATATTCGACGCCATAATGGCTCCATGGACTCCCTTCGGGCGCTCAATGGACAATGTGATAACCTGAGCCAAAATGACTGGTTACGGCTCGCTGATGAGTGCAGTTTCCCTATTTCTGGTGACAGAAACAGCAGCCACTCGAAATCCACCAATCCCCTATGTCAAAGGTACAAGACGCTCACGCGTTGATTATCCATATTTTATAAGCTGACGTCAACCTATTTCCACACGAGGTAATTATGTGCCTCTAGAAAACTGAAAACGAGTGGGCTGTCTGATATTTTGTTGGCTATTTAAAAATAAAAAGTTCACAGCACTCGAATATGCAACATAATCATCGTCCTCTGTCTCAGTTCTGCACGTGTTCTTTTGCCAGCGCTAAGCAGCTGGTTAACATTTTTTTCTGGAATATTTTAATTATAAATAAAGTTGTTTTGACCATGAGTCCCGGCCAGTGGTTCTCAAGCTCAGTCTAGGGGCATTCCTGTGTCTGTTGTTTTTTGTTCCAACCACGATTGCTACTGTGGGATTATAACGGGCAGTCAATTTGGCATGCATTGGTGCGTTTCGAGTTTAAAGGAGTTATTTGCTGTCTTAAGATTTATTTTGACTGAAATATCGATGTGTGCTATGAAAAATCAGAGACCCTTGATCAGAGATTTTTTTCCCCTACATTGCAATCAACTTTACGGAACAACATTCTAAACAGAACAAATTACACACGGAGAAAATCTGTAAACTCCAAATTCGGTTGCTGATCACAAGGGTATGGAGTTGTTTCAAAAAATTGTCAGAACTTATTAACATAAACATGATAAAAGCAGGTTTGACTATATCATTCGCTGCTTGCCTATTAGATCGCTAGTTTTGCGTCCTACTGTAGGCCTACACGGTTTCACCAATTCGGAACCTTACAATTCTTTAATTTGATTCGTTCAACTTTTCCCCCTCTTTTCATGCAATTGTTTGAAATTTCATCAAAATTGTGACAATGTGATTTATTCTTGATGAATAGGGTCTGAATAAAAAATTATTCCAACTTAATGGGCAACAGTATATCTGTGTTGGTCTCTCCATCTCTTCATCTATCTGTCTAAGCAGGACCTAATTCCAAACGCCGTGGACTGCTCCTATTTACAGGGCTGAATGCCAAGTTTTGCTCCATTTTGTTGTAATTTACTGTGTGTGCTATCAAATCGGTGCAGATTCAATATGTATTGGTGTTGGCATATCTATTGCAGTGGTATGTTTTTTATTGGGATGGCACTTAGGCTTATTGCTGTGGCAAGGTGTTGAGGATTATCTTGTTTGGAAGTTGTTGAGGAATATAAGTTTTTTTCACATATTACCTAATGTAATACTCATTAACTTAACACAACCTGAGGTATTGATCCTTTTTCAAAGGATATAACAAGGATATTCCTGCACATTGTTCATTGCTGCTGCAAATGCTTCATGAAGCAGGAGAAGCTGGAAGAGATAGTGTTGCAACATTCTTTGCATCCCCAAAAGTTCACGAGGAATAAAATATCTACTTGCATGTTTGTTTTTTTTTGCACATGACTAACCTCTCATAATGTTAATGACCTCATGACCAAATGCCTTCAACCTGCAGAGTATTCATTGCTTCGGGGAACCTTGTTGTTTTTCTGAGGAGCTTAGACACCTTCATCTGAAAATACTTTTTCTGACCAAATTCTTTCAGTTGTCTGTTGATTTGGCCATTGTGCCCTCCACCTGGGGCCCTGACTTTCCAAATCATTCTGGACCTCTTCCCTTTTCCAAATTATTGACCAAGCAGCATTAGTTAAGGAAGAAATTAATGGGACATGTTTTCAATTAAACCTAATTTATACTTTGTCGACTACAGCACAGTGTATAAGTAATATTGTGCACTCCAAGTTGACTCTGTAAGGTCTAACAAACCTTTCGTCAATTAAAATAAATGAAAGAAAGGACACTTTTATGTCAATCAGCGAGGTAAAGTCACAGGAAACACTGAATATCTAGAACAGTAATGATTGAAGTTTCAATAAGATTGTCTTGCAGTATTCTTGCACCGATTTGCTTGTTTTCATTACCCAGACACTGTTTTTCTGGCGCTTAATCAGACCCAAAAATCAGAATTGTTTAAACTGTTAACTGAAAATATAACATTTTCAAATGATCTAAAAAACACCAGTTGCTTTGATGTGTGAAAACTAACAAAACACTTTGGTAAACAGTTCCTAATATCTGAAATGGCTTGTTATACAAATCTTTTTTTTTTTTTTTTTCAAAAAATTTGGCATCTCCAATCCCACATGAATCTGGAATGCCCAATTCGTGAACTATCTACACACACTTGCTCGTATGCGACCCCATGTTGCCATCTCAGGAGAGCAAAGACAGTTCACTCTCCGCCGAAGCACACGCCTGTCGGCCATTGCTTCTTTGCACTCATTGCTCAAAGCTTTGCAAGTTCAGAACGAGGGTGGAGGATACCCAAACACGAACATGAGCTTAGAATCTTACTGACGAGCACCCAGCTGGCCAACAGGAGGTGCTTGAGCAACGAACAAAGCTACAAAATACTCTAATATCCCAACCCAGCAGTCCCACCCAATTCACTTCCCCGCAGTGCAAAGCCATTTGTGTGCTGCTCTGAAAAGGCTTGCGACCACTGCCGGCTGGTATGACCAGGGATTGAACCCACAACGTGGTGGTCGCTACTGCTCTGCAATGCGGCACCTTAACAGAGTTATGCAAATTCTGTCTTTCGTTCAAGATACTTGTATTCCAGTGTAAAAAAAAAAATGAATGAAAAACAAATCCAAGCAACCCAGCTGGTAATCAAAAACCTTCAACGTTTAAATGTTGAGAAACTGTCAGTTAAAGAAAAAACGTTATTTCCGTATCAAAATAACGTTGAAAATTAACTGGTTGAAGAAGCGTCAAAAAATTACCCCTGATTCAATGTGAAAATGTCAACTTTGAATCATTTGTATGTTGAGTGAATATAATGTCTTCAACCCTCACTGAGTTCTAACTTTTGTAAATATGTCCATTGAAGAGCAAACTTTATTTCAATATCCAAACAATGTTGACTGTTAACTGGTTGGACAAGTATAGATAAATTACTAATTGTTGAATCCTGAAATGTCACACCCAAGTAGCTCACCTGCTAGAGCAAATGCCACATACAGAAAGGCTGAGTCCTCGCTGCATCTCCCTGGGTTCAAATCTGACCTCAGGCCATTTGCTGCATGTCAAACCCCTGTATTTCCTGCCTCTCTCAACTGTGAATGTCTAATAATGAAATGCCATAACAAAATATTGAAATGTGATCCAATTTTAAAAATCAACACAAAAAATATTATTGATTCAACGCTGGCAAACTCGCTATTTTGAAAAATAAGATGATGAAACAATGTTGCAAGTTCAACATCGATTCACTTCTCAAAATCAAATAAAAATTCATGAATGATTCAACAATGGCACATGACATTGACTGAACATTAAAAAAACGTTCAAATACCAGCTGGGAAAATAAACATTTGGGTTGGTGCTGTTTGACGCATAATTATTTTTTTGACATAGCACTTTCCTGACAGGAAGCTGTAGCCGTGTAAAAATGCATACAAGCATAAGTATCTCAGTGTGTGTGTGTGTGTGTGTATGGTTTTTGATGGAGGCACCCTGAAATTGAGCTTTCCTGCAGAACTGCAAACCAGAGCTGGAAAGTCCTGACTGCTTCCAAGCTCTTCTCCATTCCCTCAGCTGTTTGGGGAGGAACAGATTACAGGCCTGCAGCGTCCACTGTAATCCTGCAACACTTCACTGGACATCATCAGTCACAGGCAGGAAGCAGGCCAGAGCTTTCATCCATTGAGAATCAGTTTTTCCTCGTCTGTAATCTAGCCTTATCTAAAGATGAAACGGCAAAGCTGATACCGATCCCCGCTCTCAGGACCAATTTTACTTGTTGAGCTCATCAAGGATAAGACTAGGGTATGGAGACGGAAACCTGATCCTAAATCAGCACTCATATGACAAAATGCTGTAAGAATATGAAAATGGTCACTAAATGTAGGAGTGCTGGCTTTGAATCAGATTTCTGGAAACCTGGTATTAATTACCCAGTATATCCATGTTACAAATGAAATAATAAAAGCCAGCGCTCTGGATGTAAATGGGAGTGCTTCTCCCATATTGCAATTATTTAAAACAGATGCCTAATTTGTAATAAAGTTACTGTGGTTAACAATAAATTATAATCCACCCATATTTTTGTTCACATCTGACGAGTAAAGGCCTATTAGTTTCAGTTTTCAGTGAACAAAGGCAAACAAATTTTAATTTTTATGCTGTGGAGAGATCCACAAAGCCTTTTCAACTCTAATAATTTCCCTGAGATGTGTTTCCAAAAAGAAAATCACAAACAGTTAGCTCGTTAGCTTTGAAATGATCAATAAATACTGTGGGTGGAGGATTCAGCTGGAACCTGGGACCTTGTGTAATGAGCCTTCTCCAAGAGATAAACCAAGCCCATCATTCTCCATCTGCGAGTGTGTGGTCATAGAGGAGTGCTTACCAGAGCAGGGAGACGTGTAGGAAACGAGTTTCAGGGAGGGAGAGAGGAAGAGGCAGTGAGGTAGAGAGATGGAAAGGATGGAGGAAGAGGGAAGGTGTTTATTTGATGAAAGATGGAGCAATGGAAAGAGAGAAAGGACTGGATTCAAGGGTTGAGAAAGGAAGTCAGTGAGAGTGAAGCAAGGTGCCTCAATGATGTTTTGGGAAAAGGGTCTTAAAAAAATGAAAAATGAATCCTAAAAGGCACAGATATCCAGAAGGCAATCTATAAGTGGGCTGCTTAAAAAGTGAAAATTACAATCAACACAGACAGCTGTCTCATAGATGCTATCATTCCAGCGAGACTGTCTGTATGGGGTCTTTCATATCCGTTCTTATTAACACTCAACTAACTGGAATAATACATAAGGTAACACTGAAGTATTGTTTTTTCGGCCTGCGTGTGACAGCTGGACTGAAATAAAGTCAGGGAAACATGCATTTCTCCACAAAAAAGCTGGCACATATTGTGTGCATGCATGCAAAAGTGCATGTACATTTATGCACAAAAAAGCTGCACAGGTTCAAATCCCCGGAATGTCCATTATTTTTATTTTTAAAGAGGATCTTTCAAGTTGTATGCATCTTTAACCATATATATCTCATTTGCAAACAACCTTCCTCTGTAGTCTTTAATCTTTCACTAAAGTATTGTAATAAGATAGTTCAGTGTTAGAAAAATAAGCAATAAAATAATGATAGAAATTTAATTTACAGCGGTATTTATACTTGTTAGAAATAATTCCACTCCAGTCCTTGAAGCCAGTCTTTTATAAAACGGTATAACAATTTTCTGCTGTCTTTTTAGTGCTGTGTATATTGTTCATTTTATGGTTGCAGTTCACTCTGATTGAACAACATTATTATTAGTGCCTTTTGGGGACAGTAAAGCATTCTCTTGAATCATAAAATCCATTTTAAAGCATAACAGCATTTCCCCCATCTCAACTGCCCCAAATCCTACTGCAGTAAATTAGATTTATAAATTAGCAAGAATGAAGCCCATTACTCTTGTAAAAACCTATATGAACAAATAAAACTTTGTCTCTTCCTGCAGGATTTTGCTGTAATTGTTTAAATTTTTAGGCAGAAAGAGCCTGACTTAAAAATTTAAACCATTACAGAAAATTGCTGAAAAGTCTTCTGCACTTACGTTCTCAGTATCACTCAAAGCTAATACAGCACTTCATTGCGACATACTCTTGAAGGAAGATAATATAAGATAAGATATACTTTATTGAACCCCGTGGGGTAATTTGTCCTCTGCATTTGACCCATCCTATAGTTAGGAGCAGTGGGCAGCCACAGAGCAGCGCCCGGGGACCAACTCCAGTTCTAAAGCCGGTTTCTTGGTCAGGGATACTGGTAGGAGTGTTCCTATGATGCATGTTTTGAAGGAAATTATAACTTCATCTGATTCTGACAATCTAGTGAGTCTACTTAGTCAGCTGATAAGTCTTCAGGAAGTTTTTTTTTTGTTGAGATTTTCTCTATAAAGAATAGAGAGAAATTCTCATGATTTTCTGTTTGCATTTGCAAAGGCCTAAATTTTGAAATTTTCAGGAAAACACTGAATTAAAGTAAAGGAACATGTTTGCAATGCACTGATGCTGATGCCTCATCTTCTCCACTCAGAATACAATTTTCTGCACATGCGCCATCACATTTTAAATTGGTACCACAGTGCAGATGTGGTAACCGAGGTCACTGATTAATGGCTTGCTCTGTGGAACTTATGCAGCTCAGTTTAGAGTCTGCATGGGTTTTTCCCCTCCATTCAGAGACATGCATGTTACTCTAACTTACCAAAAGGCATGAGTGTATGACTGAATATATGCATGGCCTTTTGAACCCCACTTGTATTATTCCTACATCTCACCCCAGTGAAGCGTTAAGGGGCAGTCTCCAGTCCCCTATGCCTCAGACTGGAGGCAAATGAATAGCCAGATGAATAATCAGAAGTTCAGTGTAACCAGCATAGGTGCTAGAGCCTCAGCCAGTGCCATTTATACACTAGTTACCACCATTAGAGACACAGCATCTATTCCCTGGGGCCTCTCAGTCCTGCCAATGGTCATAAACACAAGCCAGCCCTCTCTGAGTTTATTCAGTGATCCACAATGCAGTGTCCGTTCACAGTACAGCATCTCTTTGTGAACAATGAACATTGATGAAGATTAGTGGAAAGGCAGCCCCTTCAGAATAAGTTCCTGGGTATCCTCCAATAAACGCACTCAGATTAATCTATTTGTACAGTGTGTTCCAGCTACGCACTTCAGCGTAAATGAGATTCTGAGTTGTCAGAAAGGTACTGCCCCCCAGTGGTGACACCCTGGTAAGTCTCAGCCACCTCCCTAGCCTTCGCACTTCTGTCTGCATACAAGAAGATAGAGAAACGTTTGTCTCTGAATAAATCATTAATATCATTCCCTGTTATATTTGGGCGCAATAGAGGTGAAGCATGTCAGAAAGCAAGTCTTCATACAAAAGGCTACTGAAGAACAAGCAGGAAGTTGCATAACTGTAAAGATGATAATAAATCTCCCAAGAGTAATAGAAACTGACATCCCCTCAAGTGGAAATAAGCAATTTTGTTGTTGCATAATCCCTGATGTAGTTCATGAAGAATAAGTGCAACAGGCTAAAGCAGCAATTCATGTGCAGTTCTTCAACCCACATGTGACACCATATGTACTGTCAAAAAAAGATGAATTATTTCAGAATCATGAGCCTCATCTACAATCTCTTCAAAAAAAAAAAAGAGCCAAACCCAGAATAACAAAATGTGATGCCTGTCATGGTCTTCACAATATCTCATTGGTCAAAAACTTATCGAGGATAAAGGCACTTGCACTCCTGAGATCTTCTGTGCCACCATTAACTTGTTAGCCTTCACTGCAGTGAAATGTTAAGGAAAAAGCTGAAAAACTACTTCACTGTGAACCTAAGCTGTTTCACTGTTAACGGTCAATTAATGCTTTGAGATACAGGAGAACATTGCACAAAGGCTTGCTTCCCACGATTGAAAAGTTGTTTTCTAAAGAGTAAAAAAATCTGATTTTCTTTTCCAACTCTTCTTTCTGTAAAAAGCTGTCCACTAGTTTGCCCACAAGGTTTCAACATAAATTTAAAAAAATAGTCAGAGAAATCTAAATTAAGTAATCTATTCGTGTAAACGTATCTTATTTACTGATGGATGAATTGCAGTTAAAACTACATCAAACTTCACATTTTGCCATCGTTTGCCTGGCCCATTCTACCCCGCCCCCCCATGGGTGGACAGTACATGACAATTAAATAGTTGTACTTCCCATATCCAGACTACATTCAGACAAGCAGATGGGAATCAAACAACATTTCCTGACAGGTGCCTCCAGCAAAACATATTCAACCTTCAAAATTCTCAAAAAGTAACTGGGGGGAAAAATTATTGGTTGCTGCCTGGTTAACAGGATTAATCGGCTACCTCTGATGAATTTTGAAGAGTTCATCAGAGGGTCTTATTAAAGAGAATCCATTTGCAGGATCCTGTGACCACTGGGCGAAGGCAGCCACAATTAAGCATTCTAGCGGTAGAAGGAGAGTGTTTGAAGTCGCTCTCTGCCCTCCTCCAGCTGACCACACTGCGCTTGCCGTCTGAGGAGAGATAAGGTAACAGACACCGGAAAACGGCAGGTGCTGTGTCCTTGGGCGGCTGTCATTGGCAGCGCTGATTCACTGGGGAGGTGCTCATTGTAAGCACTGCAGTGGTTCACCACTGAAATCGTTCTATAACAGCATGGCTACTGAAGCCAAACCAGCAGCTGAGGAGCAAGGACTTTTTTTGAAAAATTAATTGATAAGAATTTAATTGGTAAGAACGAAAACGAGCATCGCCCATGTGGAGTTTTATTTATTTACTCATTTAACAGTATATGTCCTTGTCACACACAATGCTCCAGAGGTGGCATCAAAACGTCACGTCTGAGAAAGAGAATGTTATGAATGGCCTTCATGGCGTACTTTTCCAGGTAAATGATTCACATCTTTTTCACCCAATGACTTATTCACACAAACATGAGTGTTTACTAAAGACTAACACACACACACACACACACATGAATATTGCATGAACCAACACATTCTACCTCAGAGTACCTTTCTTTGTTGAAGTACAGCCAGGAATGGCACAGTAAAACCACACACCACTGCAAAGCAGAGACACTCTGGTGCCATCTGGCATGGCTCCGTTAAACGGCTTCACTACCTCGGGCCAATAAATTGAGAATTAAGACGAGACAGGGAAGAGGCAAGTCTATGGAGGGGCTCCCGACAGATTCTATAGACTGAACAGATGGCCCGCTTTATATGCCAAACATCGAGGGTTCTGTCTCCGCGTTATTGAAACATTTCAATTTGATGCATCTGATGGATATCCAAGAAGGAAAATGATCAAGCCCAATACTGTAGCAGTGGATGGGCTAAATGTTTTGTAATTAGCATTTCTAATTCCTGCTACCAGAATCTGAAGTCTTTAAGGAGCAGGGAGGACGGAAGGGGAGTTAGAATCAGGACCATCTGGTCTGTGTGGTTATGTACATATAATGAGAATGTACACTACGTGAGAGCAATTCATTTCAAGCTATTTTGCAGTATCTTTAAACAGCGTTAATTCTGCCTTAGACTGTGAATTGCTACATTTTTGTGAAATATTTTCATTTAATTCCAGCCATATCTTGCTGTCAAGCTTTGGAAATGTTCATTTTGATGCAAAAGACAGTTGCAAATCACCTTACTGGCAGAAAATATGCAGAAGCTCAACACATCATGAAGTACTTTGTCAAAATTCAAAAGAAGAACACTGAGACAAAGGTGTGTAGCCAGAGGATATCCATCAGTTACTGGTGACTTTGTTTCGTTTTTTGTGTTACCAACTTATCTTCTCCATGGGTTGTAATCTTGTGATGTCATTGGCCAAACCTTAGAAAGTATTTGGCCATTTTTTAAAACCTTTCAAACCTTTTTTCTAAACCTTTCATCCTGTAAATATATCATTTTTGCAACTTCAAGGTTAAAAGAAGGCCATAGTCACTCTAAAATCCCAGGGATTATTTGTTGCCAGGGTGATGAAACTTACGAGGTAAGCAAAGACCAACAACAGTTGTGGAAATGTGTTATTATGGGAGACATATTGGGTCGTATTCAGAAACGCCGCTCACACTCATCCTCCACTCACCATATCGTGAGTACGATTGAAATGTAACTGGAGTGTGAGAAAGAGATCGACCGGCCAATAACCGAGAGAGCGGTCCTACTCCTCGCCAGTTGCTATTCACAAACGCCACTCGAGCATAACTGACAGAAGTGGATACCAGAGGCAGTGCGTCGGCTGCAGCAAAGGGATGCGCTCAATCCTCACCCTTCAGTGCTGAATGACCTAAACCTGTAGCAGTCTATGTTTATGATAGAAAGTTTCTCAGAATAATTGGTAGAATGACAATCAATTTATTTTTTAATGGTATTGTTATACATTACTTTACAACATCATGAGCCGTTTCATTCGCACATAAATAAATGACGACACAAAATATCAGCATGTCTCCATAAATCCTGTGGTTGAGTGGCTCGCGAAAGATGTAAAACAGCCCGCGAGGCTCAATCAGCAACAAGCTGTGAAACTTGCCAAACATTGCCTTCTACATTCAGCAATTAAGGAGCGATCTGGGGTCAAATGAAAAAATGACACCAGGAAACAACTCAGAACTAATCTAAAGAGGGATATGTAATAACCACCAAAAAAGATACATTTTTCTGTTTATGCGGTTGCCATGGTAATTGAGCTAGCTCATTAAATATGCTGAAAACTTCTGGCACCAATTCCTCTTTAACTCTATGATAGAATTCAGTTTTTCTTTCATCATTAAAAGCCATAGCTTATCCAAATGCAATGACAGCCATTCTTTGCCCAATTTATCAGTTTTGTGATTTTGGGGCATTTTACTCAAATTTTGAAATAATATTGTGCAGAATCTGACGAATGCTCAAAATATTCAAAGTATGTCACAGATAGGCAAAATTTCCTTTGTCATTGCATTTCTAATGAAGTAAAGTACCTGCAGCCCAAATTTCATTGATCCTCAATGATAAATAAAGTTATGGCTGCCACAAACATGAGAAACGTGGAAAAAGTAATACCTTAGGAAATCAGTGGAAAATGCTTTAGACCGCATTGAAAAGTTGAGTCCAGTTTTTAATCCTTGTAGCAATTAGTGATTATTAAAGGTGGGTTATTTTAGAATATTTTTACTTTAAAAAAATTTTTTTGGAAAAATAATCAAATTTTGCCCAATTAAGCCCAGATCACCTCTTCAGAATGTAGAAAAGAATGGATTCTTGTGACTTACAGCTATATGAGCATCGCAGCCCAGTCCAGACGGCACCCCTTGAGTCAGTTGAGCGCAGAATTTTCCAACCCATGAGTAAAGAAAAGCATGAGAAATTTGAATCCATGAGAGTTGACAGGTATGCGTCATTAATGAAAACTGGCCACACCTGATAATGCTGAGAGTTTTCGAAGTTTCTGCAAGGGTAATTTAAATGAATTCTTGAAAACAGGGCAAGTATTATTAGTGCACATTCTAACTTTACAAATAGAACTGGCGACACATGATGGTCCTTGGGATTTTGGGAGTTAAAGTAAATTCAATTTTATGAAATTGATTATTTTATGATTGAAAACAGGTCATGTCCGATCGTTATTTTTAGGCAGTTGCTACGCAGAGCCAGCCCAAGCCTCCATGGAGCCCCTAACCAAATTTGATTTTGGGACCCTCTATTCCTACCAATAATATTGATTACTGATCATTAATACACCTATTATAACCTAACTATGCAGCTCTGGCAGTGTTGTTTACATTATCCTATTGTCAGCCTGACATGTCTTTACCAGGGCCATAGACCCATGGGACTGGAAAGCTTAAAAAAAATAAATAAAAAAAATCCAATAACAACATGATTCACACTTATCATACACTTTTTCCCATGACTGCTGAAGATGTTTGTGTATTTAGCACCCCCACACCTTCCCTATGCATTAGCTTTAAAGATAAGAACAATCACAATTCATTGTAGTGATGCAGTACTCCAGCAAGCAAGGCAGCTGGCTGTTTTTAAAGTCAATGCAATGAACTGGTGAAAATTTCTAAACAGACGCAATTTTCCATTTGCAAGCTTGCCCCAGCCAACTCATGTTACAACCATAAACTAACATTAACTTTGTTGACAGAAATAAAGCTGACCATGCTAAAATGGTAAGGATATGTTGCCAAAATGGTTGGTGAGAATTTCTTCTGACTTGGTTGCTCCAGTCCACTTCAACCATTAGCAAACAGAAACCCTGAGTGGCTAATCATAGGTAATCTTGTAGAAGGCACTTCATCTAGCTGACTTTGAGTAAAATGTATCTGCACCCATAACATCCTGTGCCATTTTCGCTGTTGGAAACATAGCTGGTTCGCAAGTGAGGATAACACTGTAGTGTCTGAGCTGCGTCTAAGGCATGGCCGCAGGCTGTCCACACCACAAATTCAAGCTGAAATAGCTTGTTGTTCTTCCAACTACGTTACTGCATTTTTCAAATGACAACGCTGGAGGGGGAAAAAGACAGATCTTGTGGCTGATGTCCAGAGATACACAAAAAATGGGAAAAAGAAAAAAACTACAAGCATTTTTCATACAATATCCTTAGCTTGAATGGAGATCAGGTAGAAAATCGTCAGTGTCCCTTTAAGTTTACAAGAGTAGGATGGGTTCCACTTTTGAGTCTGGTTCATATAAGGTTTCTTCAAACTTGTTCAGCCAGGGGCGATATGTATCCTGAAAAGCGTTAGTTATTTTGGTCAAGTAATTACCCGACTTCAGACTTCATGACTTGAATCCCTCCTCAGCCAAAGCTCTCTTGGCACCTCCAAATGCCTGCCAGGTCCTTCCAAATGCTCACCATTTTTGAAGACTTCCATTGATTTGAAAGGCTGATAGAAAGTGTAGGGCTCCAGTTGGCTCTAGCTGGAAGGTGAAAATCAGGTGCAGAGGAGACTGCGCAGAGGTGAAGCAGGCTTTGAGAGGACTAGTGCCAGGGAATCGATCCTGTGTTCACAGTAGACAGACTGTGACACTTATCCTGTGCATCATCTTCACTGCAGGCCTGGTGTAAATCTCTCCCTCTATCCCTTCATATGTCTCCATCACCTGAAAAAAATAACATTTCATACATGAACTACAACCCCAATTCTGAAATAATTGAGACAAATTGTGAATAAAATCAAAATGCAATGACTTTCAGATCACAGGAGCCAATAAGTTATTTACAACAGAACATAGATAACATTTCAGATGTTGAAACCCTAAAACTCAATCATGCAAAAATGAAGCCATTGTTGAGCTTGATCCAAAATCACCGCCGTGTTCTGTGGGCCAAGGCTCATTTAAAATGGACTGTAGCAAAGTGGCAAAGTGTCCTGTGACCAGACGAGTCCAAATTTGGCATTCTTGTTGGAAATCATGGGCGTCGTGTCCTCCGGGTTAAAGAGGAGAGAGACCATCCCTCCTGTTATCAGCGTTCAGTTCAAAAGCCGGCATCTCTGATGGTATGGGGATGCATGAGTGCATATGGTGTGGGTGTTATGTGCCCGTCTAGTGGTACGGAAACACAGTAACAAAAAGGGAGATTTAACGAGGCTCTCCCCAAAACAACAACGGCCAGAATGTACTTTTATGGTATTTATTAATAAAAATAACGTATAAAAATCGAGAAAAAAAAAGAAAAGACACGATGGCTTGAGCAGCAAAAAAAAAACAAACAATATCCGAAATAACTAAGGAAAAAGAGAAGGAAAAAAAAACTAGGCCCAAACAAAGCCTGACGCTAAGGCCACGCCAGCCTCTCCTGCTGGCCACCGGCACTGACGGCAAAAGGGTGACAGGGCGAGGTGTTGCAAGTGGTGAAGAGCGTGCGTAGCACCCCAGACCACAGGAACGGCACCCCTTATATTTGGTGGAGCACCCAACCAGTGGCAGGAGCGAAAATGGCAATCAGGTCCCCCCCCCAAAACGTCCTGGAACCACAATACAAAAGAGCAAGATACACCGGGACATAACAGTGGGACACTTGAATGTTTTAAAAAGCACCATGAATGCTGAAAGGTATATAAAGGATTTAGAGCAACATATGTTCCTCTCCAGACGACATCTATTCCAGAGAAGGCCTTGTGTATTTTAGCAGGACAATGCAAAACCACATACTGCAGCTATTACAACAGCATGGCTTCGTAGTAGAAGAGTCCATGTGCTGAACTGGCCTGCCTGCAGTCCTGATCTTTCACCCATTCAGAACATTTGGCACATAATTAAACTAAAAATCCTTCAAAGGAGACCCAAAATTCTCCAGCAGCTGGAAGCCTGTATTAAACAAGAGTGGGATCAAATTACAATGGCTAAACTCAAGAAACTTGTCTCCTCAATGCCCAGTTGCCTCCACTCTGTGTTAAAAAGAAGAGGGGATGCTATACTATGGTAAACAGGCCCCTGCCCCAACTTTTTTGAGACCTGTAGTAGCCATCAAATTAGAAATGAGCTCATTTGGTGGATAAAATTTTAAAATTTCTCAGTTTCAACATTTTAAATGTTATCTCTGTTCTATTGTGAATGAAATACTGGCTGGTGTGATTTGAAAGTCATTGCATTTTGATTTTATTCACAATTTACACTTTGTCTTAACTATTTCGAAATTTAATTAAATGGATTCAATTCTCCATGATCAGTGAGATATTTAAGATTGTTACCTCTCAGCAATGGGCATTCTCTGTTTCAGATCTCACGCTTCATCTATAGGACAAGCTTAATTTTTTTCTTTTCAACTCCAGTTGTAGTTATAAATTTAATACTGGAAAAAGAAATAAATAAGTGGAAAAGGCCACGATAAGTTAGAACTGAAGATATAGCCTGCTATACCTGCCAACACGTATAACATCAATTTTTATCTCGTCTATTCAGAGCGCTTTCATGGCTTTTGGCAAAAAAAGAGAGAATTATTCCACATTTTCCATTGCCTCTAAAATGGCAATTCCTGAAAGCTGGGCACAACTTGCAGCTGGGAGAGATAAATATAAAATCCCATCTATCTCACATAAAGTCCCTCTGAATTGTACTGACTGAGCTGTGATAAATAGCAGACAGTAAAGAAAGTACTGTAGAATTATTTGTGCTTACTTGAGTTTTTCTGTACATTTTCCAATATCCCAGTGCGTTGCTAAAGACAAAAACAGAAAGCAACAGCACAGAAAAATATTTGCTTACACTGGCTCACTGAAGTCCATGGGGGACAAACGCTTGCAACCTGCTCACTCCCCTTGATTTTTTTGGACTGACAAGATCTTCAAGCAGTCAAAGGTGTGAGGTAAACAACACTAAGAAATGGAGGACACTTATGAAAAATTAGTTATCCTATTGTAAATGGATGGTATTTTTGCCACCATAGTGAAGCATTACAATAGTCATACTATAGTTATTCAAACTACAGCAATAAAGTTGTGTGGACCATCATCATTTTATTGACTGTGGTAATATTGTAGTTATAATGTGATGGCTATTGTACTTCTCAAGTCATACTATGCAAACTATAGAAATACTATAGAGTTATGCCAAAAAATACTACAGTATTACAAAGGAATTACTATTGGATATTTTCATAAGGGGACCCATATGAAGTGTTCTGAAAACAAATCCTGGATGTCTGTCATTCGACTTCACTTGACCAAAGTCTAATTATTTACTTTCATTTTATTCTACACATGAAAAAGTTCCATTTTTATTTTACTGTTTATCAACTCCTCCATCCATCCGTCCATCCATCCAACCTTGAGAAGTGTCTCAATTTGATCAGCTGAGGGACAATATTGGGCCCTATGTGTCAGGTTTTGTCCATGCCTATCCAAGTCAAAAACAAGATGAAAGGCCTTGTGTTTCCACGGAAACAATGAGGTGACTGGTGCAGAAGCAGACAAAGTAATTGTCTCACTTCCCACTGAGACAACAGCACGAACCCAAAAACAGCTCACCGTCTGCATATCATCCACCTCCAGTTGGCACATTGGTTCAACATTATTTGGCTAGACTTTAAGCAGTTGAGGCAAGGTAGTCGATGCTTGATGTGAAGAATACTGGTCTCAGCAGCCTAGGACATGAAGACACAAACAGCAACAGAGAAGCCAATAACCTTTGACTGACGCTTTATGAAACTGATTAACACAATGAATTAGGTTCAAGGACTTAGAGTGAAGGAAACTTGTTTACTTACGTAGCAGCACTGATGTGAGAAAAATATCTTTCAAGCCTTTGCGATCCCTGAAAAACTCTTCTTCATTGTCTCTCGCTGATGTGTGGCTTTGCTTTGAGTCAGTTGAAAGGCTTTTGAGCAGCAGAAGCATTCTTCCTCACAATGATGTTTTCAGGGCAGCTTTCCAGAGCCAAACCTCTCGGCATAAGGTTTGCTCACACAAACTGTTCAATTAAAAACACAGCTGACAAGACGCATCAACAGATTGCGTCAACTTTTCCCCATTTATAAATCAAGTGATTGAGGTCTTTTGATGTGCACAAAACATTGGCCTCTTTGAAGAGGCCATTAAGACGTATGACCTTGTGTGCCAGAGTTTATGATACCAAACATTCAGATCTTCGGACAACATTTGATTAGGTACAACAGCACGAGACTGATGATTAGGATTTGATTGACTGAATCCTGCTATTGCTGAGCTGGCAGACAAATGTGTAGGGCAGTGGGTCCCCAGGATTGGAGCTGAGAAACACTGGTGTAAGCTATAGCTACATACCACCAGTGTCTGTACTTTTTTTTGTCTGTGCATGAGCAGTAGGGTTGGTAAGCCGTTCCTCCTCAGAAGTAAAAATGGTTCCCCTCCTTGAGGTGTGATGCAGGGCCTGAATTAAGAGTTGTTGATGTGTGTGCCTTCTGAATTTGCCATTTCAACTCAAAGGATCACAGGGTGCACATGTTTACTTTGATGGAAGAGACTGCTAATGCAGAGTACAATTGACCTGGTGTGGGCATGGGAAAGGGAACGGACTGAGGGAAGCCGTGGTTAATTTACCTTTATTTGATTAATTGCCTGATCTTTCTGCTTACTCTGCCTTTGTGTTCATTGCCTTAGTGGATTCCTGAAAGGTAAAATAATGTGCTGGTGAAAGAGGTCAACCTCCCCAGGCTCTCATTGTTCTTAGAAAATATTTAAGACTCGCTGTAAACTGAAACTGTTACCCATTAATCCTTAAGGCTCAATTAGTAGCATTCGCATTCCTGAAAGGTGCAGAAAATTTGTATAGTTTGCTGGTTACAGGACAGAGATTGAGCAAACAATAAAAGTGGATTTTCATGCAAACAATGGACCCCACCCAAACAGACCCTTGTTTTTCTCATGGCCACCAATTTCCCTGTAGTTAAGGGTTTCTTCCTTTATAGGCAGAGGTCATATCCCAGTCAGAAACCTTAGAGCAGCCTTTGCATATTAATAGAACATTTTCAGTGAAGTGAACCCGCGAGCAGGAGCCATCTGAAGTTTTCACATCCCCCATGCAGGGATTGCTTGCAGGCACACAGGGTGAAGATTTATTGATGCTCCTCTGCATTAATGCTTAATCAATATAAACAGAGTAGAGTTTTGTGTACAACATCATGAGCTTTACAAGAAATGAATTAGGGTGGCCCCATTTTACTGCTACAAATAATTTTTTTTCCTCTTGTGTGATGTACAGCCAAGAGAACAAACACATCCATTTCATTACCAGATGTTTGGATTTATTCCCCGCTGCTCTTGAGAGCAGATGCAACTCACAATGCAGAAAATTAGCTGATGGGTAAAATTCAAAGTGTTGTTAATTTTGGAAAAGTTTCACGTTATCCGTTTTCATAAATGGATATGTCAATGAGAGATGTGTGCTATAGTCAGTCTAAATGAGTGCTTAAATTTCAGTGTTTCTAATGGTGGAATAAGAAGTAAGCTGAAATTCTTTTTTTAGGGGCTGAATTTTTGGGCCATTTACCTAGAGCAGGGGTGTCAAACTGACCCATAAATGGGCCAAGAGGCTGCAGGTCTTCAATCCTACCAAGCAGAAGCTCACCTGAAAGCACTGATTTAATCAACTGATCTAGGCCTGCACAACTGATTAGTTGTATCAGGTGCGCTTCTGCATTGTTGGTGTGAAAACCTGCAGCCTCTTGGCCCGTTTACGGGTCAGTTTGACACCCCTGACCTAGAGCAAACCATTGAAATATAGGCTGCATTATCCATGCTGTATGCATATGTACATTGTGCTTCAGATCCCTCTTTTTCAGTATTGCCTTTGATGAATAGAACTTTGAGCTCTGGAATAGAAATCTTGTCCACTTTGCCATTTCAGCCTGATTGGCTTTTCATTAGCAGTGGGCCAGAGAACACTGTCCACTTAACCCCTTACCACTGCAGAAACATTTGCCAAAAAATGCCTATCCTTGGATATACCCAAAGTAAATTGAAAGCTGTTCTTGTTTTTAACTTCCCAGAGTGGCAAGGGGTAAATAATGAACAATGTATGGGATTTATGCTGTGGCCAATTACAAGGTTTATCTCACTGCAATACTCAGATCTCCACTTGAATCTCTGCACACCAGAGGGCCATCCAGAGCTGGATGGTGAACCCTTGTCGCAAGCTCCACAAGGGTACAATGGAGGTGATCTTCAGCCCTGCTCCCTCCACTGCTATTGATGACATCACCATTTACACTGAGGACAGCTCAGTGTCCTGTCAACCATTGCGAGGAACCTCTGAGTTATGAAGGAAAATAGATTGTCATCTGCTGAACATCACAAAAATTAGCTAAACATGCACATTCTGCTCGTATAATATCAAGAGAATTAGCCTCTCCTCACTGCCTGCTCAACCCAGCTCCTGGTCCAAACACTGGTACTTTCCTGCCAAGACAACTGGAACTCTCTTTTGGTTGGTCTTCTAGCACCTGCCATCAGACCTCTGTAACTCATCCAGAATGCAGCAACTCCCTTTCTCCCAAACCTCCACTGGCCAGTTGTTATGGCTTGGATCAAATTGAAAACACTGATGGTAGCATATCATGCTTTAAAGGATCAATTCCAGCTTATATTCAAAAGATCATTAAACCCTACATGCCTCAGAAGCCTCTCTGCTCTGTCACCTCTGGTCGCCTGGAACCTCCCTCTCTCTGCTTGTGCAATTACCCAACATGTTTGCAGTCTGTTCTGACCCCAACATGGATCCAGAATGATTGTTCTGTAGAGCTCAGAACAGCAGAGATGTTGGCTTTAAGTGTTTTTGACCGTCACCTCTTCAGGCAATATCACTCCCATTTCATTCTCCAGCCATTATTATTTGTTAGTCTACAGTGCCTTTGCTCATTCTGCTGAGATTACTTTACTGCCACAGTTTGCGCTACAGGTGTACAACGGGGTCCAAGTTGTATTTGGTCACCTCAAGCACTTGGGATTGCAACTTCCCTCTCGTTTTCAGCTCTTTCAGACTAGCTAAATGCACTTTGTGCTGTGATTCACTCCTGACATGAGAGCCTGCAAAATGCCTGTTATGTGATATAATGCAGTAAGTAACCCCTTGAACCCCTACAATAGTCCAGCAGAGACTATATATTCCTGAAGCTTCAAGAATACTTACAAGAAAGAATTATTTCCTAAGTAGATAGTGGGCTGACTGGATGAAACCTCGGTAAAACTCAGACTGAGCAGGGGAAGCCATCTGCCTTTCCGCTGCACAGTGACCAACGGGTCTATTGAGCCAATTTTTCAAATTTTGTGTGCTGAACAAGAAACACAATAAGGCACATACCCACCAAACGCTGAGGGAAAGCAATCACAGGGGAACTCTGGAGTTTAAAGCCCCTGCTGATAATGCTCATGCTGAGCAGATAAATAAGTGTACGGCAGGAGTTGATGCAAACAATTATACCCTCGTTGGGGGGATATCGGCTTCCAGCATCCTGGGAAAAGCAGCATGTTATCAACCCAGCGCAGCTCAGCATGTAGAACACTAAGGTACTCTAGAGAATGCCTCATATTGACGTGGCCCCTTCTTTGGTCAAAAAAGTTGACTACACTTGCAAAAGCGCGGTGCTAGTCAAGCATCCAATACAACCAGATGCGGCGTCAGGGTATGCAGTGCCTTTTAACTCCTGAACCAGAAAAACAAGCAAGCAATTTATTCACTGAATAACCACAGCCAATATGTAGCCTATTATGATCAAACCCAGTGGGAGCACAGAATCGATATTTAAAAATAATAAAATGTAAAATCAAACGCAGGAGCCACATGCAGATGACGGACAAGCTGTGACAGGGCGTCCTTGATTAAGAGAAGGTAGGAATTTTCAATTACATGAATCAGGAGGATTATCAGACAACGGTTGGAGGAGAGGCAGGAGAAAACAGGAACATTGATGGTCAGGCTGGGCGAAGTAGAAGGGACTGGTCCCAAGTCATGAGCTGGGGTGTCAAGCCGAATCGATAACGGCACAGTGGACAGATGCATATGGAAAACAGTTTTATCTTTGATTCCACCATTGATACTGGTCGTGAATAAATTGTTACGAGTAAAAAATAATTACTTTTTAGCTAAAAAAAAATTCTATTTTTACTAGTAACAACGAGAAATCAAGTTATCTATAATTCACTTGTTACTTGTAACAGCGGACAGACATTGTGCTACGGAGGAAGTGATTAAAATTTGAAGATCCGACTTGTCCGGTTCATATTCTTGATCCAGGATCCAAAAGAATTTCTATGTGCTTATAGGCAGCATCAAGCTCTGGTGTCATGTGACACTAACACCAATATCAGCCATCAGATTACTTAATTGTACAAATGCTAGGTGAAATCCGAATTCAACTTCCTCTACCAACGGATTTTGCAATAATGGAGGTTGTGTGTTCATGCGCTGTCAGAGTGCCCTCTAGATTTTTTTGAGAGAGGAAAGTACCAAAAAATGTATTTAATTCCATGAAAAAAAAAAATTGTCTGATGCCCGTTTACCCAGAGTGGCATGTAAAAATATTTCCCTGATGCTTAAATTATTAAAATGCCTTTGCAGTTGTTGTCAGCATTTTCTTTATCAATCACATGATCATATTATCCTCTTCAAATAGCATTGATTTTACCATTCTGCTTTGCTTGAGGAAATTTAAGAATTACAAATTATTTTTTGGATTGCAGAATTTTAGTCGCTGACGGCTCTTCTCAATGTCGCAATAAGGTACTGCCACTAGAATGCAACATGGAGTTAAATTCTCGACTGTTACAATTTCACTCCAGGTACTGTCAGAACGCAACCAAGCAGAAAAAACATAATTTTCATTGTTTTATCTCCTCATGTAACATGCATAAATTTGTCAATATTCCCATTTCATCTCTTCGTTATTTTGTTAAACAAACTAGCAATATGAATACAACCTCACAAATTGCTGAAACATCTTGATTCTTGCAGTCATTCTGATGCAAATTTGCTGTGGCTGACTGAAGACTTTGCCTTTGTTTTTAACTTTCACATTATTTGCCATGAAAAATATCAGCTATATGGCAGGAATTATCTTGCCTTAAGTGTTTTCCTAAATTGTTTCCCCGCAATCCAGTGTCTGGGTCAGTTTCCAGCAGCCTCCCTGAATAGATTCATTATGGTCTTGTCTGGTTCTGGTTCCCCTCTCGTGTCTTGGTATGTTTTGCACATAGACTGTATAAAAAGATGGACGAAGCACCCGTGGCGTCACCCATTGGTTTCAGTGCACCATTTCGGACGCCTCGATTTTGGCAATTTGAACAGCGCCATTTTGTAATTTTGTGATTCCTATTGGACAAGAGTGTGAACTGAAGATCCAGGGAGAGGTGAGGGATGGATCTATGGGTGGATGTGACCGTATCAGAGGATAGCCACGCCCCTAAAGCATATCTGGCTTCATCCATTAATCTAGTCTATTTGGGACCATAATTTACAAAAATGAACATCATGATATACCAAAGGAGACTTAAAACTTGAGCTAGACACCATAAAATAATGTGGAAAATGATTATTACCTCCGCCAAGGAGGTTTTGTTTTCGGCAGCGTTTGTCTGTTTGTTTGTTTGTTTGTTTGTTAATTAGCAAGGTAACTCAGAAAGTAACACACCGATTTTGATGAAATTTTCAGAGAGGGTGGGTATTAAGTCAAGGAACAGGTGATTACATTTTGGCATATCTAGGCCAAAGTTCAGCTGAGATATATGCCAAAGTTCAAGATTTCAAGTCTTTCCAATGGGCCGGAGTTCCAATCGCCGTCCGTGCTTTTGGGTTTTGCTGCCCCCTGGCGGATGTCTGCACTCTCTGAGTGCTTTTCTAGTTGAAATAATAAATCAGATGAGAAAGTAGGATCATTTTCTCATAGACTTCCTTAGTATTGAACTTCTTTCTGCAACCACTGCTGTCTCTATCTACTGGCCATTAAATAAATGAAATTTTTAGAGATTTAAATTGGCTTCACTTTTCAGACTCGGGTGCTGCATCCATCTTTATGCCTTCTAAGGTTTTGCACGTACAGTGCCCTCAATAATTATTGGCACCCCCGGTTAAGATGTGTTAAAAGCCTTAAAATAAATTCTACTTTTATTGCAGAAGCATGCTCTCACACTGAAAATTGTAGAAAAATGTAACCTTCAACTCAAGTGAATTTTAAGGGGAAAAAAATCCCTGACTAAGAAATTATTATTTTTCATAAAATCAGCTGTTCCACAATTATTGGCACCCCTAACAATTCCTAGGAAATAAATGTAATTGAAGTATTTCTGTCATTTCTACAGTAATTTACAAAGTTGAGTATCTAGGAACATTTAATTAGTAATTCATCACCTGTTTCCCTGGGGTATAAATATAACATGACACAGAGGCCATTTCTTTTATCTACTCTTCAACATGGGAAAGACAAAGGAACACACGATTCATGTATGGCAGATGTGTGTCGACCTTCACAAGTCAGGCAATGGCTACAAGAAAATAGCCACTCGCCTGCACCTGCCCATACCTACTGTCAGAGGAATCATTAAGAAGTTTAAAACAACTGGAACAGTGATAAACAAGCCTGGACGAGGACGAGAGGTAATTTTGCCACCACGCACAGTGGGGAGGATGGTAAGAGGGGAGGATCGCTAAGCGGTACTGGGACTTCAACTGGGGCCGTGTGCTTTGGTCAGATGAGACCAAGATAGAGCTTTTTGGCAACAAAAACTCTAAGTGGGTCTGGCGGAACACAAAAGATGAGTATGCCGAAAAGCACCTCATGCCCACTGTGAAGTATGGGGGAGGATTGGTGATGCTGTGGGCCTGTTTCTCTTCCAGAGGCCCTAGTAACCTTGTTAGGGTGCATGGCATCATGAACGCTTTGAAATACCGAGACATTATAAATCAAAATCTGGTGGCCTCTGCCCAAAAGCTAAAGATGGGTTATCGCTGGCTCTTTCAGAAAGATAATGACCCTTAACATGTGGCCAAATCTACACAGAAATGGTTCACCAGACACAGAATTGAGCTCCTCCCATGGCCATTTCAGTCCCCAGACCTCAACCCCATTGAAAACCTGTGCAGTGAGCTTAAGAGGGGAGTGCAGAGGAGAGGACCCAGGTCGCTGGATGATTTAGAGAGATTGTGCAAAGAGGAATGGTCAAAGACCCCTCTTTCTGTATTCTCCCATCATGTGAAACATTATAGGAGAAGATAAGGTGCCGTTTTGTTGGCCAAAGGGGGTTGTACAAAGTATTAACATCAGGGGTGCTAATAATTGTGGCACACTTGATTTGATGTAAAAGAATTATTTCTTAATGTGGGATTGTTTTCCCACTGAATAAATGCACTTGAATTAAAGGTTGGATTTTCCTCTTTTTTTCATTGTGGTCCTATATTATTTTGAAAAAAACTGAATTTATTAGAAGCGAAAGAACACCTCTTATCCAGGGGTGCCAATAATTATTGAGGACACTTTATTTTCATTTCCTTATTGTGTGATGTGGCGTGTATATAAGTTGCTGGTCTGGGCTCTCCCCTTGCTGGATTGTTCTGACCTATGCCTATTTTACGAACCTTTCACTCTCCCTGCCTTCAAAAATAACTTAATAAGAGACTAGTTATAAGGGACACTCTCTCCTTGTTTGCCAGCGGTCTACAGAACAATGATCGCTCTTGGCATTCTTTAGCCCTTGGGTCCCAGTGTTTGCACAGTCCAGTAGGCTTTGCCATTTGGATTGACCTCTCGGTATTGACTGTGGACTGACTACTGGCCACAGCTAGCCCAATCCCCCTGACCCTGATCATTGATCACTTCTCCTGGACCAAATTCAACTTTGCTAATGCCTAACTCTGACCGTTCAGTTTGTTTTCCCCCATTTGTGCCAGCTGAGTACCCTCTTAAACATCATAAAGGCTCCTTCCGGATCTGCGCCAAGCTCCTTTCTTAAACACCATCACAGGAATAAAAAAAGACCACCTTTAAAAAAAATCACAACTGTCATTTTTGTTTTGTAACAGGCCAGTGGCGTGCAATGCTATGCCAGAATAATCTCTTGCAGCAGAGTCACAATAACCAAAGTTGATCATGTCATGGTGTTGGACTGCAGGCCCTTCCCCCTGCTGCATTCTTCGCCTCCACCTTAACGAGCCACACCTGTTGCTCGTTAAGGTGGAGGTGAAGTGTTAGTATTTAAGGGTTGGCTGCATCTTACTTCGGTGCTGCAGTATTCTGAGTTTGTGCCTAGAGCCCTGGCTGTTTCTAGAGTGCTGCTGCTCCCCTCCGGTAATGTTTTATTCTTGTGAGTTAAATTAAAGATTTTACATTTTTACTCAGCCTGTGCGTTTGGGTCCCTAAACCTGCTTATGGGTACACGGTCCCTGTGCCCGCCGGCTTCATGCCTTCTGCCGGCAGGGGCTAAACCATGACAGATCAGTTCTGATGCGATATTTTAAGCAGTGCCATTCACAATATTCAAACTGCAATAAGCCCAAATAAACCTTTTTTAATTCTTCTGGAACATAACCAATAACAGTAAAACTTGACTGAATTTAATTGAAATTAACTATTGGCTTCTTTTATGCTGGATTGACAATGACGACATAGTAGGTGAATCATTGTGGTGGCCCATTTCAAGTTTTTTGCAATAAATTGGGCCATTTATTGCCCACGTAAGATTATTTTGCTCATTTAAAAAGTAATTGTACAATCAGTGAGCATCATCAGTTGTGGCAGAGCAACAAGTGAAAAAGATATGGCCCTGCCCTCAATTATTCAAGCGACTCATCATTTCTCCTCCATTTACCTAGCCAGAAAATCATTATTAATTAGCTTCCTTGGTTACGGCATGAAAAATGGGTGTCATCGTAACTGACCAGAGAAAAATGTGGTGAATAATTTGACATAGCTTGAGATGAAAGAGATTGAAAAGGATGAAGAACCACCATGGCAGTAGTCAAATCAAATCTTAACCTTACTTCAACACAATCACATTTCTGGCTGTGAACTACAGAGTGAAATGAGCTTTTATCATGAAGATTGTGATGGTCCATACTAATGGAGTGCTGGACAGAGATAGACATTTAGCACTTTAGTCAGTTGGGAATTAATACATTTCACAAGTATGGTTAACAATGAATCCAAGCATAGAAACCACAGGGAGTGGAGAAATGATTGATAACTCCACTTTTTCTGAGTCGAATAAGTTCTCAGCTCCTGGATATTCTTTCAGATGCAAAGGTCTGACACCTACACGTGTTTGTGCTTTGCATGTCTTGGTTCAGACCATGAGGCTGGCACAGATATCAAGAGTTTAAGGACGATCCTCTGGGCCCTCAGATCCTCAGCCCTGTCAGGGTAGAATAGAGTTTTCAAATGCCAGTTGGATACCATTTCAAAATTGTGAACAATTTGATTGAAATTTTCCTTATTTGCGTTAAAGCTGTTTCGGAAGTAAAACATAGAGCTCTATCCTGAGACAAAGACAAACTGTTCGCGAAACAAAAATTTAAATGGCCATCTATACTGCTTCGGCGCTATTCTCTCGAGGCTGAGACAACACTTCCTACAGCATGGGAAGGGGCATGACCTGGGCTGGCGTCAGGCAATAAGAATTGCATTTGGGGTAATGAGGTTAAGACACTTTATCAGCGGCAAACTGTGAGTCTTCATCTTCAGTCACATGACACAATCAAATTGGGACTTTTAATCAGGTATGCACCGTCATTTCTGGTGTATTTCAACCAAAAATATCATTTCATCACAAAAAATTCTTCTCCGTTCACAGCATCTCATCAAAGTGGGCTGTGATTTTCCCCGTTTAAAAAAAATCCCACCTTTAAGATGTGATAAAAGACTTTTCTCAGGCTGACATCAGTGAGCAGGAACCCCTCCCTCCCCTCCCTCCTGCTTCCATAAGGTAAGGGTGCATCAGTCAGAACATTTCCGTGTCCTTCAACATCAACTCGAAGTGAAATGCTCGGATGCCTGGAGATGAATATTCGCCTACCAATCAAATTGTGTATCACAGATAAGCCGAACGAGTCGAACTGAGAAGGAAATAGTACCAACTTCTCCAACTCAGCCCACCTCCAATTCTGGATACACTCCTCTTCATACACTTCATCCCTCAAATAAATGTTTTATTTTTGGAAATACATCAAATATACAAAAGATACTCTGCCAACTTCCATTGCCCTGTGTCTAAATTTCCCGGCGAAAGAAGTAAGTGAATGCCATAACCAGTACTTTGATGTGATATTATCAGTGATATAATGAATAATTCTGCTGTTTTGCTCTCATATTTAAGTAATTTCAGACAAAAGGCACCAGCTTGCAACATCTTTAAACTCAATTCCCTCCCTAAGTGTTACAAAAGGATTTAGGTGAAAGCCTTTGGCCACATTTTGATTACTGCAACATATACCACTGTGTAAATTTGCTGGTGATGCAAACAAGTCCATAAGTAATGAATGAATTTTAATCCAATTTTTTTGCGCAAGTGCAACACCTGTTTAACAGATGGAGACTGTTTACTCCCAAGAGGTGGGCTGGCAGAAATCAACAGGCTTGACATGAATGCCTTCCCTATTAATATGTGCACGACCAATGGGGAGTATTTATGAATTGTTCATATTTGAGATTTTGATCTCAATATTAGTCTGACCCCATTTCTGAAAAATTGGGATGGTATGGAAAATGCAAAAAATGAAAGAAAGCAGAGATTGGAAAATCATGTTTGACCTGTAAACTGTGCAAGAAAACATATTGCAGGTTCAAAGTTTTATTTATTTATTTATTTTGGAAATACAGTCCCCTCCACTAATACTGGCACCGCTGCAAATTCAAACGAAAAAATTTATAAAAATGTGAAATGTGGTTGATATAAATCTTGCCATTCTTTCATCAAAAATAACAAAAATCAAACCCTTAATTTAAAGAAAAAGATCAAAGGAAAAAGTAATTCTTTTCTCAAAATATTTTCCCGAAAACGTGTGCCACAATCACCAGCATCTCTGGCACCTCTACAAAGTCTTAGAAGGCAACAAGCCTATTCATACTTAACTTCTTTAAGTCCACCATATAGGAACAATTAAATGGTTACCCATGACTTCCTGTTTACCTAGGGTATGAGGTGACAAACAGGCCAGTTTCCCATAACATCCGCATCTAAGACCTCGCAAAACAGCTGGATGGGTGACAGAAACTGGTCACGTAATGGAAATTAGAAAACAACTTTAAAAAAAATGGCTAAAATGTCAAAATTCTAAATGTGACTTCAAAGACAATATATTAGATGTTTCCGGCACATGGTAATCTTAGAAAAAAAAAATGTGTGAAAGAGGATGTGTGCCTACTTTGAGTGCACACCTCATGAGGAAGATGGTAAAATAAACGAGCAAAAACATTGTTGGAGAATTGCACAAATTCATTGTCTCAGGGTCAGAAAGTCTCTAAAACTACAGTCAGATGGTCTCCACAAGATTAAAAGATGTTTGGGAAGGTTGCCAGCAGCACTGTACTGCGGGTTAAACGCACGTAAATGCCATTTTATGTACCTTTTAACACAACATTGCGTTAACTCACCCTTATAAGTGGTTTATGCACTTGTTATTGCGCAACTTTTAACAGTTTGAGTCACATTCAAAAATGGGGTCTGTTCCATGTGTGCTAAAAAAAGATAAAATCAAATAAATCGCATAGACATTGGTCTGAGAGTTGCAGAGCCTAAAGCATGGACACAGTGACGTGGAGGTAACTTGTTTCTGTTTGACAATAGGGTAATATTAAGTGTTACCATGTTTCACGTAACTAATGGGTCAGTGTGGTGTTGTGATGTTAGGTAGGGGAGGCCGCGTCAAGTTGTTACACATCCATGTTTTTACATTCTAAATAGTTCCAATAATAAAACACAGACGGTGCTCTAATTTTTTCTGTTGCTCCGCGAAGGTGACCCGTGTCTTTATTTGACAGAAGGACGTACGTCGACAGTCGCAGGTTAGTGTTCCAGAAAAAGGCTTGAAAAAGTAACTTTCTTGGTGTTTTGGAGATTTCGATAAACATCAAGTGTAACTGATACATTCCCGAGATTTTCTGGATTATGAGTCAGGAAGACATTAGCCACTGTGTTATGACACACCCATGTAAATATTGCACTGGAACATTTCAAAATGTCAGGACAATGGCGAAGGGTTGCTGATGGACTAGTCGATACGCCCAAGTTGTTACAGTAAGAACTTGCCCCAAAACCTGTAAAAATTGGACAAGATCAAATTACCTCACTAAATGACTTTCTACCTTTTTTTTATTTCAGAAAGATGCTTCAGAATTACAAACGAATTAAGAAACGTGGCAAATGCCATTAGAGAATGACTCGAGGTTCCTAACTGTAGCTTCGTGGGATATTAGTAGTAAGGCATCCCCCTTTAACTTGCCTACTTAAGTGGTAAACATGTCTCACTTAAGCAAATTCTTAGTGTAACAAAATGCCCCACAACCTGTGACAAAATATCCTTCCTGTAACAAACTACCCCATGTATGGGGTAGTTTGTTACAGGTGACAAGAGTCTATGTTTTCCTCACCAGCATTACGCATGCGCAGAATACAGGGTCATGTCATGTAGTCTAATAAACCGTCTATCTTTACAGTGCATATTGATAACAAAAACCTGATAATGCCAATTCTACAGCCGTTAAAAGAAAAAGTGTAACAACTAGACCCGGTCTCATCTATAGTGGCGGGAGTTGTTACCTGGAGCTGGTGTGTATAAGCTATAGGAAACCGTCTCGTCCTCACAGTATATTAGCGTCGCAGCAGCAACTGTAGCGACAGTTTGCTGTCCACTACCTAACTGACATTAGTTAGCTACCTCCATTACTTGCTGTGTCGCTCTATCTTATTTTATCTAAGAAAAAGATTGCTCGCTTGCACTGTAGGATTAGTTGGATTGATGCACAAGTCTAAATGCTACGCTAGCTGGCTAATTAAAGCTGTCACCGTGCTTGTTTGTATTTGCTACAAACCTACCATCCTCTGGTTGGTCACCGTCCTCAGTTTTCTCTCTGTTGTGTTTTGCATACTGACTTTATGTGCTTGCATTTCGTTTTTTTTTTTTTCCAGATCAGTTAGGACAAAGGCTAGGACGTTTCCCTGGCAATGCGCTTACATAAATTTGAGGGGGCAAAGCAGCTAGTGGTTTTAACAAGACAGATTGTTGGCTAATTACTCAGCCATAATTATTTATACCCCTTCTAAGTTTCCCTCACCAGTACACCAAACAAACAACTATAATAATTATATTATGTGATATATAGGGATATATGGAATTATTAATAATAATAATAATAATAATAATAATAATATTCATGTTGTTGTTGTTGTTATATTAATTGGGATATATGATTTTGTTTGTTATTTCAGTCTCATATATAGTTTTGTTCATGGGCGAATGTAATTTCCAGTGGGACCAGGTTCTATGTTTAGTTGAAACCAAATGGAGCTCTTTGGCAGTAAACCTCTGCGACGGATTTGGTGTGGAATTGCCATTTTGTAAGGAACCAGATCGTCTTTTTGAAGTATGGTGGTAAATGTTTTATGTTTGTTTTGGGATTGTTTTTCTTCCAAAGGACCTAGACAGCTTGTTAGTATTCATAGTATCATGAATTTCATTAAGTGTCAGCAGAAATTTAATGAAAACCCAACGGGCTCTGCCAGACAGCTAAAATTTGGCAGTGGTCGGTTTATTCAAGTGGACAGTGATCGGAAGCATGCATAGATATCAACACTAAAACGATAAATTGACCAAAAAAAATAAATCACTCAGGGTGTAGTCATGGCCATTCAATTCCCTAGACTCAAACCCTATAGAAAACCAGTGAGACCAGTTAAAATGGAGAATCCATCAAGGTGGACCTAGGAATACGAGGGACCTGGAGGGATTCTGTGGGCAAGATTGGTCTCAGAACCCTTGACATATCATGCATTAAAGGCGAAGCCTCAGAGCTGTTTTTAAAAAAAATTTTTTTTGGTGGTGGTTGGCTGCAGATAGTACGAAATGAAGGGGATCTGATGAAGTGTTACACATTTTAGAGAAAGTATTTACGACATGATAATTTTTTTTCAATAACTTTTTTGATTACAAGCAATATTTTTGTTAATATTTTGAATGTAATATGGGGATAAATAACAGATTCATCACAATTTTCTAAAAAGATGGCAATATTAGTTGAAGGATCTGTACAAGTGCATTCTGAATATAATGCCTGAAACATGTTCCAAAAAAGTTGGGACGAGGACAGTGTCAGACTTAGACAGTGCTGAAATAATAAAAAAGGGTGTATAGGTGTCAAACAGGAATGTAATCTTGCTTGGATAAAAGAGGAATATCTGAGAAAGGCTCACTGGTTAACAGGCAATGAGTGGTCACAAGCCCACCACATTGCAAAAACCTGCATTTCAATGATCCAGCATTTTGAAAACAGCATAAAAGTGAAAAATGAAAAGTTTCATTTGTTGTTTTATTTTTCACGAGTGAAAAATATGTTTCAAAGGGCTGGAGTGTGTTTGCTTGGTGAAACCAAAAGCTGGAGGGGGAGGAGCTGCAGACCAGAGTGCTGTTTGCAGCCCCTATCCAAATAGTAGAGAAAACAAAGAGGTAATAAAAACCAACTGCTCACAGGGCAAAGAAAACTGATAAGCTATCATGACAAAACTCTAAAAAGCACTCTGAGGAACACTACTACTGGTGCAAGGTTACTGCTCAAACACAGAAACAAAATTCAGTTAAAAAAAAAACTCTCGCACACAGAGATATACTGGAGAGTAGAAAATAAGCACAAAAACAAAACGAAGAATCTTCACTGACAGAAGAGCCTGCAACCCGTTAATAGGATGGGACACTATTCAAAGAACGTGTCCCGGTGAATTCCACTAGTGGTTTAAAAAGTTTATGTTGCATTTGTCCTGCGGTGCTTTCTCCCACATCTCAGAGGTTGCGCCCCAGGACCGTGGACAACACCTGGGAGCATGATAGGAAAGGTTATGTGACGCAGTGGTAAAAACATCCTCGTCCCAATTTTTCTGGAAAGCGTTGAAAGCACAAGATCGATAATAAGTGTTAATTTCTGGTTTGCAATGATGAAGTGAAGAAAAAACATGAAATATCATGTATTTGCACCATTTTGAATTTAATACAAGTCAAGAATGATTCACAAGTCATTATCTTTTAATCTGAATTTTCCTTCTTTTTTAACAGGGTTTAACAGTTTTGTCTCTGTATTTCATTCACCATATGGGATTCCCTAAGAATTCAAAATGAAGCACAAGGCAAAATTCTGCTCAAACACAATACAGTTGTTATGCAACTTTGATGGTGTTACGAGCATTTATTTCATTGAAAAAGGGATCACACTTGTGTTGTAAGAGGACTCTGCACCTTTTCTGACACGTTAGATCCTTCATTTATTCGCACCTCTGTGCTTGATCATTGCCACAGTAATAAAAAAAAGCCCTTTCACCCAGATTCCTATCTGTCTCTCAATTTTGCCATACAGTTCTGAAGGCAGAGAAATGCAGAGCACATATAGAACATGTTCTCATACTGCACTTTTCATTTTTCATTTTTCAATTGCTCGTATGTTCTTGTCAAACTTAAAGATAATGATATGCACGGTAAACATTTCAGTCACATTAAGTTCTGTATTGTTTTACAAGAGCCCACCAAAGCTGAAATACACTCTGTAAGAATGAAAGGTGCTCAATTAGAGTTGATTTTTAACAAATTTCCCACAATTTTTTTTGTTCTGTTTGTGTGTGAGATCCGTTTGCGTTACCATCAGTGGTTTCCAGTGCATCTAAGCTCCAAGCTTCATCAAGGGCTCTAAAACCAGATTGTTCCCTACGTGATTTTTGGCTATCAAAATGGATTATATGTCAAGAACTGAACTGTTTTAGTCACTCGGGGGGATGAAATGTCACGATATTCCTGTGCCAAAGACAATGGCAAGGTAATGCATAAATCAGGAAGTTGAGTTATTCTTCACCTTCATGAAATGTTAGATTTGCTGTTTTTTTTTACCCCCATCAAAAAATAAAATTATACCAGATATTCTACAATGATTGGAGGGTATAGGATGTTCGGCAAATAATACTTGAGCTTTTCCATGCATGATTTTTTTGCCCAAAAATCCCACCTCACAAAAGTAATTAGTAATCCTATTTCCATTTTTGGAGCCAGAACAGTAACTCTGGACCATATGCTCAGTGCAATTGTTTTTTTGAAAGCATTAGAGAATAATTAAAGCTCAACATTTGGGTGTGAAATTACACAACCACTCCCAGGAAATCAGGCTGACTATTAGAAATGAACCGTGCAGGCAGGCACTCTGGTGCCTAGAGCTGGTACTGCAGCATCAACTGAGACAGAGAAAGAGGGCATTAGACAGCCTAAAGAGCACAAATATAGAAGACCGAAACACTAATAAGAGACTGTGAGAGCGAGAAAGACTCAATACCAGCACAAAGAGTGATGTCATTCGCACAATAGTTCCAGCCAACAGACACAACATTTCCTTTAACACTTTCCCCGCCAGCGTATATTTTATGAAGTTGCCAGCAGTTTTGATAATGTGATACCTATTTCGGTTGGAAGATTTGTAACCGCACACCTGACCATACCAGTGAAAATGTTGATTGCCAGAGTATCTTTTCAAAGATGGGGGAAGCATTCTGCCACAATTGACTGAGAATCTTGTCAATAGCAGGGAATGGGTTAAAAATGGATATCCCAGGGAAAAATTTAATTGGATTTCTCATACTTCGTCTTTTTTACGGCTCAGCCCCAATGAATTATTTACTTCACACACATCTAAAGCGTGGAAAAAATTTACTGGCAAATAATCCTCTCTCTAGACATTATGCGGGGGAAATGCTAGTAAGCATTTACGATCAAAATATTGTTGACTCTGCGTTCATTGGTGTACTCTGTTTTTAGACTAAAAAATCAGGAAGCAGCACCATATTGTATAATAAAATTAGTCAAACTACACAGAATGAAGAACGTGCAATATCACTGAACTACTTGATGTACTGAAATGAAAACTCCTCTCTTGATATTTTGTGTCTCACAGCCCTTTCACAATCATTCATATGAGGAGGAACGGCTTCATTTAATTCAGAGAAGAATACCGCACGGACCTGAATTTGTTTTATATCTCTGAAAAGCTTCAGTCAGTTGAGCTCCAGCTGGTAAACATATTGACTGCAGCAACTAGTTAGAGCAGTGAGTCATGCAGACTTGTGACACAGCAGGATTGGAAAGGCTCTTCATTGGGGACAGAGAAACAAATCACATTACGGAAGCTCAGCTTTGTTTGGGCTGGACAAGTCTGTGCTTGACTCTCAGAAAGTGGAAAGTCCATAATTCATCTAATCTGTAGTTTTACCACAAACATGTTGTGTGCCATGCTGTTTGTCCATATAAGTTATCCACCTATGCTTGTTTTCAGGAAAAATCCTTGTTACTCAGTGAGAATTTCAAATGGGTTATAATGGTATGCATATTAATGCCTCACTTCTAAGCAGGACGGAGTAGACATTTTTTCCAGTCATTAATGACATGTGTAATTTCACAAATAACCTTGCTCATTCAAAATAAAGGCAGTGTTATATCTTTTCAGGAAATTTGTACCCATCATATTGCAAATTCTTGAGACCTGAAAATTGGCAAAAGATGCATGCATTTTTCACGCCATGTCCCTGACGGGGAGATGGAGATAAGGTTGAAAATTGGCGAAGTGAACTTTTAACATTCTTATCAAAGAGAATCAGAAAAGACCATTCTATTCGAAACAAAGATGTAATGCTCACAAAAGAATGGCTAGATGCGAGACAAAAAGGACAGCTTAATTTAATGGCCACTAAAGTTCAGAATAACAGTCACCAAGGAAAATTTGACTACTCACTTTCATAGAACTGCTGAATGTACACGATATGGCCAAAAGTACATGCACAGGAACATATTTGTCCAAGATCTTATTCCTAAATAAAAGTGAAGGAATTGGATCTCCCTTCACTTCAATAACACCCTACACTCTTTTGGGAAGTTGAATGGGATGTGCTTCTATTACAGCCAGAAAACCTCTAGGAAGATCAGGCAATGGTAAGGGCTGGCTCAAGCTCTGCTATATTGAGTATTTTTGACTCTGATAAACCAGTTATGGCCCTAACTTAGGATATGGGGGCATTGTGCTGAAACAGGAGAGGATTTTCTCCAAATTGTGGGAAGCACGAAATCTTCTTGTCATTGAATGCAATAAAATCAAGATTTTTCCTTCAGTGGAACTTATAAATCTAATGCTTTCCAAAGAGCAACTGTGAGGTTTTACGAAATGAACCAAGAGCAAACACTAGTAAAATGCAAAAAGGAGGCTTTATTTCTGAAGGAGGAAACCCCCCCAACAGAGCTGGCGACAGTACAAAGTCCGCAATCCAAAATCCGAGTTCAAGGGGCGAAATCCAGAATCATAAACAGGGCACCAATCACAAAAATCCTCGTCAGACAAAATGGGTCAAAAAACAAGAATGCGGCAAAGTACAGGGAGTAGGCAAAGCTCGAAGTCAAGGACGGTCCAGTTAGAAAGATAATCACAGTGATACAAGGCGAGAGAAGCATGGCACAGGTAGCAAGGGAAGTTAACGATCTGACAAAGGAAGTGTAACAACAGACATCTAATATACATTTCCGGGTAACCACATGACTTGGGAACACAGGTGCAATCAATGAAAACAATAATCATGGAGAGACACATTAGGAACAAACTAATTACATGAATTTGGCCGTAGCCAAAACGCAGACAGGGATCACAAGGCAAACCTATGGACAGACTAACAGCTCCAGTCACGGAGTACTAAAAGTGCATAGTTTAGAGAAAGGAAAGCACAAAGTATTTGTGGAGACCCACAGAAAATCGCAGCAGAGATAATTAGGGAAAGGCAAAGAGGCAGAGACTAGAATAGGGCGACTGCTGGGAGATCGTTAGTCAATTAGTAAGAGCAGCTATACAATCCCGAGTGCTTGTTAGTAAGTTAGTCAAAATATACAAGGTTTGTGTTGGTTAGTAATTATCAAAATAACAAACTGTTAGTATGTGTTAGTAAGAAAGCAAAAGTAAGAGGAAGGAAGAACACGAGATAATGAAAGAAGATTGAAACCCAGAAACCAATAAGTCACCCGAATGACAGGCACGCTAAACAAGGGACCGTGAGCAAATACAACACTCAAGACAAGACGGGGGAGACGAAGTGCAATGCATGGAAATGAAACATGGCATAGAAATGAAACATGGCATGGAAACTATGAATAAACTAAAACATGAAAAATAATAAAACATGAAATCTAAGTTACCAAAACACAATACATAATCTAGAAATGGTCAGACATAAGCCGAGGTCACTAAACACATGGGTCAGACAAAACATGGCACCAGGCCAGGCACAGAACTTTTACTTGACCATGGGCATGAAACATGGAACATGGAACATGGCAAAGACCAAATCACAACAGCAACACAGTGCATTGAACACATAAACAGTTGGCAAACAAAATATTTTCTAAAGAAGAGCCAAATGTTATGAACACCAAAGTTCAGCAGCACAAACTACTTCATGTAAAATAAAGCTGAATGTCGAGCTCAAAATAGCATAATGAAAAGCTCCCTTCAAACAGAGGCATAAAAACCACCAACTACAGATGCTGCTGGCAATAGCAGTAATTTCAATTGAGTACGTTCATCCAGATTGCAAAATTTCTTCTCATCTTAAATTTCCTTTAACCCTTTAAGGCCTAATTCAAAAATCACAGCAGAACGTCATGCTGCCGTGTTTTACTATAGTAACCTGACTGTGGGCTGAACTGCAACTTCTCAGCTCTCAGGAACTGTTTTTTCTTATGTGCAAATCGCGGTACTTACAAAAGTGCTTGCGCATTTGCTTCGGCGACGACGCGTTCGGATTAAAAGGGTTTTAAAATATAATTTTTATCAACCCCTTTCTTTCAAGGTGAGCTTAAGTTTAGCCTTTGACATGTTGTTATGGGCCTGTTATTTAAAATGTGTGTCTGAACACTTGCCAATCTCTAGTAATAGAGTTGCTTGACATTCATTCAATTTCAATTTCAAGCTGCTTTTTCCACATTAAATTTATTTGCAGATTTCAACAGGATACGGAAGTCAATTTAAAAATGATATTTTTGACTCTCTTTATTTTCCTACGGGGAACCCCTTGTACAAACTCATGTGGACAATATATCACGTTCAAGGCACAAAAATTGTCGTAAAATACGTGGAGTTCTTAATTAAAATACATTCAAAGCCTGAGGAAGCCACATAGCTAGATATAAGTATTGCAGTACAGCTGATGGTGGGAGACATTGTTTTTCTCCACAAGTTTTAATAGGGGAAATGTTTGACATCTCATGACAGTTCAACCCATAGGAACAACTCATTAGGATTAATGAAATCCACACTTGATAGCCACTTTTGTAACGATACATTATTTTTGAATAAATTCATTTCTGTCCAGTCTTGATTTAGTAAACGCATATGTATCTGTCCAGTTTACTGGTCAAGTACCTTTATTTTGGAAATATACTTTTGTATATACTACCTGTGTTCTCCTATACATACAGTATATTTCCAAGCATTCAGTTTTGTTTTATGGCATATGACTGTTATATATTTTATGCTCTCCACAGGCTCAGAATCACTATTGCTGGGGACAGTTCATTTGATTTGAACATCCACAAAGAATCCTCTTGAGGAACTTGTGATATTTGAAAACATTTATTATTTGGGTTATCGACAAAAATAAATATGTATAAACCATCTTCACCAAGTCAACATGCATAAATGGGCATAAGTCTCTATGGTAGTGTGTTTAACTGGTTAGTCAGAGTGGGTCTATGTTTTTCAGTGCAGTGAAACTCATTCAGTTAATCATCACTGCATCTGCTCACACGCATCAAGCAGTCATGCTGCCATCCAATGGTGCTGCATCAAATTATTTCTAGGCCTTTCGATTATGTGTCAGCAGTCTGCAGCATATTTTAATTCCACTCAATCTGTCCCTGTGCTGTCCGATTACTGTACAGCTCACAAGGCAGCTAAATCGAAGCGCAGAGATACACAGAGGAATAGGCGTTTTAAATGAAGTGGAATAAATTAAATATCTTTCGGCAAGCTGCCTTACAATATAATTATAGGAAATTAAAATGAGAAAGAATTGTCTTTGAAAAGCATGGGTCAACTCTGAACCCATATCCAAATATATTAGCATCACTCAACCAGAAAGCAGTTACCTTTTATGTTAGACAGCTGTTACTAATTTTTGAAAATGGACAGTGAGTGGCTATTGTCAAATAATTTTATCCAGAAGAAAAATTGATTAATTCTATAATTATTTGCTTACCTGAACTTTCCTGCCATTTATAGAACCATCCATACAAATGTGGTTTCCAAGTTTTTACATCAATATGCTATTTTGCAAATACAATATTACATATCAATGCTTGGAAATTACTAACTCTCAATGTGCACTTGTGTAGTCTACTAAAAATGTTGTCATTATAGTGATGGATTCTTAATGTGTGGAGAAGTTTATCAATGCCCATGGTCACTCACTCAGGAATCCCAAAAATCTGCACGTGTGTTTCCTCTGGGAACTGCACTACAGAGATGAGTGCAGCCCATAAAATGTCAAACTACCAAGAACAGCAGTAATGGTGACCATACCTGTCCACTGGCTCAGAGCCAGAGCCGTCTGGAATTGCTTATCATTTCCAAGGTGGCAAACTTTTATTGAGTCTTTGGCCGCATTCTGCACATGGTTCGCACTCAAGCTAACGCTAGTATTTGCGCAATCAACCAGCTATTACATTGCAAATGTTTCAAAAGGTGTTCAAATAATGAAAATGCTATTTTAAGGGTGCTCTTATCATGCAAATAATGAAATATGGAATATGCAGGGCGATGTGCAATGTCAGGTTTGCGTTTTACCAAGAGTATACCAAAAAAAATCGCAGGGCAGGTTATAATTCAGGGCTAGTCTATTTGAATAACAGTATATTGTTGCTTATTTCAATATTGACTGAGATGGGGATACTTTGGATTTATGCCCATTCCATCCCCGCTGCCATCCCCGCTGGGAGGCCGCAAAGACCTGACTAACTATGACAAGGTACAAATCGCTATGGCCAGAGGACTGGACTCGAACTTCCCTGAAAAGGTGAGGCTTGCAGGGAGCTCCCGGTCAGTTGTGGTAAATACCTACCTACAGTGACGATGAGGTGCTTGGGTGCATTTCTAATGAAGAGGATGAGCAGAAATGGAAGAAGGCTTGGAGATCCTGCTGTACTTAATCATTTCCTCAATGATAATTTGGCTTGCTGGAAGAGACGCCAGGGAGGAAAACCTGAATTTACAGGAAGAGGTTAGAGCAGGGGTCTCCAACTGCTCTATAAAATGTCCAAAGGGATCCAGGTTCTCATTCAAACTGAGCGGAAGCAGCATCAAGTGTACAGGCTGTGATGAGTTGATTAAATTAGTTCGGTTTGAATAATTTGCTTAACATCCTGATGCACATCAATATCCCCCCCCCGAAAAAAAACAAACGAAGAAATATTTTGAGAACATATTTTGCCGCTTTGTCTGCCCCGATCTCCGTGGTCATCAATACCATTCCGTTACAGACCTTACAAAATTCAAATACATTTATCACTATTGGCCAAGCATACAAAAACCGAGTTATACAGCACATTTCATACGTGGGATATATCAGTAGTATGGCTTTCTATCACTTCTGCACTTTTGGAAGCAAATGACTGCCCCACAGGGAGTTCCATATGAATTTCCCTCCCTGCCATAAAATGCATCATTGTGCACATAAGGACGCCGGAATCCAGAGGCCACATTCACACTCGGTAAACAAGCTGCATTCTAAAATTAACAGTCCATGATTCACCTCATTGCTGGCCTTTTGTATTGGTAATTGCTCGTTTCATCTGTGACAGAGATGTAAATTCTAAGTCTTAATGACAGTGTAACTGCACGGAAAGAATGAAGTGATGCATTTTGCCTTATGCAATAATGCTGACGTCCTACTGAACCTGTTCACCAACGGCAGGCTTCTGAGACAGCTTTCCTCAGTTTCACATATTTCAAGCTTATGCTCTACAGCGCCGGACCTAATTTTAGCTCCCTATCAGCTTAGCTCACCCGGCACTGATTATGGAGGTAACACAATTGTATCTGTTTGAAATACTAAGGATTTCTTGTGGCGGTGTATTTTCAAATGTTATCTAGGAAGTGCTTAATGTAAACTGCATCACAGATGATCATAATCTCTTTGCCTTAGTTTATATTAAGGTGATGGGGAGATCAAGGGAAATGTAAACAAACTATATATGGTACATAGTATGGACACTAAATTTGTACAAAGTTTTTCTTGCTGATCTATTAATGTTCTCTATTAATGTTATTATACATATACACAGTTGCAATCAAAATTATTCAACCCCCATTGCAAATTTGTGATTATCAGGAATCAGACGCGAGAACCAAGCGCGCAGTAGATGAGATTTTATTAAGCGAGGGGGGAAAACCCCCGCAGGGCAGAAGGCAAAGGTGCAAAGTCCACAATCCAAACATAACAATCCAGTTGGGCGAAACAGAGTCGAAAACCAGGGCAGCCATCACAGTACTCGTGGTCGGGCAAAACAGGTTTGGTACACAGGCACAGGTTTGTCAGAGAAACAGAGGCCAAAATCCAGTGGGTGTAATGCAAACCCTTAACAGGGCAGCAAACACAAAATTCGTAGTCGGGCAGAAAAGGATTCAAAAACACAGATGCAACAATAATCCAAAACAGAGCCAAAAATCATAATCAGGGACGGTCCACTCAGAATAGAATCACTGAGAGTACAATACAAGGAAAAGCATGGCACAAGCAAACTAAGAGAAACGTTCTGACAGGGAACTGCTGTGAGAAGACTCCTAATATACACATCTGGGAAGTCACATGCTAAACAGAACACAGGTGCAGGAAGTAAGACTAATTACAAAGGAGGGAACATGAAGGAGAACCTAATCACATGAAATAGGCAAAAGCCAAAACGCGGACAGGGATCACAGGATTGCCTATAGACAGAACAAACAGATCTGGTTTGGGATTTCTAACGTGCACAGATAATGAGAGAAAGGACAGAGTGAGCAGGTGTGGTGGATCCACTGAAATGCAGCAAAGAAGATTAAGTAAAGTCAAGAGGCGGAGACTAGAACAGGGTGAGTGCTGAGAGCTTGTTAATCAATTAGTAAAGTCATTAAAAGTGGTATTTTGTGTTACATTTGGAGAAGCCACTTATAATATTTGTTGTGTTGAGTCATTTAAATTGTTCTCGTTTGATTTGTACATTGCAAACAGCTGAAAGTTTGTAAATTTTTCCAGGAAACTTAATTTGCAATGGGGGTTGAATAATTTTGATTGCAACTCTGAGTATGTGAATATAGATATATACATATATACACAAATATTGGGTGGCATGGTGGCACAGTGGTTAGCACTACTGCCTCACAGCAAGAAGATTGCGGGTTTGAATCCGGCCTGGGGCCTTTCTGTGTGGAGTTGCATGTTCTCCCCGTGTTATGTGGGTGTTCTCCGAGTAGGCTACTCCAGTTTCCCCCACCCACAAAACGTGCAATATAGGAATTCTGTATTGCTGTGTTTGGTGGTCAGAGGGGCCACAGGCGCATACTGGCAGCCACGCTTCCGTCAGTCTGCCCCAGGGCAGCTGTGGCTACAAAAACGCAGTTTACCACCATCAGAGCGTGAATGTGTGAGTGAATGAATAATGTATCCTTGTGAAGTGTCTTTGAGTGCCCAGAAAGCAGAAAAGCGCTATATAAAATTGATGCATTATTATTTTTACATATAATTATTATTACTCCACACTTACTGGCACCCCTGGTTAATATGTGTTCTTTAGCTTCTCAAAAATTCAGTTTTTTTCTAAATAATATTGGACCACAATGAAAAAAAGAGGAAAATCCATCCTTTAATTCAAGTGCATTTATTCAGTGGGAAAAAAAATCCCACATTAAGAAATAATTCTTTTACATCAAATCATGTGTGCCACAATTATTAGCTCCCCTGATGTTAATACTTTGTACAACCCCTTTTCGCCAACAAAACAGCACCTAATCTTCTCCTATAATGTTTCACAAGATGGGAGAATACTGAAAGAGGGATCTTCGACCATTACTCTTTGCACAATCTCTCTAAATCATCCAGCAATCTGGGTCCTCTCCTCTGCACTCTCCTCTTCAGCTCACTCTACGGGTTTCCAATGGGGTTGAGGTCCGGGGACTGAGATGGCCATGGGAGGAGCTTGATTCTGTGTCTGGTGAACCATTTCTGCGTAGATATGGCCACATATTTAGGGTCATTATCTTGCGGAAAAACACAGTGATGACCAATCTTCAGCTTTAGGGCAGAGGCCTACAGATTTTGATTTAAAATGTCTTGGTATTTCAAAGCGTTCATGATACCATGCACCCTAACGAGGCTCCAGGGCCTCAGGAAGAAAATCAGAAATGACAGAAGTACTTCAATTACATTTAATTCCCAGGAATTGTTAGAACAGATAATTGTGGAACAGGTAATTTTATGAAAAAAATTATTTCTAAGTCAGGGATTTTTTGTTCCCCTTAAAATTCACTTGATTTGAAGGTGACTTTTTTTTTATTTTTTTTTTACAATTTTCAGTGTGAGAGTAAGCTTCTGCAATAAAAATTTAATTCATTTTAAGGCTTTTAACACATCTTAACTAGGGGTGCCAATAATTATTGAGGGCACTGTGTAATATAATATATTAGTAATAGAATTTATATATAATATGATATATAATAGTAATATAGTATATTAGTATACTAATATATATATTAGTATTGCACGCATTTATTTCTTGTCTCCCAGGGACATCAACAATTTCCACAAACATCAGTTAAAAAATATTGGGTACCAAAATCTGATAATTCTCACATGGAGTCTCATAACCTTATCTTCTCCTATTAAAGCTAAATTCAATGCTTAGAAGACTATCTTGTTGCGACACCCTCTCCAAATTCAGATCAGATCAATTTCCACAGACTTTATTTCCCCAAGCTTTTTTTGTCTCTCCATACTTCCTGTGATGTTCTTGTCCTAGACATTAAGTATTCGCTGCTTTGTTTTGAGTGAACTATGGTAAAACTCTCCACATTATCTGGCATTTATTGCTCCTTGTATTTCCATACATGAGGAAACAATAGCCTTTCATTCTGCAGTCCACAAAACCAACCATTTTGAAATGAAAACATGCCTCTATTTGTTTTTCTACCTCAATAAAGAAAGAAAAAAAATATTATGTACTTGTGAAATTGCACACCATTCATCCTTGTTGGTCGTCAAAGGAAATTCACATCTTTGGGTTGGAGACTTTCCTTGGCTGTGTTGAAAAGGAATTCTCAGTGTTAAGGCTACACTAAGCAATAATATGTACATTGTTATTCAGTAAACTGACCCCAAGCAGTTTGAGTTATTATTTGCGCTTATGTTTCCACAATACAGTTTCTTTTTTTTTTTTTGCAAGCTTGCAGCTGTTGTGTCTTATTCATTTTCAGAATTTATTTCCTGGTTCGACAATAAGCTCCTCTGCCCATCACGTCGCCTCTCACCCTTTTCTTACACGGGACAGGTGTGGTTTCGAAGGACATGGCGGTGGAAGACTCAGTTGCCAAAGTTGCCCTGAGGACACAATAAGTGAACAGACGTGTTTGGAAGCGTTTTCTGGCCAATGCATAAAATAAGCCTGAGTTAGAGACAGATTACTGTCCCTTTGGTCAGTAACTTAGCTAAGTACTGCTAGCTAAGGTAACCAGCCAGAAACAGCATAGCTAGCGAGCTCAAAAGTTACTTGCTGGCTAACACAGAATAACTAGACTTTGTATTTATTTTTTCAAAGATTGAGGAATAGACTTTGGGCTTTGGGCAAGAACTTGTTTGACATGGACTCCTGCCTGGATGCATCTGTATTCATGTCTTGTTCAATTCTTTAGCAATCAATGCGGACAATAGATAGTATACAGCTGCTAACTAGCAAACATTCCCACCTGTTCCCATGCAGCATCAACCCATGACTGCTTAAAGAAGTATAAATTATAGCTGTAGACCCCGAACTAGCTTGCTGTGCTGAATCTCTAAAGCATGGAAAATTGACAGTGATAAAAGCATATGTCAGATCAGTTTATTTGATATATGCTGAGAACAAAGGCATACGGCATATACTATTCATGAGAGCTGTTTTACAGCAATTTGTCTCATTGTAAGCCCGATTGAGCTGGGCATATATTGATGCAAGACATTACTACATTGATATCAGAGTACATATTTTCCTGTTTAATGTCACAATGGTCTGTTTGAGAATTGATTGACCGTCAGGTTAAAGCCATTTGAAGTCATTGCAAAGATTAGGTTGATAAAAAAAAAAAAAACTTTTCAGGTGACGATTTAGCTAGCTCACCCAAAATGTAACAAGACAATCCAGACTAAAGCAAGCCGGAGAAAATGTGCATCAAGCATAATCTGTTTGATATGCACAAAATCTCTCTCTTCTGATCTTATAGTGTGTGGTGTGCACTACGAACAGGGCCGTCGACAGGGGGGGACAAACGGGTATGTTGTCCCGGGCCCAGACATATAGGGGGGCCCAGAACTGGTCCTTCATGAAGATACGATTAATCATTCTGTTTAATTTCAAAATGTGTTGATTTGGGGGTGAAATGTGATATATTTGCATTCAATAAATGATTTCTGGTTCTTTTGCCTGTATTGTCCTCGAAAATAGAGTCAAGAACACCCCTATATCACCCATAATGCAGAAATGGTTTGGTCTTTGATTAAAGCATAAAAAAGCGCGGCACTATTTGATCACACGGCTTCGGCAATAAGCCTGCGTGCTCGCTTGCCAACAACATGCACAAATCAGGAGCACAGAAAAGAAAAGACAAGAGAAAAAGAGAGGAAGAAGCAAAGAGCCTCAGGGGCTCACTCCATAAATATTTTAAAAAAGATTCAGATAATGCAGCAGGTGGGTCAGCTGAGCCAGGTAAAGGAAACTTTTTTTTTCGAGCCTCGTAATGTAGCCTAACCCGTACGTGCGATGCGCCATTCATAGTTGGAGATAGCAAGATACACAGAGTGAAGAATGATCTGCACACATGCACAGGCCATTGGATTATTTCATAAACATATCAATTTAAAAACACTGTGTTGCATATGTCTTATTGAAGTCAAGAATATGCACATTAGGCCTATGCCCGCAATCATATCCTAATGTTTCAGGCACGTTATCTGCACTCCGATTAGCTAGTGGAATGCTGCCTCTTGTTAATCAAATCTTATTTCGTTGGAAATCAGCCCGTGTAGACATGGCGGCATTTGAAATTGCTCCTAGGTAGGCCTAAAGTTTAATGTAAAAAAACGGGCTTTAAATTTGGTGTTCTGTTAACGATTAAACTTTAGTGTAGACTGGATACCCTTCAAATAAGTCCATGATTCCAGAAAAATGAAAACCAGGCGCAGACTGAAAAGCGCAGTCAATGAAACTAGCCCAAGAAGCTCTAAACCAGAGGTCGGCAACCCGCGGCTCTAGAGCCGCATGCGGCTCTTTAGCGCTGCCCTAATGGCTCCCTGGAGCTTTTTCAAAAAAGTTTGAAAATGGAAAAAGATGGGGGAGGGAAATATATTTTTTGTTTTATTTATTTATTTATTTATTTTATTCAAGTATGGCTTTGCGTTGTTAAAACATCATGCGAAAGCACACGCAAGGGATTTTCGTCTTTACACACCATAGGCAGACCTACCCGATTGTTGCCCGAATTAAGGGTTCAGCTTCGCGACAAAAAAAAAATATTTCTTTCTATTTGAGGCAAAAGTCATGAATAAAAACGTGTTGAAAAATGGTCTGAAATTACAAATTAAACGAAACAATTGTAAAATAATCCACAAGACAAATCAAAAGTTTTAAATCAGTCATCACTTTTTTCAGTATCTGACAGGTGCTGAAGCTGTTTTCTGCTTCTTCCACTCCCTCACCCTTATGAGGTCCACAGAAAAATACCTCCGCATATTTCACAACTGACCTCTTAAATTTTATATCGTCATTTTTATTCTTTCGCTTTCGTGTCAACTGACGATGGCTCTGACGTAAGCGACGTACCGGTAGAAGAGGAAGCGGCGCATTGTTCACCTTTGGAGTTGGCGGAGTTGTTCAGAAATGACGATTTTGATTTCGAAGACTTCTTTGGATTTAGTGATTAGGAGTGACACTGATTGTTTGGTTGTAGCATGTTCTATATGCGACAGTTATTTGAATAACTCTTACCGTAATATGTTACGTTAACATAGCCTACCATGTTGAAATAAAACGGTTTAAATATGTAAATATGTTGAAATGTTGAAATAAAATGGTTCACTGGTTAAATGGGTTTGGAATACCTGTTATTTAAGCATTGGAGTGAGTAGAGACGGATAAAAGGGGTTTTGGGTGGTTACTGTGTGGCGGTGTGTATGTGTGCGGGAAAGTTGGGGGGGGGGCCCACTCAGGTGATGTTGTCCCGGGCCCAGCCAAAGCTGTCAACGGCCCTGACTACGAAGCACCACACACTACAGGATTTCTAGTCGCAAATACATTGCCCAGCCAAAAAAAAAGTTGCACACTGAAATATTTAGTTGGAACCCCTGTAACTTTGATTACAGTGCATATTCCTCTTGTCATTGCTTTTACAACTATATGCAATGCCAGAACATTTATTTTCGATCAGAAATGCCTGAATTTTTGGTCGAGATCTCGTCATTTCGACATAATGGTTGAATCACTCGGTGGTCTATCTTGAGCACATCCCAATAACTTTTAATGTGCTTAAGGTCAGATATTGTGATGGCAAATATGTTTGTGAAAATGATTCCTCATACTTGTTTTTGTCATTCGTGGTTTTCTTTGCTAAATACAGGCCAATAACATGCCTGTCCTGAAATACTGCAACATCTTTTCCACCATCAAGGGATGTGTCTTCCGACATGATTTTTTAAGAAATGAGTAGCGACACGCTTCATCAGTCAGAGTAAAAATTATTATTGACAGCTAACTATATTAATAACCGCAATAATGATCCAGTTATAGAATTTGTTCATTAATTTCCGAACTGTGACTTTTTTTTTTAGGCCGGGCAGTGTATTGAACATGTGCATTATTTGCGATCTCTCTTTCTGAGGCCTTCCAAGTGGATCGGACCAGACAAAATCACTCTTAACAAACCCCACACCACAGGGAAATCAGACACGATGTTGTTTGCAGACAGACAATTGGGCTTTTGCTGGCTTTCATCGGCCCGATTATCCTGTAGTGTGTACCTGGCGTTAGTTGTCATTAGGGGAAGCAGGCTGAACAGGGCTTCCTCAGAGTTCGCTGGATGTTCTATTCTGGCTACCATCTCATGCCTCAAGGAGCAGGGGCAGACCAGCAAAAACATTTGTTGACTGCCTCATGGAGGACACAGGTCTTAGTGTGGAGGAACTCTGATACCTACTTATGGACAGGAAACAGTGAAGTCTTTTATAGCGATGTTCATGGTTGTCTGGTTCTGGTTTTTGGTCAAGTTTTATGTGCTGGTTTTGTGTTCATGATTATTGTCTTTTATTTATTCTTTTTGGTTTTTGTAACATTTTACAAAATGTTTTTTTTGGTCCATTCTATGTTCAGCTCCATTGCACTGGTCTCCCCTGTCTTGTGATCTAGTTGGTTGAGTCCGTCTTCCCTGTCAGCATGCTCAATGACTTCGAGTGATTTAAATTAATTCCGGTGTTTAAAATATTCCTTCGAAATCTTGTTTTCTTCCTACACTCTTCTGTTCTGATTACTAACAAGACTAACATTTGTATTTTGTATCATAGTCCACTAACACTACTAATCCATGTATATAAGATTACTAACTTACTAACGAGCACTCTAGTTTAATATGTAAAGTTGCACCGCTACTAATCTAGACTAATTACCTCTCCGCAATCGCCCTGATCTAATCTCCGCCTCTTTCTGAGCTATCCCTGTTCTTTGCTTTGTGTTCAGCGAGAAACTCTCACACGTGCTTAATTACTCTCCTGCTCCTTATCTGTGCACGTAGAACTCCTTTACCAGAGCTGTTTAAATGTCATAGGCTGTTTGTGTGATTCCCGTTCGTATTTTGTCTCTCGCCAATTTTCGTGGTTAGGGTTTCCCTCATGTGATTCTCCCGATGTAATTAGCCTCATTCCCCACACCTGATCTCTGTATAGCATGTGACCTTCCCTGTGTATATATTAGGAGTCTTTTCACTCACAGCTCTTGTTAGAGCGTTGATCAATACATCTTTGTGCAGAGCGCCTCGTATGCCATTGAATATTGTTTTGCTTCTACTGGATAGTCTGACCTTGATTCTTGCCATAGCTCTTTTTACACTGTTTTTGTCTTTCTGGATTTTGACCTATTTTTGTATGACCACGAGTTCTGTGTTTGGATGCCCTGTGTATGACCATTGGCTTTGCTCATCGACTATGACTTTTAGCTTATCTCTGCCCATCTGAAATACTGGTTCTGACCCCTGCCTGTCTAGTCAATGCTGTTTTTGGATTTCGTATTGTGGCTTGGCAATTCCTATGTATTTTGGCTTTGACTCGGACCCCATTAAAGGCATACGTTTTTTGGATTCCTGTGTCTCGCGAGTGGTTCCTGAACTGTACCTTACAATGGTTTACAAACAATGACGTTAAAGTCGTACATGCAGTTTGCCAGTTGGCAGAAAGCGTAATGAGGACATTAATAACATGCCAAGTAGTCTCTTTGGTTCTTCGCTTAAAATCCTCAAATGAGATTTTTCTGAGCCCTTAGTGAAACTGTTAGTGCAACCTATAACACAACAACTGACTGGCATCGCTATTTTAGATTTTTTATTAAGCACATACAGAGACGGAGATCTACTACTGTAAGATCAGCCTTTTTGCTAACCACGTATCAAAACATTGACGTCATCGTGTACATCGCTATTGAGGGCAGGCATTGGTCAGCTTGATTGGTCGAACTCCACAAGTTTGAGTGTGCTTTCTCTAGGAACTCCAGCCTTCTTCCGCCCCGCAGGAAATGTACTATACACTGTAAACCCTGATAGTGTGGTGAACTAAAATGTTTTGTGGAAACCGATTACCTCAAAAAAATTGAGTTTGCCAACTTTATGATCTTGTGTTCACAGCACTTAAAACATGTAAAAAAAAACAAAAAAAAAACTTAACCTTATTTTCTGTAAGTTCCTTCCACACAATGCAATTAAGTTGGCCTACACAATTTTTTTTGAGGTAATCAGTTTCCACAAAACATTTGAGTTCACCACACTATCAGGGTTTACAGTGTAAGAACAGTCCTAATATCGCCTCCAACTAAGTGTCCTGCTTCAGGATTGGAATCTGTCCCTGGGTGATGCTTTGTGGCTGCCCTCTGCTCCCGAATAACTATGTAGGGTCAAATTGTGAGGACTAAATGTTCCACAGGGTTCAATGAAAATATGACATAGTGACCTTACATTACTACGGCTTAATCATTCCCAAAATGATTCTTTACCTCCACTAATGATGTGTGTCCCAATGTCATTCTGTCTTTCCTTTTCCCCACCCTTCTGTGATAGACATATCTGGAAAAATGATGGCTGGACTATTTGCAATACATCCATGTTCTTTTGAGGAGGAAACTTGTCGATTACTTTGCTCCTCCATGATTTTGTGGATGAAAGAGTTGACTGGATAAAGAGATTTATCAAATTCATGCACATGGAAATCCCTGGTCCTTAGTGGAAATCTATTCTAGTCATCAATCAAAGCACTCATTTGCATAACAAATGTTGCTAAATCACTTTAACCTCATCAGAGCTCTTGTTCAAAAGGAGCGATTAGCCCCACAGCAGATTCCAGTTTCCTTTCAAGACCATGAAGATCATACATTCTCCAGAGCAAGGTGCCTTGAACTGAATGAACCACTCAGTAGCCCCAAGAAAATGAGTGCCTCTCATCAGCTGGACTCTCTGGTGCAGCACATACATTTTTTTTGTTTTCAGTGCTGTAGGCTGATTCAGATTGCTGATGTTTCCCAAGACACCATGTATCATCAGTTCAGGATCATCAGCCCTGAACTATATTGACATGCATATACAAGGCTGAAAGTGAATCTAATTCTAACTTAATGATACTACAAGACCTCCCAGGATGTCTTTGGACAAAAGGGGGATATCCATTCCCCTCTGAGCTTTCCGGTAATACTAGACTTCAAAGTCCATTCAGAGAGTAATATATTTTTATTGAACAGTGTCTGTGATTCATTGGGGAAAGATCGATGGGATATTTACTCAGGACAAGGTCCCTGAACATGAGGATGTGCACTGTGATGAAAATCTGCTCATTATGGACAATCATAAATCCCTCTCCAATTACATTCACTCACCTTATGTCGCTTTGAGTATGCTATGACTTCCAAATTTACACAACCCAGAAACTGGGGGTTAAATCTTACATTGAAAAGCCCATTAGCTACAATATTAACTGTCACCATATCACGGATAAAATTGCCGCAATGAGACTTACTCCTATGGCAAGAGTAGGGAACCCAGCTCATTGAGAGCCATAGCCCTGAATATTCTAGATGTTTGTCTTCTCAAACACACCTGATTACTTTTTCATTATATGTTTGTGTCATCATGAAACCTTTTCCCAGTTAGTGTCATTTGCATCATGTGTCTTGGAGCAGAGAGTCAAAAAGAGTTTAAAACTTGCGGGGCATTGTCTTTCCAGGAGCAGGGTTCCCAATCTCTGTCCTATGTTGATGATTATCCTTGTGAAGTTATAACCGAATGATGACTGTATTCTGAGCTTAACATGTTATTTTGTTTGACATTCTGGGCTCTGAATTGATTACTTAAGCATAATCGGCAAATGCAAGTGCTTATGGTATAGAAGATCAGAAGTGGGCGTGTCTCATTCCATTCCAATAATTTTGTGACAGAAGGCAATAGCACAACTCTCGCGTTGTTGGTGTTAATAGTGGAAATTTTGAATGTCCTGTACAGTACTGAAAGTACTAGCTGAGCATAGCACAAATCAGTTGGAATTTTTCAAATCGGTCAAAGTATGTGGCAACAGCACCCATTTTCCTTTGAGTACTATTTTTAGTAGTTGGCCAAATATGATAGCGTTTTTTAATTTTTTTTCCATGAAAATCAAACCTTTTCCCAATTGATTCTTACTTGTCTCTTGGTGGAATAAAAATGCCTTAAATCTTTCATGTCCATGTCATAACCGGAGCTTATATTTCCAGAGCATTTTAAGAAGAAATTTGAAAAAAAAATCCGCTATCATATTTGACCAACAACTAAAAATAGTACCTTAACTTAAAACGCTAAATCTCAGAGTTGAATCAAATGCTTGGCATCTTAGGATTCAGGAGAAGTTGTGCTATAGGTATATTCATAACACTTAAGTGTACATCTGATACATAACCTGTCAAATGACTGTTGAACTTATTTTTGCGTTATTTTGAGTTTTTTTCCAAAAAGCAAAGTTTGACCCCTAAATATTACATGATAAATATGTTCAATCACAATTTTGGAATTGGGTATGTGTAGCCACTTATCCCAGGATGCCACACACCAAAAAGCAAGTTCCTACCTCATTCAGAACTCAAACTGTGGGGTTTTCCCTTAAGGTACTATTTTTAGTTGTTGGCCATTCATGGGTTAATTACCTGTATATGTGGTGGGGGCTAGTTCCATTAAACCCAATCAGATTAGCTGCTGTGATTCACTTTAAAACCAGTAGATTAATGACATACCAAACCAGCATTTTTGTCCAGTGAAGTCCAAGCACCTAATTTACATTACTATTGGCTTCGGTTCCCAGAGAGCCGCATTCCACAGTAGCAATGTATGGAGGTGTTTGGGGAAATAGAGGTCAATTCATGAGATAATGCAATTGTATGAAAAGATGTAGACAATTTATACTGTACATAAAATGGCACTCGTGGTATGGAAATAAGTGCAAAGTTAATTATTTGCAATTTGCCCAAACAAACAAAAAAATTGATGCATAAAAATACCCCTGCACCCCAAAGGTGTGGCCAGGCACAGGTCTAGCCATCTTTTAGAGGGGTATTTTGAGTTTAGACAGTTGTGAGCTTTTAAGTTCCATGTATAATTTGATTTTTACCTGTCTAACGCATCTAGATTTTAAAATTCCCCTTTTGAAGATGGGTTCCTGGCTGAACGCTTGTTTCACCCTTGCTTTCATATTAGGCCCCGTCACCATTATACTGTAATCATTCATAGAGTACAGAAAGAAATTGAAAATGGGAAGAAAACAAAGAGCATTTATTAGCAAACAGCCCCACTGGCTGCAATTCAGTCCCATGAAACTATTGTGTGGGGACAGCATTTGCATTAAAACCTGGTTCAGTCAAACATTGATTTTGATTAATTAGGGGGAAAAATTTGGCATGACGATGCCATGACATTTTATTTTGGCAGAAGGTTCTGCTCTGGAGGATCTCCCCACCATGGCATAGGAAGAACATGCCAAACAACAAAAACTCGGCTTATGCAGTCGGTTTATGTCCCCAAATGCCCCCAATCCTCCAATTCCCCAATACTTGAATAGACCTTGAATAGACTTTCATTTGAACTTAATTTCAGGTCAATCGGACAAATGGTTCTGAAGATATGGCCAAAATGGTAAATTTCCATCACAAAGCACCACCTGGTGGCAAAATATTGAATCATACAGGTATGATGTCATCATGTGACACGTTGTGAGGTCATGACCTTGCAGTTGCACATAGTTTCATGTCAATTGGACAAATGGTTCCAAAGATATGGCAAAAATGGTGAATTTTATGTAACAAAGCTCCACCTTGTGTCACAATTTTGAACCAAACAGGTATGATGTCATCGTGGGACACACCCTCAGGTCATGATCTTTGATTTGCACTTGATTTGAGGTCAATCGGACAAATATTTCCAGAGATATGATAAAAACAGTGATTTTTCAGTTTTTGGCCCCTGGTGGCCAATCTAGAAATTGTAAATTGTCCTAAATCAAATCAGTTCTTCCTCTTGATGTTACTTACTTATATGCAAAACATGAAATTTCTAATTGAAATATTACTGAAGTTATCGAGTTAACACGTAGGGCGGCGGCGGCGGTCAGACCAAAAACATAATATCCCCGGAACGCCATTTGGCGTTTGGGGAAATAATAGAAACTATTCATGAAATCTCAAGAGGACCCCAGCGAGCAAGGAGGAGCCCATCCTTTTCTGGCTTTCTACAGTGTGAGATAGAATGAATGCTAACAGTATGTGTTTCTGACATGTCATGTAAATCTAAACTATTTCATCCTACTCTAATTACTGGACAAGCTAGGATGCTTGTGAGAAACTTATAAGTGAACAGTCAAACGGTGAAAACTAAACGAAAGCCACAGTACCCCGAAAGCATAAATCAGACAGTGTTTAGCACACAGAGCATTGAAATGCTGCGATAGATCACATAAAAGAAATTGGGAAAAATTGTAACCCTGATTTTTTAAAAAATCTTCTTGGTTGCCAAAGTAATTACAGTGAATTTGAAACCTGACATTTATCGTCATTGCGATCACGAGCGGAGCATCCATCATGCTGAGATGAAGCAAATGAATCTATGAGGCACTGCTGAAGGGAAGATGTCTTAATCCCCAAAAGGAAATTACAGCTGGAAAGTCAGATTGTCAGGCTTAAAGTCGGGCACATTCTCTTGAGGTTGGATGACTGAAACCATGCCTGTTCCCCATCCCAACCCATCAGACCGAGGCAGGCAATTACTCTTCCCTGCCCTCACTCCTCAATCTTTGACGTCACTGGCCAGCTGAGTTTGTGACTGTGGACACATTAATCTGTATAAAGCCAAACTGGAAGTTGTTCCAACCCCAGCAGTCTGGTGATAAAATGCAGTGTGTTTTTTCTTTTTTAATCGCTGTACTTGAATCTGATATGGACTGTTTTTTTTCCAGGCTTTTTCCTTCAATTGTTGCACAGTGGCACAGATTAGCATCAGAGCTAAGACGTTTCAGAAAATATCAGCAGAGTTATTTTCCAAAACATGGCATGCTGTACATCAGTTTGAAGGGTGAAGCAAAGGTCTGTGATGTGTCATTCCACAAGAGGCCTGTGTCTGTGGGGCTGTTGGTGGCTCTTTTTATTCCGACTATTCTCTTTTAAAAGTTTAGAAAGCTGCATGCATATGTGGGCTTGTATAGCTGTATTATGAGAATGCTCAAGGATCTACTGATGGTGTCAGGAGATTTTGGGTGGTCCTTACATAGAATTCAGGAGGATTATGGCTCATTCGTTAAAGTTATGGGTAAGGTTGGGGCTAGGAATAATTTGATTACATTTCAGGTTCAGGTGTGTGTGGATGTGTGTAAATGTCTGTGTATGTGTGTGTGTGTATGTGTTGTGAACATTCACTGCGGTAAAGGGCAAAGCTGCAGCTTAGTCCCAGGGGCAGGTTCATCAGTATAACCACACTGAACTCCTGACCTTGGGGCTTCAGGGAGCTCAGCTCACAGACAGCACTTCTTGTGCTCTGTTCAGGGCATTTCTCCCTTAGTTCTAGCTGAAGTAATACAGCCATTCTCAGTGAGTAATGTCACGAATGACCGAGAGAATTAGCACAGGAGAAATGCCTTTTAAAAGCAGTGTGTAATTAGCCATTATAACTTGAGCTACGGATGACATTGTGGTGGAAGTTTTTGCAATAAAATGGTGGAAAAAAGCCAATAAATGTGCAGCTGTCACTGCAAGCTCTGGTACGTGAATACATGTTCACAAGCGCAGTCAAATTCAAATGCGAAAATACACAAGACTCCATGTACGCACAAGTGCATGCATAGACACACACCAGCGCACACTTACACAAATGCCAACAAGTATCCTGGCATTATATTATTATTATTATTATTATCATTATTATTACGATGATCATTATCTCCTTCCTCCAAATCTCTCAGAATTTATGAGCTCATCCAGGTGATAAAACAGGAGTTACCAACTGTGGAAAGAGAGTAAGTTTGACTGGTTCTGGCAAAAAGAACAGAGCAAGTAGAAGTAATGACCACTGTATCAGCACTTTTCGTCTTCAAAGAGCCCGTGCCTGATATTTCGAGTGCAGCCAGAGGGTTGAATAGTACCCTCCAGTAACACACCCATTTTAAACTCACACCTGCAGTCTCTCTCAACATTTCCTATCCCCAGTGTGATGCCCGAGCGATGGCGAAAAAATGAGGAAAAGTGACAGCCGTCCCATAATGTTTGAATGGTGGTGTTGGGAAGGCCTGGGGGGCGGTGCGTCTGGTCATCCATGATGCTGAGTAATGTGGTTCATTCAATACCTCTGAAGTCTCCTTGTCACACATTGTTATTCCCCAGTCTGTGTCACCCTGGCACAGCGGGTCTAATGAGCCATAGAGCTTCAATATGCATCAAACTAAATACATAAATCAATAAAAACCATCTTGACTTTTCTCTCCTTTCAATTCAAGTGTTCGGGTTTCGCCTCTGTCCATTTATAGAAACTTTCACAGTGTTTGGTGAATGTAATTTGCAGTACCACACAGCAAATCTATTCCAGAGGTTCTGTAATGGTGGTCCAAAATAATATTAGGGTCTATAGTTTTTTGTTTTATTTTTTCCTGGCTCGTTGCTGAAGCAAATGATCATCTGCCTTTTTTTGACTGTCTTGTAGCCAACCAAAAGGCTGAAGAATTTCAAGCTACTTTCGCCATTTTTATGCAGTTTATTTTAGCATCTTGGCAATGACTGAATTTAATCAGGTAGTTTCTCTCAAGGGCTAAACAGCTGTGCCTCATTGACATGCAAGCTTGGGGCTATCAGTCCATCTTAATTCACCACTCTTCTCACTGAAGGATGCTGGAGTAAACCAGTTTGTTATGCACATGCTCACTGGAAGCTAATGAAGACAGTTGGTTCAGACAAAAAAGGGAAAAGTCATCAGCGGGAATAATGGTGTTGCCCTCTTGTGTAACTAAGAGAGAGCAACTAAATGATTTGGAGCCATGTAACAAGACTGCAGACCACTGTGTTTGAGGTTATCGATTCACTGATGAATCTCAGGCAGTTAAAAGTAAAAAGTAATTCAAGGACACAGATCAAGGACATGAATGAAAAACAGTATTCATGAGATTCAGCTATTCAGAGCATTCTGAGACTTAATTTGATGTAGGTTGAATCGAACTGGAAAACTGTGCGCATCAAACTCAAGTGGTTTGCTAAGTCGATGCGGTGCTGTCTTAATATACTCCTTCGTTTATTTATGCAGACTGTATGGAATTTACACACGTCATATTAAGACATTTGCGTCATTTTCGCTTTTGCATATACTGCCAATGCTAGTATCAATTGATTTGTTTTATTTTTGAGGTATTGATGGATTTTTCTATCTTTGTATCTTGGGATTGTATGCATTTGAATGCTGACAATGCATTATAATTATTATCAATACACGTTTTATGTTTTCACTCGCAATTTTTACGCCCGCAGCTGAGTATTTGCAGTTTTGTTGATTGCCCTCGGTAGTCTAGTGTTTACACCTGACCTCAATGTTCATTTTAATTAGGGGTTGGACAAAAACCCATAGATATGAGTGCAGCTTTTGCCGTTTTATCCTGATGAAGATTGTTGCGATCAAAATGTTGATGTTTTGGTAATAAACTTTTGTCCCACAAAGTGTGGATTTTATTTTATCATTTTGTCTGATGCAGATTTTCTGTTTGTCCTGCACCTGCATTAAGCCGCTTTCACACCAGACGCGGAACGAATTTTTCGACAACAGATTACATTCAAAGTCAATGCAAAGATGGGAAAGTGCTAAAAATGTATTCAATAATTTCTGAAGATTTCAGTAGCGATGACAGTGCCATTTCAATGTCTGAGAAGTGCAATGCCGTTTGTGAACTACAAATCCGTTTCACTGAAGCATAGATCATTTTGAAATGCTGCTCTTGTAAAAACAATGTTTTTATATTCTGCAGGTTGGTGGCTCAGTGGGGTAGCACGGTTTCCTCACTGCAAAAAAAGTTGTGGGCTCAAATTCAGCCTGGCTTTGCAGACTGTCCCAGGTGTGTTCCTGCCTCTTGCCCATTGCATGCTGGGATTGGTTCCAAAACCCCTCGTGTCCCTGCCCTGGAATATACAGGTTACATAATGGATGGACTGATGTGTTATGTTGGTTTGCTTTAAGAGTCTTTTACCATGTATACACTATATAAGGACTGCTTTCTCTTTCTGGTCATGGTTACTCCGAGGTAACATTTTAAAGATGACGACACTGTGACTTGAGCTCTAATATGTAATACTGTATAGATCCCAGCAGTAGAATTGCAATAAAGCTGAACTCAGATTTGTAATTCACATGCATACAGCCTAGTTGCATTCTAAGAAATCTCACACAGCTGCCTGCATTCGCTGCGCTTCAGTGGGAATTCATGGGAAATGAAGTGGAACCACTTATTCTCTCCCAGTCTGAACTCTTTATTCTTGGTTCTGTCAAGTTGTTACGGATCTGACTGCAACCAACAAATAGAGAGACTGGAGAATGCATTTTGGGAAATTCCCAGTCTTTTCGTGACCAGTCTCTCAATCTCAACCAAATGCTGAACGACTGTTTAAACCATTACATCTCTTCTATTCAATGAATTGAGGCCTACTCATATCTGTTTGCGGATATTGCCTAGAAATCAGCTTGATGGGACTTATTCTGTCAAATAAAGAGAAAAAGTAGTACCCTATAAGGAAGCAAAAATGTAAAAGGTCAGACTGACATTAATTCGGGTCACAATAGAGAGGAGAATCCAAATGAAAAGAACAGACTTTAACAGCATCAAATCTCAAAAGGACTTCACATACATTAGTACATGTCCTCTGATGGCCAGCCCTGTTTAATTCGTTGAAGTGAGCCTAATAGCAATACAGGGATATGGATTAACTTCAGCTCTGTTCTTGCTGAGTGTTAAGATTCCTTGGTGATCAGTTTGAGCTCAAAGTCGATGTTCCTTGTGGTGCAGTGAGCAAAGGCTCTGTTGAAACGTTCCGTCCTTACTGCCTTGACAGATACCATTTATGTGTTTAATGAGCCTAGCCTTCAGACAATTCAACATGAGTCTGACCCGGATCTCTGAAGGTTGGTGTGTTTTATTGATTTATTTCTACCAGACCTGAAGTGCTAGCACACGTTCCTTATCATCCCCCACCACAAAGTGTGAGGGGAGTATAGATTTGAGCTCCGTCCGTCTGTCCGTGCATCCGTCCGTCCGAGACAAGGGGGACAGCTTTTCTCAGAAACTATTACAGATAGGACAACCAAATTTGGAGTTTAGCTTCAGACAATAAAGGCCTTGATGGAGTTCGAAAATGAGATGCGCGCAATTATTTTTCCCACAGTTATTGCCCTTGATCCGTATTTCTGGACTCTGACCATGGTATCTCTCTATAGGCGACAGCTTTTCTCAGAAACTATTTGAGATAGGATAACCAAATTTGGTGTGTAGCTTAAGACCATAAAGACTCTGATGGAGTTAGAAAATAAGAAGCAAACGATTATTTTTCCCACAGTTATTGCTCTTATGGCATTTTTGGGAGCCTCTGCTCATAGTATCTTTAAAGAACACATTTTGGCGGGGGATGTTGTTGACCATGTCTAATTGATTGACAATAAGTTTACTGCTCACACATTGGGCCCATGTTTTTTAAATATGGTCACTAACCCTTATCTAACTCTCCTCGTATGAACATACATTTCTTTTACTCAAGGTTCATCTTCTGCTCTATTTATTACTTATTTAATTAATAGTCATGTCCAATTATCTGTTGCAATACCAATATAAGAATGTGTCACTCATCAATTGGTTTTCCTCTATAGTGAAAATAAATAGCTTTTTTTCTCATAAAGAATAGTCATTCATTTTTTTTGATACGCAACATTTCTGCTCCGCCAGGTGCTAAATCGTCCCGATTCTGTGTACAATCCATCAGACCCTTTCATTGCTGGCTGTTAAGGACATTCTGCAGTAAACTTACACGTAACTACCTCCCACACAAGCAACCCACCTGATTATGTGACACTCATCTAAATGTTGGTGACAATATCTGAGTGAGATTGACAGCATTGTGAAGCACCGGCTTTTTATAAAGAGTGCGGTATAATAACAATGTGCCCATACTAGCTCTCATGCTGCCAGGTGGGAATAGCACAGCTGAAACTCCCCGTTCCCAACACCTGTGTCTTCCCGTCTGTGCTCAGCATGCTGAAAGGGAGAAAAATGCAAGAAAATAGTACGGTGAAAGAACTTTCTTTTTATTCCATTGAGATACTGAAATTGCATCAGTTGACATTTTTTTTTTTTTTTACTTGTTCAGGCAGACTTCCATTCCTCCATTCTGCTGATCCATTGTAGTCAGCCCAGCAGGTATTCACCAATAATGTTTCATGGCCTGTAGTATACGGAGGCCAAGCGCAACAACAGAGAGAATGAGAGTAGCACAAACACAGTACAAAGACAGAGAATAATATAGACCAAACGAAAGTACTCGCGCTTCCAAAGGACATACATTAGTCCGAACCATGGAGGGAAAAAGGGAGAAGGAACTCCAACAATGTACTTATTTATTTAATTTATTTGTTTCACGTTTATTTCAATAGACAAGTTTTTAAGAACTAATTCCTTAGTTCCACAGTGGTGGCCTGGTGAAAGGCAAAGCCTCTTGAGGAAATGAGGTTGGGGCCTAAAAAAAGAAAAAAACCCCACACTTAACCCTATAATGTCACTTGTATCATATTTGATACAGGACTTTCTCTGAAATCTATGTCATCCATATGATCAGCACTTGCCTTTAAAACCTGTTGTTTGCAATCTGATACATGTCATCTTCCCCCTGATACAATATCCATGCACTGCAGGCAGTTGAGGTCGATAGAATACAAAATCAAAGATGGCTGCCCCCATTCATCAACCTGAATTATATTGTTTCTAATACAAAACTATGAATATTTACTGGATTGAAGCAACTTATAGACACAACATTTTGTTGCTCATTTTATAATAAAATTGAGTTGAAATGTATGCAAATGTGATCAGTATTTAACCCTCAGAGAATCGCAGGAATGCTGGTGATCTCTACCAAAATTATTGTATTTATGAGGCTCATTTTTTTAGCTAGTACAATGCTAGTGGTATCCTGTGAAACTAGAAAACCTAAGGCATCCACTGGTAGTTTTTGAAACTTGACCTCACTGTATAAAAGTATCAAATATGATACAAAATGAGTTTCATACATTTCTTTGACATTTTGCTAGAAAAGGTCCAATAAATATAAAACTTCACATTAAAAAATTACAATTTTCTGGCTATTATTTGAAGGTTTAGGTGTTATGATTCTGCCCTTTCGTGTGTTGTCCCGTGCGTTTTTGTGCTTGTGATTTTACTTTCGTCTCGTTTATTTTCCAGCTTTCAGTTCAGCCGGCTGACAATCGCTCCCAATCTGTTTCCAGTGGTGCTGTATGATTGCCTTCAGCGTGTCTGTCTCCTCGTCCAATCACCTTTCTACTTTCGGTTTGGCTTTGGTATTTCATTCATTGCTTCCAGCTTCACTTAATTCCGGGTCTCGCTAAACTGAGTGAATGCGCTCTCTGATAGGACATTACTAACCCGTACTAATCTTCACGCATTTAAGGGTGATTGTAAATACTTCGTCACTTAGTATTAACCTTGATTAACTCATTTAGCGAACGTATGTGTTTCTGGCTTTCGTGATTTCAATCTGAGCTTTCTGAGTAACTGCATTTAAAACTGTGCCTTTCCTTTCGCTTTTCTTGTGGTGCTTTTTACTTGTCACGTTTAGATTGCCTTAATCTAAACTGTCTAGTTTGATTGATGGTCTCCGTGTCTCGTCTCGAGTCATTATTGTAACCCGGTCCTCGTGTGATTGTTTATTAATCCCATGTGTTTCTGTTTCAGTGTGATTGCTTTCCGAGTCCCCGCCTCCTCTCGGAGATTTTAAAAGCTCCAGTTTTCCATGCGATTGTCAGACGGATCCTCCGTATTGTCGGTGTGTTACATGGTGAAGTCTCAGCTCCCCGCGCATTCTTAGTGTCTCCCGTGTATGGTTCCCGAGTCTTCCTGTTTGCTGCGCTCTAGTCTTGTCTGCCCCGTGTTAAAGTCTCCCAGTGTATCCGTCAGTTTAGTTAGGTTCAGTTTTTGTTTTCTTAGTTTATCCTCTCTTGGAGAGTGTACTTCTGTTCCCCCCTGCATTTGGCAGTGTACCTTAGTTCTCCCCATTGTTCAGTGCTTGAGCACGGTGTTTTATTGCTGGTGTGTCTGCCAACCTTTTCTCCTAGTGTTTTTTGTGTTTAATAAATACTTCTGCTTCCTGCATCTGGTGTTCCCCGGACCTCCTCTTACATTAGGTTAAAACATAAACAAACCCACAACTGACATACTGTCACAAGCATTTCAAGTGATGACAAGCATTGCATAAATGCAGTCATAACACACAAGCATGTAGCTAGCAGACTACAGCATCAGGCAATACAATGTCGGAACGAGAGCAGCTTACACAAACAGCAGGCAAAGCAGAACAGTTGCAACAAGAGAGCAAGAATATGGACAAGCCAACAGGAAAAAGAATTTCAGGAAAAGTAGTGAATCAGGAATCAGCTGTATGAATTGGTGAGAATGTCCATAATGGAGTCCTAGAAGGTTGACCTGGGGGATAAAGTTGTCCAGCTTTTGTGTTTTTGCAGATCATCCCGGTCTTTGGTTGCAGCAGACTGGAATGACAAGGAAATGAACACGGTATTTGCTATGGGAACTTCAAACAGAATATGGTGAGCAGACTGGGAGGTGAAGGCAACAGATGTTGTTTGCAACAAGTGACACCGTTGGGGGGGGGGCGGCCAAAGGGAGTTTTGTAGATAAGCATGAACCAGTGAATATTACAATAGGCGTGTACAGATGAGGAATAGACAGTGCAGTGATGTGTTTTGAAAGGGACATTTGAGGCAATACTGCACAGCAGGGTACTTGAGTACATCGATCTTCAGGAGTGCACCCCTGCATGTATATAACGTTGCTATAACCCAAACTGAGAAGGATGGACATTCGAACGAGAGCTGGTTCAGAAGAGGAAATTAAGGTGTTGTGCATTCTCTACAGGAAGCCAATTTGAGATTTTACTTTGGGCTGTAACCTGCTAATATGGAGTGAGAAACATTGAGTGCAGTCTAGACACACAAATATTTTAATTTAGTGACCTGATCTGAGGGAGCCTAGTCATGGGGGCCAATATCCTGGGCTGAAGGGGCACAGAACCCTTCCGATTGACCCACATGACACTGGTCCTGGTGGCATTTAATCAAAGGTTTAGAGAGGAGAAGGCAGATTAGACCCTAAGAAAGCTATGCTGGAGTGATGCAATTACTATGTCTGGGGAGGGACCAGTGGCATAAAGAAGTGTTCTGTCAGCGTTAAGAGGGGTAGGTGAGTCTCCAATGGAACAAGCAATGTCAAAATAATACAGGCTGGGAGCGCTGACACTTTGGTCAACCAAAGCAGTGGGAACAGTGGGCGTAGCAAGCATGAGGCAGCCATTTTCACCGTGTCCACCAGCTCATTGTTTCAGCAATGTATGAGCGCATTGACCTGCATCAGAACATTACTGAGGGCCTCCATTTTCTCAGTCCTTCCACTTGCTTGGTTGGCTTGTTGTTTCATGCGATTGAGCGGAATCCATGCAGGGGAAAAGGAATAGGCAATGGTACAAATCCTCAAAATCATGGAAGAACTTAAATGTCACGATTCTCAATCATCCGAACGGATTGTTTTTAGGCTGAAACTTAGTCCAGCTGCAGCAAATGGGGTCTTTGAATGGAGCTCTGGAACCCCTTCTCCATAGCTGATAGCCTGACGGTATTCACCCGGAAAGCTCACCTTATTAAGTCTGTGCTGAGCCCACAGTGCAGTAATCCTCCTCAACCTATGGGTGACAGAACTTCCAAACCAATGTTCCGCTTCAGAGCTGAAAGGTTGAGAGGTGTTAGCGTGAAATTGCCGAGAGGCTCAGAGACCTGAATGCAAAGGGCGAGAGCACAGCAGACAGGACGGGGGAGCGCGCTCACAAGGCTCACAAATCCAATCGATGCCTGACGAATCAGGAGGCAAGCTGTCAGTGTCACATTTCACACTGTATGGGAATCCACTTCACCAGATAGGCAGAGCTCTGCTGCAGAAAGAGTTGTATCCGTGCGGACAGAGATGGGGAGAGTGCGGCATCATGACTAATAGAGGGGCGGAGCCGTCCAGCACAGTGCCCTTGGAAGCATCTGGAATTCAAAAAAGGTATCTGAAAGGGTCAGAAATTTAATTGTGGTCCAATGGAAACACGGTTTCCCCTAAACTGCCAATTCCTCCTTCATTAGTTCATTTCTGTTCCTTTTTACTTAACCTATATATATATAGGTTTTCCTGGTCAATTTCATACTTTTGTCATTCCAATTCATGAATGTGCATTCAAATTCACACAGCGCACGCGAAAGAAAATATTAGGCATTCAGAATTCAGAGTCAGAATTCAGAATCAATCTCATTTATGCGAACTATATTTCATTTCCGGCAAATCAAATTCATGTATGTGCGCTCAATTTCCAAATGCGAGCATTGCATTTCCTACTTGCGCATTCAAATTTGCGAGGTAATCACAATGAGCCTGTTTGGGGCGTTCAGTTTCATTTTCAGATGATCAATTTCCTACTTTGTGCTCTCAATTTAGTGGAGAAGACAGGATAGATTTTTGAAGAAGGGGGTTATTGTGGGGAGAAGGGGGCGAACGTTTCTCATAAAACTAACACGCATACAGAACCCACCGGAACACCCTCCCCTTAACACACACACACACAAAATTTGTATTTCAAATTCCATCGTCTTCTATGTATATGTATGTTTTTTTTTTAAGGTTCTATATTGTTCTGTTATTGTATCTCCGTGATATCGCATATGTTCATGTATTCTCGTCGTTTCATTTCAAGAAATTTTAAATGATACGGCCAAGTCAGCAGTCCATCCAAACAACACAAAGTCATTTTCTAACTTACTCTCCTTGATAACACCTCACATAACAAAGACAAAATCCACACAATGCGTCAATCCGAAGAGCAACTGATAAACAACATGATATCTCAATCTCACGGGTGGACAGTATATATATATAAATATATACAGTATAGCAAGACAAAGTTCTCTCCAGACAACAGAATTGTGACCAAATTTTAAATTCAATCATGCACAAACTGTAACTTTCATACGATGTGCATTCAGCAGGAGGTAAGCTGTCAGTAAGAAAAGATGGGAGCACAGTAGGCAAATGGCGCTCTTGTCTTTGATAAAGTGGCAACCAGACCTTTTAACAAGACCAGCTCCCACTCCTGCGGTCAGAATCTGAAGCGACACAGTTCACAGCTCAGCTAATGAGGTTTGTCAGGTAGATTTATGAGAATAACTGGAAACTGCTGAGAGCAGGCAAGTGGCATAGTGTCACTTAACTTTAATGAATATTCTATGACTGACATCCTGCGCATCCTGAAAAAATAAATGAATAAAACTAATAATAATAAAGGTCATTAACCATAGTCACAGGCTGACAAACGGATAATGATTCCTGCCACAGCAGAACAGTTGTCAACAGTGCTCAATGGCACCACAGAAAAATTCCCCCCAAGGGAACAGAGGCTGTTACACTCAGTTCTCATTCCGTAATGCCACATTGCTTCCCAAATGTTTGGCTTCCTCTTTGCAAAATGCTTTAGCTAGCGCTGGACAAAAGGCAGTGAAAGGGAAGCTCTGGGACTTTTGAGTCCACTGATTTACGCACTAGTATAAAGTCACGCTGCCACTTGTCACCATTAATTGGGTAACTACTGTTCAGTGGTGTGAGAAAAACCCTGGGTAATAGGAAGCTGAACAAGTGTACAGCGTACTGTCAGCCGTCTCCCAATTAAATGGGGTTTGAATTATCGATTCCTGGCTGAAGCTGAGACAGTGAAGATGAATGTCTAATGAAAGAGCAAATAAAATTCAGATCTTAATCTGTATTTTGAGGAGAGAGAGCTAAGGGAGGAGAATGTTAGTTATAGGGCAGGCTTAACGTCTGAGGAACATTTTAAAATTAGTGGAGCAGGGACCAAATGTATTTGAAGGGATCTCTCTCTCCCTTCCTCTCTGAGTGTTTTGATGAAACCCACTACCCCAATTCCAAAGAAGTCAGTGTGCTGTGTAAAATGTAAATAAAAACAGAACGCAATGGTTTGTTAATCATTTAAATGCTATATTTAATTGAAAATAGTAGAAAGACAACCAATTAAATATTGAAACTTTTTATTTTATTGATTGATTGATTGATTGTTTGTTTGATTGATTTTTTTCTGAATACCTGCCCATTTTCAAATTGATGCCAGCAACATGGTTCTAAAAAGTTGGGATTGGGACAACAAAAGACTAGAAAAGTTGTATGATGCTGAAAGATTACACCAGGCGGAAAACTTCACAGCTAACTGGATTAATTAACAATAGGACAGAAACATCATTTGGTATAATGATGTAAATATAATAAATGATAAATAAATAAATGATAATAAAATTTTGCGAAGTACAATTCCAAAGAATTTGGGTGTTTCATCCTCTCTCTGGCTTCCGTCTAGCTCGTTAGATAATGGTAGCGCCGCTGTAAAAGGTCAGTCAGTCCTGTTGAGATCAGCGCCTAATATGACTCAGCAGACCAATCCTTGCGGGACAGTCCTTTCCTCACAGATCATAAGTAAACTCGGAGGGCGGGATTGGGGCTCTGGGTTGCTGTCTTTGCTGTCTCTGCTTTCTACGCTGTCTTCTTTCCTCTGACTGTTGGTTTAGTTTTTCCTTGCCCCTTTTGAGGCCTTCATAAAATGGTATGATGGCAGCAACTGCGGTCTTCGGCAAGAGATTCCCAGTTATCTGGATCAATTTCAGTAAGTTTCATGTCGCGTTTGCATACATCTTTAAAACGCAGTGCTGGGTGGCCAACTGGACGGCATCCTATCTCCAACTCTCCATAGATGATGTCTGTTGGGATGCGGCTATCCTGCATACGGCAGATGTGCCCCAGCCAACGTATGCGTTGCTGGCTCAGAAGGAGATGCATACTGTGGTAACCAGCTTGCTTCAGCACAGTGGTGTTGGTAATTTTGTCTTGCCATGTGATGCCGAGAATCCAACGTAGACAACGAAGGTGGAGGCTTTCAAGACGGTTCTCCTGTCTGGCATAAGTAGTCCAGGTTTTGCTGCCATAGAGCAAAGTACTTAAGATACATGCCAAGTAAATCTTGAGTTTGGAGTTTCAGGATAGCTGGTTGTTTTTTCACAGTCTAACCAACACTCCTGCAGCATTTGCAATGCGTTTGTCAATTTCTCTATCAAGAGACACATTCGAGCACCAACTTCGAGCACCTTGTTATCAATTCTGATCGAAGGAGGTGCTGAGACATTCTGACCCATAACATTGGTGTTCTTAATACTGATGATTAGCTCATACTGAGTGCAGGCATGAGAAAACTGGTTAACCAAGACTTGGAGACCCTCTTCTGTGTGTGAGATCAGGGCAGCATCATCAGCGAACAGCAATTCTCTGATGAGCACTCTGCGCACTTTTGTCTTCACCCTCAGTCGAGCCAAGTTGAATAGCCTACCATCACCTCTAGTAAGTAGATGGACTCCCTAAGGTGAATGTCTGAATGAAAAGTCGAGCCGCATCGAGAAGATACCAGAGAGAGTTGGTGCAAGTATACAGCCTTGCTTTACGCCGCTCTGAATTGCAAAGGGCTCTGAAATTTTGCCGCCATAACTAACTACCCCCTGCGTCTTTTCGTGGAAGGAAATGATAATGTTGAGTAACTGTGGATGGCAGCCGACCTTCTTTAGTAACTGGAACAGACTTTTTCTGCTTACGAGGTCAAAGGCCTTTGTGAGATCAATGAAGGCAATGTATAATGGCATCTGCTGTTCTCAACATTTCTCCTGAAGTTGACGGACAGAGAAGATCATATCTAAGGTGGATCGCTGAGCTCTGAATCCGCATTGAGATTCTGGGTAGATGTATTCGGCAAGGACTTGGAGACGCGTCAAGATTACTCGAGCAAAGACTTTCCCAACTATGCTCAGCAGGGAGATACTAAGATAGTGGTCGCAATCACTGCGGTCACCCTTGTTCTTATACAGGGTGACTATTTTTGCATTGCGCATGTCTTGAGGTAGCTTGCCTTTGCTCCAACAGAGACGCAAGTGCTAGTAAAGTGGTTCTAGTAAGACCGATTTCCCACTTCTGATCTCAGGAGGTATGCCATCCAAGCCCGGTGCTTTTCCTCTTGTTAGGGCATCAATAGCCTTGATGAGTTCTTCAACTGTGAGTACTGAATCCAATTTTTACAAGACAGGAAGGTCCACGAAGCTGTCGAGCGCTTCCCGAGAGACTGAGGTTCCATTGGAGTAAAGATCATTTTCTTGTTTCTGTCGGTAATCACCTTGCCTGATTTGGTCTTCAGGGACGCAGTCTTCGTAGTTGTCTTTAGTTGCTTGATGTCTTTAGTTGCCAGTTGCTTGCTTTACACCCTCATCATACTCCTAATATTACCAGAGTCTGAGGCACGTTGAATATTATCAGTAAGTTGAAGCCAGTAGGTATTAGCACAGCGACGAACTGTTCGTTGGGCCCTGTTTCGAGCAGCTTTCAGTGTCTGTAGGTTGTGCTGACTGGGGTTGCGTTTGTAGCTGAGTGCTACTTCGCTTGGCGTCTATGACAGGTTCTAACTTGGAGATGTTAGCTTCAAACCAGTAGACATTCTTACGCTCCTTTTTACCATATGTCTTGACAGCAGTGTTGTAGATAATGTTCCGAAGAAACCTCCATCTGTCCTCCATCGCAGTCAGCATTGTGGTAAGCGCTGGTATTGCAGACAATGTTCAGGGACTTGCGTCTGGTCATAATCAAGCCCAACTGGTGCCAATGTTTCGACCTTGGACGCCTCCAAGATGCTTTGTGGCATGCCTTGTTCTGGTCGTAGGTATTTGTCACGCACAGTTTGTGGTAGCAGCATAGTTCCAGGAGCCTCTGGCCGTTCTCGTTTATTTTTCCTATGCCTTGGTGACCTAACACGTTTGGCCAGTATTCATGATCAGCACCTACCCTCGCATTGCAAGTCCCCCAGAAGAAAGAAATGTTCTGATTCTGATATTGTTTTGATGACACTGTCTAGATGTTCATAGAACTGGTCCTTGGCTTCAGACAAGGATGTTAGTGTTGGAGCATGAATATAAACGAGATTTACCATACCCTTTTGTGTAGAGAGGGGCAGAGTGAGGATTTTCTCAGTGCCACCCGTTGGGGTTTCCATCACACAACGCAGGGTGTTTCAACTGGCGAAACCAACACTATGCTCCCTGATTTCCTCGTCACTTTTTTCACTTTTTTATTCATCCTCTATAGTGCTTAATATCCATAGACAATGCTTTTAATTATTTGTAAAATTCAGACCATTTCTAACAGTGTCATATCTTTATCATTAAAATCCATTTTTGATATCAACTTGTAGGCTAATTTGGAAATGCGGTGGCTGTTTCCGAAGCGAAGGGGTAAAACGCATGAAAACAAGAGGTTGCTTGCTGATAAATATTATGAGCATGGTAGTAACAAGAGTCACACTATGAACACCGAATCGATTTATTCATGGCTAATCTGGGTCGATGTACTGTACTATGAGTTGCGGTAAATGGTCTTACACAATTAGGCCATATTAAAATCATAGGTGAGTTCAGTCTAATTTCTAATGGACAGTGCTCATGGCTAAACCACCCCCCACCCCCCTCAAGTATTCCGAGCATGGATCGTACAGTCAGTGATTCTGAGACCGTACCTTGGTGCAAGGCCAGTGAAGACTGCAAAATTTCACTGTCTCAAGACACTGCAGACCAGTGGTCCAGACCAGCCCCGAAGTGGAGCAGGACAGTTACTGCAATGGTCCGTGATACACAGGACAGTAGTCCGGACCAGCCCTCTAGTGGAGCAGGACAGTAACTGCAGTGGTCCGTGATACACAGGACAGTGGTCCAAATCAGCCACCTAGTGGAGCAGGACAATTACTGCAGTGGTCAGTGTGACAAAGGATAGTGGTCCGGACCAGCCCCCTAGAGGAGCAGGACAGTTACTGTAGTGGTCTGTGCAACTGGACAGTCCAGTACACAAGATGTTACAGCCCTGGCTGGATTCTTATCTGCACGTGCCTGAGGAAGATTTACTTCAGTAATCCTGTTTTACAGGGATAATATTACAAGAACAACTGGGGCAGGACATCAAAGCCATCGTTTTCAGGTCTAGTTAAATGCTGTGGTGATAAAATTGACTTATTTTTGAGCTTTTGATATTACACAAGGTGTAAAATTTATAACTAAGGAATTATGATTCCATAAGTTTAGCATTGGTTTCACCAGAGAAGAACCATTAATTGTTACAATACCCAAAACTAGTAAAACATGAAAACATTAAAAGAGCAACTATGACTTAAGAATGTGAAAATGTAACACAACTTTATTAGCAAGGACTACGCCTCAAGAATGTGTCCGTTTAGGGATTTAATAGAGAATTAATGTATGGGATGAATGGATGGATGTGAAGGGGAGCTATGATGACAGAAGCAGGAATGTCTTCTTCTGGTTGGTCTAGGTCGGATGTATTAAGAACCGGGGAGGAGGAGCGTGGGGGTTCCATCTCTAGCATGGTTCCGCCTGAGCTGATTACGGTCCCCCACATGGTACCTCCAATAAGATGTTCATCCACATCTGACTGCCTCTGTATGCATGTATTTGCGCATATATTTGGCGTATTGGACAAATTTTTAGTATGCACTACACGTGTGTCTCCTGTTCTATGTCTCGCTGCACTGACATGCAGGAGCTTCCATGCCCGTGAATTAGTCCTATCTCACATGCTTGTTTTGTATCTAGAGATTGTTTGAGTTATTCAAATATGCATAAAAAGGAAGCCATTTTTCCACCATTTCGAAAATCTTCTCACCATGTCACAGCCTGTGGCATGTTTCACTCAGATTCTTGCAGGAAATGATGAGGAATCCCCCAGATGCCTAAAACAGTGAGATTTCGCTAGAGGGCGAAACCACAGAATTTGAATTGAGGTGAAACAGACAGCTCAACCACCTCTCCTCTGTGTTGCTGGAGCATTCACTCTCTCGTCCACAACTCGCCTGCGTCTTCTCCCGGAGCCTCCGCTGTGCTCAGCGAGGGTCCTGTTGTTTTCACGTTGTTCTTGTTCAAACAGATTGTGTATTCCCTCCAGTCATCTGGTCCCCCACGAGCCTCCCCATCTCTCCGTCCTAATGCTGTGGGAGGTGTTGTTTGACTGGATGGAAATGCTCATCTTCTATGACCCCCACCATATGAAAACACAAACAGGGATGAGTTGAAGAGCACAAGTCCTTGCTGGAGAACAAAAGTTAGAGTACGTGTAATATTGCACACCATTTACCTAAATCTAATGAACATGCTTGTGTCACCTGGAGGTGAATTACAGAAAACACATATGATTAGAGAACTTGTATTTTTTTTCCCATTCCCCGGCAGTTTTACTGATAAAGTTTATAAAAATAGGCGTGCAATGCACGGAATACCCCTCAGCCTGATGTCGAAGTTTTTGGAAACGCCCGCCCGCCCACCCGCCCAACCGCACGAAGGATAGCAATATCCCGTCAGCCTTGAGGGCTGAGGGGTAATAATTGAACAGCTGCTTCATTAATGCATTAATGATAGTGTTCAGTTATTCAATAACAAACTCATTTATCCAGTTGTGCGTCCTCTCATCATTCCAATCTTTCCTTTGTTCAATCAGTTGAAGCAATCATGCACTGAATGATCATGGGCATTGATTTCTGTAAGGAACTTTCAAGGAAAAACGGCTGGTGCCCGCGCTCAAGAAGCCCAAAGCTGCAGCCAATGCGTGAAATAGCTTTTGCGACAAAGCAAAGAAAGGGCTCCAGTTCTGTAATGCTACTGGATTTTATCTGGGTCAGCCAGCAAAATGCTATAAAGCACATCATAAAAGCTGGCTTGTGCTTGCGGTCAACATTGGCTTTGTGCCTCCCAACTGCCAACACCAAAGCTAATTGGTGTACACGCTGCAAGCCTGGTGTGGATGTTGCCTTTGACACCTGCATTTGGGAGTCTGTTAGTCTTATCTTTTGATGGTACCCGGGGACAAAAAAAAACCCCCAGCAATGCAGTGTACATGTAGGCAACTGCTACATGAACAAGCATATTACAAGCGGACAAATATGTCCAAATTCACAGCGCATGTTATACACATAAAACTATAATCTGTTTGCTGATGTCTTAATCCAGATAGATCTACAATGGTGGAGCACATCGGTATGGCAGTTTCATGGGATGCGAGGCTGAAGGAATTGGCTCTTAAAACAGAGAGACCTACAGAGCCTCCCCTGTACGGATCACAGGTTGATTTAGGCTACAGACACTGAGCAGTACCTTATGTCTTCCAGCTAATTGAACCAAAAAAGGGGGCAAATAATTGTGTTGAGGACTCAGTTGAGTCCTGATTTCTCAGTCTCGGCTTTCTTCAGCGCTGTATTACAAGCAGTAGTCATCAAGATAGAAAGAACCGGAACCCGGCCCACTGATTCCAACGAGAGTTGCTCATTGGTGCAAGACACTATATCATAATGGCTCCCATGTTTGAAAATGGGGTTTTTGGCATCAGATAATTGGCACTGGACTTTTCAGGGAAGAGATGAATAGGAATAAAAATTTAATCAAAATCTCAATTTGTTCAGCTCGAAAAAAGGTCCCTGAAGAGAAATTAGCTCAGATAAGATATGTTTGAAAGTGAAAGTACAGTCAAATACATAATATTTTCACCTCACAATGGCTTTGAATGGACTTCAGCGGGGAAAATTTACTTTTTTAGCACCTGAGGCTGAATAAGATACATTTGGTCACCACTGTAGTACAGTGCAGACATGTGTCTGCTATCACTGATAATCAAAGTCTGCCATACTGTCATGCAGTGGACATGATCATCACATGCCTTTGCAAAGGGCACATGGCAGTGTAAATGATGTGTGCAATCAACCGAGGTAACTGGCTCCAACTTGATGTCGGGTCAGCTTTCTGAGTTGACACAAATTAATTTTATGCAAGCTTGACTGAAATCCATATTTTAGACTGTGAAAATCAGATAGCATTTGAGCTTGCGCCCCTGCTATATTGAAAGCTTCCGTTCTCATCATTAATCTAAGCTTATTTTCCAGATGAGAGATAAGGAAGTGAATGAGGTAGTCCTCTTTTGCTTTCACGATGAACATAAGTCACAACATTAACTCATGAGAAAGAAACAAAACTATGAAAGCTCTATGTCCAAGGATAGTATATTTATAACATGGATATTTATATATTGTCGGCACTGATGTCTTAAAATGCATGCAAATAGAACAATTTCCATGTTTACAAGGGTGCTCAGAGATTTTTAAAAAAAATAAGGAAATTCTACATGGTAGGATACAAAAATAAGGAAGTCTTGACATGCCTTTCTAGGGGGCATACCAGCCTGCCCCCCCCAAGCAATAAAATAACAATTTATAATACAAGCACAAATTTTTCAAGCACCAAACAATTTGAACTTGTGTACTAAGAAGCTCGAAAATATTTATTTCGAGAGAATATATATAGTCATTCCCAAATTGAAAATTTTTTTAACTAATGATTGAAATCACTCTATTACAATCTACCTCACATTACAAATCTATCCTGAGATTACCTCTTTAAACTTGACATAAAATTTGAAAGAGTCTTACATTTTTTTACATCTTTGAACCCTTTTGAACATATTTGAACATTTTTGAACCCTCATCCATCCTCCAGTTTTCAAAATTGTCATTTGAAGTAACTTGGAACATGAAATTATTGGAAACACTAACTATTGCTATTACAATATAGCGGAGATTATAAAATCAACTGTATATAAGTCTATGGAATCGAAACCACATCAACTGTGACAAACAGTCCAGACATCATTGCAATCAGGGCATCTACAACTCATCATCATCAGCCGCAACTTCCTGTTTTGCCAATTTAGCGATGTAGATTATGTCCGCTATCTGGAAAGACATCCATAATCTCATCCACAAGCAAGCTAGCTACATAAAAGCAATGCTCCAAATGGCCACGGAAAACAATGGAGCCTTACTACTTACCTAGCTACGTTAAGCTGCTTTTCCACAGAACGCAAAATGAATTTTTCGCGCGACAGACTCACTGTATTCAAAGTCAAGGCAAGGACTCTTTTGCATTAACCTTGAATGTAATCTGTCGCCCGAAAAAATCGTTTCGCGTTCGGTGGAAAAACAGCTTAGACCAATTGTAGACCTGGGCAGAATGTCGTTACTTTACAGCAACATGTCATATTAGATCTAAAATGTTTGCTGAGTTGCTGTTATTTCGTATCTGAAGGACAGCACGAAAAAAAGCACATAATATTTTTGGTTCACATTTTAAATGATCAGCTACAAACGCGCACACACAGCATAAAAATTTCACTGAAGTGATCAGTAAACTCAGACAAGACCATGAATAAACATGGCTCGATGGATCAGCATTACAAGGTCACTTGAAAAAGCCTTTTATTACACCATTTCTTTCCATATAAGAAGTAGCTTGAAGACATTTCTGAAAAGTATGTTATGCCCAGCTACTTCATCTGTCCAATCTCTAGCTACTTGCATTTGAAGTCTGACCCAATTCATTTGAGGCAGCTAGGTCATTCCATGTCGAATCATCCAGATTTTGAGAAATTTTCCAGGTCACCTCCACAAAATTTTTTGAAAAAATTCCCTTGTAAATATTCACACACAAAAAAAAAATAAAAGCCAAATATTAGGCCAGTATCTCCAGTTACAGCCCTTCAAAATTTGCCAACTTTCACTAGCCAACTTTGGCAATTTATTGCTCCAAATCAATTGCTTATACAAGGTTAAAATTGGGTTTACTAACCAAAATCATATTTTTCACATTTATAAGATTGTACAGTAAAAATGTCAGAGATGAATAACTGGTTTCATGGTCATTTTTTGCCCTAAAAAAGGGCATTTTGGGGCGAAACCGGAAAAATTTACTTTGAAATTATTTCATTTAAAAAAACTTCGAGAAATTATATTACTTCCATAACTGCAATTTCACAGAGAGATATATCATAAAATCATAAAACAATGAATTTTGTTCTTTTTATCTTACATAGTCCCTGAGTTACAGGTCATAAAATGTGGTGCCGTTTTTGGGCATTGTGTGTTTTTGGCTGATTTTTGAAGCTTTACCATACAAAAGTGAATCAAGATACAGAGAATCTAAGGTCATTTTCAGATTCTGAAAATACCCAATTTCAGCCTTGTATAAGCAATCAATTTGGAGCAAAATTTGCCAAAGTTGGCTGAAAATTAGCCAAAAAACTGAAAATATTATTCAAATTTCAAAGGACTATAACTTGAAAACTATTTGAGATCCTGGCCTAATATTTGCCATTTTTTCATTTTGTGTGAATGTTTACTCGTGAATTTATTCAAAGAATTTTGAGGAGGTGACCTGGCACCTCCTGGATGATTTGACTTGGAATGACCCAGCTGAGCCCTTATCTGGAAGATGATGACTGACATGTTGCAGCTTTAACTTATTTGTTTGATGGTGGCCCAGCTGCACCAAACAGGGGCACTGGGCTGAGTCATAAGTGTCACGGGCAAGGATTTTCAAGTAGCTTGATTACGTCATGTTGGCCAATAATGATATGTCCAATGAAAAGATAATAATGCACAATGTCCGATAAAAAGTTATGCCTTGCGTGTAACCAGACAATCAGTCGAATATATGATTCCCCAAAGAAAAGAAATGATATTTGATACCATAATTCTATCTAAATTAAAATTGCTGTCCTGGCAGGTTAAATTTTGCATCCAGTATTCTGCATCTCCTGAACACAAGCATGCTCAGAGTGACTCATTGCTCCCACCTGCAGGTGAAGTACGGATACTGCAACCCTTGCTGCTGACGTAACCATTAGCAGCCAGCCATTGTATGGCTATCCAACGGTCTGAGAAGTATGAGAAGGCTCGGCCTCATGACTAGCTCTCTGATCGGTCCAGCAATCAACTCTGTTGAACACTGTTCATAATACATATGGAGCAAACAGCTTTGAGACTTGCCTAGGATGGATGAGGAACAACTTGCAGCCATTGTCTGCTTTATGGTTCTGGCTATATTTTACAAAAAGGGATCGGCTCAAAGCTATTTCCCTGTAGCAAACTGGAAAATTTCCATGCTTAAAGGGAGCTGACTGGGAGCAGGCATTTTATGAATCGTTGCAGTCCTTGAGGGCTTCATGATGGCATGTGTGTGAGGACTCTGAAGGTAGTCAAGCTAATTACTCTTCAGAAAAGCACCATGTCTAAATCAGTAGCATCTCCCTACATGCAAGTTTAGCAGACAAAGGATATAGCGATGAAAGGGCATCATATACAGACTGCACAGAGTCAATTTTCGAAACAACAACAAAAAAAAAATATAACATTAAAAGTTCCATAATCGGAACCAGTGACAAAATTTTAAACCAAAGAGGTCATAAAAGAGTAACAGCAGCACATTACACAATACATTTTTGGAACACTCCCTGGTTAATATAGGAACTGCTAAAGATTATAATAAAGAAATGAGGCAAGTCAGCTGAAAATGAAAAGATGTATATAAGGGCTGGAAGGGATGTACTAGGATCAGTTTAAAAGGTCTGAAGAGAGTAACACAGACAGTTCAGGCACAGCATGACTGGCTCATTTGTAATTATGGAAACGTGGCTGGCATTTTTGAAAAATCTCATGACAAGAGCAATTCAGAACAAAACAGCCAATCTCTCTACGTTGCATTGTAAAGTTTGATTAAGAAGATCAGTTATGCGTTTTTCTGAGACTAGAATAAAAGTGTGCGCCCTAGGTGGTGTGCTGCCGAGCAGGTCAAATCAGACATCAAACCCTGAGAGAGACGTATCCTGCTGAGAGCGTGTGAGGGGCTCTGCGTCAACTCAAAGCCCGGAAAGGGCTCTCCTTGTTCTCGTTTCAGCTGCTAGAAGAGGGTGCTTCACTAAAATAAAGGCAAAAGGGTAAAAGTGGGCACCTGTGTCTGTGAGAAGCTGGCAGATACAGCTTCATTGCCTGAGCTGTGGCCGTGTACGGATGAAAACATTCCAGCCCAACAAAAACCAACACTGGGGGCTGTCCTATTCTCAAGTGTTCAGTGTGAATTGGGGCCTGTATAAATGGAACAGAATGAGACGTCAATTTTTTTGATCATGGTACATAGCAACCATTTGTCTAAAGATACGGACATGAAACAAAGACCTTCAGTGGTTCTAACCATAGTGTTCACAGTTCAACCACAATTACTTTCTTGCATTTTTTGTAAGTAATCACAGAACAGGAAAATAAAGTGCTCAGGCGGCTCTCAAACATTGCCTCCCAAAAAAAGCCAGATGAGCCACAGCCAAATCTTCCTTCACCTTTCGCTGGTCAACTGCCAACATAACTGCACGTTCAAAGATGACATATGCTTAATGAATAAAGAATGACTTTATCGAACAATATTAAACTTTAATGAAGTCAAACCCTGAAGTAACTGGGTAGCATACCTAGCAAAAATAAAAAGCACAAGTCTACAAGCCAGACCCTAGAAAACTGCAGGAAGGGATTTTTTTTTCCACGACAGTGAGAAACCAACTCACTCTTATTTAATGAAGCAAGGTGAGCCAGCTGCATAATGATCTGCTAAAACTTATGAAGTATTGATCCGCAGTAAAATCATCTGGGTCACAGTCTTTAAAGAACCACAAATGCAGCCCTTGGAGCTAAAGGAGTAGCTTTTACGTGGTCATTATGGTGTTCTGTGCTGGTCATGCAATGCTTCCAAATCATGCCACTACTGTCTTTGGCAGGCATGACTTGCAAATTTTAGTCTTTGCGTTAGCTGAGGCCACAGGGTTCAAAATGAGTGAGGCTGTCCACTTCACTGTGTTGATTTGGCTCCAGAGATCTACTCCTTCCAATATCACAGGAAAGGCCATCCTCAAGTGAAAGGAGTACACAAATGAAGGTGGTGGCAGGAAGCACTGCTTTTTATAATGAGCATTCCTGCCCAATGTTGACCAGGATTCAGGATATATCATTTTAAGGTCACAGAAATGAGGATGGGCCAATCAAAATTGTGGAATTATAAATTGAGGGGGAAGAGTTGTTCTCTGGAGGAGATGGAACCTTTCTGAAAATAGACATAATAGCTCCCTAAACTAACCTGCTTTCATTGATGGTCAGATTGGATGTATGATTTCAGCATTATACTTTGGTAAAGTGGATTTTGAGTGCAGCTGAATGCACTTTGAAATGAATTTCATTCCCCTGAGCCCACATGTGCTTTATTGTATTTTACTGTGTCGACATCCACGGGACCGGTTTGGAAATTCTGCAAGGCAGACTTTTTGAGAAATGAGTTGGAACCCTCCCAGAGACTCCTTTCAGAACACAGTTAAGCATTGTCAGTCATTAGCAGGGCACTGCTTGAATATACATGCATCATCTAGACAGAGCAACACAGGAAGTGGGAAAAAATAATACAACCCCAACTCCGAAATTGTTGGGACGAAGTGTAAATTGTGAATAAAGTCAAAATGCAATGACTTTCAGATTGCATGAGCCAATATGTTATTTACAGTGGAACATAGATAACATTTCAAATATTGAAACAGACATTTTACATTTACACATTTTTATCCACAAAATGAGCTTATTTCAAATTTTATGGCTGCAACAGGTCTCAAAAAAGTTGAGACACAGGAAAAAGAGTGCTGAAAAAGCAATTAATATACAAGAGAATCAGCTGAAAGAACATTTAGCAAGTAATTAACGTAACTGGCATCAGGTGTGTAACATGATTGGCTATAAAATGTCTTAGAGAGGCTGAGTCTCTCAGAAGTAAAGATGGCCAGAGGCTCTCCAACCTGTGAAGGCTTGCGTAAAAAAATTGTGGAATACTTTAAAAACAATGTTCCTCAACATCAAATTGCAAAGGCTTTGAAGGTCTCATCATTGACAGAGCATAACATCATCAAAAGATTCAGAGAAACTGGAAAAATCTCTGTGCGTAAGGGACAAGGCCGAAGACCTTTACTGGATGCCCATGATCTTCGGGCCGTCAGATGCCACTGTATCACTCACCGGCATGATTCTGTCATTGACATAACTAAATGGGCCCGGGAATACTGCAAGAAACCACTGTCTGTAAACACAGTCTGCCGTGCCAGCCACAGATGCCACCTAAAACTCAATCGTGCAAAAGGGAAGCCACTGTGGAGCATGATGCAGAAGCGCTGCCGTGTTCTGTGGGCCAAGGCTCATTTAAAATGGATTGTAGCAAAGTGGCAAACTGTCCTGTGGTCAGACGAGTCCAAATTTGACATTTTCAATGGAAATTATGGGTGTCGTGTCCTCCGGGCTAAAAAAGGAGAAAGACCATCCCTCCTGTTATCAGTGTTCAGTTCAAAAGTCAGCATCTCTGATGGTATGGGGATGCATTAGTATATATGTTGTGGAACACCTGCATGTTTTAAAAAGCACCGTGAGTACTGAAAGGTATATAAAGGTTTTGGAGCAACATATGCTCCCTTCCAGACGGCATCTATTCCAGAGAAGGCCTTGTGTATTTCAGCAGGACAATGCAAACCTACATACTGAAGCTATTACAACTGCATGACTTCGTAGTAGAAGAATCCGTGCGCTGAACTGGCCTGCCTGCAGTCCTGATCTTTCACCGGCTGAGAACATTCGGCACATACTTATATGAAAAGTCTGTCAAAGGAGACCCAAAACTCTCCAGCAGCTGAAAGCCTGTATTAAACAAGAGTGGGATCAAATTCCAATGGCTAAACTCAAGAAACTTGTCTCCGCAATGCCCAGACGCCTCCACTCTGTGTTAAAAAGAAGAGGGGATGGTACACCATGGTAAACAGGCCCCTGTCCCAACTTCTTTGAGACCTGTAGCAGCCATCAAATTTGAAATGAGCTCATTTTGGGGATAAAATTGTAAAATTTCTCACGGTCAACATTTGCTATGTTATCTCTGTTCTATTGTGAATACAATACTGGCTGGTGTGATTTGAAAAAGTCATTGCATTTTGATTTTATTCACAATTTACACTTTGTCCCAACTATTTTGGGGTTGTACACAGAGGCACGGTAGAGATGAAAATAAAAGTCATTATCTCATCGTCTAACTTTGTGTAATGAGAAATGTGTTCATCAATACAAATGCTTTCCTACAAACTCTTTCTTACAAAAAATCTGCATTTTAGAAAGACTGACCACAGGAACACGTAAGAGTGAATTAAGATAAGAACTCGCAATAAGCAATAAAAAGGTATTTACTATCATACACAAATAATGGCTTCAATCTGTAAACTAATGGTAGTATGTAGTAATTCATTCTATTATAGCTGGTATGACACAACATATGAACTGCCAATTACTGCCAGCATGAGGTCACATCTCAGTGTACAAACAATAGGTTTCATTCACAAGCATTATGGAACTTGCCATTGGAAAAGTAACTAACAGTACCCCATTAAATTCGACATTGATCAATTTGTCACATTTCCACAAATTTATTGCACCAGACATTGTTTAACTAAAACATGATAAGTCAATAACAATACATACACCGTCAAAATGGGATTTTTGTTGATCAGAAACAAATTCATGTACATGGTATGCTTACAATTCACTTAAACAGATACAAAAAAGTGTATTTTTTATATTATGTGTTTATTTTTTGGGATTTTTTCCAGGAAAATAAGAGAAGAGCAGACCACGATAAGAGATCAATCTCAGCATTTTCACTTTGAAATGCTGATTGTATACCATATTCTCTGAACACGATCGCAGACGCAGAATTGAATACAAATCGCAAACGCAACGTGCTTCAAATGAAAACCGCAAGTCATTTGTTGAACTGAAATATAAAACACGAACAAATGCTTCACCTGATTTCCACTTATGCTGCATTATCAATGACGTAATGGTGTGCGGCAGAAAATCCTATTGAACCACAACGAATGGACTATGCGCCATCTACTGGTGAGATGGTAGCCTGCAGTCCAATATCATTCTGAATCCCACACGAGAGCAATCCAAAACATGCTTGGAATCCCTTCAAGAGGAAAATCATCCTGCCAAATCCAAATTCTGTGCTTCAATTAAATTGAGCACCTCTATGATGGTGCAATGTGGCAATGTGATGTAACATGTAATAATTATATATTTCTATGTAGAAGGTTTAGAAGAGACAAAATGCATTTTTCACCACAAAATGGAATAAATACGTATTCAAGGGTGGTATCATGTAAATATTTTATAAAACAAAACATATCAGTTTCATACATCCATAATGCTTTCAGTAGCTTCAACTGTGATAATAAGACATAAAACAAAATTTGCATCTCCTTTATTAAAAATCTGTGAGATATTATCTTGGCTTCATGTTCTAACCTGACAAACAAAACTATAGTACTTCTTTCTGAGATATGTTGCACCTTATCGCCTCGTAAGACAAGGGAATAAAGCATGTGAAATGGATAGGATTGGATACCGTCTCATACCAAACTGTGAGTACTGCAATGCAAATGTTCCTCAACAGCCAAATTCAGGTGCTTTTTACACTCTAATATCCAGTGGTTGGCTAGCCTGCCTAATTCATTTTTAACTTCATTGGCTCATTTCACTAAGCTTAATTTATTTGTCAGAAAAACTTTGATACTTGCACAAACAGGGTTGTTAAAGAAACCTCTGAAGCCTGGAGCCTTAAACTCAGGTCTCGGCTTGAAAATGACACATCCACAATGAATATCTCTGAAATTGTAAGGCCTGCATGAATAATCTTGGTATCATATGAAAGGTGATACATGTGAAATTATGATAGAGGTGTAAGCATCAGCGTAAATGTTATTATGTCTGTGTAAATGAAGATGGAACACAGCATACACGAAAGACTTCAACTGACAAAATTTTACTTCTTTAGAGTGAATATCCCTTTGCAAATTAAGTAGTTGCAGCCTGAAACCTCCAAAAACTACAGCACAACATCTTACCATCATCAATGTCAAAGTTTATTCCTTCAATAAGAGCAAAATTAGAGAGGTTTTAGTTAAGGAATGTGTAGGCAGCATCCCAAATTGGGCATTTGCATACTTTTTTGGGCACCAACTGTGCCATTTGAGGTTTCTCAGGTACGAAACTGAAAAAAATCATTTAATTACACTTATATATCACTACAGGCATACATTCCATCTAATTACTACCTTTTTAAAATTTATTTTTCAGTATTTTTTATGCAACCACTCCTCTTTACATTTTCCCATTCAAAGAAAATACAAAGGAAATGAAATGACTCCACTGGGGCTGATTAATTTTCAATTAAAAAAGCAAATAAACAAAATTATCAATACATAGGTATAGGTAAGGTAAAAATGGTAAAAAGTAAAAGCAATTACAACAAACACCCATTCGAAAATGCACAAACTAAATTTTTCAATTATGTACTGCTCAAAAATGATTGCCACAGCTCGAGCGCTAGCCTGTACATTCTGCTCCACAATGCAACGCCCTAAAAAGTGAAGTAACCCAGCTGCTGATGGTGGGGCATCATCATCGCAACATGAACAGTCAGCCAGAAAAAACATCCGCTCAGTGAGCTCCTCCATAGCCGCAAACAACTACTTATCATAACTCAGAAAATGAATCTTGAATATTTGGCAGACAATTATGGCAAAAAAATCAGAAACAAACTGGATTAGTAATTGTGGGACTACACTCTCTAGTGCACTGCATAATGGCACCAAGACTGTCAGCCAAACAAAGTGATATATCTCATGCTAGGATTGGTCAATTTCAGTTGTTGATGACTCCATCTAACCGCAAGAGCCAAGCGAATCAAACAGCCACCCCTAAAATCAAACTGATTGCATCACAAGCCGATCGCAGGGAAGAAAATGTATTGTGTGCAAGCAGACTGTTCAGGGCATATCCACATTGGAAGCAGTGCCCTGCGAATAAACATGCATGGGGACTGGCAGCTTGTTTCAATATAGCACAGACACAGTGGACTGAATATAACTAGTGCAGATTGATCCTCAAATTCAGTTTCTTTTAATAACAAAATAGCAAGGATAAGAAAAAATATTTGCTTTTTGCTGAAGAATGTGATGTGTTCACAGGGTTTGGCTGTTGAGTGTGGTGATGGTTTAAAGTGACAAGGTTTATATTGTTGAAACCAGTCGACTCTCCTCTTTGACTTGATGTATCGCATAACACAATTTAGCCAACTCACTAGTGCAATACATGCTATCGTGCACTGATATAATTTTATTTTACTTTTTTTCTACATGTTAATTTAGTTGCTTTGTGTTTGAATTGTGTTTCCTTTGGTAAAAATGGTCATTATGAGCTTTTATCCAGGTTTCTTCCCATTAAATGCATACACCGAATGACTATGTTGCTGTTAATAAACACCATAAAAAAAGCATATCTCAAGATATGTGCAGTTTGCCCCCGTACTGGGGGGGGGTTGGGTTTTTAAAGAAAGAGTGGATTTGCACATCCAGTACACTTTTCCTCAGGAGCTGTAATGACAACAACGTAAACATAAGGTTGCGGTTAACAAAATTGTTAAAATGAATTAACCCATAAGTTTATTATTTCTGAATTACACAGTGATACTTTTGAATGATATCAGCAATGATTAGTACTCTAATCAAACCTTAATGTGTAACACAGAGTGTGTTTATTTCCCTCAAGGTGTTACGATTATGCGGGGCCTTGGTCTCAGACTGGCCCGGTCTTGGCTGTAATGGGAGGGCAAACCAGCTCTTGGGGAGATTGGTGCTAATTTCAGACACGAGGAAGGAGGCCTTTCTTGTGAGCCATGAAGCCAATCACTGTGGCCACAGCTAGGAAGGAGGACACACCCATGAACTTCAGGAACTCAGGGACGGACGGCAGATTCCTCTCCCAAAATGTGGTGACAAAGGGCAATGCTGGTACATCCTGGAAACACCAACAAATAATTACCTTCCAAGTTAACGTATGTACATTGCTGCTCTCCTTTCATGAATTCCCTTTAAATTCTTCACAGTTAAGAACGAATGCTTCCCTAACTGTAAAAGAGCGCTTTCTTGCTACTTCCATCAATGCCAGTATAAATAGTAACCGACGAATGGTAGCAGGGATAGCCTTGTTACTTCTACAAATACAGGCAGGGATATTTTTGTGATTGCAATGAATGCCAACCAGTATAGCCCTGCTACTTCTATGAATGTTTGAATGCTAGCAGGGCTATCCTGGCTGTTTCTATGAATGCTAACCAGAATCCTAGCAGAGACTCTATCGCTATCTTGATGAATGCTAGCAGCGATACCTTTGCTATTTTTATGGACGCTAGCTGGAATATGTTCCTATTGCAATCATATGCACCCATTACATTCCCCACCCAAAATATTCAAATAACACAAAGTGTTCCAAAAGTCACTGTACCGACAAAATGAGCAATAAAGCTCAGAATATTCTGGTAAAACAATCATGTGCATTTTTTTTTCATCATGAACCTGACCTCAGCAGTTGAATCACTGAGGTAGCGGTGTGCCACACACTCACTTGCGACTCTGGTTCTGCCTGCCAGACCTCAGCCGAACTGATCCGGCCCATTGTGCAGAGAATCTGAAAGGCCACAAATCAAGTGAATGTTTCAGCGGATAATGTGTCACACATGTTTAGAGCATCTACCAATGATCCCTTCTGTCTTGGTGGAGTTGTCGTCTCTGCCGACTCAGCAAAAATTTACTCTGCGTAAGACTGCCCATTTGCACAAACAGACCACCTCATCGTCTCGATTCTATGTGTGTATGTCCTACGTTCCTTTCCTACCTCTTTTCTTCACATCAAAATCCCTCACACCTGAGATTGCAGTAGAGGAGGCGCAGAGGAGACGCGGGGAGAGAGGAGTTGAGGCAACAGATATTTCAGAAAATAAGGCATCCGTGCTGCTGGGGCTGTCATATTACAGCAACGTCAAATAATATGATATGTGGCACAGTTGTGTCTTCTGGGCATTGTTTTGTGTATGTTATGGCCTATTGTCGCATTTTATGATAGCTGTCAGATATCCGTACTGTTCATGACAACTTCAAAATTTACTTTTGATTCCATTCACATTATGGCAGCTGTATATCAGGACTTTTACACGTCACGGTTGCCGAAAAGACTACCGCAAAGAATACACCAGAGCACCCTTGTTCATAGCTCCTTCAACAAGCCTCCTCTCCGTCACTCTTCCCCCTCGTGATGCACTTAAGGAATTGAGACATCCTCCGAGACGGCGCATTGAGATCGATTGCCGGGTCACAGGCAGAAAGAGGGAGCAGAGAGGAGACAAGGAGGCCCAAAATAGAGACATTAGAAGAACCCCATGCAGGCAATTTAAGAGTGTGCCAGGGCAGTCGATCAGTGCATTGCGGCATGACCTCTCACCTCTCTGACAACCATCAGCTTTGTTCTCGAAGGGACAGTGGAGACCAAGTGAGAAAAAGTACTCCCTGTTTGAGCTGGTTTGTGTACTGTATAACACACTGAACTGACGGTTTACTTCAGTGGTTGGTAGTGTACCCAATCAACCCAATGAGAACCACTCCTCACCTCCCGGGCAGCCCTCTCGCCCGCCTGCACTGCCCCTTCCATGTACCCGCTCCACTCCGTGGCCGTTTCAGTTCCAGCGAAATAAAGTTTCCCCACTGGCTCCCGCAGCACCCTACAATAAGAGATCAGAGGGCATGGAGTGCTGAACATAAGGGAGAGATGTAGAGCTAAAAGGTTTGAGCATTATCACACTTTATTTGTTCCAGAGCTAGGTCAACAATACTTTTCCATTCCAAAGAAGCAAGACATCATAACATTTCAGAACATTATTGTCATTTGACTTAAAACATAAAGCATATTTGAAGGAACCAAACACTCTGAGAACTCCAGAGGGGAGCAAGATTCCAAATGCCTGGAGTGACAGTATATAGATGGGAGGACTTGGCTCTTTAGAACACCTGTGGAGCAAAATGCAAATTGCACTTGAGGTGGTCAGATTTTCTATTGTTCTGGGGTGCGTTTCACAAAGGAGAGATGCTAACTTACATAGTTGGAACCACTGACTGTGAATGGATGAATTATGTAAGTTGCTAACAAAGTTTTTTAAGTTAGGAACTACGCTTTTGGGAAACGCATCCCTGATCTCCATGGGAAGGTCATTCCATGATGGGGAAGCCATATCAAACAGAAGAAATGACAGGCAAGAGTCAATATGAAGATGGGGCAAACCCTCTAAATATCGAGAGTCTACCACAATATGTAAACCATTTGTATGTCCCAAAAAGGAGAAGGCCAGATTTAGGATTGCCAAAAACATGTAAAATAACCTGTGCAATTCCAGACATCCAATGGACAGATGAAACAAAGGTCAGCATGAACCTGAATCTTTAGAATGGAAGAAACTGCCCATGATCCCAAGCATAACACCTTATCAGCTAACCACGGTGGAGGCATGGAACTGTTAGTATGGAACTGGTTTCCTTGCATCTATTGATTTTGTGACAGCGGACTAAAGCAGTATAACGAACTCTGTATTGTACTGCACAATGTCATGAACTCAGATTCAGCCAAATGCTCAAAACTAATTGGAATCATTGGAAAGCAACCAAACACTTTAACCTTTTCAACTCTGATTTTCACAACAATTTCACATGAAGTAGGTTCAAACTTAGATAAAGCATTTTCCCCCATATAGCAGGACAATTTCACAGACAAATTCTGTGTCTGCTGGTTGCAGCACTTCACCGAAGATAGGCTACACCACACTTATATCGAGTGAAATATTCAGATCCAGAACATATTACATCAAATAGAAAATATCTAGATCTTGTGTACAATTTAATAAATATTTCCCTGTAATTCAAGCGGACACCTTCAAGATCTTTGGAAACCTTTGGATCTCCAATAGAATTTAAAATTGGGCATCACTTCCACAAGAACTGTTTTCAGGCGTGAATTAAAAAAAAATCATTTATCTGATTTGATGACTGGAAATGATTGTTCTTTCAGGCATTTGATTTGACAAAATTGATTTGACAAACAAGCTGACATAGTCATCCATATCCTCCGCAACTGCACATTATTATTATTTTGGTTCATGACATACGTTTAGGTCATGATATTTTTACCTGCCAAGTTTGAAAAGGATCGGCCGAATAATGAGAGTTAAAGCCCGGACAGGAACACATGACAGAATAGCACTGGGAATTTCGACAAATGACAACAGACGGACGGACATCTGAGCTAGTGACCTACATTTCTGCATGATGCAATGCAATGTCAGTATATCTGCCACTGAAGTGTCTTTAAAATCTGACAATTGGTTCTTGAATAATGGCTCCAGACGGATGCACGGGCGAAGCTCATTTTTTATACCTCTTATATACATTCTAACATAATTAGAAAAAATGAAAAGTTACTAAAGGAGGAGTAATCTATTTCTTAATGAAGTAACTAATAATATCACCAAATTTTAGCAGTATATTAGTTATATTACTTATCCATTTATAAAAGTAGTAATATTGCTGTATTGATTTACTTAAATAATTTATCACTCCCAATACTGGTAGTATAATTCAGTAATAAAGCAGGTTTAACTCACTTGCCATACTGTGTGAGGATTCCGGGTGGGTAGTACGCAGTGTAGCAGCCTCCAGAATACTGCTCTTCACACCAGTTCTTCTCCTCATAATGCACAGGCTACAGGGGTGGAGGATACAAGAGAAAAAGAGAGAGAGGTCAGGAGTGGCACAGTCTGCTTTTAAATGGAAAGTCTCTTTGCAAAATTCCTTTCTAACTGCATCAATAATCCATGCTGCTGACTGTCTAGATATTTCTACCAATATCTGATCATAAATATGTATGCAATACTCTGATAAACCAGATGAATTACTAATTGACTGACTGGCTGACTGCATTAATTGTTTTCTCAGTATAAACTGACAAAGGTCATAGTCCCTGCCCCATCCCACGCTCTCTTCTCACGAAAAAGACATGGGTTTATGTTTGTAATTTCAAACGAGGGTCTCTAACATCACAAAAATGTACATCCAAAATAAGAGCTCAAATAATATGCCAAAGCAACATAACCCAATCTCCCGACAATAGACTGCAGGGACAAGACCCACTGGTCTTACATGTAAGGCCTCTTTTGTCCCCAGTACCCGGGCGTAGATATCACAGATTTTGCTTTTCCTGGAGGAAGAGAACATTTCCGGATTAAACTTGCATTATGTTACCTGTAAATCCACACATAATTCCTATATTTTGACATTCCTACATCTTACACTACTCACTACTGAATCGGTGATCGGCCCATTGTGATACACAGAACAGAAAGGTAGCTCTTGGTCCTTGCTGCTTTGGTTATATACAACGACAACAAAAGCTTGCCCAGCCAAGCATGCAATGAAACTGTATTTTGTATGTCTACATCAGTAGCACTTTTGCTCACATGAACAGAAAAAAAAATATCCCTAGGATTCTCTTCCTTGTTACAGTCTTTCAACCAGACCCAGCATTTTTAAATGATACGGAAAGTATGGTGAAATGATGAGACAGACTCACCTTTCTTCCTTCGTCAGTGATGCCAGCCTCCGGGCTTTTCTGGAGAGGATGAAACTATAACACAAGAACAGGAATTTTCAGGTCCTTCAGACTGTGACATCACATGAATTGAATCAATTCCAATTTAATGGTCACAGCACATTTCACAAAAAGTATTCCGTGACATGCTTCACAGACACCTGCAGACTATCGCCCGCAGGACGGCAAGCGATGTCAGCATATCTTCTTCGCAACATGAGTTCAACGGTCTACTTCCCGCCCATCGCTTCAACTTTACCCCATGATTGCAGGGAAGGTTCCATCAGGTTTGGTGTCATCAAGGGTCACGCCAACGGGAGACTCTTCATCTTCAATCATTATGCTTCCACAGTAACCTAAAAAAAGGCATATATGGCTGAATGCCATCCTGAGAGATCACAAAATCAATGACAATGAAAGACAATCTATGACTTTGCTCCGACATGGGAATCCACGCATGAGCATACAGAGACTGCAGAAAACCATCGATCAGGGACTCAGGTACCGCAAGGCATTACACTGCTGAGTCCTTGGAGAAAGCGTCACTGGGTAATACAGGAACCAGGGAAACCCCAAGGAGACCATCCTGAGAAACTAACCTGATAAAAATAAACAGTGGTCTGCAACCATGGTAATTTGAGAAAAAAAATTGATAATTACTGTACTCAGAAAACTCAAACTGGAAGTTACATAAACCTGGAGAAAGCTTGTACTGTGTAATTGCTAAATTGTAACATTCACAGACAAACCTGATATGGTAGGTAAAAAAAAAACAAAAAAAAAAAAAAAAACACCTTTTATTTCAGAACGGGTCTAGCTACGTAGACAAGCTATGAGTAAAATGTTTTTTTTGCATGGACTGTTGTTGTTTGGTACAAGGTGTATGAAACTTGCCACGACCCAATGTATACCCTGAAATATTCAATTCAAAAGAAACCTATTTATTTGACTTTTTCTCATTATTCAGGCAGAAAAAAAGAATAGTGTGTAACCACCCAAGTGCACCGTGGCAAGACTCAGATGCCTGAAACCAGACATGGAATCACAGACACCCCAAGAATCTGCCTCCTTACAGACTGCACAGCCTAATTCAACTAAATAGCTACCTACAGTACATTGCCGCCGAGTGATAGATTTAGTCTGATTCTCTTGATGGCCAAGATTATGTACTACAGACTATATTTGATGATATGGTCATCAGCTGAATACCCCCTCCGTTGAATATTGTGCAGGCATTCTGTCAAGGCATGACACAGTATCACGGCTCATTGCAACAAATTCCATGTGACAACAGTACTGCAGAAATAGCTGCCATTTTTGTAGAAAAAAAAAACCGCTCTACAATTTCTACCCAAGAGTCATTTTAAGGCTTTTTGTAGAATGCTTTAAGAAATCGAAAATGACTGCACAATTTGTTCAGCCATTTCAGCCTGAAAGTGGAAGTGGGTTGATCAAAATAATTAATTAGTTGCTTTTACAAAGGGTATTTTTCCCTTAGGAGCCAAAGATTCAAGACGAAATCCTGGAGAGGCTGCCATTTTGACTTTAATTAACCTACACACCTGTGGTATCATTTACGAGTCACAGCACGTAAAGGCTGCAATTACCACATAACACTGCCTCTTTGATGGAGACAACAGGGTGAGATCTAAAATCAATTTGTCATGGATCTTTTATCATCGTCATTGCCGGAGGCTGTAAACCATTGTTAAGCTGCAGTGTGCTTTGGTGCGGTGTAACAACCCACTTTTTGCTTCATTTAACTTCAAACATTTTGTAAATATTAATACAGAGAACCTTCCACATACAATATCCAGTCAGTTGGATAGACTCAAGCCAATCAGGAAAATACCTCGTACCAAATGTGCCCCTGCTGAGAATAGGACTTGGATTCTATAAGGAACAGAGCTGACCTACAGCATATCCGAAACCAAAGGAATGTCCAACGCTGAGCACTGTAGAGCCTATCGCCTTCACCATTTTCAGCCATCGATTTAACTTTTTTGTATTTCTTTAAATAGAAGCAGAAATCAAAATTCACTTTTCTAAAACTTGTAAATTCTGAGTAACAATATGAAAATACCTCACTATAATACTATAAATATACTATACTATATACCAGGGGTCCTCAATCTTTCCCAGAAAGGGCCGGTGTGGGTGCAGGCTTTCATTGCAACCAAGCAATTACACACCTGATGCTACTAATCAACCCCTGGTCTCTTTGCTAATAAGTTTGATTTGTAGCATCAGGTGTGTAGCTGCTTGGTTGCAATGAAAACCTGCACCCACAGCGGCCCTTTCTGGGAAAGATTGGGGACGCCTGCTATATACTATAAATATAAAAGTACTATAGTAAATAAGTACTTATATATTTACACAGATGCACAAATGCACCCACAAACCCATGCACTCCTACACACACACACACACACACACACACACAAACACACACACACAGAAGAATCAATAATTAAAGGAAAAATCAACATCAGTCTTATTGAGTTGTTGGGCCACCACAAGCCACCCGATCAGCTTCAACACACCTTGGTCTACAAGTGTACAATTTTACTGGAGGGATGGAGTACCTTCCCTCCAAGAGATATTTCCTCATTTGACGTTTTGACGATGGAAACAGAGAGCACAGTCTGATATCTTGTTCCAGTATCTCCCATGTGAATTCAGTTGGTTTGAGATCGAGTGACTGAAGGCAGTGGCGTGTGCTTAGGATCATTATAAAGCTCACTCATTGACTCTCTATGCTCTGTGGGGTTTGGGCCACTGTCACACTGGAAGAAACCACGACCATCATGGTCGGAATGCCTCATCCTAGGATATAAAGGTGATTGCATAGAATAACTCTGTATTCATTTGCAGTGACCCTTGAGCCGTCAAGGGGACGGGAGGACCCAAGGCATGCCAGGAAAGTGAACAAAAGCATCTACATTTCCTGCTTGTCCACGCATTTTCTCTCCTTTTTCCTTTAATTTGTCACCCATCAGTGCATTTGCCCATCTATAAACAAACATTTCCCTCCAATAAGCATCCTTTAACACCTTCAAAACCATCCTCAGCCAGAATATAGGCCTTTTTCCACCGTAGGAACTTCAGGGTAATTTTATGGGGCCGGGGCCGTTGTCTCCACCGCCGGAACCACCCCCGTAGGACAGAGTTCCGGAACTTTTACAGGGGCTAAAAAAGTCCCTGCCTCAGAGTAGCTACTCGGAAAGGCCCTGAAAAACTCCTGTGTGGGGCTCAGGGTTTACTTGGCGCTGATTGGATTTACTCAGAACGGGATGTGATGTCTACAGAAAGCGACAAAATAGCCGGCATTTTTAAAACTCAGCAGACGACGAGGGGTCGCATTTCTAAAAGGACGTCACACACAACTTTACAGGAACCTTCCTCCTACTTCACCCTCTTGGTGGAGACATGGCAGTTGAGAGGGCAAAGTGAGAGGACGTTCCTGTAGTAGTTCCTGCCCTCCAAATACTACCAGGAACTTCTTCAGTGGAAACGTGCCTAATATTTACAATAAAAGTCAGTCAAATCAGCCACACTATCCTCAAAAATACCACGAAAAGATTTTTTCTTCTATTAATTCAAATTTACATTGTATTGCAAAAGTTAGTCAAACTCTGGCAACCTGGTGTCCTTAAATGTGACCACTATTGAATAAAATAATCTAAACGTCTTCGCATACCTCGGTGCTCAGGCATTCAGTTCATAACCCCAAAGACAGTCATAAATGTATTACCGCTCTAGACTGAACAAAACTCATGAAAGGTTGTACAGTCATGCAGCATTACAGGAGGATAAAAAAATCCTAAAGAGATGAAACTCCTATTTTAATTCTTAAGACTGGAAGTAAAAGAATTTCATAAGGGAGCCTGCGGACCTGGTTTGAAAAATCTCTGGCCTTCTGTCTATAATGTACTGACTTGTACCTTTTTTCCTCCAGAAGTTCTCCTTATAGTAGACAATGCACTTGATGACTGAACCCACAGGGACACGGTGGATAAGCTGGTTCCTCAGGGGGGGTAGAGGGGGGTTAAAGTGCATCTTTAGGTTGAGTGATGGCGCCGTGGCGATGATGACATATTTGGCCTGTTTTGCAACAGAAAAGTAGATGGGTGTAATTAATTTACGCAAAATCAGCAAACTTTGCCCTAATGCATTCAACCATCCAGTCAGTTTCTGCATTAGATAAGCGCTTGACTGAGTCTCACATCCCATTTCCAACCAAGCACAGGAGTCTGCATACACAGTCAGAGGGTGGACACCTCACCTGGTATGTCTCTTGGTTGAGGGTCTTGACCACCACACCGTCACCGCTCTGGTCAATGCTGTGGACCGCTCTCTCCAGCTTCACCCTGTCTCCAAGCCTCCGAGCCATGTGCTCGCTAATCTGTCCAGAACCCCCAACAAACTTCCGCTCCTGCCGAGGACACCCACATTATCACTCTCCAGCCCCACTCATTCCCACATTCCCGACTAGTCCTGTGAATAGCAATGGGTGCTCTCATTGCTGTGGCCAAGGTTCAATTCCTGGTAGAAGTATGACTTTTCCTTTCTCAACACGTATAGACCCCGCTTTAAAATGCACCACCCCTCTCCAATGAACTTGTATTGCGCGACTGCCTTCTTGCCTTTCAGGTCTACTAACTGAAGGCTAAAATTGGATGGAACATTGTGTACAGTGGAATAGACCAGAAACAAGTAACACTACCCAGATTTTTAACTGTATCAGATTCCAAACCACAAAATGTATCCAATGAGCAGAGAAAATTGGAGCTGAGCAAAGACTCCAGACATAATTTTGATGCAGAAACCTACGGCCGAGCGGAAATTGCTAGCAAACAAGCACAGAAAACAGGAGAACTGAGATTCAGGCTTGAAGGCTTTGTTTACAGCATTATGCTGAAACATTTACTTGGATGGCAATGCTTCTCGTGACAAAAAGGAGACATATTTCGGAGAACTCACATCAAGCTGGCCTTCAAAGTTGATGACTCAATATCAACGGACTTCCTCAGTACACATCTGCTTACCCCTCCGTGTTTTGGAAAAACAGACCAAATGAATGGCCACATGTGCATACTTAATGTTTAACTATTTTATTGAATCGTAAGATAAGCTTTGTTTAGACTAAGATCAGAACATTCAAGTCGAATGTTACCCACATTTAAGTAGTAGCAGTAGTTTCACATGTAATTTTGTACATATTAATTATTTTATACTAGCATACAATATGGTCAGCTATTTTGCCACAATCTGGCTCTGCACTGTCTGTTATCTCCTGAGACCACAAATCCTATTGCCCAAAATAAGTTCTCTACTTACGGCTCAATTTTTGCCCCTTATGTTGCCACACCTTTATGGTATTTTTATTATCATTTCAACTAGCAGACCATAAACAGAAGAGGGCACCATCATGCAATACAAAGCTAAGGAAACCGTAGGCCCGAGCAAACTTTCTTCTCCTCTGCTTTTTGAGGGATTTGGCTCTCCGAGCACCCTTTTCACATTCTGACCCCACTGCAAAGAGGCTTTCAGATTATGAAAAGTATATGATAAAACTCTTTATTTGATGTCTCCTGATCACTGTTGGTAACATCACATTTCAATCAAAAAAGCAGTTGCTCTCCTTTGCATTCCAGCTTCATGTGACCCCAACCTGGCTCCGACCAGGACTAACGTTGATCCCAACCATCTTAAAAAAGAGGCAACTTAACAAGAACTCAGGTACTTATGCAGGGCTTTAACATTCCTTTTAAGGCAGCAGTAAAATGACTTATGAAAGACTCTTGAAGATAAGCTGTGTTAACAGAAGGAGAGGTCACATGCAGAAATTGACCATCAGCAGATTCCAGAGGCATACTCGGAAACATTTTCTTCTCCGCTAAGAGAATATTTACTTGCAACAGATTTCAGGCAAGGGGGCGTTACTACAGACTTAATATGTGAATCGTCACATTAAATGCAATCCTATTTCTACCTGCGGACACTGAAAAATGTCTGCCGGCGCAATTCCTGTATATTAATTTAAAAAAACCAGTTACGTTTGTAGCGCATTCTATCTATGAAGGGTTTTGTAAGTGAAATCACAAACCACAGCGCCACAGCCGTGCGTTCGTATTTTCCACCTTTGCCCGTACGGCGCTGAGGTTTCTGATATTTCACTTCAGCTTTAAGTCGCCCACAACTGGCACACTGGTGAAAGAAAAATTTCTCCAACAGCAGGGTGGAGTAATCGAAATTCTTTGCCGTGAAACGTGATGGGCGCTTACTCATTTTCCTCAGTTGTGCGGAATTGTGCTGGTGAGACACAACAACCATGTCAACACTCTTTAAAACAAAGAAAATGGCAACTTTTTTCCTGGATTTAAAGATCAGGCCTTGGTGAGGGTTTACATATAAGTATTCATGAGCCTGACAAAATGTGAAATTGATACCTATTCCTGTTTTATTGAATTGTTGATGCGTTTCTTTTTGTGCGATTAGTGGTTTGGGATGGTGTTGTTACATTATGCGTAGAGGGGGTTGTAACATTATGCGTAAGAAAATGTTGTTACACGATGCGTCAAAAATTGTAACAATATACGTTAGAAAAAATGTTACACTATGCGTCATATTGTTACGTTATGCATCACCCATCCTATGTTACATTATGCGTCATTGTTACATTACTAGTTGTAACATGCCATGTGGCACTACTGGGGGTGAAAGGGTTAATACCAGGTGTAAATGGGGTGTGAAGCTACTCTTTTGAGACAAGGGAGCCCAGAATTCAGGCCTGAAATTGAATGTTTCCTTTTTCCTTCCATTTTAAAGTAGTAACTGAACAAAAGCAAAAATGTAAAAGGCACATGAACAGGAGTTCAAGCAACAAACTACGTGCAGCACGATCTATTAAAATGTCTCCGTCTGGAGTCATGTCTATCCCTTAATCTCACTGGCATAAAAAATACACCATTAAAACTGGGTTCCCACAGAAAAAAATAGTCCTGCATGCAATGTCACAGCGACACCTAAAATAATGGTTTGAAAGACATGTTGAGCTTTCTCTCAAAATCCTATCATGCGTTACTACCCCTCCCTTAGGGTACAGAGATAGCATTTACCCCCAAGGGAACAAAGTTCTTCTTTTGTAACATTTTTACCGATTTAACAGAACAAAAAGCGTATGCATGCAGGAGATGATCCCCTCACCATCAAACTACATACAAAGTTATTCTTATAATCATTATGTGTATGATGGTGATAATTATGAAGATGATTAATAATATAATTATTCTTGTCTGGCCATGTCCTGGTTCAGGACTGCTTATTCACCTGGACTTCTCAGTTTGGACTCAGTTTTTTGGTTCTCTATGAACCCAGCATCTCAGCTTTATTGACTCGTGATTTAATTGTCCTGGTATTAACATGGTGGCTGGTTTCATCCATCTATAGCATTTGTCAGCTGGTTTTGTATTGACCTAGTATATCGGCCTTACCTGCCCTCCATTGGTGGTGGAGAAGATCCTCATGGTGCCGCCACATTGCTTGACATACCACAGGAACCAGAGAGCGGACACTTCGTGCGGTTCAGAGGTTACGTTTACATTGACAAAGAGCGTAGCAAACTGTCGTGCGCCACTGGTGAGAAAAGAAGTTTGGAAGGTAAAAAGCAACTCTTGACAAAACCAAGAGATTTTCAGCAGATAAAATTTCATAAATGATTAAAATGACTAAAAAAAAAGATCCATGAATTGATCTTAGCACCCAATACTGAGCATGAGCAACTTTCCTGAATGGTGCGAAGTAGCGTGAGATTCATGAGGTTCATAAAGTATTTAAGAGACCTCATTGAATATGCATTATACATGCTTTAGATGTCTTTAGTAACATTACAGTTTACATACTACAGCGTGGTTATCTTGTGACATAAGCGTATCGTTAAGGGGTTGGCCACTGGGGAAAGGGAGGAGGAAAGGTGATTGATTGGTTATTGTGGAATTCAATCATTTGACACAGCACTTTGTCAGCAGAAAATGTTTGGTTGCTATTGAGACTATGCTGTGGCATTTCAAACAACACATATCTGCCACAGTTTTCTTGGATTGATAAGCACAAATTCATTCAATATGTAGGCCAGGCAGCCATTTTGAATATGCAGAGATTAAAATCCATATGGTGCACAATACTCCTTAGGGCAAACCTGTATACAAAATTTAAGAAGGATCTATCAAACAATTTCATGGAAATAGTGATGACAAATTTTAAAGTCAAAGTTCAAAATAGAGGCTTGGTGGACTTTTTGAATAGGAGGCAAAAAACCAAGGCAAAAAATTGCATGGTGCACAACCAGACTGAAGGGGAGCCCTATACATTAGATTTGTTGCAGCTCCACTCTGTAGTTTACTTAGAATAGCGATAACAAAATTTATTTATGGTCAGAAAGCAAATGTCAAAAGACGGTGGAAGATGGGCTATGGATGAAAAGTAATTTGATCACCCCACCATAGGTGATGAAGGACTAATGAAAGAAGCAGAAGTTTGTGGTGTAAAGCATAAAAATGGTGGCATCTAACTATGCAAATACCAGCACAGAGAAGACAGGAACTACGTAGCTTGACTGGGTACCATGTCCAACACAGCTTGTCAAAGAGCTCTTTCATGGTCATCTGATCCCATTCCTCTGCATGGGGAGCCTTCCATGGGGCCTCTCGAGGAATCTGCATTGAACGCATTCATTTTGACAGACTACTTCAAGTTATTCGTTCAATCACCAGCACGGTGATATCAGAAATGACATAATTTAAATTCTAAAATCAATTTATACTTAGGTCTTTCACTAACTGGGCATGTTGATATTATATTACAATGAAAATGTGAGACATTGCATAACATTTATGTGGTAAACACTTTTATCTAAGAAATAACTTGGAAGACCCAAAGAATTGTCAGGAGCCAATGTGGTTAATTTCCTTTAGGAACATGTCATTATATACACTAGATACAAGATTTTTAAACTGTTCTAGAGAACAGTATCCATGAATTCTTTATATCACACAAGATTGCTTACCAATATAAGGAGCTTATATGATAATAAATCACTTCTCAGCATTTCATAAGTGCTTTTTTCCCCACTTTCTAATCACCCAAATCTGGAATGTCTAAATCAACAAGCTCTAGGCAAGCATGCTGAAATGCGATACATGCTGCCATTATGGGAGAGCGATGACTGTGTGTGATTCCCCTTCAAAACACATGCCAGTAAGCCACCATCTCTTATCATTTCTCGTCACAGTCCCTGCATGCACAAAGCCTGGGTGGAATAAACCCAAACATATGCTTGCTCAGCAAACAATTGACTGGTGTCTGAATGACTGGAAGTAAACTCTTGAGCACCGAACTATGCTAACCCAAACCAAACATATCCATCCCATATCCCCGAGCAATGCTTTGCTATGAAGACTGGCTATTTTGAGGCTGCTAAGTGTAGTCGGCTGGATATGATCTGTTGTGGTTTTCCCCATCTAGATGTTTATATATTTTTGAGGTCGTCTTGTTCGTGAATAATTGGAGGAAGACAAAATCTTCAGAGGCCTTCTATATTCCCATGGTGAGCAGTCCCTAATTCGGCATTCTTTACAGAGGAATATTTATGGGAAAAACTCAACCTGTTGTGAATTAAGTATTTATGCTTTGTTTTTGTATGTTTTCAGTTTCATGATGTTTAGAATTATTTGTTTCTTTGAGTTAGATTTACTTCTAGTGTGATTGTTCATGTTTCATGAATGCTTGTCTTTTGTCACTCGCTCCCTTGTGTGTCTAAGCGTGGTGCCTTGTTACCATTCACAGTCTTTTCCCCTGTCTTTTCTGGTTGGGTACTTCCAGCTTCCTTCTTCCTGTGCTTGTTAACTGTCTGCACCTGAGAATAGTTTAGCTGAGGCACTGGTGATTAGAAATGAGTAGGACTACGCATTAGAGCAGAGTAGTTAGGCACGGTGATTAATTAGTTTGAAGAAGCAGGGCACACCTACTTGTTCAATCTGTCCTATCACTATCCTTTGCTGTTCTAGATTCTGCCTCCTCTCAGCTGTCCTTCATTTCTTGGGCTAAACTCTCTAATTAGTTTGTTTATAAAGACCCCACTTTTCTGCTTGTCTTTGATGATTCGTGACCGTTCCTTGCTCTGACTGGTCGTTCCGTCTCTGTGCTTTTTCTCAGTGCGTTTTTGCGATTATTGAGAGTTTTTGTCCTTTGTGATTTTCTGTACTCTAGTTATTGAACGTATTTGGTCGAGTGAGTGCGGTGAGTTTGAGAGTCTCCCGTTTTCCCCAGTTCCCCTTATACTTTGACTGTTTAGTTAATTTCTGTGTCTCCCTCTTCCCTTCCAATGCCCCTTTCCCTTTTCCCCATTCCCTTAGGTTAGTTTCCCTTTGTTTCTGTATTCTGTGCTGACTGATTTCCTGGTTTTTTTGACATTTTGCCTGTCCCTGACTAAGATTGAGCGTTTCTGTGATATTTCTGGCTATTGACCTCTGTTTCTGTCTGTCCATAAGCAACGGTAATGTTAATAAAAGACGCTCTTCCGAGCTTGAACCGCGATTGGAGTCTCCGTAGGTTCATTACACAACCAACTTTGCTCCAATCAAAATACATGGGTTGTAACCATCTCATCTCTAACAAACTATGCTTCAATCACAATTCATGGGTTGTAACCGTCTTATCTTTCACTTTTTTTACACTCCAACTTTGTTTTGTTAAACCATGTTAGAAAATTTTCAGAATAGGACTTAATAAAAGGAATATAGACTAAAATGGACTGGAAAATTACAGTTTATGAGTGGAAAAACACTTTCAGATGAATAGGACACAAGCAGATACATAAATGATTCAATTGATTATATTTTCAGTAGCAACTAATGATTTTACTGAACAACTATTGATCAGAGCTACAGAAATCAAATACACCCTCCGATTATGTTTTTGAATCAACGAAACAGAAGCCTGCTTACTAATCAAAACTACAAAAGCGCGCTGCTCATGAGTGTGTGAGCTGCTCATGCATGTGTGAATTGAATTGCTTGTATGTGTGTCTGTGTGAACTGTTTGTGTGTGTCAGTGGGTGAACTGCTTGTGTGCCTGCACATGCGTACTTGTGCTGTGTGTGTGTGTGAACTACATGTCTGTGTGCACTGCTCGTCCCCTCCCTACATGTATGTGAACTACCTGTAAGTGTGTGTGTGCGCGCTGCTCATGTGTGAGTGTCCGTGTGTGTGTCTGTTACTGCTGCCTACATAATATGGTTATTGATTATGATTATTGATTACGGTTATTCAACATGGCAATTGATCTACTGATGAATATGATGAGAAATATTGAAATATAATCTTCAATAGATCCAAGACCACAGGGGGTCACCCTTGAAAGGCAAGCAACTTATAAACAAAATCAACCAAAAATGAAAACTATTGGCTATTAGGTGTTTACCTCCTCCTTTCTTTTAATATTATCTGACATTATCATGATAAACCTTAAATAGCTTATGAGATAGGGCACGAGTGTACATGTCAGATCGGTAGAAAAACTGCACTTCCTGGCAAGCAATCGATCCCAGATTTCTACTTCCATCACTATTCACATCATTTCTTCACTCCAAAAAAGCAACAAAATGTAGCAAAAGAAGCTAAGTACCTCCATTCCCATTTCATCTATCTTCTTCCATAGACTGTTGTAATCCATTAAGGCCAGAGGGTTCCACATGGGCGGGAAAGGACCCTTGAATGCATGTGATTTTCCCTAAAAGGCAAAATCATGAGCACATGAGCAGAATGAATATGAATACATGAGGACACTCATGAATACACACAAACGTTACTGAGGATGGTGTATTTTGTCTTTTCCCTTAAATTATTTAATGAACGGTCTGTTTCAGTTTCATGCAGGTAAATATATTTTTGCCAAAAAAAAAAAAATCTATCAATCAAACAGTGGTTTTTCTGGTCTCTTGTGAACTACGACTGGGTGCTTTATTTAAAGTGCAAACAAACCCAAAGCATGCAACATGACGGCTGTGTTGGATCTATAAAAAAAGAGCTCATAAATACGCATTATTTTCATTTCCAATGCAAAACTTATGACACAAGGGATCCAGTCTCCATGATAAATGAGCAAGCCAAATGGAATTGATTTACAACTTTCCACAGTAATTTTCACCTATTTTAATATTGCATCTACATTGAATTTGCATTCTCAGTACATTTAAAATATAAGGAAGAAGTGACATATCAGTTCCTGACAGCCTGATATTACATTACCCTTATGATTCACAGCACTTTTTATGCTCAAACTTCAATAACTTGAAAGAGCCAGCAGCAGTAAAGACTGAAATTAAGCCAGTTAAATTTTGGAAGAGGTTTGGAAAATCGACTACGCAAGGGTGTTAGCAGACTAAAAACTGCTAGGACTCCCTGGTGCGCTGCTTTTCAGGATCTGACATAAGAGGGAGTAACTTAGCAGCACAGCTCCTTGGCAGAAAACAAAACCACCCATTCACAGCACCCAGGAGTGCAACGGTTCGTGCTGAGCAAACAGGAGAGAAGGACAAAAAGTTTAATTATTCAACCCACATAAAACAAACCCTGCGCAAAGCTGCTTCCATCTAAGGCCAGGGACACAATCAATGGAGAATGATAGACAGACAGCGATCATATGGTGCCGCTAGGGCTAGGTGATAAAACGATGATGATGGATATCTCATGATACCTTTTCCTTGATAGGAAAATTAGAAATGTCCGATAGTACAACAATATAAATCACTGCTAGGACGGGCAAACGTGGATACAAATAAGGTTCTGAGAGCAAATCAGATGGCAGAAACTGAGCCAAGTCTCAGCAATCATTCAGCGGGGAGTGAGCTCACTCCACAAAGCCAGGCCCGCCATGTATTGTGCTGAGGTATGCGGCACCGCTCGTTATTATTTTTCTTGCGGCTTTGGAGTTGAAATATTCTGGAGAGATAAAATGGACAACCCCTGAAAGTAGCTTTTTTGAAGAAGAAAGATAAAACGCACTACAGCTGTGGCTGTTACAAGAAAATGGGAAGCAGCAGTTGGGAAATTCCTTCAAAAATTTCTACCACACTCTTTTACTACAGATTAGATTTTATTTATCCTGGTAATCAAAGTGAGGGTGTTGGTGGAATTCAGTCCACCATGCGTGATTGCAACTTCTAGAATCTAGCTTGTTCCTATTTAGAAGCGTCATGAAGTGGATCTCTTCCAATGTCAATGAATGTGAGAGAGGAAAGTGCATTGAGGCGCTTACGCGTGTGTGTGTGTGTGTATGTATTCTGAGCTCAGATTGTGTGACTGGAAATCTATGTAAATAAACCTAACCCCCTGAGTGTCTTTAAACAACTGCATGGCTGGCAAATTAGTTACCTTCGCCAGCGACTTCGCTGACGAAGGTAATGTTTTGATCCCCGTGTATTTATTTGTTTGTGTGTCTGTCTGTATGTGTATCGAATAACTCAAAAAGTACCAAACAGAATTTCATAAAATTTGGTGGGTTGATTTGGCATGACCTGAGGATCAATCGATTAGATTTTGGGAGTGATCGGGTCAAAGGTCAAGGTCAAGGCCACGAAAAGGTCAAAACCGACTTTCGGCCATATCTCTGTCAATTTTTATCCGATCGGCATGAAACCAACGCCAGTGGCGAGGGATTCAGTGGCGTCGGCGTAGGTATGCGCTCTACAGAGTGCCCGTTCTAGTTAGTTCTGTCTTTGTTTGATTGTTGTCATTCTATTCCATGAAGTGCTGACATAAATGTCTACAATAAAATTAGCATTTATTCAAGGATAATTTAAGGTGCCCATTGATTAGCCTAAATATACAGTATTTTATGGAATTCTTACTGTAATTGCAGGAATGGTAAAAAGCAGTGGCGGCCCGTGACAAAAATTACCGAGGAAGCCAGAATGAACAACGAATTTAATTCAGTGTTTACGTGTTATTTTCCTACAAACAAATTAGCCTACTGTTACAGGACCTTTATTCTCCCGACTTATCATTCATTTTAGTGAAGAAAGAGGTTAAAAAAGAGGACCGCGTGTGTGAGAGACAGTGAAAGCGCGAGGGAGAGCTGCGGATGAGCGCTTCGGGCTGTGCGCGTGCTCATGGCTCTGGCACACAGTAGTATGTGACTAGTTAGAGGAAGCCCATGCAAAGCTGGTAAACGTCTCGTAGCTTTAGTTCAGCAGAAAGCTAAACACATAGCGATCAGACGCGAATTATGACAAGATCTAGACATAACAAAAACATTTTAGCCATTGCTTTCACAGGAAGTTCCGTTTTGTGGACAATGCTTATCTCTGACTCATATTTAATTAATTGGAAACAAAAGCTTTTGCAAGACAGCTGTGGACTATTGTACACAAACACAGGCAAACCCCTTCCACCAACATTAGAAGTAACAATGTCATATGTGACAGCCTCGTGACTGAAATTAACAAATCACAAGGATGCCAAATATTCCTACATCCAAAAACACACTCAACACGAATGCATAACCCGTGCGCAGCGTCTGAATTACATAAACTAAATATAAAATACATAGTTACAAAGGTTTATATAAAAATTGATATCAACTGTGCTGCAGCGCTATCAACTGTAAACCTTACAGCTGTCAGCCGATAGTGCAGCTGATGTCAGCGGACCCAAATGCAGTCTCGGTAAGGATTGAGAGAATAAAAAAACAGTACAGCTTAGCCATCATGCTCTGAAATCCACTTGACATGACAGGAATAATAAAGAATAAAACACCACATTTTATGCATCACATAAGAAAAATGTGACAACAACCCGGTGATCAAAAAGGCCACGACGGGCCATAGGAGACATGGCCAGCAGAAAAGCCGGTTAAGCTCGGCACTTCCTGTTAGCCACTCGTTTCTAGCATAGTTAGCTTCACAAAAAGAGCGAACTTTTCTATCAGCTCTCCCCTTAGTTAAACTGCAGTGCAGAGGTGATCACCACGTCGCGGGTTCGAGCCTCGGCGTACCCACCGGCAGGGGTCGGCAGCTTTTTCAGAGTAGCGCACAATTGGCTATCGCGCTACAGGGTTACAAATTGGGAAGGGACTGCCGGATTTGGGCATTAGATAACAGCTTTGTTCGTTGCTCCAGCGCCTCCTGTTGGCCGGACGGGCGTTCGTCAGGAAGAATCCGGCTTGGTTCATGTCCGGGTATCCTCCGCCCTCGCTCTGAACTTGCGAAGATTCAACCAGCGAGTGTATAAGAATCAGTGGCTGACAGGCACGTGCTTCGGAGGAGAGCCGTGAACTGTCTTCACTATCCTGAGTTGGCAGCAAGGGGTCGCATACGAGCAAGCTTTGTACATAGTTCCCCAATTGGGCATTCCAAATTCGGGTGGGATTGGAGATGCCAAATTTATTTAAAAAAAAAAAAAAAAAAAAGGAAGTTTTGTGAAGTCATTTTTTACAAGAAACTCAAGGTCCCTGTCACCATCCATTCTCTGACTTACTGGCTATACTTTCTGTGTGGGCTGGCTGGTGCCTGGCGGGACAGTTGAATCAGTGTGTGTATTTTCCGTTACAGTTTGTGATTGGTTGGAAGCCAGATTTGATCTGGCCTCCCTCATTTTTTTTAATGATGCATCGACCATTAAGCGATGAGCCTTGCTTCAATCTGATTGGCTAATACGGGCTGTTTTTTTTTCCTAAGGGAGGCCAAGTGAAGCTGGCCTCCGAACTGACAGACAGGGCGGAGGGCATGAGACACAAGTGTAAGACACAATGAGAGCTTGACAGGAGGGGCGCTGTTTTGCTCCTCACGCTCAGCCAAAGCAGAAGTGCGCTGATGTAGTGTTTTGACAAGGAAATGACAACAATATAAAATACATTGTGGTGAAGCTTATTAATATTTTCTCTTTCTTGCAATAATTTTTGGGGAAGCCAGGCTTCCCTTGGCCTCCGCGAAAAACCGCCACTGGTAAAAAGTGAAATTTCTAAGAAAAATGAGAGGCTCGAAGGATCAAAGTGAAGTGTTTCTAATGTTGTGGCTAATTGAATTGCTTCGAGTAAAAAGTGAAAATCAGGGAAAATGTTTAATGTCCGAGAAATAAATACATTGCCGAGTCCTTTAAAACAAAGTTATTACATGTATTGAGAGCTGATATCCTCTTTCAGCGTGAAGTAATAACACCATTCGAATTTTTTCAAATTAGTAGAGCTAGAAAATCGAAGCAGTTTTCTGTAGACTGTATGAGATTGGTGAGCTAGAAGCATATCTCTGAAAAGAAAATATTAAAAAGTAAGCAAAATTAGCCAAATTACTGTTCAACACTATATACAGTAAGAGACTGTGTGCTGAATTTAATTGATACAGAGGTTTCTCTATCAAGTATTGAAAATGTTCAATTGCCATTTGAAAAAGATCAGAAACGTACCAGGAAATATAAAATATAATATGAAATTTAATGGTACATATTGGATTTATAAAAATTAAAAAATTAAAAAATGAAGTGACCTATTGTGGGATTAGAGACCGGATGGGTTCTTAAACAAAGGAGTCAAAATAAAACAGTGAATGGAGCCTTATTGAACAAAGCAGATAAGGGAGCACAGATAGGTGAAAGGTCAACATGCAGAAGTCAGAGAACAGAGAATGATGCCCTGTGATTAAGCAAATGTGACTGGAAGCTTTCCTGACCAAAGAAATGCAAATGAATTATTGAAAGATTTTTTCTCCATTTCAAACAGTGATTCTACATGGAAAAAAAAAAAACTCTGACTTAATAAACTCTGTTTATTTAACTTTTAGAGGAAAGGATCCAAGCGAGTGGAAAAATTGAAAAATTATGATGAAGTTTTTGTTCATTGTTGTTTGCATCTAAACTCATTCTATTGAAACTTTTTCACAGAGTGCTCACTGCAGAAGAGAAGAGATGAAAATAACCTTGAGTGAAGGTGATAAGATTCAACTGTGGGTTTTCAGCTTAAAAGTTTACCTTCTGAAATAGATTTGGGGAAATCCAATTTGGAATATTAAACAAGACGAAATTGAGAAGGTGATACCAACATATAATTGAAAAAGTCCACAAGTAACGTGATCATATATTACTTTGCTTGCCATTTCTAAATTTATTTTTGATTGAATGGGCAATCAAATAAAAGGTACTGACTGAGTTGACCTTTATGAGCCCAATAGGAAAACCATTAGTTGAATATTAAATATGTTCCAATTTTTTGTGAATAAAAAAATTTGCATATTGTGACATAGCCTAAAGCAACTCCACCCGGTTCTGCTGATGACGTGGGGAATTGTAACAATAGTTGGGGCTTATAAGCCCTGACTGTGCATTTCCTCCATGCTCTTAGCGGAACCCTAGAATGAGGTGGATTGCTTAATCAAAATTCATTGAAGAAAAATAAAAAATAAAAAAAGGTTTTCCCCATCATTGAAAAGAAGTGCTATTTCATACTGCTCCATGTCCTGAACTCAAGGACACCCCTCTATCAAAACCTGAGATTGAATCTGTGTCGATTGTGGCCCTCTGCACACCAGACATGTTGACCCAATCAGTTTGGCTGATACCTTCGCAGAAACACCAATCTGAGGACTCAATTTCATGTGACCTGCTGTGAGCAGAGCATGATGCTGCTCCCCCACAAGAAAAACGTCAATGGACATCACATGGAACACAACAAACTGATGACGGGTGGGTAGGACCCAATGGTAAGCCTATATTGCCGAAATCCCTCTTCCATATTGCTGCAGATTTGGTGCACGGGCAGTGCCATGTACCAGGAGGAGGGAACAAGGAGTTAATAGATCAAAGTTACTATCACTTATTTACAAAAAAAAAAAAAAATTCTAAGAAATGTCCAACATGACAAAATTAAAACACACGGGACAGATGGGGAGGGGTAGTAGTTCAGAAGGGGGCAATCCCTACACCCCCTGAGCCACTCCACAAGTACATGATTGATTTTATACATTTAACACGGTGCGATGGGAAATGTATGTGTTTGTATTGGTATGACTTTTCTCTAAATGGGAAGAAACCTTTCCAGTAACATCTATCGATGCAATCACAGTAGCAAAACTTTTGAGCAGAGAAACTGTTCCTCAGTGGGGAATTCCAAAAGCATTGTATAGTGACAATGGGCCAGAATTTAGGAATGAAGTGATGACCCGCCTAGGAGCAAAATTGGGAATAGGATTGAAAAAGCATTGTGCAGATCATCCGCAATCAGTAGGATAAGTGGAGAGAACTAATGAAACCCTGAAAGCAAAACTGGGCAAAGCAATGTCAGAAACTAAATGAAATTGGGTAGCACGTCTGCCATTAGTATTGACCAGTATGAGAATAACACCACATCGCGGATTCAGGTTGCTACCTTATGAAGTAGTACATGGGAAACATTTTGAATTACCACAATTATTGCAGAGAACACAAATAGAAGATGCAACTCTGGCAGAATGTATGATTAGAATGTTAATTCAAAAATGCTGAATGCTAGCCCACAGTTGTTTATGTTACAGGACATTGACGAAGGACATGCTCTGCCTGAGGAGCTGGATGAGCCAAAGAATGATGTGATAGAAATAGGGGCGGTGGTCAAACGGTAGAATATTTCCCGTAAATGAAGCACATGCTGGAAATCAAGAGAAGTAGCATGTTAGCGGATAATCAATTATAAAGAGGAGGGAAATGTTGGTGGAATTCAGTCATAAATTCCTTATTATTGCTTATTTGGTTATTCATTGTTTATCCTTGCTTGTTCTTGATTTAGGGTTGATTTACTTGTTTATTCAGTCATTAAGTGTTTATCCTTGCTTGTTCTCGAGTGGCCTAGGTGACCTAGGCCATGCGTGATTGCAACTTTTATAATCTATAGCTTTTTCCTATGTAGAAGCGTCATGAAGTGTGTTTACGGAAATGAAGCCTGGAGTGTTCTAGACAAGCCCAAAAGAAATGTAAATTTCTGCAGGGGGAGAAAATTTTTAGGATTACTGGAGCCAGACTTACATGGGATGCGCACGCACGGAGCTGACGCAGAGGATGTACATCATGACGTTCTGCTTTTACATACATCCAAAGCAAAGGAGAGATTCCTTTGTCTTTGTTCTGCTGACTTGGACCCTACGTGCTTAGTAGTAAAGACTACTATAATTATTATTACTACTCTCTTGTCTCTGAGCATTTTCTTTCAGGAATACAATTTAAAATTCCTACAACAGAGGGGGTCTTAGAATGTGGTTTGGCTAACGAGAATAACCAACCATGCAGTAAATATGCGCCCTCAAAAACCTACGCGCAGTCTAAATTATGAACATACAAACATTTTTCTTACGATACATGTTAAATTAAAAAAAGCACCCTTTATTTTGAAAAAAAAGATCAAATTCTTAAATCTATCAAACAAACCAGCATTTGTGTCATATTTGCTGAGCATACTGACATTCTTTTTTAAAACAAGGACAGTTCTAAAATATTGTGCTCAATGTATTCAAGTTAAACAAAGTGAAACAAAATATCTGTTGAACACCAATCTTAAAGAGAAAACTGAAGTTTTCTCCACATTCATTGGTCGATTACAGAAATTTATACTGACTTAATGAATGCTCAGTCTGATGAGGGGCAAACGGCGCCAAACCTAATCCCTTTGTTTTCTGAACAGGTATCATTTAATCAGTCCAATCCCATTAATTTGGCTGCTTGGTGTAAAGCTAAGAAATAATTGCTGTTTGAAAAGCAGTCATCTTCCAAATAGGCCATATATAGTAGTGCTCCGTGAACAAGCTTCTGAAAATATCCTAGGGGGCTGAAATTTGTTGCTCATAGGACAAACAGAAACTTCCCCTGTTCCAACACTCCCTACACTAGAAACAGAGCCTCTCCTACGGCAATTATTTTTCATGGAAGTGAGCAGCCTTTCACACATTATGTGTGAAATTTATATTTCACATATTTCACACCTTGTCTGATTACATATTTCACACCAATATAGTTCACATATTTCACACCTCTCTTCAGCCTTTGACATAATTGACCCATGGCATTCTCTTGGACCGTCTTGAATTTAGTGCTGGGATTCAGGGCATTTTCCTTGACTGGATTGCCTCATACATAAAGGACAGGTTGTTTTCCGTACAGATAGAGAATCTGTCCACATTATTAGCTCCTATCACTTGTGGTGTACTGCTAGGGTCCATATTAGGCCCCCTCCTGTTTTCCCTTTATATGCTCCCTCTGGGCTCCATTTTTCAGAAACACAAGGTTTTCTACCACTGTTACACTGATGACACTCAGCTGTACTTTTCACTGAAACCAAATTATACCTCCTGCTTGTGGCCCATGGTGATGAACGACAGTTTTCTCAAATTAAATGAGGGAAAAACATAATTTATTATTTTTGGGCTCACTGGTTCCACAACAGACATTAGAGAGCAACTTGGTTCCCTATCCGCCAACACGCGCTCCTTTATGAAAAATCTCGGTGTCCTCTTTGACTCTTCACTGAACTTGTAGAGCCAGATAAGTGCAGTAATTAAAAGTAGCTTTTTTCAACTTTGAAGCATTTCTAAACTGAAACCTCTACACTCACCAAAAGACCTAGAAACAGTTAGAAATGCCTTCATTACATCTCGTTTGGATAACTGTAATGCATTTTACTTGGGTGTATCACAGGCATGCCTCTCCCGACTTCATTTGGTTCAAAATGCAGCAGCTCGGCTCTTCAATAGAAGGAGGGACCATATCTCCCCTGTGTTGGCAGCCCTACACTGGCAAACGGTCAAATTTAGAATTGATTCTAAAGTTTTATGATTTCTCTTCAAACCTCTGCATGGTTTGGCACCGGAGAGCATATCAGTCCTACCTTATTTCACTGTATGCTCCCTCAGATCTTCTAATAAACGCTTTTGTCAGTTCCTCAGTCCAACCTAAAACCTAAAGGTGACCATGCCCTTTTCTGTTGCAGCTCCTAAACTGGAGAATACTTCACCTCTTGAAATCAGGTCTGTATCTTCCATTGCCACTTTTAAATCATGTTTAAACACTTAATTTACTCACTTGCTTTTCAATGGGCTTGATATTTTATTTTTAGTCAAATCAAGTTTTTATTGTGCTGTTTTCCTGTTTTGCTTTTATGGTTCTGTCTCTGATCTGTTGCTTGTAATTGCATTCATTCTGTGTTGTTTTTTTATTTTTCTGTTTGCTTTTTATATATAATTTCTATTAATTGATGATATATTTATTTTGTTATACAGATTTATAGATTTTATTGATGATCTTAGTTTCCCATTTTATTTCTCTTACTGATAATCGTTTTCCAGCACTTCGGCTGGACGCTTCCTGTTTTTTAACGCGCTTAATTAATAAACTTTACTTGATATGACTAACACACTCCCTCCTTCCCAAGTAATCAAAGGTCATTGGAATGAAGATACTCCCTTTGGCTGTTTACATTGCCACTTTGAAAACACTGGTTGCCTTTGCTAGTTTTGTGATTCAGAAGCAGGCTTGGCCAATAGAGAAGCTGAGAAAGTTTGCAGTCACTTGAGCTTATTCTGGAAACAAAGAGGTCAGGTAGATGAGACGGGAGGGAAATTCACTACTGAATGAGTGAGTGTGCTACAGCCCTACAGTCACTGCCTCTCAATGACTTTGAATTCTTGATAAATTTTGCGTGAATTAAGTTTTAAAAATGAGAAGAACAAGATAAATAGTCTAAAATGCATACATCTTCGGATTTGACGGTGAATATATAGTGTGGCGAAGGAAGTCTTGTGTGCATTGACTAGAGTGTCACAGCATAGAAAACCTTAGTAAGAACAAGGCACAGCATTGGGAGACCATACACACCATTCTCCTCTGGGTGATTCAATGTGTTAGGTCATATTGAGCAATAAAGTCAGGGCTTTTCACAATGATACACACTAGTGTTGGCTGTTCAAACTGAATATACCCCTACATCTAAAAAGTGATTTCAGCTCAAAAAAGAAACAACATTTTGGATGACTGTCAGATTCGAAACAAATTTAAACTGATGTGAAAAGGTGAAATTGGTTATGTCAGTCAGATCAAATTTATTTATGAAGCACATTTAAAAACAACATTCGTTGAGCCGAACTGCTGCAAAGAGAATGCCAGAAGTTACATACAAGAGAAGCTATTCAAATTTTATAGATGAATGTATCAATAAAGCCAAATAACTAAAGCATAAAAAAAGAAAATTAATAGAATTAAAAAAAGCAAGCAGGCCAATGAAACAACAGAAATGCAGACAAGTGAAAAACAACTAATGTAATAACACAATTAAAGCGAAACAGGAAGACAGCTCAATAAAACCTGACACAACTGAAACGCAACATCAAACGGACTCAAAACCAAGACAGTAAGAACATGTTTTTAAAAATGGGATATGTTGTTTTCTTTAGTAAGCAATAGGTGTTAGTGAGACATGGGTGGGTGAGGGAGATCATGGGCATTTTTTAGCCTCGATACCAAACACAGCGTGTGGAAACGGGGTCACCCACCTTAACATGGTGCACCAGACTCTCAACTTCATTCACTTTGTATGTTTCCACCCCAAACTCCTTGGCCAGGCGCAGGAGTCGGTTCTGTGTGGGGCCGACATAGGCTCCTCCCAAGTCCACATAATTAGTTTCCTTGTTCTGTGGTTGGTTTGTCAGAGAGGACAGCCAATCAGAAAAGTTTGAGGAAAACTGTACACCCTGCTGAAGATAGTACATGGTGTGGAGAATTTCCCCTTCTGCGTTGTGTATTTTAAGTATTGTAAGCAATAAGTAATAACACACTCAGTCAAAGGCAGTTGATATTAGTTTATACGTGCACGGGAGGCCACACTATACAGACAAAAGTCCTAGGTGGAGACCTCAAGAAACGGGGGTGACAACAGATCTTATTCAGAAGAGGAGGGGAGGAGTTAGTGAACAAAGAGAAAGGGCCGGAAGGTTACAGTAAGCAAATCCTTATATAAACAGCGACACCTACAGTTCAGGAAATACACACTCTGAAATACGAATTTCCGCCACAATGGTAAGCACTTGATTTTGGACCTTGAAGAGCACTGCTGAACTCAAGGACCAGTGTTTTATTTGCATATGCTATCTCAGTACCCCAATGGACTCATTTAGAGTTAGGTGATTTAGTGCACATTTTTGATGGTTGCTGGCGGTACTTAAAGGGATAGTTTTTTAGGTGGATTTGCATGACATACTTATCCCAAGTAAGTGTATTATCTACAGTTGATGCCGTTCAGCAAGCTCCCAGTTTGTAGAAGCTGAGTGTACAGCAGGCAAGGAAGCAGAGCAATAACACTGCTGGGGATAGAGACAGGCAAGCTGCATGTTAGTGATCTAAAATAAGACCCATCTTAAAAAAAATACAGAAGTAAATAAATTATTTACTTATTATTTACTTTTAAAAAAATCTGACTACGGTGAAGTGTTTTTAAAATATTTTCACTGATTTGCGTTGCTGTCAGACAGCCTGTTTCTTTGGCACAACATATTCTCAATGGCGAGTTACAGGAATACAGATGTGCTGTGGTTCCGAAAATGTAAAACACCAGTATTAAAGGAAAGGGCTGCCTGACAAAAATGTAAAGGGCTGAAAAGATGCAAAATGTAACTAAATCTAAACTGATTTAGATTTTTTTTTTTGTGAGGCTTCTTTTAGATGGCTGACATATGATATACTGAAGTCCCCGTCCACAGCAGTGCGTTGTTCTGCCTCTGTGCCAGCACTACGCTCAGCTTTCACACAGGACCTTGCTGGCCGCTGTCAAATGCAGGTATGACAATGAATAGACATAAGTAAAGCATACAAGCCACCTTAAAAAACCCAGACTATACCTTTAAGTGCAGCGCACTGCTTTTGGCAGACAAATGTCCAAGCTGAGCTGACACTCATGGTCTCTCTGAGGTTCTAATTCATGTACTTGTAGGACCGTACCCGCACTGTAAATGTTCTCCCTCCAACACGGTTCCGAGCCTCCAGGACCACAGGGCTCAGGCCGGACTCCAACAGCAGTTTAGCTGCAGACAGTCCTGTAGGACATTGATTAGACAATGTAGTACAAAAGGTATTCATCGATAAGACCAGTGTTGGAATGAAGTAGCATTTTGTAGGGCTATCAAATATCCAATTCACAGCATATTTTTATTTTTTAAATATTGCTTTAACTCCTTAAACTTCATTTTCCCATCAGTTTTCCCTGAAGTTGGTCAGAAAAAGCAGATTATATATATATATATCAGCGCCCTCTATAATTATTGGCACCCTTGGTTAAGATGTGTCAAAAACCATAAAATAAATTCAATTTTTATTGCAGAAGCATACTCTCACACTGAAAATTGTAGAAAAATGTAACCTACAACTCAAGTGAATTTTAAGGGGAGAAAAAATATCTGACTAAGAAATAATTATTCTTCATAAAATCACCTGTTACACAATTATTGGCACCCCTAACAATTCTTAGGAATTAAATGTAAAAGTATTTCCGTCATTTCTACAGTAGTTTACAAAGTTGATCAGAGTATCTAGGAACATTTAATTAGTAAATCATCACTTCCTGTTTCCCTGGGGTATAAATATGACGTGACACAGGGGCTATTTCTCTTACACTCTTCAACATGGGAAAGACAAAGGAACACACCATTCAATTAAGGCAGATGTGTGTCGACCTTCACAAGTCAGGCAATGGCAACAAGAAAATAGTCACTTGCCTGCACCTGGCCATATCTACTGTCAGAGGAATCATTAAGAAGTTTAAAACAACTGGAACAGAGGTAAACTAGCCTGAACGAGGACACAAGGTTATTTTGCCACCACACACAGTGAGGAGGATGTTAAGAGAAATAAAAAGTTCTCCAAAGCTCACTATTAAAGAATTGCAAGGAATAGTAGCATCTTGGGGTCACAAAGTCTCCAAAACAACCATCAGGCGCTATCTACATGCCAACAAGCGGTTTGGGAGGCATGCACGGAAAAAACTCTCTCACTCACAATCATAAACGCAAACGTCTGGAGTTCGCTAAGCGGTACTGGGACTTCAACTGGGACCGTGCGCTTTGGTCAGATGAGACCAAGATAGAGCTTTTTGGCAAAAAACACTCTAAGTGGGTCTGGCGGAACACAAAAGATGAGTATGCAGAAAAGCACCTCATGCCCACTGTGAAGTATGGGGGAGGATCGGTGATGCTGTGGGCCTGTTTCTCTTCCAGAGGCCTTGGGAACCTTGTTAGGGTGCATGGCATCATGAACGCTTTGAAATACCAGGACATTTTAAATCAAAATCTGGTGGCCTCTGCCCGAAAGCTGAAGATCGTCACTGGGACTTTCAGCAAGATAATGACCCTGAACATGTGGCCAAATCTACACAGAAATGGTTCACCAGACACAGAATCAAACTCCTCCCATGTCCATCTCAGTCCCCAGACCTCAACCCCATTGAAAGCCTGTGGAGTGAGCTGAAGAGGAGAGCGCAGAGGAGAGGACCCAGGGCCAGGTCGCTGGATGATTTAGAGAGATTGTGCAAAGATGAATGGTCGAAGATCCCTCTTTCTGTATTCTCCCATTTTGTGAAACATTATAGGAGAAGATTAGGTGCTGTTTTGTTGGCAAAAGGGGGTTGTACAAAGTATTAACATCAGGGGTGCTAATAATTATTGCACACGTGATTTGATGTAAAAGAATTATTTCCTAATATGGGATTTTTTCTCATTGAATAAATGCACTTGAATTAAAGGTCGGATTTTCCTCTTTTTTCATTGTGGTCCTTTATTATTTAGAAAAAAACCTGAATTTATTAGAAGCTAAAGAACACCTTTAATCAGGGGTGCTAATAATTATGCAGGGCGCTGTATATACACACACATTTTTTTTTTAAATCATAGATGATGTCATATATATATATTTTTGTATAAGCTGGTTGCTTTGCATTACTAAAGCAACATCACACTAATATTGAGAGAAATATTCAAACCCAGGACGCCATGTTTTTATGGCCACAGCATTGCATCAAACAGAAAATATCTAGAACTTGTACAACATTTTATACACATTTGCGCGTAATTCAGCAGGACTTATTTGGGATTGTTGGAAACCTACTAGAAGTTATAGTACGCATGAAGTTCTGCCAGTTTGAAAACAGCAGCTGCATTTGACAGCCCAATATATGGGTCTGTCAGTTTTATGGCATTAAACTTTATTTAATCTGGGGAGGGTCAACTGAGAGTCGGCTGTCTTTTTCAAGGTTGGTCTGAATACAAGCAAACAAAACAAGCACAGACACATAAGATTTAAAATTACAACTAAAGATTTCCCATTAATTACTAAAGTCAGCCTGAAAAAAAAACACAAAACCATAAATACAACGAACTTTGTAGTGAAATATCACAATTATAGGCAGAGCAAGAGCAATATATATATAGAAAATAAATTTTAGAACAACTGAAACAATACATCAGCATTCATGTCATAGGATCCCCGTCACAAGAGTCTTATAGAGCCCAAATGTGACGGGGCGTTCAAGAACCACACGCAAGAGAGGGAAATCCAAAACACGTATGCCTTTAATGAAGTCCGAGTCAAAACCAAAAAACACAAGAATTGCCAAGCCACAATACGAAATCCAAAAACAGTGTCGATAAGACAGGCAGGGGTCAGAACCAGGACGACAGATGAGCAAAGGTACATAAACGGTAGTTTAAAAGTCGTGTCGATGAACAAAGCCAAGGGTCATACACAGGGCATCCAAACACAGAAATAGTGGTCAAACAAAAATGGGTCAAAATCCAGAAAAACAAAAACAATACAAAAAGGGCAATGGCAAGAATCGAAGTTGGACAATCCAGTAGAAGAGAAACAATACTCATTGGCAAACAAAGTGCTCTGCACAAAGAAATATTGATCAACATTCTGACGAGAAAATACAATACTTACAGTCCTGAGATGCCTAAAAAAACATTAGTAGGCCACTTTGGTGGATGTAACAGAAAATCAGGAAACTATCAGCAAAGAGTGCAATTGAAGGCTTTGCCCTTTGACACCATGTTGGAGTGAAACATCCCTCACCCACTGTTTTAAAAACAGGCTTTATGAATGGCCTAGCATTATGCCATGGCCAGCATCACGCCAAGCATGGGAATTTCTCAAGTGAGGTCTGTTTTTGAAGAACGAGCTAACAGCTCATTTAATACAGACCACCAGGAACATCTTTTCCAAGGGAAACTACACACCAAGAAAACAGAGCAGATTCATAACAAAAGCTGCAAAACAAATGATATTGAAACCGCTTTGCAGAAAAAGCCACCTCACATCAAGGTGGCCACTCTCGGCCGTAAAGAAGCTCCTTGTCCTGTTATTTTAATAGTGCTTGTTTTCCAGTGCTTAGCGGTGTTGGGCAGATCAGTGATGAATGAAGCACTGAACCCCTTTGGCGAGTGGCATTCAAATTGATCAGAAATTAAAAGTTTGTGACTAATTGTGACTTTGGGTCAGGCTGTAGAGGCGTGATTGCAAATAAATGTCTGATGAACTTTTCAGATCATTACACACTATACTTCATGCCAAATGATTACGATGACTGTCTATAACTGACATTATCTTAAGCCATAAATACACTACCCTGACACACGGCGACTGCGATTGTGTTTGTCACTTTGTCAATGATCTCCACTTAGTTCACCTCGCACAAGTCATTACACATTCTTACATAAGAGTCACGGATAAAATGGGAAGAGGGAGCATGTATTATGCAAGTGAACTAATCAACCACCTACCAAAAGTGACTCATCTTAAAAACACATTCCCGGCTTGTGTATGTGTATGTGGTGGATTAAGTATATTCTGTTGGAGCCACTAAAAAAGTCAAGATACAGATGTCAGAAATAGAAAAACCTCCAAAATCTATCAGCCGATCGAATTTCAAAATTACATTTTTTGCCCAAGAAAATGCTGCATAAATTGTTTAGGAATAGACAGGAATAGAATATAAACACTTCAAAAAAATCCATTAGAGACTTCCATGAAGTAAAAGCCACAAAAGGGTGCTACATGAAGTGAAAACATCAGTTTGTGATATGACTCCTTAAATACGCCGAAAGCCCGCATTTTGAACAAGGGTGCTCAAAACAGACACCCTCTGTCGGAATATGCACATGCCAGAGGAAGTCTCTAAATACTGGTGGTGTTTACCACAAGTGCAAATAAAAGATGAAAAGAAGTGGCCCAGAGTTTTGGTCAATCAGGTTCTAACAGCAGCCAGCTGATGACCACAAGAGATTGCAGTGTTTTGACTGAATGCAGAGTTTCTCTACTTCTCCCAAGAACTTCTCCATTATCCTGTCCGTGTGAATGGGAACAAACTATTGAAACAAGCAAGCTGTGCTGTGAGACTGAAAGAGGCTTCATAAAATGCACCTCACTGAAATGCCAGCTGGCAGATGGTTACCTCTTACTTCACTAAAAGACATGGTCTTACTTCAGCTGCACTAAGAAATCTCAGCTATCCATAAACATACTGAAGTTTCCCACTGATGACAGATATTTAGTTTACTTCTGGGCATGGAATGGAATCTTGCAAACCGATCCACTGAGACAGCCAAACATTTCTGGGAGAATAGGATCACAACAACAGAGGGAACTCACTTTGCATCAAGAAAATGCGGGACAAAGGCAGCTAGAATCCTTTAAATGTCAATTTGTACCAGGGTGGACCTATGATTCCTTATGATTCAGATTCCTACTTCATGCATATCTTCTATTATGACCCAACAAATTTTAATTTTCAAATTACATATGACAGGTGGGGTCTCTTGCCTTAGATGGAGTAATCTTCATCAATACCTGCCCCAATCTCTCCATTCTCTTGCCCCAATTCTTGCTGACCATTGTTGCCCCACCCACCATCTGAGGACTGTGAACTAGCCAATAATTTCATTATAGAGAACAATGACTGATTGGCCATGTTGGATATGAATACAAAACATTGGTTACCCGCACCCTGAGCCAGCCAAAGCAGGATGGGCAGCTGAAGTGAGTCTTAATCATGCCCTCTGGCATCAGGGAGTGTTGCCATGCCACGAGCCATGTTTCCATCTATTGTCAAGCAAACTTTCGACGAGCTTTTGAAATGTCACCAAAAAATGAAAATCAGGTGCGTTCACATCAACTGATTGGAGCAAACTGCCAATTTTTGTCAGATAATGGCAGAATAGGCTAGCTAAGAAAAGCTGGAATAAACAGCGGAGAAGAAGGCTTGCGATCCAAAAACAGCTGATCAGTGACGAGTTAAATGTTCGCCATGATAGAACTTCTTTGGCAAAGTTTCAACTTCCCATTTAGCACATTAACCCTTTCTTGACAATAGCAAAAAGCACCTCTAGCGAGTGTAAAATTTTTCGCAAAATTAAGGTTTTTATTTTTTTCAATTATGCTATTTCCAGTCACTTTTTAATCCAAAACTTCAAAACGAATAAAAAATGCATTAGGGCAAATGTAAACACGGCTGTTGTTGCCAAAGACATAATATAGTGTGGGTCATTATAGTGCAGTTCATTATTTACTTTTGGCTCTGCTTGTCATAGAGTCACAATCAAGACAGACTCATAACAAGTGTTTGCCACAGAAGGTGGCCATGTCCCCCGCCGCTGCATGAAATACCGCTTCAGGAAATACCACATACTTCAATGTATTTACAAAAGTTTGAAAAGTGGCCAAAGTGGTGACCTTGAAAATAAGGTCAAGGTCACCCATATTGACTGGTGTCTGTGTAATGCCTCAATGTAGGCTGATACCAAATGTGAAGACTCTAGGTGCAACAGTTCATGAGATATAGCGTTAACAAGAGTTGGAAAAGCAGTCAAAGTGTCGTGGTGACCTTGAAAAAAAGGTGAAGGTCACACATATCGATTGGTGTCTGCGTAATGCCCCAATGTAGGCTGAAACCAAATTTGAAGGCTCTAGGTGCAACGGTTCATGAGATATTGCATTAACAAGAAACGGGACGGACTAAGTGAAACGAGAGCTTGCAAATTGCTAATAATACCTAACAATTAATTTGCAGCACATTTATAAAGCAGCATATCTCAGTATGAACTTCAGAAACTGCTTGGGCTTCCCAAGCATCCTACGACCTATAACAGACACTGAACATAAAATAGTCAAAAGCAAAAAAAGATGTCGCATTTCCTTTATTTTTAAAGTTTTAATTACTTTTTATGCACATAAAAAATACTTGAAACTTACTGCATATAAACAAAACAAGTGGAATGTTTTCAAATGCCAAAAGCCTAAAAAGACTGGAAATTATCAGCCCTTACTTTGTTGGCTCTCCATTGAATGATTACATACTGATGTGTTAACAGCCAAGAGGAATAAGCTGAAAGTTCGATTCACGCTATGATGTTTATTATGCTCTTGAATACAGGATCCATGAATTTGAGGAATAGCAATTAAATTTCCAAAATTTGGTGTCAGTGCCACTGCTATTCTTGTCAAATCCTAGCCCGTGATTGGCTGATGTGCAGAAGTTTAAAAGGAGGTCAATTCTCCATGTAGGATAGTGGACCTACGGTAAACACAGCGACCGATTCTCTTGGCTAGTAGTGCCAGGTCAGTGTACAGTTACTGTTATGGTATTTGCTTGGCCTGAACATATATGATTACGTCTCCAGAAAAAAACAACTCATGAATATTTCCAAAATAGTAACCCGCTAGAGTTGCTGGCATGAACATGCAAAGCTGCAACCAGTTTTGAGCATGGAAACCATTGATTGTATGCAGTCTATGGCTGAAACCCTATGAATCACTACAAAAATAATCTAGCAGCTTTATTGGCGATGTTCGGACAACTAATTGTGATCCCTCAAATTAATCACACATCTGCTCTGTGGTGAGTTGCCAGCATCTTTGAAGTACAGTGCTGTCATTGCCTATTTGCAGCAGCAGTTGTCAAAGATCAGTGTCAGAACACAATGATGAAAAGCAAGCTGATGTCATGATTAGGGCTTCTCAATTTAGCTTCCTGTCATTCAAGAGTTTTGGAAAATACAGACTTGACTCACAATGTATATTTTTTAGTGATTAACTTGCTTAGCATAACCGAGCAATCGCCTGTACAAAAAAAAAAAAACCCCAGATGTTGTAACTGAGCGCCATTTCTGATGCTTTATGGGATACTTTGGTGGCCAGGGGCTGGTTTCACCAAACATATTGTAAGTGCATGTCGTAAGATCACAAACTTAGGACAGCGCCGAGACATGTCGTAATTGCCGTTTCACCAAAAACGCTTATGCGTGTCGAAAAATCCATATCCTAAGATATGTATTAGGACATGTCCTAAATGACATACACAAACATTCCTGGCCGTGAAGTCCTGACTGGTGTCTCCAACTTTAGGAAGGTCAAATCTGAGTGGCAAATGTATGTATAAATGTATGTATGTATGCATGTATGCATGCACGAGCAGTTTGTATGATATATACAATAATATACAAATAAACATTAGTATCATAGAATGAACAGAACTAAGACAGCTACATACAGCACACACAAAAGCAAAGAGGTGGTTTTTCTCTGTAGCAAAAAAAAAAAAAAAAAACAGCATCCCAATGCAATCTTGAATGAATGACCCAGAAAGTGCCAAACACCAGAGGGCGTGTGAAATTCTTCAGGAAAAAACTCCCCTGCGAATCGTGAACATGGTTGATCTTGGCTGACCTCGGTTCACCATGGTCAACCATGGTTAAAGCATGGTTAAAAATGGCCGACCATGGTTGAAGCATGGTTGCACCCGCTTGGGGAGTTTTTGCCCCATGGTTAACCATGGTTGACCATAGTGTACTGGGGTCAACCAAGGTCAACCATAGTGTTCCATTTCACAAAACAGTTACTTGAACCACGGTCATGGTTCGCAGGGGACTTGACTCACATCAGTATTTTTCGGCGACGTACTGAATGGAGCTAAGCCAAGGGCTACAAAATTGTCTCTGTTTAACCAATCAGGCTACTCTAAGCCTGTCCCCATTTACCTTGCTCAATCAGTAAACAAACATTAGATTTGCTTATTTAAGAAGTTGAATGAGTAGATACTCCAATTTATCTAGATGGCATGTTTGATTATTGAATTTTGAAAATTAAATAGCCATAGAACGGCAGTTTTGCAAGAATGTGATTGCACAATTTTTTGTGGGCTTACATTTGGCCATTTTGTGCAATTGTGACAATTTATATCTCAATGTCAGGTTTCTTTTGTTATACAGAATGTTTTCCACCATGCGCATTTTTTACATGCCTCAAATCCAGGGTGATCTTAAAATGAATCTCTTTGTTTAATTAATCTGCAATAATCTACTAAAAATGCTATAATGAGAGATGAAATTCAGAGTTGGGATGTGGCAATGTTAAACCACGATTTTTTAAAAGCGTGACCACTTGCCGCCGTGGGGTATGTCGGCAGTTGCGTGCAATTTCTTGAAATGTACATACTTGAAGTGGTCTCACGGTAGCAATTTTAGGAGATTATTACATATAAATTAAAAAGAAAGAGATTTATTTTAAGATCACAGCACACTCAAGTCAAACCACATGTAGGTTTCTGTCGTAATTTTGTGTCCTAACTTGTGTTGGTGCAACGGCTCTTTTCACCATTGATAGCCGTTGCACCAATTTGTCTTACGACACAGCACTAAGGACAGGGCTTGTCGTAAGTCATCTTTGGTGCAACCCATGTTTGTGCGTAACTTTAGGACAGCACTTAGGACGGTTGGTGCAACCAGCCCCAAGTCGTTTCCAGTCTCGTGCAGCTGCGGGGAGAAGTTGCGTTAGCATGCACAGTTATGGACACTTTGCTGTACGATACTGAGCGTAGAAGCTGTGTTAGTTCTTCATGCATCCGGTACTTTTTCTTCTTTTGATTTTAGCATTTACCTAGTTTGCAGTTTTTCCAAGTATTGCTGAATTGTTGTTGTCATTCTGCAACGCAAGCTGCACACTGGAAGAGAGGCTGCCCCAATAGTGTAAGAGATTTTGGCAAAAAAGCCACCTCCCGGGAGTTTTTTTTGTATTGGCGATCACTCAAATTGGTATAACAGCATGAATGCAACCTGCACAGGAAACTACTACACCACCACACTCAAATTAGACAACATCTATCAATGCATTTGTCTTACTTAGCACAATGCATTTGCATGAAAAATCATCTGCAACAGTGCAAGGAATAATATCGAGGCATCTCTGAGGAGATCCAGAAAGTGCTCATCTTTTCTCCATTTCATATGAAATTACCAATGAATAAAATTTGCCACTGCTAGACATGGTATTTCAGACTGACTCCGGAAAACTTCAGCGCCAGGAGTGGTACCATTAGGCTCAGCAGTGAGAACTGGTTGTCACATTACAACTGAAGTCGAGTGCAGAAAAGGAAAGTGTACCCAGGATGATGTTTGAGTGATATCAACTTTAGCTTGCTACAAGGGCAAGCACCCCTGCAGTTTCAGTCATTACCACATGAAGAAAATCATACTGCCATTCATTGGATGACAATAACTGTACACAGTCCAAGAAAGCAAATGAAATGCCCACAGCATGATGAGCCTGCCAATGGAAAATTTGACAGGGGACTTAGGCAGTCTCTGTGGCAAATGCACATGAGAAGATAGGGTCACTGAGCAGTGCTGAAATAAACGATTGCCATCCAATTTTCATCACTCTCCGTTCCACATTAAAAAGGAGGCTACAAAAGTTTCAGTCACTTGCCTTCCAAAGTGAGGACAGAACACAAAGGGGTTCCATATTTTTCAACAAATTCTGAGAAAAGTTCCCTCGTGACCTCTTCGAAATCAGATGAAATTTTTTGCGCAGTAACTGCAACATATTTAGTGAACCCATGCCAAATTTTTCTTGGATCAAGCGAAAAATTTTCGAGTTCCTGACTTTTGAAGTATACGGTGCAAGTCGAAATGTGGGAGGTTCATTATTTTCGGCATTTTTGAGTCCTCATAACTTTGTATGTGATGTAGGTAGATGAAGGAAAATTTCAGGGTTGAAAGCCACATATCAGCTCTGTATAAAACATTAACTATAATACTGCCATGTGTATGTGTGGTCTCACAACATGAAGTCAAACTTTGAAAATTTGAGATTGTGATTTTCTTGGCAGTCAACTTCAGATATTTATATCTTTGGAAATATGTAAGTTGGATAACTGAGCTGTGATCAGATTTATGGCTAGGATGCAGAACAATAAAAATAAGCATGATCTGAAAACTTGAGAAACCTAACGAGCAGCAGTTGGGTGAACATACAGTAATTTCTGACAGGGTAGAGATCTCAAGGATCCAAATAGCCTTTATCATAAGCTAGTGAAGTTCCAAATGAATCAGAATACATGATCTGAAGATACTGAAGAACACCACAGTCAAAACATAAAATGACTGATTGTGGTCAATAAACCAAAATTCTGCTAAATTCTGCATCTGAGCCATTAAATCCTCCCCAGATACAAATACATGTTTGCAATAAATAATTTCTCCAACTGTTCTCAAGTTGAAATCCACAAAAGAAGGCATGAGCCTCCCAAGTCTCAATGAAACCTACCATTTCTAAGGACAATGTAACCCGAGGAAGCAAATCCAGGGTGGTTGAGATGAGGAAGCCCTGTTTGATACTCTACCCTGGATCAGTCCGATGGAAGCTCTGTGTTGATCCTACCTGTAATAATTAATACAAATTGCAAAGCTGAACAGAATTGGAATTCATGGCTATACAGCAGTGGAAATATTTTGTGGCAAATACAGCTCAAGCTCAAATTTTGGCTGCAGAATTCTGAGGGATTCAGGGTTTTTGCATACAAATCCACGCATACAACGGCATATTTATGAGAGCCTGTATTAAAAACTCAAATGTCAGCTCCTGGTACATCGTCCGCGTAGCCAATTTGAAAACTGTTCCACAATTCATAATGATTGCAAACAGCCCGTAAGATCGAAAGTATAAAGACCCTTTAAGTTAATATTCCCTTTCATCAATCAATTATCCATCTTCAGTAGATTGTACTTTAAAACGATCAATTGCATCGAGGATCCAGTAATCAGTGAGTCAGAAAACCCGGGGGACCGCCAGTGCTATTGAATATAAGTATGAACAGCTGATGTTCACAGTATTCACTCTTAAAAGTACCATCGGGGAAGCTACACAAAATTAGGGTAATGGCTGGTTAGAGCGGAGTTTCAGATGCCGCAGCAGGCGAAGCTGCGCCGAGCACAGAGCCGACGCAGCTGAAAGTAAATGGGCGAGATAAAGAGGATAGGAGCTTGTGTTTCTGAACAAACTAAAGGCTTAAGTGTCAGAAATGGAGCGAGCAACCAGAAAGAAAAGAAATCACAATAAAAGAGAAAAAAAATAACAAGACACCTGACAATAGTGCCAAAACCCTTAAGAAGCAAAGCTTCCCAGAAACAAAGAAAAAAAAATATATATATATCGACAAACCCTGACTAAATATATATCTCGAGCCGAAGTAAGCAAAGTCATATCAAACACTCCAGCGAAGGAGGAGTGGCAACCTCTAGCTTAAATAGACTCAGGGGAAGGAACGCCCAGAAATAATCAGCCAGCTGGGTAAAGAATCCGAGGTGGAAAGGAAACGATGTCGTCAGGGACAAGAGTAACAAAGAAAGTAAAAAGCACATTCACAAAACATGACATTAGTCACGTTGTATCTGAGTGTAATATCATTTTCAGGCAAACAAGCTCACAAAACAATAGGGGTGACCTATAGATCGCCACAGTGCTGGTCCAGCAGACCATCATCACAGCAGGTACTGAGGAGCTGGTGACGTCCATGGGTCATCAACGACTGCGGGCAGTCATTGTATGCAAAGGATACGTGAAAAGTTGTAAGCATAACTACTTTTGTTTACATAACATCAATATGTTCAAAACTTTTATGTCCTAAAACTGAAGGGATCATGTAGTACAAAAATAACTGCAATTTCTATATGTCAAAACCAAAATGCATAAAATGACCTGAATGACTTGGGTGAATGAGTGAAATCTGCCAACAACTGTGTTTTTCTCTAAGTCTGGTTCCAGGCTGATGAATGAATTTTCCCACAAATTTTTCCATGCTAACCTTCACAGCAGGCGTTTCCAAAAACAAGTTTCACATACATCATTGAAAAGAACTGAGCCAACACCTAATGCGCCCTTAAAATTCAAATTATGGAAATTATGCTTGTTAACTCTCAGAGTTAATTCTCAAAGCCAGTCACCCAGCCTTTTCTCGGTCAAATTTGTTCCAAGCCTGGTAGAGAGGAGCGGATGAAATTTAATCATGGCTGTGTGGCTCGGAGGGAGAACCGCAGTCAATATTGCGCATTGCTTTCTACAATTTGGGCTATGAATGCAAATAACAAAGATAAAAGACAGGTTTATTTATTTATAAAAAAGAAGACACAGACCATGGCTCACTGCTCAGATCGTACGCTACTTAATCAATGCAATGGTATCCACCCCGCAGTGGGTTCAGAAAGAAATCTTTTTGCGCACTTGGGCTTGTCCCGGCTCCTTTCCAGGTCCTGAATTGCGAAACAACTTTTCAGATTAAAGAGCCGAACAGAGAAACACAAAGCGTTGCCAACTGATCGACACCCCACAGCGCAATAGCCCAGGATACCAGATTCAAAAGCGCACCCTTTTCACCAAAAACATGAAATCTGGAACAAGAATAAAATTATATTCTAATGTACAAACATGCTTGCCAAATAAACACAATTTTCTAGCCCTTGCCGACACAACAAAGTGAAAATGTCAGTTAAAAGGAAAAGCATAAATCATTCAGTTATTCAGATGTTCAGTCACACAGACTCTATAATAAACAATACATTCATAATTCAGGGAAATTGTTTACTACACCAGTTACATAGAGTCAAAGAAAGTGAAATGGATCACATACCATATGCTTTGCTCAATTCCCTGAAATGATTTATAAATTGTATTTATTTGCTTATTTACTTTCAAAAATTACATTCTCTTTCCCCTACGGAATAAAATTGAGTAAGCCAAACTATGACTATTTAAAATCCTCTCTTCCCACACAAATTTAGTAAGAAGACATTTATCACTGTAATAGGTCTTCATAAAAACCTACTGTCATGATCAATAATAATAAGGGAATTTCAGCTGAGATGTCTATTCAGCTGCCCTCACCATTTGGGCAATAAAATAAATTGGTTTCATACTTTTGTTATCTAACTCCATGGCAATCATCTATTGCCTAATTACATGACCATTTTTTTTTAATAAAAATGACATGCAACTAATAATAGATCAGTTCAAGACAGAATGTCTTGCCCTCCATTGAAGTTCCTCAGGCCCCATGGACTGTGTCATGGCAACGAAGGAGCACAGAGGAATTGCTTCTCATGGCGCGCTTATTAGCAGTTGTTATTTGCAGAGCTTGATACTGGATGATGTTACAACAGCCTTTAGCAACTCACAGCAATTACAGTCATAAAAGCCAAGGGAAAGAGGTTAATGGTGTGCTGAAATGACATAATTTCCCCCATCTGTCCTTGGTAAGGTGACATTTCTCTTCTCACTCGGTGGTTTTAATCATGTTCCAAATGGCTAAACTGAAGCCTGTCTTCCAATGTATTTTCCAGCCTATTCATGGCTTAGAACACTTTGATAATCACAATTCTTGTCCTCATGATGAGAGAGGCAAATTACAGACTCCAGAAGCGACCAAAAGCCTAGTTCCTTTCCTACACTTTTAACAGTTTTCAGAGTCTATCACTGCCACCAAAAAAACCGACTGTAAACACAGCCTCAACGTCTCCTCTTTCACCTGAGTCCTTTAGTTCGTGAAGAGCACCTGAACAGGCGGGAAGCCAAGGCACAGTCGATACCAAGTGGCATGGTCAGGAATTCCTGATTAGTGTGTGCAAGTGAGATTTTATGATCACAAAGACATGCAGGGGGAGTGAGACTGAATTATAATGAGCCATATTGAGGATCACTGCAGCATTTATGCAGGCAGAATAACGTACTCTCAAATCACAGCAAATGGACAAAGGGAAAATAAATTGCTGAAGCTGTGGATAAAATATTACATTATAATTAATGAAGGTCTCCTTAATACACAGCTTCCGAATGTCACTGCTTTCATTTGAATGCTGGAATTAATGCGTGCAGTTTATTGCAATGTACAGAATAAAATGAGTCATCGCAATATGTGTGACGATACGCTCAGAGGAACCAGTCGCAACTCAGGGACAATCCAAAAATCGTAAGTGTGATGATATGCTCAGAGGAACCAGTCGCAACTCAGGGATAATCCAAAAATCGTAAGCCTACATTACAAAATGGGTCAGGACCAGAAGACACGGATTGCCAAGACAAAAGCGAAATCCAAAAAGCAAAGTTGACTAGACAGGCCGGGGTCAAAACCAGTAAATCAGAAGTGCGATGGTACAAAGACAGCAGGCCAAAATCGTAGTCGTAATCCAGAGCAGAGGGTCATACACTGGGCATCCAAAAACAGAGAACGTAGTCAGATAGAAAATGGGTCAAAATCCAAAAAAGGCAAAACAAGAACAGAAGGGCAATGGCAAACTCAAGGTCAGGCAAAAACAGTCGTGAAGAAGCAATTAACAAAAAGCATACGAGGAGCTGTGCACAGATGAAAATTGATCAACGCTCTGACAAGGAATGAACTGCAGTGAAGACTTTAAATAGTCAAAAGGGAAGTCACATGCTATGCAGGGAACAGGTGAATTGGATAAGACTAATTACAGAGGTAAGCACACATGGGGAAGTCCTAAACCACAAACAATGGGCAAAAACCAAAACGCAGACAGGATCCACGCAGACAGTCTATGACAGATAAACAGCTCCGGTCAAGGAGTTCTAAGTGCACAGTTAAGATTCCAGGACAGAGAGAGAAGCGCAGCTGAGGTGCGAGAGCTGTAATCAAAGCAGAGTACAGGGAAACGGGGCGGAGTTACAGAACAGAGCAGAGCCGAGCCGAGTTGGTTATATTAGTAAACAGTGATATCTGATTAGGTGTGTACCTAATCAAAATACGTGAATATTAGTTGGCTAGTTTCTGCACAGATAAAGGGATTAGTCTAAAGTAATATTACCCATACAAATGAAACAGGATTAGTCTAAAGTAAAATTACCCATACTAATGAAACAGGATTAGTCTAAAGTAAAATTACCCATACTAATGAAACAGGATTAGTCTAAAGTAAAATTACCCATACTAATGACACAGGATTAGTCTAAAGTAAAATTATCCATACTAATGAAACAGCCTAGCAGTTAATTAATATGGTAATTTCAGAAAAGCGGGAAGTAAGGTAAAACGAGACTAGAAGGAAGTTCGTGAAATACCGGAAAACTTCCATAATCACCCGAAGCGTGTCTGCACGCAGACAGGGGAGTGCACTGGCATGATGACACAAATCATATCAGACATTACAGGGGAGACAATGTGCAATGCAATAATGGAATGGATTTATCAACATGAAAAATAATAAATGCAGAACCAGACAGAAACAGAATCATAACAATATGACAGCACTTAGAACCTAATAGGCTCAGAAAATAACTAGACAGTCCGGAACGCGTGAGTGTAGCTCCCGAAAGCCCGGCCCTCCAGGCTGGACTGTGTAACCAATGAAATCTCAATCGCCTTAGCCACAATCAGGGAACAAATCTCCTATTTTTCATGTTACATCAATGATTCTAATGCATATACTGATATATGTTGAAAGATATATATTCTTTTTGCAGAAATTATTGAGATCTCAGTGTCCTGAAAATTTCAAGTGAAAATGTTGAATGTTGTTTCTTCTACAGCATTTTGAAATTTTGAAAATGTTCATTTACTGCGTGCTACAAATTTTCATAAGAAATGAAATGCAGCTTTAATAAAACTTTATTTTAGATAAAATGTTCAAATCTAAATATTTTGGTATTTTATTTGTAATACTGTTGTTTGCTTTCAGAAAATAGCCTCAAATGACGAACCATAAACTATCAATTGCCAACACTGATCGACAATGATTGATATCCTTTTGTTACATTTTTTAATAAAAATTTAGTACTTGCTTATTTTGGTGCAATAATAATCAAATTGATGCAGGGCTGTACAGTGGACGTGAAAATTGGCCCGCACGATGAATGAACGAACTACTGTAGCACCGGTGAGATGAGAGACCAAGGATGTTTAGGTTACGTAACTCAGCTTCGCGCTTCTTATAACCATTTCTTGGAGTACAGTCTACTGTGAAATCTTACGCACATTGTACCGAGTTATTTTTACCTTTGCTTTAAAGCTCTTTTTTTGTCTTCCCCCAGCGATTTCCGAGCCTCTTGGAGTGCATTGAACAGTTCATCCATGAAGTTCTGTTCTGCTACATGTCAGCGAACCGGAGGCCGTGCCATTCTACCCTCCCCCAAACCTTTTCCAATAAAGTCTGTCTCGATTATAATTTGAAGACTGTCTCTACACTTCATTTTTAAGTGCGAGTTAACATCGATTGCATAATTTTATGATAATGGCTGGCTCTGCGAAAGTTATGCATTAAACCCATGACCCTTTTTCATTTTCAGCATTTGAGTTCATCTTCAAATGTTAAGCAGAGCTGGCAAAAAAAAAAAAAAAAAAAACTGACAAAACAAGGTGAGTAATCACAAAATAAAGGAACCCCTTGCGCTTCAGCCCCTCTCTTGCCAGAGGTCGGTGCTCACAGAAAAGGACAAATTCAGAACAAATGAAGGAACAGACTGGAGCACTCGAATCACTTGCATCAGTTTATTGAGATGCCAAGACTAACGTTTCGACACACAGCGTCTTCTTCAAAGTACATGGTTCTAGGATATCACAACAGCAGCCTTAGCTTACTATACATTTTGCCACGCTAAATAATGAAGTGTGAGTATATTGCGGCCATTCGTCAATTAAAATAAAATGGCTAAAATATTGGTCTCAATTTTTGCACCGTAGCGCTAGCTCACTTTACTGACTTGGCCGCGTCTATAATGTTGATCACAGACGGACGGCAAGGAACGCCCATTGTTCCATCCACTCGGTTTGGATCATGCACAAAAAATAGTTATCATTTTGGTTCTCATATGTCAAGTTGCTGAAAAGTTTCGTCATCTATGAAGGTCTGTAAGTAATTTAACAATGAAGAATGGTTAATGAATGGTTCACTAAGCAGTGTTCCAACTGAATTTATGTAGTGCTATAAATGCACTCATATGGATATTACGTTAGATGTTACTCAGCTGACACATTACGTATAACGCATGAAAATAGAGTAATGGGAATTGGTGCTATTCGAAGTAATGGAAGTATACAACTCAGTTCATTTATATATCCGTATCATTTTAATATGAAAAAGAAAGGTGAGTGTTGGCTGCATACATGGTGCTAGGATGTCACAACAGCGGCCTTAGCTTAGTGGACATTTTGTCGGGCTACATGAAGTGCAGCAATCGAGGTGCTACATATTACGGCCATTCATCAATTAAAATGGCAAAAATATATTGAGCAACAAAAGACACGCAAGTTAGTGAGTTGTGCTCTTATGGTTACTCATAGTGACCGCAAAACAAAGAAAAGTTTGATGAAACAAGTGCAAATGTGCACATGCTAGTAATAAATTTGATTTATAATACAATATACAATAATTACACGCAAATTTATTCTCCGGTCTGCCTTTAATTAAGTTGTGTTTCTTTTGTTGCTCAGTAGATTTGCACCGAAACGCCAGCTCACATCACTGGCTTGGCTACGTCTATAATGTTGATCACAGACGGATGGCAAGGAATGCCCATTTCTGGTCTCCCCATACCCAGCGGCATGTGATGCGCCACATGCGGCTTATCATTAGCAAGTGGCTGCACAACCTAGCCTCTCACATACTGAAGACCGCATGCTGTGGCTCTTAGCGCCGCCCTAGTATTGAAAAAACGCAGCGTATCTAAGGAAGTAAGCCCTGAAAAAAATCAGGATAAGCCCCTGCTCGGGTTAGCCCACTGGTCCTTTCAAGATAGCCTCTCTGGTGTTGGCACTGGTGATTTGTCTTTCTATATGATTCCACTCCAGAAGCTACCCACTGAGGAACGCAAGTATAGAAGCGGGCAGCCGGCTTGCCCACTGCACAGAGCCAGCAACCCTTATTAGTGGTATTTAGCCTGCTACGGACCCAGAAACATCTTATAAGCAATCACATCAACATCTGCCTTGTTAATATGGGCAGCATAATCGCAAACGTGACAGACCCTGAGTTCAGCCTCGAGGACCTCGCGGTTCTGATCAGCCCAGATCTGCTCGCAGTTAGTAAATTTGGTTTTCTATGATAATTACACGCAAACCTATTTACCAGTCTGTCTTTAATTAACTAGCGTTTCTTTTGTCGCTCAATACATTTGCTCTGTAACGTTGCCAGCTCACTTTACCGGCTTGGCTACGTCTTTAATGTTAAACACAAACAGACGGCAAGGAATGCCCATTGCTCCACCCACTCACATCTGCTGCAGTGCTAAATTCGGAGGAGACGAGAACGCGCTTACATATGAGGACCCGTTGGTGGTCGGATAGCCTGAATATAACATTTTGTCTTTGCCTCGAAACGATTAATGATATAAAAGAGAAAAATAAACCATTTCGGTATCGATAATTTGTGGCTGTCAAAAAAAAATTATTCACACATTTATCAGCGTGTCTTTTTCAGTTATTCCCTATGGAGAAATTCCTTTTTGGCCCCGATGGCATCACGTGACCTGCAATAACAGGTTCACCGCTAGGACCATGTCGGCGTGTGTTCCAGCCCCTAGTCTGTCCAGTTCTCCTTATAGGTCCATGTGAGCGACAGGCGTTATGTGTGTGCGAGAGAGCGAGACGTGAAACAATGCAACCTTGCTAATTTACTTGGAAGTTGTAGTCTGTCATACGATTAAGAGACACGATCCCAACTGCCTACCCAACACCATTTCCCACCATTCCTCCATTGGACACAGTCGTATGAATGCACCAGTGACATGCGGTCGGAGGTTAGGTAGGTCAGAGCGATAGATAACTCAACAATGGCTCTGAGTTAGGTGAGGCAGAATTGTCACCGTAAAGGAAACGATCTTGCTTGAGTAGCAATCAGACGATTAACTAATCCAGTAAGCCTATTCGGTAGAATGGCCACTTCAAGTTTTCGCAGCGTTATTACTCAGTACATCGAACCTGAAATGTACTTGCTTACAGGAAGCCAAAGCAAACAATGCCATTCACTTCTTATGCTGAGTTCAATGCTTGATCAATATGCAATAAATTCCCCTTTAAATACACATTTTTTAAACCCCAATCAAAAAATGGGGCGTTTATTTTCAGTCTTCTTTCATAATCCGATGAACAAATGGTTAAAACAGTAGAAAATTATAGAGAGAGCTGAGATTTTTTCTGTTGAGAAAACGTACAGTATTTCCATCCTTGCTGTCTTGAACCGAATCGTATACGTCAATTAATCTTCTTGTCGTCGTCACCTATCAGTATGTGGGCTTCCTATAGGCTTTGATTTAATAGTTTTGATTGTCAATCAGGTATAGTGCGTGGCAACAAGTTGACAAAATCCTGCGATAAAAGCTTAGGCCACTGCCTCACATCACCGCATGTCTCAGGAATACACTAATGACAGCATATATAAACAGTATTACATTATGTTTATATAAACAGTATGAACAGAATGCATAAATACTTAAACATGTGGTGTAAATGTCAAATAGTGGGAGGTCTGTTTAATGTCAGTGCAAATTACTTCAAACTTTATGAATTTAAAGGATTCCGAGACCTTAAAAGTACTTCAATTTAAAAAGAAATTTTTAAATGACGTCTTTAAATGATAAACGGCACTACTTGTGGTTGGTTTTAGAGATGTAACAGATGGTTTTACTGTGCTACAAGTTTTTATCTTGTGCTACAAGACAACAAATCTCTGTAGCACCAGTGCTATGGGCAGAAAAAGTTACCGTACAGCCCTGAATTAATGAGTCAACCTATTCGCATTTTGCCTTTAAGGGTAAAAAAAACTAATCCTGAGGTCTCATCAAGTTTGCCATCAATGGTTGCCATCACAGCAACATTCCAGACTTTGAACAAACCTCTCTCTTATCACTGCTTGTTGACTTCAATGTAATCATTCAAAGCTGAGTGAACACAATTGTCAACTTGTCCACTCATGTTCTTTTAAGCAGAATCATTTTGAAAATTAAATTTGTTTTCAGGTCTTCTTTTCGTTTTCAAACATTGCCTTTTCAACTGGTGGAGACTTCAGAGGAGAGCATTTTTATCAAAGTGATATCTGTCACAATACTTTGTGGCTCAAGCTTTCAATTTCACATCATCATCCTAACCCTTAGTCCTCATATATCATCGCTCATTATGTAACACATTCCACATTTTTAATCATGGAAACCCCAGTCTCACTTGCAATAACTTTCAATCATGGTTCAACTCAAATTCAACTCATGGACAGGCAGCACAAACAAACAAGTTGGACTGTTACAACATCACAGTTAATCACAAAAGGACGCATTGTAGTTACACAATTCCTCCATCTGCCATATGTTTACATTTTTGCGGACTGTCTGAATGGTAAAGCAACATTCACCAGATGCTCCCTAATGACGTTGTCACACCATAGGTTGCAGACTCTCATATAAACAGCGCACTGTTCTTTGGGACGGAGGCAAAATAAACAGATCTGTGGGACTGTGATAAGGAAGTTAGAACTTTGTAAAATAGATCAGCAATTAGTTGGTATGAAAAGATAACAGTTAAAGAGAATTTCACGGAATACTGATTAGTTAAGACGGTGCGTAGGCTCCTTTATGTCGCTAACACGTGAAATGTTGACGCCAACAGTCACTTAGCCGAGCAGAGGCGCTGACTATTTCGGAATCACGTGATAGAAGATAGTTTCATCGTGCGGAATGTGTAAGTACTGTGTCAAGTTAACTGTTAGATGTGGGTTGTCAGTGAAAAGCCATGTGCGTTTCATTCTACAAATAACTATTTTAAATCGTTATAAACTAATGGAATAATGTATTAGCAATTTGGTATCATGAAGCTTCTTACGCTGTCTTTGCAGCAAGTTGATGTTCTACTTATGTAAAGCAGCAGGCATTGATCACTCACCGGGTATAGCGCTATCCTCGTCTTAATACTTGAGAATAATGCAGTGAAATGCCTTTGTCAAGTACAAAATTTCATTTTCTAGACAAATCCGATTGCAAATTAAGTCTTCGCGCCTTCTCATTGCCACTAACCTGAGATGCCTGCTCCGATGACAATTACGTCGTACAGGTTCGATGTCATTTCGCGTGTACCCTCTGACTTTCCCGGCGGCTCTCTCGCTTACTCGGCAGGGGCAATGTGCGAGCTCACGTATGTATGCTGACCAATGAACAGAGACAGCCCCCCTTCAGCGCCCCGCCTTCCATTTGTTACATGAATTCGAAGATAAAAATGACTGCTTAAATTAATTGGCGACATTAAGTATTTTCAAGTGCTGTGGTTTTAATCGATTACCAGGAAAAAAAATCTTTTTTAAATCAGACTTTTTTCCGGCCGGAATTTCCGGAGAGTTGAAATCTTGTTAATTTCAGTTTGAATCGAATGGACTCCAGCCAAAGTTTGAAATAACTCTTTTTTTTCGGGAGTCGATCTCTTAACGCATTCTTAGCGGTGAATTTGAACCTCCTGTGCACTTGAAACATTACTCTCAGATAGAGTAAAATATAGCTGACCCGAATCCTGCCGATCCTGCACAGAAACGGTAAAAAATGCCTCGCACAAGGGGGTAATCACCTGCCTTCGGAGTCCAAGCAAATCCCTGTCCAAAACCCTGGACTGGTATAGGCTGCACCTTTACAATAAGACCGTTATTGGCTGCTTTCCCAGTTAAGAGTGTTCTTAAGGAGTTAAGAAGGAACCATCTTAGGCTGAGAAGGAATCTTGGGAAATGCGTTTTCTTCTTACTGGAGCCTTAAGAAGGATCTAAAGAAGCTCTTAGCGCTAAGATCTTCTTAAATGAATAAACGTGGCCCTTTTTTGTCGTATTAATCTGGTAGCATTTATATGTTGTTGATCAATTTGTTGATGCATCACTTTCTTTTTCTAAGTCACCAAAACTTGCCTTTGAATGCACATCCATTGTCCAATTCACTTACTCTTGGTTAGGGTGGAGGTAGAGCTGAAGTGGCATGCAATGGGTCAGAGGTAAGAACACACCCAGAAAAGTTCCACGGTCTGTCGCAGGATATACATAGTCACCCATGATTAGCTGATACAGATGGAGAATTTAAAGTATGACTGTGTAAAGAAACTGGAGTAGCAAGAATACAGCCAAACAAACTCCATCCTGGCTGGTTTCAAACCCCTGACCTTGCTGTGAGGTGACAGTGTTATGAAGTTCACCAACTATGTATTTAAAGCATTCATTTCCTAAAAAAAAAAAAAAAAAAACAACTAAAAGAAATGCTGTAACACCTCAGAAAGTATCTTTGAGTCTTGTGGGGGCACATAGCCTTGTGTCTGTGGCAGTGGCCCTCATACTCAGTCCCAGAGCCAGCTTGTGTATGGTGGTTCTTGTCCTAACTCCGATTGCTATTGTAGGATTTTAACAAGCCTCTGATCTGTCCTGATTTGCTGCATTTATGTTTAGAGCTGTTATTCTTTCTTCTCAAGCCATATTTTGACAGATATCTATACATGCCACGAAAAACAAAAATGCCACATCAACTGTATGATATATTTTAAAAATCTGCATAAGGGGCGCACATCGGTCTCAGCGCCCGCTCCATAACGGCTGTGGCCTTCCTGTGATGACCTGGTTTGATTCTGGCTGGGGTCATTTGCCGCATGTCTTCCCCATTCTTCTCCCCATCTTTCCTGTCTATTTCTACTGTGTGACTAGCAAATAAAGGAGAAAATAACAAAAAAAATCTTTAAAAAAAAAACTGTATGAAAAGAGGAGAAACTATTTAACCTTTCGGGATAAACAATCAATGGATTGATGGTCGTGAAAAATAACAATTTATTAGGCAATAAGTTGTTGTCAAACCTGTTTTATGTCATTAAGTTCAAGCTAAATATTTTGAAAGAACACCTGAGTTTAGCAACCTAATTTGGATTTGACTGATTTTCCTAGAGTCTGTTTCAATCAGGTGAATTGTTTTTTTAGACATTTTGTGCAATAAAGGAAAGTAATCACAGAATGTGGTCTTTAACTCTTCATGGCACACATAGCTATTTCTGTCAAAATGAGGTTTAAGATGGTAAATAAGTGCTTTAAACCTGAATTGCACCTTATTTGGAACAAATTGACAGCTTATAAAAAAACAACAATTACAATGGTTGTTGGAATCAAAACCAGCATACACAGGGGGTCACCAGGACTGAGGTTGAGATCCACTGGTCTATACTGTTCGCCTGGAATTCAGATAATTGGTATTTTGGGCCTGCAGCCTTTGTACGATCAGTAGAGTCAAACAGCCTGTGAAAAAAGTAATTGCTGTTCATCCTTTTGGTCTTTCACTTAAAGTATTCGCAAAAATCCAACTTTTGCATTGAAGTATAATTATTGAAAGAAAAATATTGAAAATAATTAATAATTCTCTCTAAAGGAGGTGTGCCATAAATTTTGGCACCGTTAGGAAATTCTGTGTTTAAAATCCAACCAAAGTATATTTGCAGTCATATTTTATATTTTTAACTTCACATGATTGATAAGGAACTCTTAAGTGGTCAGCCATGACTTCCTGTTTCATTGGGGTATCAGTACGAGGAGGAACAGGCCAGATTTATTAACATTCATCTCTAAAGGAAAAACCCAAGACCACAGTGACAAAGTGTAAAAGAAGTTTTTGAGCTGTACAAAGCAGGAAATGGGAATGGGTTGTATTCACAGACATCACAGGTGTAAATGTACTTTTCCACAATACACTGTGTGCCACCATTTTTCTTCCCTTTGCTGCCATACCACTGTAGTACCAAACAATTTATAATAAATGCAACAGCAGAAATACGCTACAAATTATTTGCTGTGTTTTGCTTAGTTTTCAGCCTCTGACTGTAGTTTCACACACTGCAGTTTTGAATACGCACTGGCTTACTCAGATTTTCGTGACACTATGCAAAAAATCAATCTCACTATATGCAACGGATAGCTGGCTAGCCAGCTTCCTAGCTAGCAAAATACCAATTCGAATGGTTTCCGTCTTCACCCCTCTCTGAAACCAGGATCCTACTCCCGGCAAAGAAAGAGCACCATGCAGTTTGAATATGTACTAGCTCGCTTTGATTTTCAGAACATCACCCAAAAAATTGGTCCCACAATATGCAATAGGTAGCTGGCTAGCTACCGACCCTGCTGAAAATTCCAGCTTTGCCCAGCCTAGGATGGTCAGCCTGTTTTAAGTTGTGTTTTGGACAGTTTTAACTGGTCAACCAGCCCTTCACCAGCTAACTCCAGCTGAAAATACTAGCTTAACCAGCTTTGACCACCTTCATCAAGCTATAGAGACCAGCTAGACCAGCTTTGACCAGCTAATAACACAACTCAGACCATCTTAAACCAGCTCAGAATTCTAGCTGCTAAAATTCTCAGGTGGTTTAAGATGGTCTGAGCTGTTTTCTTAGCTGGTCATAGCTTTTGTAGCTGGTCTCTATGGCTTGATGAAGTTGGTCATAGGTGGTTAGGCTGGTATTTTCAGCTGAAGTCAGGTGGTGAAGGGCTGGTTGATCAGCTAAAATTGTCCAAAAGACAGCTTAAACCAGCTTGACCATCCTAGGCTTGTCAAAGCTGGAATTTTCAGCAGGGGAGCAAGGGAGCTACCAACTCACAGGGTTTCTTGCTGCATTTTCTCTTTGTAACTAGGATTCCAATTCTTGTAAGAGAAAAAGCATCATTTAGTTTTGATTATGAACTAGGTTATTTTGATTCTTGTGACACCACAAAAAATATTGGTCCCATATTATGCAACAGATAGCTAGCTAGCTAACCAGCCTCAACTTTGGTTTCTTGCTTCATCTCTCTCTGGGACCAGAGTGCTGACTCCTCACAGGAAACGGTAGGCTGCGCTGTTTGTTGTAGGATATCAATAAACTTTCTTGTTATGTACTATCAATGTAGGTAGCCAATGGTAATGTACCCAAAATGTTATGTGACGATATAGCTAATGTCTATTTGCGAACAGGCTAATATAGAAAAGTATGATTCAACTTCAAAGACAATATCTCCCCTATCACTGCATGTTTCCACTTTTTTTTTTTTTTTTGGCTCAGCATGTAACTTTGGTCACCCTGGTTTAAAATAATTATTGGTGTTTCTTCATAAATAAGGCCTTTGATGACCCCTCATACAGATAAAATTATTTATTTTCTCTATGAAAGAACCACAAGCCAGGGTAAAAAATGGCTAAATACTTTCTGTGGTTTGACTGATGTAGTCATAAGAATACAAACCATAAGATCATGTCTAAACAATTGAAAATACACATTTCCATTGTCAGGACAATTATGAAGTTTAAAGTGAGGGGAGGTGTTAAGAATATGCCCGGAAGTGGACATGCGCATACATGACCCCATGCTCCGTGAGGAGGATGGGTCTACAGACAAAAGAATCTCCAGGGATCACAGCTGGAGAATTGCTGAGGGTAGCTGAGTCTTGGAGTCAGAAAGTCATCAAAACTATCATCGGATGCCACCTACATCACCCCAAGTTGTTTGGGAGGGTTGCTTGGAAAAAGCTCCTGCTGTCAATGAACAACAGATGTTACTGGGACTTTCAATGGGATCAGCTTGTATGGTCAGATGAGACCAAAATAGCCCTTCTCAGCAACACACATCAAAATTGGGTTTGGTGTATACAGGCATATTGTCATACAGAAAAGTGCCTTTTGCCAACTGAGAAGTACGATGATGGATCTTTGATGCGTGGGGCTTTTTTCCTTCAAAGGCCCTGGACATCTCTTAGGATATGTAGACTCCATAAAGTAGCAGCAATTATTAAGTAAAAACCTAAGATGCTCAGCCAGGAAGCTTAAATTGAGCTGTGGTTGGCCCTTCCAACAGGACAATGATCCAAAACCCACCTCAAAATCTACATAAAAATAGTTCACTGACCGCGGAATGGTTTTGCCATAGTCATCACTGTCTTCCAAACTAAATTTCATTGAGAATTCTGTTGTAATGCATGCAGGATGTGGTTTTGCATTGTCTTGTTGAAATATGCATGGGCAAAGATGTCATCTTAAAGGCAGCATGTGTTGCTCTGAATTCTCTGTGTACTTTTCAGCATTATTTGTGATTTTACAGAAGTGCAGGAGTCCCTTGCCAAGGGCGCTGACGCTACCCCGTACCACAACGGAGCACAGCTTATGGACTTGTTGCTGGTGATAGTATGAGTGGTCATTTTATGTTTTGGTCTGGAGCATATGTTATCCATTTCTTCCAATGCCATGGCTGCAATGGCTGATCAACATGTTCAGGCAAAATATAAAATGTCTTGCCTGCATACTGCAATTAATAAATTGGAAAGCACTGTGTCTGTGTTGTTGTTTTTTTTTTTGTGTGTGTGTGTGTTTTTTTTTTCCACACAACATTGTTTTCCTAGAGGCAGACAAAATGGGGCAAACCAAATGACTTGAATAGGTAGTTTTATTTGGACCCACAGTATAATAGTGTGGTTTGATGTTGTGATGGGCCTGAATGGGTTTTGCGCGGGAATTCTAAAATGTGGGTTTGAAACTTTGTTTCATGTTGCTCGCAGAGCATTAACTGCAGTTGTGGGATTTTTTTTTTCAGAAGGCAGTAGAGGGCGCTATCTGTCAACGTTTACATTCGAACAAAATTCTGGTAAGAGAAAAATTTCGAACATATGGCATTCCGTAGTGTTTCTGGTCCTGGTCACAATCCTCTGAATTGCTTATGTGTTCACAGAGTACATTTAAATTCATTATAGTATTCAATCTATTCTGGGCTATCTTCAACTCCATTAGAGTAAACCAGAAATTTTGGGGTTTCAGTGTTCATAGAAACCGAAAACTGTTTTAGGAATGCACTGTGCGCTCCAATCCCCTGTTCCTCCTGTCCTGCCCTCTGCACATTAATGAATATTGTGGAAGCCTTTGGAAGGTAAATATCATGGATGACTTTCCAAAACCTTTATCTAATTATCTAATGTTCAACGACAGTCACTGCAACTTCCATACAATCATACTGATGTTGGCTATACTGCATGACTACAGCCTGGAATCTCTTAACTGAAGGGTATAAAATGGAGGAATCAAAGTAGAAGAGCAGGTGCTGATCAAGTCCATCAGGAAAAACATAGACTCTGGGTTAATTTTGTGATCAAGATAGTGAAAGTGTGTGCATGGTTGTGGCCATGAGATGTAGTAGGGTCTTGTTATAAAACCGCGGTAAAAGGCAACTTAATTAAATGACGCATGCTGAGCCACTTTGTAGCATGTCATCGGATGAAAGGGAACACAGAATTTCCCTTGCTCTCCCTTTGTCACATCTGACAGGCATTATGCGAATGCGCTGCAGTGCTTTCATATAAGATGATGACTAAATTACATGCCATTTCAAAAGTGCATTGTAGTGAAGCAGCCATAAGTGAATTTAACAAGGCTACAGAAAGAATGGGCTAAATCTGCACACAAAGAGAGAATGTTTGTGATCAAAGCCGTAACACATGGGCTCTGGGTTTTTAGATTCTACAAAACTCTTGACTGAAATTTCAGTTCTTATCAGTGGAAATTGATCGCAGGGTTTTCAATGATCAGAATATACATTCAGTCTCAATATCGAAAGGCAGATGAGGCTTTTTAGATATGTGCTTATCAGTAGTAAAACTGAACTCTGGTCACAATTATTTCAGGGGTAGTAATGTTCAGATCACTCAGTTCATATTGGCCAGGAGAATTGTCAAATTGCTATTGCACTCTGACAGCTTTTTTCCTTGAAAAGGTTTGCTATTTGTTACCTTTATTCGACACATCAGAACAAAATGTTCAGAATCGTTTGTATGTGATGGGTAGACACGAACCACATGGATAAAGTGTGGTCCTGCCGAGTTGCTGGCAACAGCTGCAGTTGGAAAGAAAACAACTGCTGCAACGATACCAATGGTATATCGGCAAGTATACCGATAATAATAAAGCTAATAATAAAATTAATAATAAAATAGAAAATAAAATATCAATTGTAAATGAAATGAGCGTTCAAAACATGACACTGGTCATATGTTCCATCTGGAGTTAGCAGTCCACTGTCCTTATCTGATATCAGCACTGTAGGTGGCCACTTGGTGCTGTCGCTCACCCCTTGAAGTCCGCAGACTACCAAATGGCACTCACATGGCATGGCATAGCATGGCATCAGATTGTGCTTGGCAATGTAAGGGTTTGGGACATATGAGTCCAAACCCTGCAAAGCTATCACACTAGCGTGTGTTTTCAATAGGTCCCGTGCACAGAGTTGCATGGTTCATAGCCGCAGAGGAACGTCACAAAAATATTCAGTCGCAATGTGCTTCCGACAGGAAACAACATCGGAGCTTTCATAATCAAAATTTATAATCTTCTAATAACAAAGATTAAAGCAAACATTATTGCAGGTGTGGCTATATTTTCAGTACATTCCACGTGTTTCAGCACACAATTGAGAACTTTTCTGAAGGCAGGGCAGCTTATGAACCTAATGTGTTTTAATGCAGCTGGTAAATTCTCTTCTCTAATTTATGTTTTATGAGTATTCCTGTCCTTAGAACTTTTATCCTTTCCTAGGGTTTATCTGCAAATGCGCACCACCTTTGTCGGGCTTCAGTGCTATATTTTGGGCAAGAAAGCCCAGCCCTCTTTTCTGGCTAACCAAATTTTGTGAATTCGCAACTTTTATTATTAAATCCCAAAAAGGCCCCTACATGTCAGGATTTGGTACAATCTGCTGGAAACAGAAGTCCTCCCCCCGTCTGCTAGTTGAAAAAGTTGGAAGATTGTCATGCCATATTCAACTTTCTTTGCAATGTTGTTTTCACACTAGCCATCGTGAGGTCCTTCCTATCCTGGAGATTTTGCACTTCCTGTTGGGAAAGGAAGTCCTGCCCTTGTTAGCAGATAAATAAATTGTCATTGTCACAATTTATTTAGATTCAGTTGCCATGTTTTTCTCTTAATGAAGCAAAAGAGTCCCTCCCATATGGGGTTTCAGCACTTCCTGAAGGGACAGGAAGTCCCGCCCTCCACCTCAGGGCTCAGCTGCACTCCTCGCAGCTGCAGGCCAGGATGTAGCGGTAGGTGGCGGTGATGCGGGTCCCACCGGAGCAGCGCAGTCGCACGGCCTTCAGCTTGGAGGTGTGAGGACGGCAGCAGAAGCAGGTGCTCTTGAAGGGTTGCTTCAGCACCGAGCTGAAGGAGATGAGCGGGTCCGAGCGGGAGGTGTGGCTGCACTGGCCTTCACAGCGGGCCAGCAGGACCATCTGGAGTGGGGGGAGGGTCAGAGAAATCTGAGATGGTCAATCTCTGAAATCTGTATACAAAGAAAATTTACAGTCCTCAGTAACTTACAACATTTCCAGGAACTTTTTCAGGCATGTCCAGGAAGGAAAGGTTTATACATCTTGTCAAAATTTGCTGTCTTAAGCCCAAAAGACTATACAGTACAACACCAGAGGATGCTAAACATGGCTGGAGTCCTCAATTATTTGGTCGATACCAATTTAAACTAGGCCGTGGCTATGGGTGTGAACCCATACCTGTAGTACTTCGCCTTAAGGTACGGACCCATAACCAGAGTTCAAGGCCGTACAAATATAGTATATTCCTAACCCTGACAAGACGAAGTGAGATTGAAGCAAGATGGGCAGCAAGGCTGCTGTCCATACCTTACAATGGCTGCGCATATCTTTAGACCAAGATATACAAAGTACGCACTTCGAATCAGTTCATTTAAACTTTTATTTTCTTTCTCACTTCTAGTAGTGAACAGTACAGCAGAAAAGTCTCATATTGTGATTTAGGTACTACTGAAAAATCACAGTACTGTCCAGAGTTTACAATATTCTTTTGGTTACTTAGTTATGTCCATGTTAGCACATAACAACTCTCACATACTTTGTACAAACTTTAAATGTTCAGGTTATTGAGAGTATATACGTCTCTTTTAACCCTTTTTGCATCTTTTCCATTTTTCAACAAGGAGGGCACGGTGTTGTTTTTGGTTGGGTTTCTTTGTTTCCTTCTCTGTTTCTTTGTTAGCAACATTACGGCAAAACGGCTTGACCAGTCGTCATGAAACTTTCAGGATAGTTGGGCATTAGTCCAGAATAGACCCCTTTATATTTTGTAGGTCATCAGGTCAAGGATAAGGTCAAGGTTACCGGAAAGGTCAAAGTCGTTTTCCTGCAATAACTTTGGTAAAAAACAGTCATAACAACTTCAAACTAAATCCAGAACGTGCATCATTCAATTTTGCTTCCACTCATGTGCTACATTGTAGGGTATCTCTCATAGTTTTCTTAGCGGTTCAGGGTTAAATGTCAGGGGATCAAGGTCATTGCTTAAATTTGCTTATTTTCCATTATAACTCAAAAACAGTTGGAGATAGAGATGTGTTTATTATTATAAACAGACAAGAGGTCACATATGGGCTTTCAAAGTCCAATAACCTTTGACCTTGAGTGACCCTGAAAGGTCAAACTGACCGTCACAAATTTTCAGTTGTACCCAAGAGAGACCGCATTGATAAGTTTGAATCATAAGCTAAAGCACTAAAATAAGTCCTAGCACGCGAGGTTTGTTTTGCATGGCAACACTCATTTAATTATGCAAGTCTCTCAGAGAAATGTTCAAATTCAGCAAAAGTTAAGTCCTTTTATACTTTCGAGGAATAAATTACTTTCAAACTTTCCATGGTTCAGAGGTGCACAGGTGGCACAGCCTGTAATATCACTGTCCATTATGGGATGCAACATCCGCAGTGCAAGTCCAGCCTTTCAAATGGGTCATGCAGTTTCTCCTGGAACTCCACTGTTTCTGGTTAGCAATAACATTTCAGTAACATGTAGTTTTAGCTCCTTTGTGTGGATGGATATAGATCCATGCACACAATACAGCACTAGTTACCTCTGAAAGCAGGGGCTCGCACTGCTTGTGGCCCCGTCTTGAACTCAGTCTGTGGATGAGACAGATAATTCCCGCTGAAACGATCAGGATGATGGACTACAGGCAAGACGCTAACGTTGGATTTAGCTATTTACTATGGAACAGCAGGCACTTGAGTTTGGCTGTGACTCTACACGAGTGATGCTCTGGAACAAGCTGAGCAAGCATGACAGACAGTCCCTGAGATCACAAATCCCCTAGTAGAGCCTGAGATTGAGGATGTTTAAATTGATGTACGCAATATAAGCAGATGCTGCTTTCGATGAACAAAATTATTTATGAAGGAGGAGGCTGCGGAGGAGGGGGAAATGAGGGGCAGATCTTTCGTAGGCCAGAACAGGAGCAGTGTAGAGGGCACGGAGCCTGAGAAATGAATGAATGGTGCCTAGGTTATAAAAGCCTGGGAGATTCTGAAATCAAGAATGAATGGACAGGACAAGGCTAGTGACTAGACCTGAGTTCCATGTCTTTCTGAATTAATGCAAAACCTCAATTAATTACCCCGTGCCCAGGCAAGCGCACTGTGATATACGATGGGAAAGCAGGGGTTAAGCAAAGGTTAATGAGTCATAGCTTCAGACATATTCATAAAGCGAGGAAATGTGTGAAATAAGATCAGTTTAGAATTTTAGCCCATAGTTGCAATAAAGTTTGGATAATGAAAAGAAACCTGGTCCTTGACTCGTGCAAACTGACACTTTATAGAAATCTGTTGGCTGTTGTCACTATCATTTACTCATGAGAGGCTGATTATGACCACAGAGTAGTGCTATTGTTAGAAAGCAAGGCTTGCAACAAAGGGATAATACCCAGGTGGCTCATTGACTTTGTACCCTTGAGCATGATACTTTAACTGAACTACTTCAGAAAAGTTTCCAGCTGTATAAATGGATTGTATGCAAAAACATGACAGTCGCTCTGGATACGGGTCCCCTCTAAATATCTACATATCCATGGAAATGTAAACAATTGACTTGGTAACATAATATGACTTTCAAAGCTTAAAGATGGAGAAATACTCCTCCCAAGTATGAAGTGTATAAGACTTATATCCTAAACAATTGTGACAATTTTAAAGGCTGATTATCCTGTAATTTGAGACTTGTAGTACAAAGTACGTGCAAGGCGTTGAAATGACTTGCCAACAGGAATCTTGTTGAACAGTTTGGCGGACCACCGGGCCAGATATTTCCCCGTTGGCAGACAGATGTGTACAGTATTCCCTTGGCGGACAAATGGGAATACAACCCAGTCCCCGGCCCTGAATGAGAAGGTGTTGTGACGGCCAGGCGGCAGGCGCCGCGTTCTTGGAGCGCCATGTTAAAAGGAGCAACGAGCCGCATCTGTCAGTTGCTTTGAGCGGGTGGAGAGCTCATATTTCATCCACTGAGGGCTCTGACAACAGCGCAGGGGGTTGGGCACAACCACAAATCAGACGTCAAACGCGTGCACCATTAGATGCAACAAGGTGACAATGACATCTGTGATTTGCAAGGTCCCAGATTAACTTGGCTTCCCCACTCAGTCCCTCTCTCTTCAATTCCCACTATTTTTCTCCCGGTGAAATTAGAGCAGATCATGAGAAAAATTGCTTCATACCATGCAGAGATTATAAACTTTGCCCCCTACATCTCTCCTGTGATCTGGAAAAACCTAGTCTGTGTGTCACTTTTGGTAGAAACTGAGTTTAAATTTCATTTGCAGTAATTAAGGGTGGTGAAAATCTTCAAACACTAGCTATTAGTGTCATTTGAACTTTCAAAATCAAGTTTCTATCATATTTTTTTCTGTTAGGAAAAGTCCAGAACCTAAAATTTTTCTTCACTAGCAAGATCTTAGCCACTGATAAACTTGCTAGGTTTTTCCAGATCACAGAAAATCTATCAATTGTGAAAAAATTGAAAAGATGTTATCGGCATCAGTATTATACTGAAGTATTATGATGCTAAAGCACAGATATTTTGACAGGCATTATAAAAAATATTCTATATTTGGAGGTACAACACATGCACAAAAGCACAAATGCTCACGCATGTCGGTGTCATGGTTATGGTTTTGTGTTCATGTTTGGTGTTCATGATTTTGTCTTTTCTTTATTCTTTTTGGTTATTGTAATTCTCAGGTTTCAGTTCATGCCATTTTCAGTTCCATTGCTCTTGTCTCCCCTGTCTCGTATCTAGTTGGTTCAGTCCGTCTCCCCAGTCTGTGTGCTCACCTGCTTTGAGTGATTTGAATGGTTTTAGGTGTTTCGTATTATTCCTTCAATTCTTATCTACTTCCTTCCCCTTGCTGTTCTTGATTACTAACAAGACTAACATTTGTATTTTGTACTTTAGTCTACTAACCCAACTAATCCATGTATACATTGCTAACTCACTAACAAGCACTCTAGTTAAACCTGTAAAGTTGCACCGCTACTAATTAGTACTAATTCCCTGTCAGCAATCACCCTGTTCTAGTCTTTGCCTCTTGCTTAGCTTTACCTGTCTCCCTCAGCGTTTCTGCGAGATCTCTCGCACATGCTTAATTGCTTTTCTGCACTTTGTCTGTGCACTTAGAACTCCCTGACAGGAGCTGTTTTAATGTCGAAGGCTGTGTGCGTGATTCCCGTCCGTGTCTTGGCTTTCACCAATTGTTGTGGTTTAGGATTTCCTCATGTGTACCTTCCTTTGTAATTAGCTCTCATCCCATTGACCAGTTCCCTGCATAGCATGTGACTTCCCTTCTGTCTATTTAGAGTCCTCACTGCTGTTCTGACGTCATCAGAACGTTGATCAATATTTATTTGTGCAGAGCGCCTTGTATTGTTTTTCTTCAACTAGTTTGTCGATTCTCGCCATTGCCCTTCTTGTATTATTTTGCCTTTTTGGATTTTGACCTATTTTTGTTTGACCACGATATCTGTGTTTGGATGCCCTGTGTCTGACCCTTGGCTTTGTTCATCGACTACGACTTTTTGCCTACCGTCTATGTACCTTTGCTCATCTGTCTTCCTGGTTCTGACCCCTGCCTGTCTAGTCCACACTGTTTTTGGATTTCGTATTGGCAATTCTTGTGTTTTTTGGCTTTGACTCGGACTTCATTAAAGGCATACATTTTTTGGATTTCCACCTCTTAAGGATTTAAGTAAAGAAACATACAACTAGATTTACCTCCGCCCACCAACGGAGTTAGGCAGAGGTTATGTAAATGCCCGAGTCTATTTATTTGCTGGTTCACACAATATCTCTCAAATTTCTTGATCAACTTCAATGACATTCGGTGAAATTGCGAGCCATTGCTCAAGGAACAATCCATTAGATTTTGGTGGTGATCCCAAACGCCATCTAGATTCAGGATTTTTTTTAAAGGATTCTTCACAATTGTGGGGATTGCAAGATTGGGAAAAAATGCCTTGCATCTTAAAATCAACTAGAGGGTAGAAACATTAAATGTAACAAAACTCAGCCACAGGTTCACATGCAATGATTGCTCTTGCAGATTTTCGTACCCTAGAAGAGTGGAATAATACCCTTACCATAAGTTTGCGCTCTCCAAGTGCCACTCTAGTTAGAATTTAAAGTTGACAGAGATTTAAAAAGCCGGAGTTGGTATGTAATACATCTGAAAACAGCTTTCTTTGGAGAGTGATTCTCTTGGTAATGGAGATTTAAGGTTATTTCAGGCATATACAGAAGTCAGTCCTACTCACAAGCCCCTGTCTGTTCAAGCATTCCAGAGGTCACCATCTCCCACCCAAATAGTGTGCTTTATAACCAAGGCAGGGGAACCATTCTACCTGCTTTGTGCTCGCCTCATGGCTCATACTCTAGTACAGATCTGTATCTCAACTCCCCCTTCCCCCTAGGCTCCTCATCCTTGAGAAACTTGGTTCATTACAAGCAGCTTTTTGTTCTTGTCGTGTCCACTAAAATGTTGTGAATCACTGGATCTGCCAGGGGATTTGTGATCTCAGGGACAGTCTGCCATGCTTGCTCAGACTGTTGCACAGGAACACTTGAGCAGAGTGACCACCAAACACAAAAGTAAGCCATTCTGGAATAAATTATTTAATGTGATTTAAGTGTCCTTCCTGAAGAATCAAATCATTAAACCGCTTTGTCAATTGTGGACTCTCTTAGTTAAAAATTACACATGACTGGAACAATAGCACCATTACCAATAGTAGAATACAAGCAATTCAAGATTGAATAATCTTTCTGGTTTTAAAGCTATAGTGCATAACTTTTGTCACCCCCTAGAGGAATTTTGCGTTATTAGAAATATACAGCCGGCACTTCCATATGACGTATGCCCATGTTATCGATTCACTAGCTCCACATAAGCAACTGTTCACGCTAATGGAACTTACGGTCTGTAAAACCTGTATTATGTTCATAACATAACTGGAGCTCTCTCTAGCTGTTGCATACCATTTATTGATTGAGATTACTTTCTACAATCAATATAAAAATACCGTTAATGAATATATTAAAAATACATAAATAACACAATAAAGCATAAACGCATATTTCCATTGTTGTCCTTGTAAAACTATCACATGACAATAATAGGACTAATTAGATGCAATTCGTAAATCAGACCATTACATCTTAATAATTAGTATTAATAGCAATAAATTCACTGGAATAAACTAGAAGAGAGACTAGATAATGCACTAAAAATTGGTTTGAAAATAACATAACTAGTAATAAATAAAAGGCTTAAGTTCCTCTTCCCTTAGCTGACTGAATAAAAATGACTTGTTTTTTAAAACTTGCCTTTTTGCTTATCGACTGTAGCTGGGATACTATTCCACGCTATTGCATCAGTATGTTTAAAGGAAGTATGTCCTAAAGATTTTACAGGAGAAATAATAAGAGAGTATGGCCCTGAACGAGTATCATAGCGAGAGGAATTTAGACAAAAAGAGGATGATCAATAATTAGGGGCCGCACCATAAATAGTGTTATGCACTAGGTTATTTTTTAAATGTATCACTCTGAGACTTACGGGAAGAATTTTGACCTGTTTGAACTCAGCATGCCCTATATGGGTCCTGGGAGGGACGTTCAAGATGTATTGAAGTATTTTGTTCTGGGTGGTTTGCAGACAAATCTGAATCTTCTTGGTAAGACCAGAATACCAAGAAGTACTGGCATAGTCATAGTGACATTGAATCAACGCAGAAATCAGTTGTTTTTTTCGTTTTGGGGTTGAAATGTCTGGTCTGACGATACAAAAACTTGGCATTTGTTTTACGTTGTGCTGAGTCTGCTATTTGACTACCTGATAGAGACTGGTCAAGAATAACACCTAAATACTTTACACAGGTTTTATTGGTTACACTCTGACCATCGCAAGTGGCGTCTATTGACTCATTACCATTGACTCGTCGCTTTGAGCCAAATAAGATAGATTCTGTCTTCCCGAGATAAAGAGAGAGTCGGTTGTTAACCAACCATTCTTGGACAGATTGTAATTCGGAAGACAGACGTTTCAGTATAGAAACAACATCTTTACCAGAAACAAGAAGAGTCGAATCATCTGCTTACAACAGTACCTTACATTTGACAGGAACGGAAGAGGACCTAAAATTGATCCTTGGGTGACCCCACAGGTCACATTAGCAGGAGCTGAGGATACGTCACCAATCTCAACTTGCTGCAGCCTATTCCCTAAGTAGGCTTTAAACAGTTTACAGCAGGCTCATGGATTCCCATGTTTTCCAATTTACAGAGCAGAATACTATGATTTTTTAAATAGGAGTTATTTTCGCACTTAAGGTCTACCGGGATTTTACCAGAAAGCAAAGACAAATTTACAAAACTTGTTAATGGTTTGGTTAAATACAAGGCACCATCCTTTAAGAATTGTGCAGGGATCTGATCTAAACCGGTAGCCTTGTCAGAATTTAAAGAAAGAAGAACCTTTTGAACAACATCCTCTGTGACACATTGAAATTTTTAAAAACCAGCAGTACTTAAATAATATTGTTTGATGTGGCATGACCCAAATTTACCAGAACCTCAAGGTAATTTTTGTATAAGTGAAGAGGCAACGGTAGAAAGAACGCGTTACTATCCATAACGTGCCTATTTTCCGCAAACAAACTCTAGTCATTCTGGCGCAATACGTAAACCGTTACCAAAATTTCCGAAAAGACCGTTTAGCCTGGAGCTTTCACCCATCCCTCATATACCAGCATGGAAGCTGTTTGTTACTCCATGCTAACGACACACCACAATTCTGCACACGGACCAGCAGGTCCTTATAGTACACACCGAAGCAGTCCATAAGTTGTTGGTCCACTTTTTGCTGCCCATGTTTCCCTCTAAACTCAGACACACCGGATTTCTCCGGTCTACACTTTGGTATGTCGACCCGTTCTACAAATGTGTCTATATGGGGTGGATTCTATCTTTCCCTGAATCCTATAGTGTAGAAACACTGCTATACTCACCACAGCAGCCATCGGTAGATAGCAATGTTATAATGCTTGTGATATTTTGGTTAATATCATCGTGGTAGTTTAACATAATGATACATGACCATAACCGCAACAGTTGATGGAGGTTGAAAACGGAATACTTTCGCCTTTGCGTTCATGGCCGCGTTTTTGGCCGACTTGAGCTGCCAGACTTTCACACTGCGTCTTCCTCTTTGAAATATCGCAGCCGCAGTTTCTTTAGTTTGTCACGGCACTTTTCTACTGTTCCATGGTAACTACGCAAATGCAAGTACTCACAAATCATTCCATAAATCCCAGAGTCCATGGTATTTAACCCATTTAGTTTTTCGACATAAAGTCCAAAGTCGTTTGAATTTAAGTGACTTGTGAAGTCAGAAGGCTTGAAATCTGCAGCATTGGTCCACGCAAAACAGGTCACATGGGATCCGGAGCTCTCTTGCTGGGAGACTCTCCACTCTTCCCCCCCCCCCCCCCCTTTTTGTTTTGAAATAAAACGCACCATTTCCTGCGTGCCAGCGCGACAATGTCACCAGTTGACACGCAATACGAAACAACAAATACTGAAAAATACAGCGAGATGTTAGAGGAGCCGATCGGCTTAATCAGCATTGTGTCATCTCCTCTAGAAGTGGCTTGGATGAAACGGACATTTACGAACATGGAAAAGTTACATACTATAGCTTGAAGTGTATTAAATGCAGATTGAGAAGAATATTTCAATTGGAACAATCTCATATTTTATCTTGAACAGCCCGACTTTGGTTGGCAAGGCATAAAGCTTGCCACTCCTGGTTTCAGGTTCATTAAAGAGTTGGCAGGGAAAAGACATAGCCTGTCTCCTGGGGAGGGATGTTGATGCAGTGATTAGCATTGGAATTTTGCGGCAAGAAAGCCCTCGTTTAAAATCTTGGCAGGGGTCTTTATGTATGGACATAATACCTTCTCCCAAGGTATCAGTGCTGTGTGGTTTTAGTGAAGGTTTTTTGGTTTCCTACCACAATGTCATAACTAGCAGTTAAGGCTGCAGATTAGCATTTTGATAAATATCTCTTTGTTCCTTGCCTGACCCAGAAGTAGCTAAAATTCTGTCATCTTTAACAACATTCCTAATCTGAAAATTGGCCTTTAAGGAGATAGGCATTTGGAACTTCTCTGTCACGAAATCGGCAGAGGAGGACCCAGTTGCTGAATTAAAGATGAGCCACTAGGTGCCTTTACAAGAAGGATAAGGGGACATGGAAGAAGTCTTGGAGAACCTGTTGCTCCTAAAAATTTGCTCAATATGAATTTAGTTCACTGGAAGAGATGCCATGGAGGATAACTAGAATTTAGGGAGAGAATTCGGGGAAAGCTGTGACAGTAACCCCTTACAGTATGAGAGACAGTAGCCCCATGTGTGACAAAACCAAAAAGTTAAACGCACAGGACAATCAAAAAGAATGAAGCCACTACAGCTAATCATACCAAAGGAATAGGGGAGTTGACAAGATAATTAACGAATCAATAAAAACTTACACAGACTGCTGGAACAAGGGAAGAACTAATTAGCAAGGCGAGAGTTCTAACACTCCTCAAACATATCTTGAGCAAGAAAACCTGACTGCATCCATTACAGGAGTATTTTTTACAGATTGGGTAACAAATAATCAAATAATCGGTAACAAATAATCCAAGGACCCATCTCTACCAATCTGTGACACGTCTGCAAGGTTATTAATCTCAGATCCTTTCCTCTTTCCACTTTCTTTGCCTATTTGAATAGGTGTCACCAGGAGCTGCTTCCCCCTATTACAGCATGGAAGATGGAGATGCTGGAGAACATTGCAAAGCAGCAGCAGCTGGGTTGCAGATGTAGCTGGAGGGTGTATTTATAGGCTCAAGAATGAATACGCTGGTGGAGCACATACCAAGGCCAGGTATTGAAACTTACATGGAAGTTTCCTTAACAGTCCCCACGACAAAGTGTTGCATGTAATAGCTCCCATGTAAAGTAAAAGTTTCAACTTAAGTGCTGAGCTAGGTGGATAAATGCACACGCTAAAGCTCAAGCCTTAACTTGATTGACAAATTGATGGAGGCATTTGAGGAGACAGATCTTCAGATCAAAAATAGTGATGGGCCTCTCCAATCAAAGCAATTCTTTTAATAATCGTGTTTGATAACACTGCCAGGTGACATACAGCTGCATTGCAGTGGGGCGGAGGGGGGGGGGGGGGGGGGGTTATTGTCACTCATAACTACAGGAGAGCACTAAAAATATTTGGAAAAAGATAAATAGAAGAGTTATACAGTTAAAATCAAAATGCCAACATGTTGCGAAATGCTGTAATTCCTTAATGTGTTTGTTGAATCGACCAAAATTATCTATTCATTTAATTAAAAATCAATATCCTCCCAGACAATTCATGATTACTAGCACCTCTGGTTTAGTACTTTATGGAACTACCTCTGACAAGGACATCAGCAAGGAGTCCTGTCCTTTCATGCTCGTCAAGTCCTGTCCTTTTATGCCCGCTTTTGAGCGGGAGTGGATTTGACCACAAAAATCAGAGTTAAAATATGTCAATCAAGCATTAGATGCCCATATGCAAAAATTCAAATCATGCAAGGTACAAAAAGAAAAAGAAAAATCAAAATTCAGAAAAGGAAAATGAAGTCAAGAAACGGGCAAAAATATCACCAATTTCAGAATCTGCCAACCTCTGAAATGCAGAGGATAAATACTCAATGCTTAGAGCCTCAATATTCACACGCACATGACATTCAAGACTCCCGACATGAGACGAGACAAGCAAACATAAAGCAGGTGACCAGCACCATTTACAAGCAACGGTGAGCACCTAACAATCAATTAACCCATAAACAACAAAAGAGACTCTGAGACAAAAGCACAAGTTCTTACATATGCAGACAAGCAGATTTACTAAATAAATACAAAAAGACACATTCTTAAAGACGCAATACGGAGGTGGTGTGATCAAGGCCGCCTTTGGCATCCCCATGGCCACAACCAGGATGAACCTACCCAATTAGGCCCGGAACCAATAAATAACACATAGTTGCGGGTCGGCACCCTTTTGCTGCTGGACAGATGCTGCCAGACTGAAGATTGCAACAAACGTTAACTGCACAACGGTAAATCATTTTATGCTCGTAAACATTTCTTTTGCGCTCAAGTTTGCGCCCCTACTTAAGCATAATAAATGCCCAGCATAACAAAAGTCTTGCGTTCATTGCTATAGCATTGCAATTGTTCAAACCCCAGTCCAATGTTCGTTCAATCATCTGGAATGTGAATACAAATGTGATAGTCCATGTAGGAGTGTAAGTGTGTATGTGCGAGCGCATGTGTATGTTTTCGTGCGTAGAACAGTCTCTATGGAGGACATATATGTGTGGTCGCCCCAGGACCGTCTCAGGTACTTTGAACTATTCCTCGATAAACATCCTTTCAACATAAGCCACATTCTAGCCTTTGCGCTTATCTGCCCTCTTAAGTTCGACCCACAGGTTTTTAATTGGGGTTAGGCCTGGTGAATGAGATGGCATAGCAGAATTTTGATTTTGTTGGCCTGCATTCCACTTGAGAACATAGATGCTCTTTGCTGCTTAGTTTTTAGAAACAAGTTACCAAGCCTCTCCACAGGTCTCCAGGATTGGGACTGAGTTTCTACTAACCTCCTGCACCAGTCTGCTCCCCTAATCAGATTGATCCCCAGATAGCAAGCTCGTCCGCTCCGGATCTGCCCCGGCTCAGAGCCGGATCATCTGGAGTCTGCACAGAGCCGGGGTCTGGGTCACGTCCTCAGCAGTGGCGGCTGCTGAAAAATATTCTCTATGGGGCTGTGCAATGCTATACTCAGTTTTCAGTAACCATCCCACCAGGATTCAACACAAACGGCAGGATACCAGTACTTTCTGAAATAGTTGGTAATTATTTAGTTCCAGTAATAAACATCTGAGTCACTTATACACAAAAACAGACAGCTAACAATATACTGCATACTGGACAAACTAAAGCTTTCCATATGAAACTGAACTCAAAAACAATTAATTCACTTGTGTATTTTTATTGATAACATCTGTAGGAAAAATGTATAAATAATCTAATCAAAGTAATGCAATTCACTTAATTTAGCTGTGAGAACGTTTCTTGTCACTGAGCACATCTCTCTAAGATTCCTTGCTTCACTATTATGCTCTTCATTGAGTTAACCTTATCCATGACCGAGCAAGCGACATAAATTGTGAACAACCTTGTTCGAACACAGAAGTTGAGGTGAGCTTTACATAAAGGGTATTGCTAGGCAACGATTTGTGCCTGGCATGGTCATGTTCCGTCAGGCCTGGTGCACTCGATGTGAATGCAAATGACAAAGTCATATGTAGGTACGACCATCCGAAGAGTTTGGCCCAATCCCAAGTCCTATCCACTCCCCCTCCGTTTGCGCATTCCCGTGGAGGGTCCGCCACGTTGACTGTCATCCCAAACCAATCCTAAAGTGTAAGTAGCTGATTTAACCCTCCGCAGCAAGTCTATGTTGAGGATTATATTTCAATATTTCTCATAATACTCATCAGTAGATCAAGTGCCATGTTGAATAACCATAATCAATAATCAATCAGTATCCATATTATGCATGCAGCAGTAACACAGACACACATATTCAAGCAGTGCACACACACACACACACACATACAAGCAGTTCACACACACATGAGCAGTGCACACAGACACATGCACACACATACACATTTGATTTGCATTTGATTTCTGTCGCTTTAATCAGTATTTGTTCAGTAAAATCATAAGTTGTTCCTGAAAACATAATCAATTGAATCATTTATGTATCTACTTGTATCCTATTCATCAGACTGTATTTTTCCTCTCAACTGTAAAATTTTCCGCTCCTTTTCAATGATGTGCATCCTTATCTTTGCTTGAAGTTTGATCTCAAGGTTAGTTGGCTGTGTTTTGGTTTGCCTGTCCTGCTGCAGCATGAGAATGAGAAGGCAGAAAGACCATATTTGGAAGATTTTTCCTATGATGAAGGTATAAAAACTGGGTGTGAAAAGTAAGATGTCAGTTATTCTTGCACAAAAAAAAACTCTGCTTTATATTCATCAACATGCCACAATAAAGCCGAATTGTCTGAAGAATCTGTCTCTCTACAATTGGTCGGGGATGGGGGAACCTGATAATATGAAAATATGTCTGAATGAAAACCACAACATCTACACCAATGCAAGCTTTCAAACCACCCTCCTTTCAAGTGGAGCACTTATTTTGTCTGGGATGGTAGAAATACTGCATATCTTCAAATGTCAGTTCCATGCGACTATTTCAGAAAGATAAGTAAAACATTATCTAACCTCAAACGGACATTTGATTATTTCATGCGCACATCATGGAACATACATTGTATTTTGAAATGAGCGTGCAGATGTGCACCTGAGAATACACTGAGTGAATAGTTTCAGTTATTGAATCAATGATTGCTCTTTTTCACAATGTGCCATTTCATGCACAAATGCTTTCATCTTTGTCAATGTTGTGTATTCAATATTTTTAATAAAAATTTTCTTTAATCACATTACCCTCTCAAAAATATTTTGCAGAAGAAATATATAATTAGGGAACTGGACCGCCGCATACAATGCAACGCACCTATCGGTAGGCATGGTGATGATTACCTCTGCTTCCCATTGGATGAAGGGCAAGGACATCCCAAAGTTTACACACGCTTTTACGCCCTCCCCTTTAATGAAGCTCCCTCCATCGCTGTGAGGGAGACTTCATATGAAGTGGCACTTGGAAGTGAAGTGCTAGTGCAGGGCTCCCCAAATCTGGCCCTTGAATCCAAATACAGTCCTGGTTTTCCTTCCTTCCAGGCAGTAAAATAAACAATTAATCCTGCTGTTTGGCCAGATTGTCATCTCACCTGACTCCCAGTTAAAGGGAGGGTGGAAAACCAGCAGTTCTTGGCCTTTGAGGACCATGATTTGAGGAGCCCTGTGCTAGCGGATAGGGGCCGATGTGGGATTGGGCCTCAATTCCTACTTTATTTCTCAGCGGTCGCCCATGAAATGCTTTCGGCGAGAGACAGGATGACATTCTAGTTGAAGATAAGGCTAGCTAGCAAGAAAGCTAGTCAGATATATGGGTTCACGTTAGCTAGCAAGCTAACCAGCATATCTCATGCGGCTTGCGACCACGAATCAATGCTCGTGAGCCGGCCTCGGGCGCAATCAGAATCACTCTTCGGATATTATTTTTGACAACACTGATTGGCCAGATTTAGATTACTATGGTCCTATCTTACCCCAGCAACAGTCCTTAATTGGCTAGTCGTCTCTGCTTTACGGGCGCTGTTTACAACGCCCCTGAATGAGAGTTTCCCACAATTTCAAAGAACATATTTATTTATATTTTATGCCATATATGTTATTGTGAATTTAAAACACAGACATACTTTAATAAATAATAATCAGTAATGTTAGTATTTGTAATAAAAAAAAAAAATTAAACTCTCTCTCCACAAAGGAGGGCGGCATGCTAGCGCCCTCCGTTGGCCGGCCACTGCAACTCCTGAGCCTTCAGCGGTCTCAGGTTTGGAACAGCAATTTCTATTAAACTTTGATTGTCAAGACGTCCAGCTTCAGTGAGGGTGAAAATGCCTGGTTGTAGCTCTGGGAAGCCACTGGCTTGGAGCAAGCTGTGCCCAAGTCCCAAGCTGCATAAATACTTCTGAACTGAGCAGAACTATTTCCCGGTCATTGAGGTAATGGCCCTGTTCTTCTGTATTATCATATTCCAGTGACTTAATGCCCCTGATTGGCTTGAAAGCACTTCTGCTTCTGGTTCTCTCTCTCTCTCTGGATCATAACGCAACTATTTTACAAAGGAATTCACAACAAAAACTGAGAACTCAATTTTCCACTTACTCAATAATCTATTGTCTGGTTTGTTGTTAAAGCTGGGTTAAGCAGTTTCCAGGAAAATGTAAAAAATGCCATAATTTAAAGTTCAGCCCTCCTCCTGCTGCTCTCCTCCCCCTCCTCACTGTGCCCCTCTCATGAGACAGGCACGGGCAAATATTCATGCTTCATACGTGCACACGAGACATGCTTATCCATAAGGTTGACCAGAGGCAACCACCAGAGAGCCAGCCTGGCTAACTAACATACCATAAACTTCAATTAGCTGCACCTGTGAGCCTTTGGCTCTGATACAGTTAATAGACGGCAAAACCATTGTCCTTAATCATTCATTTCTATCACGCTGATCATGATTGACATCTGAATGCTGTTACATAGCAACAATTCGACGAGAATTACTGTGCAGTGACAATCTGTGAGAAAGAAAGCTCAGTTAATCAGGGCTGCTCATGCAAATGACAGGACATGGTCATACTTGTTGTACTTGATGCTGAACCGTTGACTGAGACTTGGTGTTACCACGTTGGTTTCCTGATGGAGAATGCAGCTGGACCTCAAATCATATGCGCAAGCTTATCTGATTATGGGGGTGAATGTTCGGACATTACAACTGTTCTTTAATATTTGGGGGCTCTTAACATTCTTACAGGGGTGTAGTTGGCCTCTGGCCTTGAGCATTTCTGATCCTGGGCAAAATCCCAAGCTGCACCGATTGTAATAAGCCAAGCAACTTATCAATAGCCTGTCCTGCTGCCTCATAATTGCCAATGAATACCCAGCGCCAACCCATTCTCAAACCTCACTGCACGTCACTGATCTTCATCCAGTGTTGAGAGCCAATGGGAGCCAGCATCACATTTTCAAAGTCTGTCCCCAGCTGTGCGTTGCTATGTATGTAACTAGGCAGATGACTCCTAACTCGTGGAATGGGGATGGGCCCGATCAGTATGGGGGTGTTCCCTTTGTCAACTCCTTTTGGGATGACATTTAGAGGAGAGAAGCAGCCCAATTAGTCTAAAATATTTGCCTACTAATCCTCTCCTCCTACTTGGGGGACAGCAGGACTCTGGGAACTAAACACCACCTACAAGAGACTGACAGGCCTGCAGGTGAACTAGAGCATTTTCCAGCAAGGGCTAAATGTATCATTGCACTTTAAAACTGGGAAAATTCCCCTCTTCATCAAGCCTAATTCACACATGGGATTGTTTGGATGACAAAAGAGACAAATTAGCTGGGCTTACACCTCAGAGTTCTGGGAGAACCCAGGTCACCATGGAGACCTCTTAACTTTCAGAGCTTGGCTTATTTTGGGTAGTGATCTGTGTACGATCTGCCAAGTTGTTTCTGGAAAAAGGACTAGAGATCATTAGAACTGATGGAAGAAAACAAGCACATGAAAACATATGCTTTTTTTAATCTCAGAATTTTTTTAAAATAGTTCATTAGCAGATAGGTTTTAGAGACCATTATTTTTGTTTCAGAGGTAGCTCTCGCATCAGTGAATTAATATCCAACAAAATTTTTGTGTCATAATTTGGGAGCCGTTGTTCATGGGTCCCAGCCATGGTGTTGAAGAGTTTGAATTCCTTTCAGCGAGAAGCCAAAGGAGAAATGATAAATGGACTACATTTCCTTTAGATTACCGAAAGCCACAGCACAGCAGGGAAAGTGACAGAAGTTCTGAACCGATGAATGTAAGGTCTGTTTTTACAGCGCAAAGTGTTTTAGCATCCGTGTATGAGTGAACATCAGGATACATTTGTTTCCTGCTGGAATACTCTTGTGTAGTAACCATAAGTGGACAGATATAAGCTGGAAAAGGGTTTTTTTTACCCACAACACACCCCTAGTCAGTGGGCACTTTTGCCCCTGTTTCAGGCATATGAAGCATATCCTTCACTCATTCTCAACAATGAAGGCAAACCGTTCAAGACATTGGGATACAATTGTAATGATCATACACGGCTATCATGTTATCAACATTTGACAAGTAATGGCGCATTGCGTGCAGGGGTTTTGATGGTCGCTCACGGTACCTTAGAGTTACACTTATAGATGGGATGGGTGATGGTCTCCACAAAATGGTGCCTCATGCACCTGTCTGGATCAGTGTCTACTTTGCTTGCTGCACCTCTCAGAATGGTCAGCAATGGGCAAGTGACTAATAAAAGCACCATTCCAGGTTGGTACAGAGGGTGGAAATTCCTCATTTTGACCATGGGTGGAGGGGGAGGCTGTCCAAAATGATGTCCAGACAGATGGTACGTGCTCTTCACAAGTTGTCCTGAGGTCTGCTCTCACGCCTTTGGGTTGGGCTTGTGAACCAGGAGGCAGTTGGAGTGCCTTCTGTGGGAATGTCCATGTCTCTCCCCAGGTTCTGCAGGAGAGTAATGAATCCAAGTTAAACCGGGGACATAGAGAACCCTTCATACCATTCCACCAACACAAGGCCCCTGGAACCCCATGTCTAGAGGACTGCGGCATTTGCGAGTTTTTGTGGTGAATTAGCCGCAATTTTATGTATCTGGGGATAAAATATGTGGGCTGCTTGGCCAATCATCAGTTTGAAAACTCACTTAACTCATTCCCCATGGAATGCTTTCATATAAAATTGTCACGTTTGTATAGAATACTTTTCCCGAAAATTGCACTGTATAAAGTATTGAAGTACAGGTGGCCCATTACCGCGATCGTCAACTGATTTCGTGTTTTCATTGGACTGCGAATGGTCATCCACGCCGCTGGCACCAGCTTACCGTAGGGAATGGTAGAATTTGTCATGCCGTTGGCAGCGGCTTGCTGTAGAGAATGAGTTAATTCTATTTAATTGCCCTAAACCAAAAGAGCCCATGGCCCTCCAAAAATAGAGTGTAAGGTGCATGACGTACACCAAGGAACAGGTGAGATTTTTTCATCGTATAATGTAATCCCATTTTGTCCTCTTGATCTGGCAGGTTCATGATAACAGCTGGTAAATTTATTTCGAGCACCGGACAGGCAGGTTAAGATGCGAGCTTAGATCTTTTCCCAAAAAAAAAAAAAAAAAAAAAAAATATATATATATATATATATTTTTTTTTTTTTTTTTCTGAAAGTAAAAAGGCAAACCATGACTACTTGACATACTTATCTATATTGCTTCCACTCCATCAAGTCAGACAACTTCTATTTCAAAAACCTTGGAGCACAATGTATTAGCCATGCTGATAATGCTCTCCTTTTAAAAAGCTGAATACAAAAAAAGAAAAGAAGTTATGTTTTTTATTACTCTGAGGAGAAATCTGATACATTAATAAACAGCCTGGAGCATAGCATTTCCCCAGGAATTAATTTTTCATACAAACAAATTCTCTCATGACAACAAAGCAACTGCCAGGTGGAGAGCATTTTCATTTATATAATTCATCATAAGATATTTTTCTTTATTTTCCCCCTGACAATTGTATTCCTGTTAGGAAAATATACTGCTCAAAAAATAAAGGGAACACTTGGAGTTATATTGTGTTGTTTAAGTGTTCCCTTTATTTTTTTGAGCAGCATATATTTTGCATTTACCAGTAGAATTTAAAAAAAGGCATGTTGAAGGTTAAAAATAACCTTTTAGCACCATTGGGAATAAAGGTCAGAAGTTTTACTCTTCGTGAAACTGGACCCCAGAACAGGAACTGGTCTGGCTTAAAGAGAGGAAATGATGATTTATTTGAAAATATGCAGCATTTTGTTCAAACTTTCACTGTTTCATTATTCTTACATCAAAAAATTATGAACGTATCCATTGTTCAGATTATACAAAGAAGGTGCTTTAATTTGAAACATAGCTTTAAGAGTATTTTCCCTCAGAAGTGAAAAACATTAACCTGCCTTTTCCTCCTTTTCAAAATTTTACATAATAATAAATAACCCCTGAAGTATGTCTCCATGGACTACAGAGTGAGCACAATTAATCCAGTGGACAGTGACATATTTTTTATTTTGGTTCTGTACTCTACCACTTTGAGTTTGAAAGGACAAAATGTCAATGAGGTTGGAGTGCAGACCATAAGCTTTTTCATGACAGCAGGGGTAAAACATTAAAACAAGGGCTACTTTTAGAAATTGATCACTGGATAGTCGTATATATTTGACATAGATCCACAAAGTAAAGTGCATCTGACTGTATACTGTCCATTTGCACAGACAGTAATTCTTATAATTTGTGTGTCTTGGTGACTGACAAGTGTAATAGCTCCCTCAATTGAAAAAGTACAGGGCTGGAAAAGAGATTAGTTGAAAAATCACTGTGAGTGACAGAACAGTGCAATTAGGCACGCAAAGCCAGTCAGCTGAGCCTGGAGGATTCCCATTGGCCCAGGAAGACCACTATTATCCAAACAAGCCCTCCACCCTAAAACTTGTGTCCCATCCCGCAGTCCCTAACAGATTAATAAGGCCTGCTGTGCCCAACAAAGCAGCTGCCTTTTCTATCAGTATCACGTCTGTGAACGTACTCTGTTTCTCTGTCTCTATCCTGGTAACTCTCTGGTTTGCACTGGTTTGTTTTTCGAACAAAACCTTTGTTTGTTGAGCTGTTTTTGATGCCACAAACTTTCATGGAATTCCATTGTAACCCGAGCCCAGTGGATGCGTGCTACTCAGCAATTCGGCTTCCTTTAATTAATCTTCATTAGCAAGCTTATAATTACTGCCATGGCCACAAACAACAACCATGCTAGGAATGAATCGGTGTACCTTGAACTTCCTGCAGACATCCTGCAGACTAGCAACTTGAGTCAATGTATCAAAATGTCATCAGTGAGAGAGTGCAGAGATTGAACAGCAGTAGTTGAACTCTGGCATGGACCTAAGCAATCATGGTCTGAAATGACTGGAACCCGTGTGTGCAGCAGGAAATGTTTATCAATTTTTTTGGCCTTTCGTTTTGCTTCCTTGAAGACATAGCTTCTTCATCACCACTCATTAGCTGAGGTTTTATCATTAAAATGTGATTTGGCAGAAATCCTTCCAAACCTAGGACATGTGATCTTTGATTGAAAATCAACAGTGAGTAAACATAGTCAGTCCATCTGCATGGCTTAGAGAGCGTCAGAGATAATCAATTGATAGAAAATTATATTTTTTATATTTGTGTTGGATGTTCCCGTGCCTTCCGGAGCAGATTGGCCATGGTTCCTTAGTCATAAGCACAGCATAAAAGGGGCCAGGACTCGTAGCAGACAAGCCCAGGAGAATGAGCCACCCATATGAACACTGGTGGATGACTTGGCACTTTCTTTCTTTTTTTTTTTTTTGAGCATGCCTGATCCTCTCAGACACGTGGAGGACCGAATAGGGGCCTGGCTGCCTGTGCCGATAAGTTTGCCAAATTCCTGAAATTCAAGAGCAGCCACAGGTTAGAGCCACAAGGCTCCCTGCTCTAAACCTCAACCCACCTCCCCACGCCCCCAAGTGCACCTTTAATTTGCATGCAGCGCTCTCTACCCCACACCAAACCTACCCTACTTCACTGTGTGTCGTTGGCTGGCACACTGGGCTTTTGGAATGGGGAAGGACTGCTCTTCTTTTTCAGTCTAATGATTAAATGTCACTTAAAGTATGAATAGGGTTTCTTCATGAGGAGAAAAACAAAACAGAAAGTTCCAAAGCTAAAATACAGGCGTGCTGGCTGGACCATTGTAAAACAAACTCATCTGGCCAAGTGAAGGAGGCCAAAATGAGCTCATTGCGGCCGGGCAGCTCTGGAATTGTGTCCCCCTGAAAAGCCCTCAAAGGTGTTGCATCCAAAAAATGACCTTGTAACCCTACATCACAAGGAGAGTAGATTATACAGTATGACATGAGTAATTGTTTCACAGAAGAACACTATTTGACATGGGAAAAAGCAGTGCCAATACAAATATATTAACGGTGTTGCAGAAGAAGGACTTCTCAACAGCAATTAAACATTCCCTCTAACAAAATATGAAAAACTGCACAGGTTCGAACATTGCTCCGTTCTTTGGCTCAAAAAAGCTAGAATCAAAACATGTTAGCATTAGCATTACAACTGAAATCATATTTCAGTCCCATACTGTTCATTATTAAGTAAGAGCAACAGCAACAGCATAAATATATAGACCAAACAATACTCTCCGCCACTTCGAATTATTTTAACCATTTTTTTTTTCCAAATATTGACAATGTTTTGCTGTGGATTCCCTCAGGTTGCACTTACTATGCAGAGAATTAAAATGCACACTGAAGCATATGAACATGTGCTTGGGTATCTCTGGGACATTTATGAAATTCATCGTATATTCTTGTGCAGCGGGCAGCACCCCATGCTTTTAAATGGAAAGTATCTTTAAAATGAAAACATAAGCTGCTGTAAACTGCCTGGCCCTGGAATGCTTGCACATGTGCCTCCATGTGCAGGTATATTTGTATGTGTGCTAGTCCGTGTGCGTGTGGGTGTACCTGTGTTTGCTATATGCCTACATCCATGTATCCAGTCAGGTCCATTACATCTGTTCAAGTTATTTCATTTTTAAAAGTCAAAGGTCTGGCCTGGTGGTGGCACTACAGGAAAGATACAGTCACCAATATCACTTCTCTACTCCTGGAACAATCAAACAAGGTTTTTATGATGCTCATTAAAAACTGTTTGAGTTATTTTGTTTGGAAATGTTACATTTGGCTGAGTGGTCGTGCTACAGGAAACATTACAGAGCCACCACAATAAGTAACTTCCTCCTTTGGAACAGGAACACCGAAATCAGATTTGACATGTTTCCTATTAATGCTGTTTGAGCTGTGCAATTTTTAAAAATAAAAGTTAGACGCTACAGCAAAGTACATAGAGTGACCAAGATATATAGCAGTCCTTTTCTGTGCACCAGAAATGATCACAAGATGCGTGACATGATTTCCATCAGAACTGTTTGAGTTATTGCATTTGGAAATGCAAAGCTCGACCAGATTGCAGCTGAGGCCAAAGGAAAGATTTTAGGGTAACTCACAATGATAGGATCAGTCCTCCATGCACCACAAATGATCATAAGAAGCTTCACCTGATCCACCAAAAACTGTAAAAGTTATCACATTAACATAAAAAATCTGCTGCAGCGTCCAAGCGGAATCCATAATATCCGATATTGTAACATTACTATGGTTTATTAGTGTCCACAAAATGAAAGCAAGCGCCTAAACAAAATTAAACAGAAGAATCAAATTATTTATACTTCTTCTTACCCCTGTGCATACATCAATGGCCAGATGTACTGTGGCAGAATTGATATTGAAGTCGTCCCAGCCTCTGTAGAAAGCTCACAGCCCACTCCCAATTTGCCATGAAACAAAAAGGCTGCCAATTGTCAAATTACTTTTGGCGATCATGAATGAAAGGTTCTGTAATTCCTAGACTTAACTTGATTTGGATGTAAACACTCTCAAATTCAAGATTAAAGCCTGCACTTTGCATTAAATTCATTATTTATCTCTAATATGCTGTGGTAGACAGCTAACATAACAAAATCAAATCCTAAATATTTACGGAGCTGACTGCATGCGTGTGCTTGACAATGTACAACCCCAACTTAGAAAGGGTTGGAAGGGAGTGGGAAATGCACATAAAAACAGTAAGCATTGATTTCTAAATTTACTTTGACGTGAATTTCATTGCAGGCAGTAAGAAGAGGACAAGGGGCCCTATTTTGATGACCTAAACGCAGTTGGTAAATGCACGTGCTAACGGTATCACAGAATGAAACTGGGCAAGTCTAACTCCTGGAAATTTTGTGACAAGAAGTGATGGTGCAGCTGTGGCACTGTTGTCAAAGGAGGTGGACTAAGAGAAATTAATTACTAGTATGTTTGGTGGTGGTTTGGTTCCATTATGGCCAATCAGATTAGCTGCTGTCATTCCCTTAAAAACCAGTACACTGATGCCATTGAAAAATGGTAATATTGCCACTCGGAGAACAAGCATCTAATTTCTGTGACCACTGCCTCCTTCGGTCCTCTGAGAACTGCGCTCCATTGTGGTAAAGCTTGGAAGCGTTTGGGATTGTGCATAACGTTATTGGTACGTGCATTTCCGTTTGGGAAGGAACAAAAATGGAGCCTAAGATATCCAATGCTTTGTCAGGTCAAATTCATTTTCGTAGTAAATACATACCCATTCCAGTCATTCAGGACCGCAATGCATTACAAAAATGTTGGGATGGGCGCAATTTAGGAAGAGTAGTGAGGTAACAGAAGATTGAATAATGATGTGATTTGAAACAGCAAATGTCAGCAGGTGATTGTAATGATGATTTTGTATAAAACCAGCTTCCAGGAAAGGCCTGGTCCTCCAATTTGCCCATAAATGCATGAGAAAATCAATTGAAAGTTTAGAAAACAATGTTCCTCAAAGAAAGATTGGAAGACCGGATCGGATTGGTTTGGATATTTCACTCGCTACTGCGTATTCCATAATTAAAAGATTCAAGAAATTTGGAGGAGTAAAATGCAAGGGTGCAAGCTGAATACATGCGATCTTCGATCACTCAGAAGGAATTGTATCAAGAGCCATCATTTATCCATGAGTGATATAACCACATGGGCTCAGGATTACTCCGGCAAACCCGTTTCAAGTACTACAGTATGTAAATACGCCAATAATTGGCAGTAAAAACTTAACTATGCATAAAGAAATCCAATGTTAACAGTGTTCAGAAGTACCCACGCCATCTTCGGGCTCAGAGGCATTTGTCATGAACCATCACACAGCGGAAACGTGTATTGTGGTCAGAGTAAAAATCAATATTTGAGGCATTTTTTAAATGAATGGACGCGGTCTGCTCCAGACCAAAGACTAAAGGGACCCTCCAGACTGTTATGAGCAACAAGTCCACGGCCATGCTCTGTCATGGTATGAGGTTGTATCATCTGTACCCTTGAAAAGGGCAACATGTACGTCTGAGAAGGCACCAAACAGTAAACTGAGATTTGGTAGCAACATATGCAACCTTCAAGATGACTTCTCTCCAAGGGATGACCATGCTCATTTCAACGAGGAATTACAAAGGAATGGATGCATGCTGTCTCCAGTAAAGAACATGTGGCAAATTTTGAAGTGTAAAGTGTGCCAACGAAGGCTCCATATTGTTGCACACCTAAAGACGTCTTTGCAGGAAGACTAGGACAAAATTACACTGAACAAAAATAAAAATGCCCCATGTCAAATATTTCTGCCACATGGAGTTAACAACTCTAAGTGAACATATGCTGACTTTTGCTTGTACAATAGGGATATTTCTCTTGATTTGTGTACCATTTTTTAATCCATCTCTCTGTCAGCGAGCACTTGCTCAGTGATGCAGTGATTTCACTCAGTACATGGGTGTGGCATTTCCAGACGGTGATCAGATAAATAGATGAGCAGTACCCAGACACTCCTTATACTTGGGACAATAAAAGGCCACCCCAAAATGTCAAATTTTGTCAAAAGTCATCATGCCTCAGATGTCTCAGGTCATGCAGGAACGTGCCATTGGCATGCTGGATGCAGGGATGTCCAACAGAGCGGTCTGCATGCAGTTCCTTGAAGCAGAGCACATTCCAGTTCTGGACTGGCCTGCGTATTCGCCGTACATGTCGCCCATAGAGCATCTTTGAGATGTTCTGGATCGACATATCCGTGACCGGGTTCCAGTTCTAGATAATAAGCGCCAGCTCCGTGTGGCCCTCTGGGAAGAATGGAATAATATTCCACAGGCCACGATAGACAATCTGATCAACTCCATGCGAAGGAGATGTGTTGCTCTGAGAGACGCAAATGGTGGACACACAAGATATTGAACATTCAATTTCTTCAACCTGACCCCCAACGTGTTCAAAGCATTGTCAACTTTGCGGATTCCAATATTAAGATGTAATGGACGGTGATCTGAAGATTAGTCATTAACACAAATGAATTTTGATTTGCTTCATATATTGCAAAACCTTAATGTTAATGAAAACTCAAAAATTTGACATGGGGCGTTTATATTTTTGTTCAGTGTACATCTGAAATACTTTTCATCATTTAGTGTCTCGAGTCCTTAAGTGTTTATGAAATGTTATGGAAAGGAATGACAACATTTATAGAATTTAATTTAAAAACATTCAAAAAATCAATTATTTTCAAAAATCGATGAAATTATACATGTGAAATATGAAATATTGTCCTGTCAGTGGTGGTCTATTAGCAGTATCAAAGGCCTTGGGTAACCTTCCTTTTGATGATTAATTACATAAGCTTGTGGTGTTTGCCTGATTGATTAGAGACAGCTGCTTAGACTAACTGGTAGAATAACTGTCCACTTTATTTTTGATTGCATTTATGTACATTGCTTCAAAATGTCATCAAGCATTTTCTTCGACAAGTTAATGACGCCATTAAGATTATGAACTCAAGTAGCTCAATAAATTGCACAGATTTGTGCAGAAATAAGTGTCCGGGTCTTGTAATTAAATTGTAATTAAAGCCTTTTGCCCAAAAGCTTTGTATGTTTGGTTTCATAGTCCCCTGTTGTCTATCTCTTAAGAGGTATTTTTTTGAATGCTTGTAACATCCTGAAGAAATCAAGCACGATGTTCTAATCAATTGTGCAGCTGAAAAAAATGCTAAAATGAGAGAGGGAAGTCAGAGAAAGCTTTTGATTTTTTTTTTTTTTTTTTGCATGTATTGGGATCATTTCCATCTTTATAATGTCAGACCCAAATTGTAACCAATAGGCCATTATAATTTCTCAATCATTTTAGCCCATGGATAGGTCTTGATTATTCAATAAATAAACTGTTTGATTGTTAATCAGGCAAACTTAAACAGGAACAGCTTAGAGCAATCATGTGTTAAAAACTGAGACTACTGAAGGCCTCCAAACGCTCACATGATACACCACTGTGTGCTGATGCATCGTTTTAAAAGCCATTCAGGTCAAAGATCATTCGAGGGGTCAGAACACGTCCATTTTAGAGGTTTTTAGTAAAATGGATTTTTAGGTTTGCAAGTGTTTTATTATCAGGTTTTTTATATCATTTTTATATCAGTCTCTCTTTCGCTGCATTGCTCAGAAGTATATTGAACACAAGTTTTCATAGGTGTGGTACCGCAGCATCTTGGCCAAAATTGCCAAAAATGAACACGTCACCTCTGTGCTCCAGCAATTCTTGCACTTATTCTGACATAACACAATGACAACAAGTTGAAGTTAATTTTGTTTGCAATGGAAGACGGATGATTCTGTCATACAATTTGTGTTTATTTATCAAAATATCAATCTTTAATTCACTTAAACACATTTTGCTGGACATACCACAATATGAAAATGAGGCAGATGGACTCATAGTTATTGTTTTCCAAGAACTGGCTGATATAAAGCTGTGACAGGGGGTAAAAATATCAAAATCACAAAATCTGGACATATAACCATTGTGCTCCAAACCCTCAATTTACAAATCCCAGTTTTCAGTTTCATTTGAATTTCACATGTAATCTTGATTTTTTCTGATTTGGGCTTGTACGCAACAAACCCAAAGTATCAGGCTACCTGTGTTTCACTGATACAATCAGTAGTTTGAAGAAAACATCAGGTAGATCAGGCTGCATTCAGTTTAACTTCCTCTCCATCCCTATAGCCTGAACTTTGCAATTTGATTATTTTTCACAAGAATTAAAATTGATTTTGTTACAGTCAACTGGATAAAACCTGACTCATACTGTGGTAAGCTAATGTCAAAAAGTATCTCAACCGACGCTCAAATGAAGCATAAGGCCTTAATCACAACTGGCCGTGCGGGCTTGTACGGGTGGTTTACGGGCATAAATCTTGGAAAACTTGGGAAAAACGCAAGGGGCACACAGGTTGTTCGTATGAAATGTCGAGTTCATAGACAGCACGCTAAAGCCGTAGGCGGAAAATGTGCATGCACATTATTTTCTGCGTTCTCGCTGCAATAGGCAGCCCATGGACAGGACGTATTGAACACTCACAGTCTCCGCAAGAGGGTAGTGCGAATCCCTATGCGAACTGCCACGGATCTCTGCGTTTTTTCCAACCCCAAAAAAACGCAGAAACCGTGCGTCCTGGAAAAACGTGCGGGCAGTTGTGATTAAGGCATTAGCTTTACCTAAAATGTTATGTCAGGTGGTTCCACACAATTACTTTAAGTTACTTCTGATTGAATTCTAACTTTTTTTTCTGCCAGTTTAGCAAATTACATTGAGCGGAATGGACTTATCTCAGTTTTGTGGAACCAGCTCAATATAACATAATTAAGTAAATCGAACATTTCATTTTTTCAGAGTGAAGACTTCAATTCTCGATCATTTTAGATTCTGGCTTTTGCTCTCAGGGCAAGTGTGAAAATATTGTTTACACGTGTGCTTACAATGAGTCCATACAATATGTGTGTGCTACGTGTGTGTGTGTGTGTGTGTGTGTTTATGTCTTGACAAAATGCTTGAGCCCTTTAACAAGGACTTCAATCGCTTTGAGAAGGAGGCAGTCGGTTGAGCCTGAAGGCAGCTGTTTGCCACTTGTTGTAGGCTGCGTCAACGAGGCCCTGGTCCCCTGACAACAGTGCCGCCAGGCTGAGGGATTTCTACGGCATGTCGGCGGCATGTAATCACCATTGTCACACCGATGTATCTGCCTGTCCTCTGCGTGGGGGCAGGAGGGTGGGAGATGAAGTCATTGTTTCTGTTCATTTAGCCACCCCCCAGGCTACAACCACCCCCATTGTTTCACCAGCTTTTAATAAATCAAAGGTCAGATTCCTGCAGGGGCCAAACGTTCCCCCCAGACTTCCGAGCAGAATGCCAATGCAGGAACAGGGCACTGCCACTAAGTTTCGACGCCACCCAAACCCCCCTAAACAACTTCACAGTGTGGCTAAGCCTCCCACTAAATATATCCAGGCCCCTGACAAAGCTCAGACTAACATGTGGGATTTGAGGGTAACCTCGGGGGGACAGTGGCAGCTGCCTGTATGGAGCCTAGGGGCTAAGCTAATGTTAGCTTTGCAGTTTTCACTCCTGGGATATAGAGGACGAGCTCTGATGAGCACTTCTTTCTTCTGTTTTACTTTGTAGGTCCATGAATGCTGTAAATATGGACTATAGCAACTAAAGATCCTGTCAACTCTAATTGTCTTACTTTTATCCATTTCCTTTTTATGCCAAAACACATGACTCCCACCAGGCTCAACTGTTGTTTATCGCTTTTTTACGAGTCGAGTACCAATTAGTAAAGGGCTACCAGAAAATCGGTGCTCTGGTTGGTATTTCCCTTCTACTAAGTTTGTGTACCTGAAGTGATCCTTCAAATGTAGGTTTGCACCACTGCCATCAGAACAAAGTACGCCTTAAATAACTAGAGCAGTATTTCAAAGCACTGGAATTTGTTTTACATTATTCTTGTATCAGAATGCATTGGTTAAACAAAATTTGAACCCATTCATAAACTGATGGTTCTAGAGACTCAAGCTATGGCAAGTCGCTTCCCTCCCAGAAAGCACAATCTTAAAAATGTTACTTGAAAGACGAGTTTATAAAAGAGATGAAAAAACAAAAGAAAGTTATGCTGAATATTCAGAGCTATGCTTTCCAGCCTCCAAAATAAATAAATAAATTTAAAATAAATAAATAAATAAAAATGCAGCAACACAAAGGAAGTACTTGCCCATCAAAGGAAGCAAAGAGCCCTCTTTTATCCAAGGACTAAAGCTAGAGCTAAGTTTAGCTTGGCATCTGGGGTCCATTCAGGCAGGTACATTAACTTGGAGAACTTTCTTAAACATCAGGATTTATCCAGGTTACAGTTGGAATTACCGGTCTGTTTGAGTTAAAATATCACTCAGCCCAGATCTGCACCTTAGTATGTCTTTTCAGATCACTGTTGCTAGATCTCCCATCCCTGTTATCGAGTCCCTCTCTGCTCTCCTGCTCCCTCAATAGACAAATTATATCGACAATATTCTTCCACTCCAGTTATGCGTACCTTGGACATGCTTACAAGTGACTAAAACAAGCATCCGCATCACTGCTCTAGCCTCCACAAACACATTCCATATATCTGCCACTACCTTTACGCAACACTTCACCAAAATATATTATCCACTCTATGTTGAAAACGGTTTGTTCCAAATTCAGTTTATATAGTTTATTCGTTTCATGTTTAGAACAACTTTCAAGTGTATGCAACTTGACTATCACACTACTGTAAGTAAAAATAAACTATAATGTCTGGACACACTTCACAATTATTGAGGCGTGCAGACACCTGTGTGTACATTCGTGAACCAAAATTTGAAAATGCTTCCAAAACTGATTAAATGGCTTCAATAAACACGAACTACACAGACTCAATCAAGTTCAGTACAGATGAATATCATATTAAACCAGTATATATTCACTGAGGATGACTGAGGTTGCCTTAATATGCAAAATTATGTGTCATTGTAAGTCATGTGTCATATCTCAAGCCTTTGAAACGCAAGCCCTTGCACTAGTCTTCATTAGACGATCTGATTTCTGTCCTCTCAGGAACAGTATCAGTGCACCTGGGTAACCTTCAAAGCTCGACTTACGCTTACCTTCTCGCGGGCTGAGGAACCGAAGTAATCCAGCTATCGAGCCGTCCAACATTAACCGGGGAACTTTCCGCCACAACAATTGCCTTTATGCTCCGGCTCTGAGCCTTTCTCTTTCCCTCAGTCTCGCACACCCTCCCTCTCACACGCATCAACACGCGCACGTTCATACACACACATACACAAGCACACACACTGGTGGTGTGAGTGAGCCTCTGCTCCCTCCCTCTGACTGTGTTCCTCCTCTGATCCTCCCCTCTTCCCTGACATTCACACACCCTTTTCTTCTATGGAGGAATCCTGAGCAAAAAGAAGAAAGAGAGGGTATCGGGATCTGAGCGCATTTGAGGATCGGCGTCAGATGTGGAACGTCAGTAGTCATATATCACTAAAGGGAAGAGACCTGAATGTGCGCGCGCGCACACACACACACACACACACACTCACCACTTGATCCCGTACACACACTGACACACTCCTGCCAAAGCAAATGGGGATTCCTATCATAGACCTGCTTGTGCAATTGGAACAAAAGCTCAGCCCTCTTTTACGAGGTCAGGGTTATAAAACTGTTGGTGGAATTAGTTTATTTAAGAACAACTGGCCACTTGACCCTCCTGCTGTAGGTCACCACAACATCAGGATCCTCTTTGGAGTAGAGGACATGTATAACAGAGTTATCATAACAACAATGTGCCAAATATAATGTCCACATCACTGGAGACAAGGCGCCTGCAGAAAGACACACACATACACACACACAGGCACCCACACTCATCTTCTCAGACTCATCTTCAGCTACATCATTATTTCATTACTGACAGCCAAGGCAGCTTTGTCTGTTTTTTTTTCTGCAGGGCACAGGCTTGAGGAAAACTCTATAAAAAGAGGGATGCATATATCAGGATCGCACGTTTATTTTCCAAATGAGGTGAGATGATTATCTCCTAATCTTAATCTCACCTCTCAAAAAAGCGTTGTATCATGCAAAAGGAAGCATCTTATCACGCAAAACAAATTAACTATTAATTCTTGTTTAATGACTCTGAAATCAAAATATCTCTTTCATTTGATGTTGTTGTCAGAGAAGGATGAAATGAGTTTTGAATTCCATGAAATACTAACGTCCACGCGAAAGTGAGCAATCCTTCAACATGACAGTGGAAATGATCCAAGTGGATAATACAGTATAATCACCATATGAGCATGTGCTGTTTGTGTTTAGAAACTTCGCCCATCTAGAGATGTGTTGTTTCAACACTTCAATGTAGAAATATATATTATTACAAAAGGAAATGTATTAAATGAATTTGATACGTTTCTCACGTTTTCTGGCATAATTTTACATAGCAGCATGCGTGATCCATTTTTTAGTTTCCTTCCACATTTAAAGGCAAGATTACCAACATAATGCTTCTTCATGGAATGGCTAGATTTAGAGTAAATTCCAAACACTTGCATTTGGAATGTAAGGGTTTTTGATAGATGACACCATGATAAGATAGCGGTGCCTGATTCCAGTCATGCGAGGGAAAGTCATATGGATTGTTTTAAAAACAGTAATGGGGTTTGTGTAAATAGCTCTTTCCTTTACTACTATGCTTAGAGAGAACAACATATGTCCATTCACTGCCAACTGAGGCGCACTCAGAAGAAGCTTCAAAGGTGATATAAAATTTGAGACATTTACAGGGGCCATGGATGCTAAGTACTTCAGATATTAGCTCAAGGGCCACATGGTGTGGGTTTTCCAGTGTTGGAATATTAAAAGTATTATTCTAAAAGGGAGTCAAGGGTATTAAATCATCTGAGAAATAAAGGATGAGCTTGACCTTAGGGTCAAAAGTTTACCTGCCGCACTTACCAGAAAAGCCTAGTCTGCCCTTTCACTTTCCACCTCCAAGTGCTCAGTCCTCTGACAGTAAGATTTACAGCGAACAGCGGTGAAACAGTGGAGCACTAAAACAGAAAAACTGACTGTCATCCTCAGACTTCTACTCTGAATTTAAATAAAGAATTATAGTGCAAATTTACGAGTCAAGACAAGAGGAAATATTATTCAATCATAAATTAAACTTTATACCAACCCTTCCTGTTTTCTCTGCCACACCCTTCCCGAATGTAGTAAAAACTGCATAGCTGAGTCCAATGAGTAGGTAGATGGATAGGTATTTGAAAACCGCACAATGTTTTTAATTCTCCTAGCAGAGGAGCGCTCGTAATTGAATTAAAGTACTGTTGCATTTCACTAGATATCCCCTGAAAGCACTTCTCATGAGCTCCACTCCAAATATTTTCTATGCAAAGTTCAAAATCAGTTGCACTATCCTGCACTATTGGACTATGCTTCTAATGGCAGCAATGGGCACAGGCCAAAATACTGTCATGTGCTGTCTCAACCTTCCCCTCAGTGAGCCAGCAACTACCATGTAACTTCTGCTGAGTGCGCAGCTATCAACTAGCATGCTATTAAAATAACAACGGACAAGCTTTTTTGCTAATGGATACAGTGCATAGTTTACAGCTTACACAAAACTACACACACACTTTCTTGCATGCAGCCTCATCCTGTGTCAGTGCACACAAGCTACACTCCAACTCAAATATTCCTGAGACTTCATGCCAAAAGACGTTGATGCTTTACAAGAAAGCAAGTGTGTGTATGTTCGTGATTTATATAGAGAGAATCTCTAATGAGTGAGCCCTATAGGTATCAAATTTATGAAATGAGAGTCGTAATTTTCATAATTACTACTCGAGTTTCATAAATTTGATATCTCTGGCTCATGAATTTGAGATCCTATTTATGCCATAAATGTCAGCGTCATTGTATTTGGAAAATAAAAGCAAAGAGTTACCCTCTACTTGGTAGTCAATTCAAGTCAAAATTAGCTAGAGAGCATGCTCATGATTTTTGTCATCAAATTGCTGAATTCGGTTTTCTGCAATAGTAATACTTCATATAACTTATCATTTTAATGGCAAAAAGTGCTAGTGTGCTAGTTTGCGAATCGTTCATCCTATTGACTTGAGTAAACTGCAAACTGGAAACTAATGCTAGCGATGGACACCGGTTACTAGCAGGAGATTTGGTAATGTCACCATGTTTGCCAATGAACGGAATCTGACCAATCGCGACGAGTGAAAGTAGTATTATCCATATGTAATATCAAACCTGCATCTTGTGGGTCATATTACACCAATCTTTCATCATTTATGGGATAAATTTATTTCCATTTTTTTCCCATAAATGATGATAAATCTGTAAGATAGAATTCATGAGATACAGATTTGGTATCACACATGCTTGTTACAGCTTTCTTGGGTCACAATTGGTCAGATTCCATTCATTAACAAACGTCAGCTAATATTTTCACAAAGGTAACTTTACCAATAGGCCTGAGTTGAAAAAAATGGATTCTCTGATTCTGAACCGATGCTCATTTTAATTCCTAAAGATCGATTCGTACATCCAAAGATCGGTCATATAATATAGCCTGTATATTTTTCCCACCAGAAATTGATTCCCGTTCATTCTGAGTCATTGCGCAATTGTCGGCTGTTGATAAAAAAACTGAAAAAATTGATAAAACTGGAAGACGCAGAACTTGCGCAAAAACAGTGCCATGCACCCCACGCTCAACAAAATGGAAAGCAATCCCCCCCATGCAGCATAAAGTTTACTTTGACCTAACAAGTGTTGGCCATGACAAAATTAAAATAAGACAGTTTTAATTGCATTAACCGAATCAAGATCGGATCGAATCACGATAATTGATTCTGAATCTTGCGAATCGGATTCAATCGATTCATGAAATTTGAATCGATGCCCAGCGCTATTTACCAATGGATCTTTCCGACCTGTCAATCAAGCAAAGAATAATAACCAATCGGGTTACCTTATCTTTTTAAGCTCCCCCGACCCCATAGTGGCGCTATATTATTCCACAAGCAAAGCAATCATAAGATGTGTGCAATAGGCGAGATCGCTGACTTAGTCAATGGCGAGAATGGCCCACAGGAGCTGATGGGACATATAGTATGAGCACTCAAGTCACTGCTTCACAATCAGACAGTATAATGCATGAACCGTGAGCCTTGGCTTTAAATCACAGAGGATTTACTTGTGTAATATAACCTGAGCTTTTCTAAACCTTGCACACTGTATGTCCAGCTTAAAGCAAGCTTGTGAAGTTTTGTGGTTTCATCAGCTAGCTGGCTACATTGGTAGCTTTCGTTCTGCTGACATTAGCTAGGACCAGGAAAGCAACCCGATTTCCAAATGTAAATAGTGGGTGGTGTAAAATTAACTGAGAAGTTATAATGTAACCGAAATCCACCCAAAATACCAGATTTGTGCCAGGATTAACTTCCTCAAGCCCAACGTCTCCCTGGCAGTAGCGCCGGTGTTCTGTCAATTTTTGCTATCTTTTGAAACAAACTTGTTCGACTCATTATAACATCTGATTATGCTATAACAGGCTAACGAATAACAAATTTGCTACCGTAGACTGATTCATATTGCAATATGAAGGCAAAAACAAAGACTTTACGATCACTTTGCAGTAAGGTACCGGTAGCACTCCTTGACAGGCAGCACAAACTGTCGGAACACCGGCATTATGGGACTTTCCAATGACGTGCTGTGAGTCTCTGACCCTTAACTGCATAATTGCTTTCGAACTGTTCCTGTTTAAGATCGCTTGATTAATAATCACAGTGAATACTGAATAATCAAGATCAATACATAAGCTTGCGATTATCGAGAAAGAATTAAGAAATGAGAGATCACTGAAGGGCATTGACAACGGACTTAATAGTGATATTGTATGGATGAAAAAATCCAAATAATAAAAAACTAATTAACTTCCTAAAGCCCAACGTACCCCTGGCATTACAGGATATTCAAATGACTTGTCGTGAGCCTCTGACCCTTGAACGTATAATTGCTGTCAAGCTGTTACTGTTCAATATCACTTGATTTGTAATCACTCAAATTATTTATTTATTTATTTCGGATTGATCTACAGTACATACATAGTAAAAAGTAAAATGCAAAAGATAATGGGAATACAAACAATTAAATATAAAACTAGGGTTGTCACCGACAACACTTACGGTCTCCAAGACGCGCCGCCTTACGCCCTTACGTGAACGACATGACTTTCCTTTGCGTACATTCCGCAATGGAAGAATAAATAGTGAAATATTATTTATGTATGGTAGAAGAAAGTTTAGGCGGGGACAACTTTTTTTTCAGTCAATTGTAAACAGAAGGCGCTATCACTTTCCGAAGGAGTTCTAAGCCTTTTTTTCTCCACATCAACTGTGAAATGTCCTTGTGTATACAGTTACATTTCTCGCGAGCATTTCCAGTGTGATTTTGCTCTGGAAAAAAGCGCCCTTTTGCCATCGCGGGGCTTAATAACCGACCCAGACTTGAATATTTTCTGTGTTTTTTTTTTTTTTTTGCAATGCTAGCTATAGGTCATGCTGTTAAGCTGTTGTCTATTTATATTAATATTTTTGCACTGTTTTAGGATGCTACTGGTCATGCTGTTGTGTTGACCTTTCTGATTGCGGGTGGCGTGCACATGCGATGGTCATATTCAGATGTGGTTTACTGCCACGCGTAGTTAATTGTACGAGTACACCATTGCTGCTGTTGTGTTTTATAGGAGGATTTGTCGTGATAATTTTGTGAGCCCTCCCACCTCAATCACATGCCCCCTGTTCAGATATGGCCTGGCGCCGCGGCTGACTACATTATGGTGATTTTAACACGGTCTGCTGTTTTTGATCATTGTAACATGCAAGCAGTCAATGGGACCGCACATATTTCTTCAAAAGATTCTCCGTTGCAGCCCAAGTGCTGAAATAAACATGGTCAATGACACCCTCTCTTAAGCTCATATGGATTGGGAAGAGGGAGACAAGCACTTTTTCCCCTCAGTGTTATAGCAGGAGTTTGCATCTTTGAGGTGCTATTTATGAATATGTGCAGTTGGAAGGCGAGTCAGAAAAGCTGTTTTGGAAACGCATGTAGATTTTACTTGATACATACTGTCTGGTTCATTAACATAAATATTTGAAAATTGACAAAGTCATTGTTATTTAAGCACTCTACAGCATTATATTGGAAATTAAATTAAGCAATGAATATGAGCTCTAAGTGTTGACTTTCAGCTGTGGTCTGAGGGGGTGGACATCCCCTTTTAATAGACCAAAAGTAATCAAATTATTAGTAACAGACCAGTTCTATGGTCAGGTGTCTGTCATTTCCTCATTATTTCATTCACAAATGTAAAAAAGGTCTTGAGGTCTGTTGACTCTCAAACTGAAGTCCAAAAAGCTGTCTCTGCCTGTGCAGCAAGCCATCATCCGGCTGAAAAATCAAAACAAACCCATCAGAGGAATAGCAAAAACATTATGTGCGGTCAAATCAACTATTTGGAACATTCTTCAGGAGACAGAATGTTCTGGTAAGCTCAAGAACACCAAAAAGCATGGATTTCAACAAATATCAACTGTGGTGGATGACAGAATTCTTTCCCTGGTTCAGAAAAGCCCCTTTACCACAGTTGGCCAGATCAATAATATCCTTTAAGAGGTAGGCTTATTCATGCCAATGTCAAGAATCAAGAGCAGACTTCATCAGAATAAATACAGACGGTTTACCACAAGATGTAAACAACTGATTTGCCTCAAAAACAGAACGAGAGCCATAAAATATCGGAAACAATATCCCGAGACAGATGAGACTAACATCAACTTGCATCAGAATGATGGTAGGGGAAGATTTTGGAGAAGGAAAGGAACTGCTCGTGATCCAAAGCAAACCACCTCATCAGTGAAGCATGGCTGTGCAGGCACATGTGTAGCTGTCAATGGAATTCTTTCCCAATTGTCATTGATTATGTGACAGCTGACAAAAGCAGCAGGATGGATTCTGACTTGTACAAAGTGCTGTCAGAGTATTTACTCCCGTCCTTATTTCTTCTAATTTTGAATATTTGTCACACCCAAATGTTTCAGATTATCTCACTAATTTAACAGTAGACAATGATAATGCAAGTATACATAAAATGCAGATTGTACATGATGATTTCATTTTTTAGAAGAGAACAGTCCTCCAACTCTACCTGGCCCAATGTGAAAAAAGTAATTTCCCCCTTGGTTACGAACTCAACCAAGTAAGTAAACTTCATTGATAATTTTGTTCAGCGTTACTGGAGTCACCTAGGAACAGCATGGAATTTGAAGTTGAGTAAACTCAAAAATGCTTTTGAAGCTTATTGCATTACTTTTTTAAGTTGAGTCAACGTTTTATTTTTCACTGTGTACAATACCCAAATCAGAGACAGCATGGCAGCATTCGGTAGTACTGTTGTGGATTTGAATCCAGCCTTTCTGTGTGGAGTTTGCACGTTCTTCCCAGTATTTGTGTGGCCTTCCTCCCACAGTCCACATGTATGTTACGCTAATTGAAAATCCTGAATTGCCTGTAGACATTAATGACGTCTTTGTGTGTGCCCCACGATTGATTGGCGAGCTGTCGAGGCTGTGTCCCTGCCTTTCACGCATAGTCAGCTGCGATAGGCTCCGCCTTCCCTGCGATGATAGTGAGGAAGAAGTGGTAGAGATAATGGATGAATAATGGACAATACCCAAATCAATCACCTGACCTGAATACAACAGAACATGCACTTTGCCTGCTTAAGGCAAGATGACCCAATAACTAGCAGGAACTGGAAAACAGCTGGCGTGATGATATGGCAGAGTTTAGAAACAGCAAAGAAGCCAAGCATCTATGTGGATTTACGACTGAGGGCTCTAAATTCGTTGACCAGACGCAGACGCTGCGAATGGGGGGAGCGCCGAGCCAACGGGGTGTATCCAGGTGTATTTTGCAATTTTGTGCCCGGTGCAGCCCGGTGCAAGTACTCCTCTGTCCCGCCTCTGTCCCTCCTGCCAGTGCAAGTGGCAAAGAGGGAGGAGAGAAGCCGTGTTTGGGTTTAACACAGCCAAGTCAATTCTTCACCAATCAAATGAACTCCTCTCCTCACCTTTAAAATTGGAATAAAGAAGCCTCTGTCTTTTTTCTGCATGATGCGTTAATGTTTTTTTTTATGTGAATTCTACTTTGCTGCTTCAGGCATGTTTTCTGCAGTACTTATATATATATTAAGCATTATGAATATGAGTTAGCTGGCTAGCTAGGGCATTCGCGAATTATTACCATTAGCAAATTTGAATGGAATTTCAAAACGAAACTATTTCAGATCATTCAAACTTATGAAGTTGGAATGAAATACTTTTGTACAACGGTTGCTCATTTATTTCTTCTGCCTGCATCATTGGAAAGAGAAACGATGGATAGCTTGTTCCTATTATTACACCCAGTTGCTGCTTAAAATTTTGGGATTAACACGCATGGACAACAATGCAAGAAACATTACACTTTTATTTTCAATTTTCATCTTAAATCAGTACAAAATCATAGCAATCAGGCTGTATTCCTTTAGCCCACTAAAAACGATAAAGTGACAATAATAGTATTAAGCCGCTTGCACACCGGACGCAAAACAAATTTTTTGCACGACAGATTAGATTACATTCAGAGTCAATGCAAAGACGTGAAAACACGAGCGTATTCGCGTCTTTGCATTGACTTTGAATATAATCAGTCGTGCGAAAAATCGGTTCGCGTCCGGTGTGAAAGCGGCTTAACCCCTTAAGCCCTGAGACTCTTTTTTGAAAATGGCAAGCCCAAAATGAAATGAGTATAAATGAGTATATCTCTGCGACTGCTTGGTCCATTTGAATAATCTTGGTATCGTAATAAAGGTGAAACCATTTGGGATTTCATACCTGGTGTAAAAATCACTATATATGTCACTGAGTCAGAGTAAATGGAGATGGAACACAGTGTAAATGAAAGATCTCATTTTGCACCTAACTAATTTTTACTTTGATCCCTTGTAAATTTGATGAGTTGCAGCCTGAAACCTCTAAAAATTACCGCACAGAATGTCATTATTATCTGTGCCAAAGTTTATTCTGATCAGGTCAATCAGAGCAAAATGAGAGAGGAATGTCTAGGTGGCTTCTCCATTTTGGCAGTTTAGGTACCTTGTGTTCCATTTCAGATTTCTTACATACCAAGCTGTAAAACCCATAAAATTTCACTTATATATCACTACAGGCATCCATTCCAAGTGAAACCAAATACAACATTTTTAAAATTTTTAAAATAAAAAAAAATAATTATTATTTCTGCCAGTTTTGTTGCCTATACAATTTCCCATTCAAAGGTAATACATACAATGAAAATTAAGTTTGACTCCTCTTGAGCATATTTATTAAAAAACAAAACAAATAAGTAAAATGATAAATACAAAGGCAATGTGAAAATATGTTCAAGAAAAGTAAGAATAACAAAAACCCCAGCGATTATTTGAAGAAGGCAACAGCGATTATTTCCAAAAAAAATAAATAAATAAATAAATAAATAAAGGTACCACGATCAGGAATCGTACCTTCACAATTTCCTTTCAGCAGTGCAGCATTTTATCCAATAGGCTGCGCCAATCGACAACAGTCTGTGGTGAAATTGCCCATTCAACGAATGGGTAAGGAAAATACATAGGCTACTGAACTGTTGCAGGCTCAGTATTTGTGCGGAATAGTGCAAAGATTTTATCAGAAAACGACTTTGAAAATTAATGTTGAATATTTAGCGGATAATTATTCGGACAATACCTCAAACAAACAAGTTATGCGTTTATATTGTCGCGCTATTCAAGAACATTCATTATGTCCCATGGACTCAGTTTGACGCACTCGGAACGCAAGGCTGTAGCTCAGGCTAGGTTTCTGCCATTAAGGTGGTGTAGAGTTCGTTAGAATCATCAGGACTCATACAATCAAATTCCTACCGGCATAGTCTTACTGAAAGCATCGCAAGCAGAAATCAGATAGGGAAGTACATTGCAAAGAGGCGGAATGCTACGGAGCTGAGATATTTGAAGCAACGCCCTGGGAAAGAACATGCTAGGATCCCGGCAGATCTAGTTTCGTTATAACACGAACACATTGGGCTAACAATAGCAAGCGCAGATTTACCCTTGAGCAGTTTTTTCATTGCAAAATATCAAAATTAAAGAATTTTTTTCTGCTCATCTCTGTAGACTGTAAAGTGTATGCCTGCTGTTCTTTCAATGTGGTGTCGGTTTAAAATGACAGGGCTCATATCGTTGCATTCTGTGGACTTTCCTCTTTTATTTGAGGTATCATTTTTATGCATACCACGAATACAGCAGAAATCCTGGCGATTCAGCTCTGATATGATTTTATCCTATGTTCTGTTGCATGCTTATTTACTTGCTTGGTGCTTGAATTGTATTCGGTTGAGGTAAAAATGGTTTACACGAGCTTTTGGCTGAGTTTCTTCACGAAATGTGGATATGCTGCTTGACAATGCACATGCACACATCTCTCTCTCTTTGATCTGACATCAGGACAATCGATATTGCATTGAAATGTGCCTGATATTCTGGAAACCTGCCTGTGAGGTTTCGGTGACGTGTGCGCACTGTGCACCGGTCAGCCAAATTACCACTGCACAGAAAGTAAACCAGGCTGGAGCTAGCGAGCTCTCTGCATACTTTTGGTGGAACCTTTATCCACGAAATTGTCCCTGTGTCATGACGAATATGTGACACCTCCCCCTCACTATGCCGCCACAGGCATCTCGGCGCACGTTCGTCTACCAAATTGCCAAAGTGCCGCGCACGGTATTGCACTGCACAAAATTACCCCTGCACGGGCTGCACCAGAAAAAATTACCACAGTGTGGGCTACGCCACACTGCGCCACCCGGCGCTGCGCAAAGAAATTAGAGCCCTGAATATTAAAAATGAATTAAAATTGTTTTTACTTGGATCACACAATATTTTTGAAAAAAATCCATGCATTTAACCTGACGGTCGGCACTTCAACTATATCTTGATTTTTTAGTTCCAAGCCCACATCCACTGTGATGCCAAAGCCAAAGTCATGAAAATCAAGTCACTATGTCTCCGTTGTGATGCCTTTGCAAAAGAATATTTACAATTGCAGACATTTCATGTTCTGTTCCATTGACACTTAAGTTAATCACTTCAACTGGACTGTTTATTCATATAATTTTTCACATAGATCTTCTCCAAATAAGCTTTCCCTTCGTTGTTCAAATCTGGTCCATACAGTATGTAATTAAATGCTGACCGATGGATTATGCATGTTCAGATTTCATTAAGCAGACTGATTTAGGACCTATTCTGCACAATGTGAAAAAAGCCAAGAGCTCATAATTTTGGTGGATTTATGTTCATTAGCTCAGGCAGAAAAAAAGAGGCTCACTGTGTTCCGAATTGACATCCACTGGGAGCTAGAACCTTCGTGAAAACGGGCCCTTTGCTCTAATTTACAGCCAGTATAGAATACCTTTCCTCCATTTTAACATCTAAAATAATGCTCTCTCAGCAACCCGCCGCAGAGACCGTTGCGCTGATTGCAGAGCCAGGTCTAGCTGGCTACCCACTCTCAGGAAACACATTTTTTTGAGCGAACAAGGGTTCTGAACTTCTCTGAACAGGAAAAATATGAAACAATGAATCACATTCGGCGGCACGGTGGCACAGTGGTTAGCATTGCTGCCTCACAGCAAGAAGGTTGTGGGTTCGAATCCGGCCTGGGGCCTTTCTGTGTGGAGTTTGCATGTTCTCCCCGTGTTGCGTGGGTTTTCGCCGGGTACTCCGGTTTCCTCCCACAGTCCAAAGACATGCATGTCAGGCTAATTGGAGACACCAAATTGCCCATAGGTATGAGTGTGAGAGTGAATGGTGTGTGACTGGTGTGTGCGCCCTGCGATGGATTGGCAAGCTGTTCAAGGTGGGTCCCTGCCTTTGCCCGTAGTCAGCTGGGATAGGCTCCAGCTCGCCCCGTGACCCTAGTGAGGAATAAGCGGGTATAGAAAATGGATGGATGGATGAATCACATTCAGATTCCGGTGTAATTTCAGAGCTCATAATTAAGGATGAAGTGGAGACAATCAGTCGTGCAGTAAACAGGCCTCTCACCCAGGCAAGCTGTGAAAGGAGAGACTAACTGCTTCCCCATGTTAGTGGGTCATAGCTGACCTTGTAAAACGAAGCCTTGAAACCCGTGATCCCAATCTAATATTTCACCTGCATCTACTAGTTATTAGGGACGCATAAATGAATGCGCAAGAACTAAACCACTGATCTCACGGCACAGGTTTGTTTTGTTCTGTTAAGTGGCTTTGCTTGCCCTAAATATAGTCATTTAAAACTTTGTTCTTGTTACATTTTGTCGCATAAAGGTAAGATATATTCATTGTTTTGATTTTATGTTTTTTAACATTGAAAAAGTTTTCTTGCGCAGCTTTAAATCCAATCTTAAATCTTTAAATCCAATCGCTAAAGCACCTGTTTGTTGGTAAGTAAGTATAACTACAGAGTCAACTATAGAAAAATTGGGCGAAGGATGGCTGATGGAATATCGTGAGTGTACTGGTCTGGCTTTGTAATTATGCTTAATGCTACTGGGATCATGTCACACATCATCACCCATTTAAGTGCAGTTTTAACTACAGAGAGAGAGAGAGAGAGAGATTGCATTGTACTTTTATAACCTTGTTCTATTTTTCATGCATCAATATGCTGCAATTGCATTTCAATTAAAATACAAGACATAAATAGTATCAAATGGCAAAGGCCAATGCCATTTGAATGACTAATGCCAGATTTATTTATTTCCAATCTACCAAGAATGTTCAGTATTGACCCAAACAATGCGCAATAACAAATCCATCAACCGAAGCAAGTATCGTAAACCAAAGTGATCCCACACTGACCCTATTGTGGTAAGATTGTGCGCCCCTGCAAGGTTGGTGAGGTGAATTCATATCTGAAGGGAACCTCTGAGCAAGTTCATGCAGTCAAATCACCTTCAACTGTGCTCCATCTCAATATGGTGGTCTATTCAAACCAGGGAGGCCTGCTTATTCGCATCTGGCTTTGCTGGATTATTTAGTTTATTGACTTTTGGCAGCTGCTAGTTGCAAGGTATACTGCTGCAAATTTCATCACATGTCCACCCCATTCTCCACCTGCAGGGTCTGCCCCAGGACTGGGGGAATAGGTCCCAATTGCTGCTCCCTTCTTCTCTTGGCTCGTTGGAGCATGTGCTCGCAGGGAATGATCACTTATGAGCATAAATGCCGTAGCAATAATTCTGTTTATACATGTCATATCATCATGTACAGCCATTTTCACATGAGTTAGTAAACTGAAATTATATGTCTCAACAACATTTCATCATATGGGTGCGCTAATTAGCTTTAGTTATTGTAGTAATAAGCATTAGTTATCACTTAATTAACAGTTAACTAATGCATCAGAGGCTGAACAAGCGTAATATAACTACGTTGTATAATTAACCCGTTATTAATGCTCTTTGTCACGCTTATGGTGAAGTTGAAAACATCTTTTAAGAATCTCTGAGGTAACACTTCAAGCTATTGTGCTATTTAATTATGCAGAAATTTATAACCAAGTGCACATGAGCTCCATTACTACATGATGACGAGACACATGATTAGTTAACTGTTGATTAACTTTTAGTTTATGTTATTTACTGCATAAACTAATTATATTTAATGTACCTTCATTGGGAAGTGTAATCCATGGCCCTATAAACAACACTGATTCACGAAACTGAATCCCCTGAGTTGCTGTGGAATCACTTTGCAGGATCTGTGCAGCATTTGGAAAATGACTGGAATGCAGAAAAGGGAAAAAACCTCCTGTGATCTGTTTCATCAACTTAATCATTTCCGACTTCATTCCACACTTTTTCTGATAAAATGAATGTAAATGAATGGACGCATACATGACTAATGTAAATACATTAAACTCTTTTGTTCCATTGTTTGAAACAAACAACAAAGTCACAAACAGTCAAGCTACATCTAAATGTTTGTGCGAACTTCATTTAAAAAATGTTGAAGACCTCCACAATATCCTCCAAGAGAGGGAAGAAAGATATTTCAATGTGAACCATCTGTTTGATGAATGTGCTTTGCTGTCAGGAAAACAAAATATTCCGAATGTGCTATTGTTGTTGTCAGTTCTTTAAGAGCTTGGCTGGACAGTTTGTAAACATTTCTGTTCAGCATTTAAAATTTTTTTCCAATTGGAAAAATGTATTCTGATCATCTCATGAATTTTTCACAGTGAGTAAATATATGGCAAATTATTGGCATTAGATGTTATATATCTTTTTCATAGGAAGAAAGTATCACAAGATTATCACCCAATCACCCCCACCCCCCTTCATCTACACTTTCTTTTTAAGCATAAACAGTTTAGGAGGTTTGCGCATACATGGTCTATTGTCACGCTGTCTTGAATGGGCATCATTAAGGCTCAGTGCTTCTCTGTCCAGTGGCACATCAATGGGGGGCACAGCGAGTGCAACAGCACTGAGACCTAATGGCGCGGGGGGGGATGGGGTGGTGGGGTATGATGGGCACACTTATGACAACCATGGGCGTGAGGGCAGATCAACTGTTTTTACGATGTCCACTCACTCCCTGATTATTGTTCCCATAATTCCTTGCTGTTTATAAAATTTCAGATCACCCCAATAAAGTAATGTTAATCTGTCGTTCATTTGCTCATTATGCCTTATTGTCCTTGATGATGACCACTATTAAGATAATAATTTTAAGATGATAATGATAAAAAAAAAATAGGAAACTTTGTACTATAGAATGAAATGGTGTAGTAACCCTTAGTGTGTTTTATGTACGTCTATAACACTTTGAGGAGCGTGCAATGGAGTCATTCTATCAGAATTTAATTCATAAAATGGCAACATTGTAAACCTTTCAACTTACATCAGAAAAACAAGAAGGCTTTATTCAACACACACATTGTTCTAGCTGTTTGCCAACCAACATTTTAGAGTGTAACTGTAAAGTGTCCGCCATGGCAATGCTAAGGCAATTGCCTTCCTTGGTAATCATATGCTGCTCATTATACTTCATTTCACTGCTAGTTTCACTTCATTGGAGATCTGTCAAGCTCACAGACATTTATTGCCGTGTTCCCCCAAGCCAGCAAGTTTTTCATTTACCGTGTCATGGGACTAAAATGTGCAGCAATCGAACTGAAACCAGGCGATGCCAAAAGGCCTCTTTCAAAAGCCAATTTGTGAGTGCATTTTGGGTTTCTAAAGGCGATTACAAATATATTCAAACCTCAGCTTCTGGATTCAATATGCTGTCAAAAAAGCAGGCACTATTTGTAAATAAAAACAGGCCAAGAGCCGTCCCCACATTTCCTGCTGGGGCATCATTGGTGGTCATGTATGAAGCACACACAGTCTTTTCCTCTGTTTGCAGACCACACACAGGCGAGTGCATTATCACTGTGGGGATGCCCACTCAAAGCAGCACACATTTTCTTTGCAAAAAGATTGATAAACCTCTCTTTTAGACAACCAAAAAAAAAGAAAACACGCATAATATGGGGCCTTTAAATTCAATTTTGCCTCTGTTTACTACTTCCATTGGAAGAACTATCAGGACTGTAAATTCCACTTAATTTCAAACTGAGGCGAACAGAGATTCTAAAAAAACTTTCCTTGCAGTTACTTTGACAAATATTTACAGCAATATTGATTGACATCTTTTTTATTATTTGTATTTATATACTGTGAAATATGCTCACCTTATTACCTGGCCCCTCCCCTAGGGGGCCAGGTTAAGCAATGATCATGTCTGTGTGTGAGTGTGTGTGTGTGTGTGTCTGTCACTCTGTCTGTCAGCCCTTGGCTGGGGCCAGGTCTGCTATCTCTGATTGCCTTGTTTCTAATGTCATCACAATGCCTCAAAACTTAATATTGCTGATTGAAACAAAAAAATATAAATAAAGTGATGTGTAAGAATGGGACCAACCAATGTTTTTGTCTGCTGTCAGTCTTCTTTGTCACAAATGTGAAACTGGGGATAAAGTGAAAATACTGGAGCTTTAGCGTTAGTTCAGACTGGCATGGAAGTCCATCCTAGTCACAAGCCCCTTTATGTCCCATCATTCTTGACTTCTTTCAAGAGACACAAGCAAACTCGGGCACAAACAACAGGACAGATCCCAAATTTAGAGTTTACTTCCAAGCTGCAGAGTAAAATGGTGGTCAGGCAGGCCAGAAAGACAGCCATGTGAACAGAATGCAGCACCCAAATGTGATAGGGGGTGCAGTCAGAAGGGCTTGTTTTGAAACTGGGGAGTAGAATACAGCATAATGAAACGATCCGAAGTAGAGTTTCAAACCAGAGCAATCAGAATACAAGAAAAGGTACAGATATTCAAGACCAAAAAATACTTGAATATACTTAGATGTAACAAGTTGGTGGGCATTGGACCCCCACAATGTGCAAGTTTAATTGTTTTATTATTGACCCATTTTTGGCTCAGCGCCTTGTCTTTCTTAGCTTTTGACATACATTTTTTTTTTCTGAATGGCATCCTGGTAGACAGAGAGGAACTGACTGATCATGTCACTGATCACATTGTCAATGAGTGCCTGGAAGACTGTGGGAGCATTAGTAAGGCTGTAGGATATGATTAGGTACTCATAGGAGCCTGCAAGGGTGTTGGATACTGTCTTCCACTCATCTCCCGCCTTGATGTGCACGAGGTGGTAAGCATTCCAGAGATCCATTAGAAAAGATCAGTGCCCCGTGGAGAAATTCAAAAGTAGTAAACTTGAGTGGCAATGGATTGACATTCTTCACAGAGATGTGTAATATACAATGGTAAATTCAGTAGTCGAGGCCGTCATCTTCTTGCCCATGAAGAAGGAACCCACTTCTGTGGGGGAGGATGATGGGCAGATGATGCCAGTGGCTATAGACTCCTGCATATATTTTTTCATGGAGTCAGTTTCTGAGCAGGACAGAGACTACAGACAGCCTCTAGAAGGTGAAGTCCCAGTCAAGAGGTCAATGGAGCAATCATAGGAATGGTGTGGTGGTAGGGAGGTTGCCCGTGGCTTGCTGAAAACAGCTTGGAGGTCCTGGTTCTTCTGAAGTACATAAGACAGGTTGGGGATCTCCTCCTCAGGCTCTGATCTGTGGGGCTCTGATCTGTGGCAGACAGCAGCTTAATCATCCCTTAGATAGTAGGCAGAGCAGAAGGTGCAATATTGCAACACATGGTGGATGACCTAATCAATCTTGGGGTTGTGCGTGCATAGCCATGAATGTTCAAACAGCATCAGCGTGTGAGGGGACGTGTATATGAAGAAGGTTATTTGTTCCTGATGATTACCGGAGATGAGGAGGTTCTCAGCTGGTGTGACATGAGTAATCTTCACCAATGAAGCTCCTGAGATGGCCAGGGTATCGACAGCACTTCCTGGGCAGTTGCAGGTAGCAGTGACCCGGGCGTCAATAAAATTTCCACCCGCTTTGGAGTCAATCAAAGTTCAGACAATCTCCTGGTGGTTGGAGGTCTGCAGAGGTGCGGGAAGCAGAGGTTGAAGACTGACTTGAATAAGAGTGATCAGGATAGGTTTGTACTTGCCTGGACTGGACAGGACTAGAATGGTCGAGACTGGACTGGACTGGAATATATGAGACTAGACTGGACTAGAGTAGCTGTCTGGATTAAACTGGGCTAGAGAGGCTGAGACTGGACTGAACAGCGCTTTAGTGGTCGAGACTGGACAAGACTGGTCTGGACTGGACCACCCAAGACTGGACTGGACGGGACTGGAACAGCAGAGACTAGACTGGACTTGGCTGGAGTGGATGTGAATGGACTTGACTGGACTGAAGCAACCATGACTAGACTGGACTGGAATCGACTGGACTAGAGCAATCATGAATGGACTTGTTTGACGTGGCCGTGGCTGGGCTGACCTGGACTGGACTGGGCTGGAGTGGCTGTGACTGGCCTGGACTGGGCTCGAACAGCTGTGACTCGGCTAGACTGAACTGGCCTGTACAGGAGCAGTTATGAAGAGACAGGACTGGAGGGGAAGAGAAATTGTGAGTCATGCTCAGCTGTACTCTTCTGTCTAAAGGTGAGCTTCAGATTTTACTGGATAAGACAAAGCCAAAGTCACTGAACTGGCCACAGTATTGGCAGGCATGTGCCTGGAGTTGGCATTGTCGCTCCGTGGGTGTCAAGCTTGTGTGATCCATCAGCATGGGTTCAGGAACCTCCAAAGGAGCAGGTGACACAGAGCTCTTGGGGCCAGGGTGACCTACAGCAAACCTGCTATGGGCTAACCAACTCTTCGAAAGGAGACAATCGGTGGTCCATCTGGAAGGTCATCTCTAGTAGGCTATCAAAGCCCTCCAGGAGCTCCCACTCAGTCATAAAAAGGCATTGTTTTGTGCCTTGATATTCCAATTCAAGCTGGCTGCCAATGAACAAAAATTGATGGCATAGTCTGACACTGTGCCGTGGTCTCAGCAAATCTCCAGCATCTCCCAAGCCGCTTCATGCCCCTGCCTGGAATGATTGAAGACGTTCTTCATTTCATCCACAAATCAGCCAGGGATGCACTCACTGGGGATTAGGACGCCCATACTGCTGTTTCCCAGTTTAGATTTCAATGGAAGGAGCATCAGGAGGGTCAACTGGTCAGTTTTGGATTTGCAACAGCTGGCAGACTAGGTGTTTGTGCTTGCTGCAAGGTTTCCGGGATCGAAGTTATTGACCCCAGTTGGACCTAGTGACACCCCAACAGTGTCCCTTCCCATTCCAGGATGGGGTGGATTGAACTGCTGGAGTGCAGAAATGTTTTCAAAATGCATAGTCAAGCAAGCTGAGTAGAAAGTTGGATGGGACAGAATGCAGCACCAAGACATGAGGGGGCATGGGCAGGTGGGCTGGGGTTGAAACTGGGGTGCAGAATACAGATGTGAGGAACCACAAGCGAGAACCAGTGAATACAAAAATGAAGGCTTTATTTCTGAAGGGGGAAAACCCTCAACAGAGCAGGCAACGGTACAATGTCCACAATCCAAAAATCAGAATCCTAAGAGCGAAATCCAGAACCGTAAACAGGGCACCAATCACAGTACTCGTGGTCTGGCTTAAATAGGTTCAGTACACAGGCACAGATATGTCAGAGAAGCAAAGCCAAAATCCAGTGGACGTAAACAGAGTCAAATACCAGGGCAGCAATCACAAAACTCGTAGTCAGGCAAAAAGGGTTCGTAAACAGATGCAGACAATAGTACCAAAGAGCAGAGCCAAAAATCCTTAGTCGAACGGTCCAGTCAGAAGAGTAAGACTATGAGCTAGGCGAAGACAATAGCAGCGCAGGTAAACAAGAGAAACATTCTGACAAGGAATTGCATTGAAAAGACTCCTAATATACATTTACGGGAAGTCACATGCTTAACACAACACAGGTGGAGGAAGTCAGACTGATTACAAAGGAGGGAACATGAGGAAGAACCTAATCACATAAAATAGGCAACTGCCAAAACGCGGACAGGGATCACGAGACAATCCTAAAGACAGATATACAGCTCCGGTCAAGGAGTTCTAACGTGCATAGGTAATAAGAGAAAGGACAGCATGAGCAGGTGTGGAGAATCCACAGAAACGCAGCAGAGAAGATTGGGTAAAGACAAGAGGCGAAGACTAGAACAGGGCGAGTGCAGCTATACAATCCCTAGTGATTGGAAGGAATGGTTGAAATCCAGAAACCATTAAATCACCCGAAAGAGTGGCACGCAGTACTGGGGCTGTGAGCAATGACAAGACAAGAGACCAGACAAAAGTGCAATGCATGGGAGAAACAAAAACATGGACCGGAATGAAACTATGGTAAAATGCAAGACATGGAAAAACTAAACTAGACAATAAATGAACAAATCTAAGTAACCAAATCACAACACATAATCTGAGGTGTAGTTAGGAAATACAGAGAACAGATAGAACATCAAAGACATGGCAAACAGAGCAGAATCATAACAACAGATCAATAACAAAATTTGAAGATGTAGTCAGTAACTGAAACAGAGTCAAAAGCCAGGGAGATCAGAATACCGGATGAGATAAATATTCATGACCAAAAAATAGTTGAACACAGAACTGCTGAAAGGACGCACACAGGGCACAGCAGAACGACAACTAAGCACAGGGTGAACAGAAAGGCGAGCATATGCACCAGGAGACTCAATGTATTAGACAGAAAACAGGTGGGAATAGCACTGTGGAGGCAGGCCAATAAGGATGCAACACAAGGAATACTAATGGTGTCTCAAAATACAGTTCAGGGGCAAGGGGGTCAAGACGCACAGACAGAAAAGAAAACATGCGTGTGGGAGAAGACTAACACCACACGAACGACACGGAACAGATTACAAACTCCTAAAAACTTCAGATTCTCCTAATCAAATACCAAATTGTTATAAGAAAGACAGTGTTCATTCATCCCACCTGCTTTGAGCCCCTCTACAGCCCTCCTGCTCAGGCTTACAACAAATATGTGTCTCATCTCCCTCACCTCCCCAGCCTCCTCCTTCACAAGCAACATTGTTCATAATGTGTTCTTCCATTTAAACATTGTGAATATCAGACTCGGCAGGGAGGTTTATTATATCAGGGAATGTCTGTGACATGCTTGCTCAGACTGTTTCAGAGCATCGCTTGAGTAGAGTCACTGCCAAACACAAGTGCATGTCATTGTCAAATAAACGGTTAAATCTGATGTTTGCATCCTGCCTGAAATAATATTTATTCATAAGTGAGGCTGCGTAGTACTTCTGCAGACGTCATAAATACTTTCTTTATCCTCAACAGTGGTTGGGTCTCATTTCAGTGCCAGCACTTGATCTATGGTTCTGGGGTCTGTATTATGTTTTTATGGGTCTGTGACGATGCAATAACATGTAAGATCACACCCTGAAGTTCAGTAGGTTTTGAAATGGCGGATTTGCTGAGACTCCGATTTCACTGTGGGTATATCTCTCAAGAAGCATTGGATTTCAATGTGTCTTGTCCTTAAAACTCTAAATAAGACTGGTATGACCTTAATATTAGCGTGATATTGGTTGTGCAACCCATCGGCCAACAAAAGTATGATTCGTTGAAGCTGTATTAAAGGGGACCTAATATGCTGATCCTTCTTTTAATACATAGTAGTAATGTTATAATGTTGGTTGTCCATGCTCAACCTCTGAAAAGTTTCTAAACCTAAGATACAGGGATTTTGCCGTAATCCAAGAGTGTGATTCCGTGAGCTTGATTTCCTCTCTGAACAGCTCCTCCCGAGACCTTCATGAGATCTGGGCAAAGCTGACGTCAGGTTGTGCCGTCCAATTAGTACAGACCTAGCTAGAGCCAACCACTGTGCTGGACCTGCCCACACTGGAAACTATTCTAGCAGGCACTAACAACGGCAGATCATACTATGCCTTAGTAGCGTCTACACTTTTGGAAACACAAAAGAAGAACCGCAGATCATTCGAGGTGCAATTTTGTCAGTATCTCTCCCAAAGCTACTTGTCCGTTTACTTTTAGACGCAAAGAAAAACAAATATTTCTCTTCCAAAAGACGATGCCACCAGAAATCAATGGATAGCTTTTTTTGTTTGCTGGCAGCAAACAGCCACGGCCAAAGGGAACGTTAGCTGTTTGTGCTCAGCATTTCACCAAAGACAGCTTTGTAAATAAAGGATAATTTGACACAGGATAAGCGTTTCAGCTGCTTCTCAAACCTGAAGCAGTTGCATCGATCAAGCGCTCAGAGCCACAAGCTGTAAGTAACCATATAACAGCAAATAGTGTAAGTGAAGCTAACATGTTACGAGTGGCTGGCAGGACCGCTAGCGATAATTAGCACTAACAACTGGCCTCAAATGAAGGCTTTGTAAAATATCTGAAGATAAAGCTTGTATCGGTCGTGACTATCCGTGACTCAGACACAGAAGCTATAAGTTGCTTTTACTGCACAAGCCAACCTGACATGATAGCCAGTTGATTGAGGCTGTAGCCCGGCGGCTAACGTAGCCAAGTTACTGTTGCTAATGTTTGTGTCCTAAATATGAAAGAGTGATATCAGGGGAAATTCTACAGAAAGTGTGTGAACATAAACCTCACTTGAAGCTAACTTTTAATACTTGTTTGTAATTTGGATGCTTCGTACTACTGTTCACAGTAACAGAATTTGCTGTCTGTAAAACCTGTATTGCAAGGGTTTCTCTGTGGTTATGACCGCTCGGTTACCAGCTACTGTGAGGTAGCGTTCAGGAACCAGAAGTGAGACCAAAAATATCCAGTAAAATTGATCTTTATTGGATCTGGGGTGGAAACCCCTGCAGGGCAGTAAACAACAGTTCAGAGTCCACAATCCAAAATGAGAATCCAGCAGTCATAATCCAATTCCTACACAGGGCAGCAAACACAAAATCAGGGTCGGGCAAAGCAGGTCCGGTACATGGGTACAGCAATATCAAAGGTAAAGCCAAAATCAAAATCCAGTAGATGTATTCCAGCTCGTAAACAGGGCAGCAAAGACAAATCTCAGGGTAGGGCAAAGCAGGTACGGTATGCAGACACAGGAATATCAAAGGTAAAGCCAAAATCAAAATCCGGGACGTTCCAGTCAGAAGTATAACACTAAGAGTACAAAGCATAAACGATCACAGCACAGGGAAAACATTCTGACAAGAGCTGGTAGTGAAATGACCGCTGAAATACACATACGGGAAGTCACATGCTATAAAAGGGAACAGGTGAGCTGGATCAGACTGATTAACAAAGGAATGAACAAGAGGAAGTACCTAACCACATGAAATTGGCGAAAGCCAAAACACGGACAGGGATTACACAGATAAACTATGACAAACAGACAACTCTGGCTAGGGAGTTCAGAAGAGCACAGAGTGAGAGGCAGAACAGTGATTAACTAGGTGCGGAGAATCTGCTGAAGCACAGCAAAGTAAATTGAGTGAAGGCAAGGGGCGGAGACTAGAGCAAAGCGAGTGCTGAGAGCTCGTTAGTCAATTGCAGCTATACAATCCCTCGTGCTTGTTAGTAAGTTAGTACTATAAACAATGTTAGTTAGTGTTAGTAATTTATCTAAAATAATAAACTGTTAGTATTGTAAGTAAAGATAGAACAGCAAGGCGAAGGAAGCAAATGAGATTGGAAGGAATGTTTGGAAACCCAGAAACCATGTAATCACCTGAAACTGTGGCACACAAGACGGGAAATAAAACTGTCTCAGATCACAAGACAAGACTGGGGAGACAATGTGCAATGCAGGGTATGAGAATTACAAAAACCAGAAGGATAGCTAAACAGTGAATATGTGAAATGGCAGGCAAGGACATAACAAAGAAAGACAGGCAAAATACAAAACATGGCATGGGCTAAATCAGAAAACATGGCTTGGAATCAGGGTCATCACGAAAACATGGTCAGGCAACAGCAGAATCATAACAGCTACTGCATGTTAGTTTGCGTGTCGTGCTAATTAAAAATGCTCCTGGTGAACTTGCATGAAGTAATTCTGATCGGTATGCTTGTGTTACTTCGGTAAGCATCAATGTGGCAGTTTCATCGTAACGTTGCCCGATTATAGCCACTACAGTAAGTGATCCCTTCACTTACCCATGACCGGGATCAGCCGAATACTTCGCAAATGTCTGAGCAAGCTCTCTGGTGCTACCATGAAAACAATGCGAAATGCAGAAGCTCTACTGGTTTTCAAATGATTTCTCTGCACTACCTTGACATCAAGTCATCCCCCTTTAGAAATTGTTGTGGCTAAAATAAAGCGGAAAAAGGCGGAGATTAAATAGGTAATTCTTTCCTGTAGAAGTGATCAATTCGCTAGCTCCACATAAGCAACTTGTCCGCGCTAACAGTACTTACGGACTGCAAAACCTGTATTATGTTCATAACATAACCGAGCTCTTTGTAGCTGTCGCAAACTATCCAAAAAGCTGCATCCACATCAGACATGAAACAAATTTTTTGCAGGACAGATTAGCCTACATTCAAAGTCAATGCAAAGACGCAAATACACGTTATGGGCATGTCAAGCTGCTTTCACACCGGACGCGAAACAAATTTTTTGCGCAACAGATTACATTCAAAGTCATGACCGCTTATCAGCTACTGCATGTTAGTTTGCGTGTTCTGCTCATAAAATATGCCTCTTGTTAACTTAAATGCAGCAATTATGATCAGTACGCTTGTGTTACTTCAGTAAGCATCAATGTGACAGTTTCATCATTACGTTGCCTGATTGTAGCCACGACAGTTGAAGCTAAACAGAGAGGTGCTGTATGTGTCTGCCGAGTTGGGCTGCAGTTAGACCAGATGTAGATTTTGCAGAGCTTGGGGTGCGTTTTTGGGTGCTTATGAAACGATCGCTTTACTTATCCATGACCTGGTTCAGCCTGATACATCTCCAATGTCTGGGCAAGCTCTCCGATACTACCGGTGAAAGCAACAGGGAAGCGCACAGGCTATAACGTGTCCGGTATAATAAACGATTTCTCTGCATTGCCATTGATTGAATATTAAATTCTTTCCTGTAAAAGTGATCGATTCACTTGCTCCACATCCGCATCAGTTCACGCAGACGGAACTTACGGTCTGTAAAACCTGTATTATGTTCATGATATAACTGGAGCTATAACTGGAGCTCGGTCTAGCTCTCGCACGCTATCCATAATGCGCTCACTTTACTCGAGGAAAAGCTGGTCATTCTGAAGCAATAAGTCAACCATTACCACAGGCAATTTCTGAAAAAAGGCCATTTAGCTTGGAGCTTTCACCCCTTTTCTCCACGCTAACAACACACCACAGCTATGCACACGAACCAGCAGGTCCTAATACACACCGAAGCAGTCCATAAGCTGTTGGTCCACTTTTAGCTGCTCCTCACTGTCCATGTTTCCCTCTGAACTCAGACCCACCGGATTTCTATGGTCTCCGGTCTACACTTGGGCATGTCGACCCGTTCTATAAGTCTATATGGGGTGGATTCTAGCTTTTCCTGCATCCTAGCTAAGAAGTAGAAAAACCGCTGTACTCACCAACTGTTGCCATAGCAAACTGTAGCTGATAGCAAATTCGTGCTTGAGCTGCCAGACTTTCGCACTGCATCCTCCACTTTCGCCATTGCGTTTATGAGAACAAGTTCATTACATTAGATCTATACACATGTACTGCGTTAGATTGCAGAAATTGCCCGTCGATTCCTTTGGGAGACGCGTCAGTTTCACTCTGTAGCCGAACCAGGAAACCTGCCTTCTGCTGCCTCGTCCCGCCTAGATCCGCCCTCCACAGAGCTGGCCAGTCAGAAGAAAGTGGGCACACGGGGAGTGGGGGCAATAGTGGAAGAGCCACCCAAATGAGGCGTTTCAGGGAGAGACTACTATGGACTACAAATGGGGTTTTTTGAGGATGGCAGTATGAGTGAGATGAGTACCCTTTTTTTACTTTGCGGGATCAGGAGTACTCTAGGAGAGTCAAAAACCAAAATATAAACTTGGAAAAATAGCATATTAGGTCATCTTTAAATAAAATTGCGTTGGGATATTACAGCATTTCACAATTTATCATCAAAAATATGCAATCTCAATTCCAGAGGATATTGGGACATTCTGTAAAATGTAAATAATATCAGCAAGCAGTAATTTGTCAATCCCCTTAAACCTGCAGACAGTTGAATAAAGTACAAAGACTAAATAATGTTTTGAAAATAAAACCTATTTCAAAATGTGATGTCTGTACTGGGGTCTAATGAGGTTGGGACAGATACCTGTTCACCATTGTGCAACATCTCCTCTCCTTGAAATAATACACAACAGGCATTTTGGACCTGAGGACTCAAATTCTTGAAGTTTCAAAAACGGAATTCTGGCCTGACATAGGACTTCAGTTGGTCAACAGTCTGAGGTCTCAATTGCTGCATTTCGTGCTTCATAATCTGCCATATATTTTCAATGGATGACGGGTCCAAGCTGCAGTCCAGCATGCACACTCTGCGAATACAAAGCCACGCTGTTGTAATTCGGACAGAGAGTGGTTTATGTGTTCCTTCTGGAACGAGCAAGACGTTTCTGAAAAAGACAGTGTGCGAAAGGCAACATCTGTTGTTCTCACATGCGCATGTGTCCTTCTGCATTTGTGGTGTTCCTTTGCCGATGTGCAAGTTGCCCATGCAGCAGTGATAATGCTGCCCCACACCACAACAGACGCTGGCTTTTGAAAATGTCGCTGATAACAGTCAGAGGGGTCTGTTTCCTCTGAGAACACAGCATCCACCATTTCTTAAAACAACTTTAAACATAAGCTTGAAAGACCACAGCACTCCCGTCCTCTTCTCATCAGTGCATCTCAGATGAAATCGAGCCCAAAGAAGACATGTGTGCTTCTGGATGTGGCAGATATAGGGTGTCCTCTTTGCATTATGGAGTCTTCAATACAATTGATGATGCTACAACGAGCCGTGTTCGCTGACAAAGGTTTTAGTTGTAGTTTAGTTTTGTTTAGTTTAGTTTTAGTTGAGTATTTACAAGCACATGTGATTACCTCCATTATAGAGGAGCATCAAAGGTCACGTGCATTCAGTAATGGTGTTCAGCCAAGTCTTTGACACATTCTTTGGTTTCTTTGGATTCTATATTATGGCGTGTCGACAGCCAAATCCCTACATTCCGTGCAGTTGTAAGTTGAGTATTGTTCTGAAACAGGTTGAATATGTGTCACGCAGCTTTTGGCAAAGTGGAAAACCTCAAAACATCTTACTGGTAAATGATTGTGCCTCTATGACTGCTCATTTTTTACCTAATCGTAATTGAATTACTTTTTTCCTATTTACATTTGCCCATGGAAAGTTCATGTTTATTTTTCTGAAGATTCCTCAGCTTTTCTAGTCTTTCCATTTCACTGTCCCTATTGTTTTGGAATGCATTGTTGGATTCTTATCTGGAATTTCCAAATATTTAGAAAAAGCAATACAGCTGATAAGAGGACATATGAAATATTGTTTCTGTCTGCTGTCTTCCACCAGATGTAGGTAAAAGAGCATTTATAAATCACTTAATTTTGCTTTTTATGCCCTTTACATTCTATCCCAATTATTGCAATCATGGGAATATATATATATATATATATATATATATATATATATATATATATATATATATATATATATATATATATTCAGAAACAGTTGGAACGAAGTGTTAATTGTGAATAAAAAATGCAATGACTTTCAGATCAAATGAGCCAATATGTTATTTACAATGGAACATAGATAAGATTTCAGTTGTTGGAACTGAGACATTTGACATTTTTATCCACAAAATGAGCTCACTTCAAATTTTCTGGCTGCAACAGGTCTCAAAAAAGTTGGGACACAGGCAAAAAAAAGGGCTGAAAAAGCAATTAATATATAAGGGAATCAGCTGAAAGAACATTTAGCAAATTATTAAGTCGACTGGCATCAGGTATGTAACATGATTGGCTGTAAAAGGGATATCTTAGAGAGGCTGAGCTCTCAGAAGTAAAGATGGCCAGAGGCTCTCCAATCCATGAAGGCTTACGTAAAAAAATTGTTTAATACTTTAAAAACAATGTTCCTCAACATCAAATTGCAAAGGCTTTGAAGGTCACATCATTGACAGTGCATGACATCACCAAAAGTTGGAGAAACTAGTAAAATCTGTGCATAAGGGACAAGGATAAAGACCACAGGATGCCTGTGATCTTTGGGCCCTCAGACGCCACTGCATCACTCACCGGCATGATGCTGTTCTAAACATTACTAAATTGGCGCGGGAATACTTTAAGACACTACTGTCTGTAAACACAGTTCACTGTGCCACCCACAGAAGCCACCTAAAACTCAATCATGCAAAAAGGAAGCCATTGTTCAGCATGATCCAGAAGCGCCGCCAAATTCTGTGGGCCAAGGCTCATTTTAAATGGTCTATAGCAAAGAGGCAAAGTGTCCTGAAGTCAGAAGAGTCCAAATTTGACATTCTTGTTGGAAATCATGGGCGTTGTGTCCTCCGGGCTAAAGAGGAGAAAGACCACCCCTCGTGGTACCAGCATTCAGTTCAAAAGCCAGCATCTCTGAAGGTATGGGCATGCATTAGTGCATAAGTGTGGGGTATTGCATGTTTTAAAAAGCACCATGAATGATGAAAGGTATATAAAGGTTTTAGAGCAACATACGTTCCCCTCTAGATGACATCTATTCCAGGGAAGGCCTTGTGTATTTCAGCAGGACAATGCAAAACCACATACTGCAGCAATTACAACAGCATGGCTTCGTAGTAGAAGAGTCCGTGTGCTGAACTGGCCTGCCTGCAGTCCTGACAAAATTTAGTGCATAATTATATGAAAAGTCTGTCAAAGGAGACCCAAAACTCTCCAGCAGCTGGAAGCCTTCATTAAACAAGAGTGGGATCAAATTCCAATGGCTAAACTCAAGAAACTTGTCTCCTCAATTCCCAGACGCCTCCAATCTGTTAAAAAGAAGAGGGGATGCTACACCATAGTGAACAGGTCCCTGTCTCAACTTTTTTCGGACCTGTAGCAGCCATTAAATTTGAAATGAGTTCATTTTGTGGATAAAATTGTAAAATTTCTCAGTGTCAACATTTGCTATGTTATCTGTTCCAATGTGAATTAAATACTGGCTGGTAGAGCTGCTGGATAGCTCACTCGGTTAAGGCACTGCGCTGCAGTGCAGAGGTGACTATCATGTCGCGAGTTCGAGCCCCGGCGTACCCACTGGCAGGGGTTGGCAGCTTTTTCAGAGTAGTGCACAATTAGCCATCGCGCAACAGGGTTCCAAATTGGGAAGGGACTGCCGGATTTGGGGATAAAATAGTTGCTTTGTTCGTTGCTCCAGCGCCTCCTGCTGGCCAGACGGGCGCTCGTCAGGAAGACTCTGGGTTTGTTCATGTCCAGGTATCCTCCGCCCTCGTTCTGAACTTACGAGGATTCAACCAATGAGTGTATAAGAATCAGTGGCTGACGGGCACGTGCTTCGGAGGAGAGTCGTGAGCTGTCTTCACTATCCTGAGTTGGCAGCAAGGGGTCGCATACGAGCAAGCTTTGTACATAGTTCACCAATTGGGCATTCCAGATTCGGGTGGGATTGGAGATGCCAAATTTATAAAAATAAAATAAATAAATAAATAAATACTGGCTGGTGTGATTTGAAAGTCACTGCATTTTGATTTTTTTCACAATTTACACTTTGTCCCAACTATTTCGGAATTGGGGTAGTATATATACTGATGGACTTTAAAAACTTATAAGTCTGACTCGCCAGAAATAGTATAGTTGGGGTAGGGGAACTTTAATTAGATGATTACATAATTGATATGCAGTTGTCTTTGAGTTACGAGTCACAACTGTGCGTGAGGTCATGACTTTGTTTGTGTCTGTGGAGCAGGATTTGAGGAATTAGTGATGTAACCCTGGCAGGCTTCACTGATCACAATTGTGATGCTGTCAAATGCCTTAAAGCAATCCTTGAGGTCATTAAGGCCAGAACCCGAGAGCATTTGTTCGAAGACACTACTTACGCCATGCCTCGCCTTTGCAGACCCCAACATGATCAAGCCATTGGGCTGTGGATGGCTGGAACATTCCAAAATCGCATCGCCCAGCATTTTCGGGTAAGCCAACCCACAATCTCTAACCTTATGGCTCGTTACCAGTAGACAGGAAGCACCAATGATCACCAATGATGACCTGGTCAGCCTTAGGTCACTACCCCAGGACAATCAGATCTGCGTCATCCACCTGAGAGATTGGTTTCGAACCTGCACCAGGATGGCTCAGGAGACCCCAGGAATCCACAGACCAAGGATCAGCAGAAGAACAGCGAGTCGCCGACTTGCAGCGCAAGGGTTCAGAGCCCGCAGGGCATGTGTTGGAATGCAGCTTGATGCACGGCGCAGGGCTACCAGGCTTCGCTTGGCTGTAGAATATGGTCAGAGGAGAGTCCCCGACCGATTCTGGAGGAATGTTGTCTTCAGTGATGAGTCCAAATTTTGTCTGTACCAACATGATGGAAGACAGAGGGTCTACAGATGATGTGGTAAGAGATACGCCGCCCCCTGCATTGCTGAGACAGATCGCTTTGGAGGAGGCTCAGTAATGGTCTGGGGTGCCATGCGGTATGGCTGCAAGTCCGGTCCGGTGGAGGACCTGGTCATAATCAATGGAAATCTTAATGCAGCCTGCGACTGTGTCCTTGTCATCAGATCGCATGTCGTGCCTTACATCACAGACCACCCTGAGGTCATGTTCATGCAAGACAACGCAAGACCTCACTCAGCACGTGTGACCCAGCAGCTCCTGGCCCAGAATGGTGTTCAAGTCATGGAATGGCCACCTTTCAGCCCTGACATGAACTGCATCGAGCATGTGTGGAACCTGCTGGATCGGCGGGTTCGGCATCGCACTCCAGCGCCCAGGATGTGGGCAGAACTCCAATGGTGCTGTCCATGCCAAGACAAGTAATGGCTTTGTTGCAGGCATGTGGCGGTCACACTCGGTACTGAGATTGAAGTTGATCTTTGTTATTGATTTTGTTGTTAAACTTGTCATTGTTGATTCTTTTGTTGTTGTTTTTTTGTAGATGTTATCTGACATTTTGTCAAAGTTGTTGTTATTGGTAAAGTCAATAAATGGTTACAAATTTGAATCCGAGTTTGGCTTCAATTCTGGTTATAAGTTTTTAAAGTCCATCACTGTGTATATATATATATATATATATACGTATATGTAATGGCGTGGTAGCGCAGTGGCTGTAGCAGCCGCCTCACAGCAAAACGTTTGTGTCATGGGTTCCGATCCAGTCCTGGGCCATTCTGTGTGGAGTTTGCATGTTCTTCCAATGGTAGTAGGGTGGGGTTCCTTCGGGTACTCAGGTTCCCTCCCACAGTCCAAACACATGCATGTCAAGCTAATTAGAGACTCCAATACTTATATAGTGTATTCTATGTCTATTAGGTTGTCTTGTGGGGTTATTCAGCAATTTATTATCCTAAAGGCCTCACTCTGAGTGTGTGATTGTGATTGAGAGAGTTAATTTTTACAGGTCATGATCTGAATTTTGTATGACTGGGAGAGTATACTTTACGACACTGGAATGGTTTACTCAAAGAACAGTGCCATCCCATCCAATACATGACAAGCAAGTGACACTTAATAATTATCAAATGTTAACATTGGCATAATCTTTGGATGGCCAGACGAATATAACAATCATCCTCAAAAAAAAAAATGAATGCATTTGCCATATAAATTTGTCATAATGTGGTCAACCCAAAATAGCAAGTGATGAAATGCACCATCTGCTGCTCATAAATGGAACTGGATCCTGGCATTCTTCTTCGTCTCTGTTAGGCTACATTTGTCACGCCAGATGTTTCTAGTTATGCAGTTATGTACCATGACATACTAAATTACAGCATTATAAAATGAAATGAATCCAGTTCAAAAGGTACAGCAGTGCTTTTTAAAGTTAACCTGAAAGCAGTGTGCACAACCTCACTCAAATACCTTTTACTGGAATTGAGAGGCACAACACCATGTGATGAGCTTGTAATAACAGAGACCTATCACTTCTCACTATTGTGGCATTGACAGGATGAAGTGAGGTCACAGGGTTCTTCCTCCAGACAGGAGGCTCATTTTAAAACTTGAATATCAGAGCTGAATTTGGAGATTCATCAACACTTGAAATAACACAAATATTGACACAAAAAAGGAAAGGAAGTTCCTTGTTGTTTTAGGTTGTTCTTTGTCATCGGGTTTCAAGGGAGACTTTGATGGTTAGTGATAAAGCTTTTGTGAATATAAGCTTGCATGCACACAAACTAGTTCTAAAGTATGTCCGAAATATGAAGCATCACCAGGCCAGTTGAGTTGAACTCAAACATTGTTACATGCATGTATTTTGCTAAACAAATGGGACCCTCCACATGCCTTCAGCAGCAAAAAAAATGTAATTAACATGATATGTAGAAACAGAAAACTGTTTAGCTGTTGCTACTAAATCAATAAATACATTTATTAATTTTAAGAAGCTGTAACTCTCCTTATATAGATATCAAAGATCACTGTGTGAGGGAGAGACTTGAGGGACATTTTGCAGACACTGAAACACTCACTTCATTAGAGGATACAACATTAAGAAAAATGCTAAAATAACAGACTTGTTCATCTGGAGTCCATATAAACAGGCCATGGGCGTTAACCTTCTAGCGTTCTTAACCATCCATTTGCCTATCCTGCAACATGTGGTCTTTTCTTAGGGCCTCACACAATTTTGATGCTACGCTTCAACTCCAAGACTAATCTCCACTCCACTACCCAGGCTGATAGTTTGCAGATTGCCAGAGGTTCCTATGGACCCACAATGTGCCTATGCACTGCAAGACTGTCAGTCGATTGTATGTCTCTTCATTGGAAACCAAAAAGAAGGCCAGGCTAGTATTTCTGATTTTCTAATTACTGCCAGCCATGTGATTTATTGCCCCTTACTGGTGAACCCCACCATAGTCAGAGGAGCTACATGAGGACCACAATGGTAAAAGGAACAGTCACATTTTTCACGTTGTGGAGAAATGATGAATTAAAAATTCTAAACTATCTTGAAAACAAAGCACTGAATAAATATGCAAAAAATACTAAATATATTATTAATAATATATAATATTCTATTTTATTATAAATATTATAATAATATATGAAATATACAAAAATTCTAAATTTGGACTCTGTTTTTTCCTTTATGGTCTTCATTTAGCTCTTCTGGTTGTTTAATTCAACTTCAAAGAGTCTCTTAGACTGAAAGAATCAATTATATGCCAGGGTTTCAGATCGCTAAAGAAATCTGTGCTTTGTCTGATGCAGGGGTTGACCTTAACATGGCCGTGGGAGAACAGGTGCGAAAAAATTTACTTGGGTTCAATACATGTCTGTTCCCTTCCGCCTCCTCACACCTTTTCCAGCGACTGAGGCTGGAACCCCAAAACCTTTGAAAGATGGCATCTCCACTCATAAAACTCTTGCTAAAATTTATCGTTCTGAAGAAAATGGTTCAGTAAGGGAGCCCACCCAGGCGGAAACAAGGGTCCAGCAGCCGTGTAACTGCAAACCGTAACCCTCGTCACCTCAGAAAATATGCCGAGGCATCCATTGTACGGATGCGTATCTGTAGCTCCGTTCAGCTCGTCCAGAACTAATGCGATGAAAAACGACAATCAGTGTGGGCTCTCAGGGAAAGGAAGAACATGCATCCGCATCATGTTACGGTCAGGGGTAACCTCACCTCTGTTGTCCAGTCGTTTGAAGATCGAGGCTGGGAGACAATAACTCATGTCCCCCACTTATGGACCTGAGGCCCAAAGATGTAACTTGAACACAGTCCATTGGTTAATGATGTCTCACCATGTTTAAAACGTAAGAGCATGATGCTCATGGCGAAACAAAATAGAAGATCAAAGGTTGGTCAAATGTTGTCCTGTATCTGAGAGGCATTTGACAGCAGGGTGCAATGGTTTTGTACAAAATAACCGTGCAAATAGTGATGGTGAGTAAAAGGATTTATCAGAATACCAAGTTATTTCGAAAAGCATTAGTAATTGGGAATTGCACTGCAGCCATTAGATTCCAATTTGCTGATAATTAAAAACTCATATTACTTCATTATGCAGTGGAAATGAAAATGACATGCGCAAACATTAATCATTCTTTTGCATTGGATTGGTATTTGCATTTTAGAATTCATGGTAACTCTGATGTTCTCTTCCTCGGAAAAGCCACTCAAGTTCCAGCGAAGTTTCGTGTTGTGTATAGCTCAGAGAAAACTATCCACGACCAACAAGCGATTGGACTTTGTTCCTCCAGACCAGTGGTGCTGACATGGGGTTTATTTTAACTCCGAAACACCCTTAGACGAAAATTCGAACATGCACTCTCATTGATCCTTTTCAGCAGAGTTTTTAAAATCAGTATTTTCATCGAGCAACAATGTTCAGACCTTACTGCCATCTAGTGGTCATACTTCAGTAAATTCAGAGAGTTTTTTGGCTTCAACTGAATGGTCCGACAATCAATACCCTCGAAGTGAAAACAGCTCACAGTCGCTAAATTAAAGACCATAGCAAATTACGGACTTTGCGGGATTAAAGTAGTTGTTCACCAAAGAATTATATAATGACACGTAAAACTTAGGGAGCAGTGATATTGTCGTGACCATTTACAGTCTGTAGTCCTACACAAGACTTTCCATCGATACACGCTTTCATGGGTCAGAAGAAGACGTTTTCTCTGAAGTCATGCTCAAAGAAGCTTTGTGGAAGTTTGTGAATACTTATATTTTATTTGGAAAGGAACATGCCAGCTAATTTTCTTGAAGTAAATTTTCAGTGCATTTAGTGTGAAAATGGAACCCTAAATGTACGTGATTTAGGGATGAGTTGCAACAGATGCTTGTTACAATCGTAAAACCTGAGGTAATCCATTCAAAAGGAGAGACAGAGTGCTGAGAAATAGATTGCATTTAAAAATTAATGTCTAGTTACCTTGCCCCTTTAAAGTAAGTAATTTTACGTTTAATGCATCACTCTAAGGTTTACATTCAGCCCAAACAAAGACAATAATACTTCGAATAACACATTTTGCCAAACACACCCTATTTTTAATGAGTGTTCCATAGGGTATTAATAAGCCAAAGACGACTGTCCAGTCAGTTGCTTGGATGCAAAAGCAATGGCAGACATTTGCCTTCATGGATTCACACTGTAAGAAACACCCAAGATTGTAGGTCTCCATATTTAATTAATAACTCCCAGTGGCCACTCTTTAAATCTCCAATCTGTCCAAGAGTTGATTTCTCCATCCAAGATGACATGCAAACTTCCTCAACCTCCTTGGCCAAGGCTCTGAGGTGCTGAGAACACATAGAGATGGCAGATAACAAAAGTTCCACGTGGATAAAATTTTATAAGGGAAAATGGAACATTTTGGCACAGCAACAAATGAGCAAGCAGAATTTGTGTCCATCACATGCTTCCTTGGCAGTGTGTGTGTGTGTGTGTGTGTGTGTGTGTGTGTGTGTGTGTGTGTGTGTGTGTGTGTGTGGACTCTAAATGAATCAGTTCCCAGGAACAACTTGGGCAATCCACTGTAGTAGTCTCATACTGCCACATTGGTTACTTGTTTAATCTAATGATGTCAACATATGACTTGTATATGATGCAATTCCATGATCAAGTCATCTGAATCTAAAGATACTGTAAATAATCTCTCAAGCCACATGCCAAAGAATGGCATGTTTGCTTGCTCAAAGCAATATGCTCATACAGTGTATTTTTGGTATACACACAGTTGTCCCATTCAAAAAGAACAACCAACGTTCTATTTTGACAAATACCATTACCCTTGACTATGAACAGAACTGCTCCCTCTCTATCCTAACTGGCCCAGTGTATATCAGACTTTAAGTCTGGATGAGCTAGAATTTCTGGTTTGAGTGAGCTTTGATCCCTCTCTCCCATATTCCATGCCCTTCTAAAAACAAATTTGCTGAATCACAACAGTTGCTATAATTTTTCTTCAGTTTAGATGCAAAGAATGAATAAAAGGTATTATTTTTAATCAATTATTAGCCCTTGAGAGGCACAACTTGATACAGTTAGCATAACCAAATGCAGTTTTCTGCTAAATATTCTTCAGCCTTCAGCGCTCCTGTGACAGAAAAACACCTCAAGAAAGTAAGCCTACGGTATTGAATAACAAAAAAAATAGGCGTGCAATGCACGGAATACCCCTCAGCCCGATGTCGAAGTTTTTGGAGACGCCCGCCCGCCCAACCGCACGAAGGATAGCAATACCCCGACAGCCTTTAGGGCTGAGGGGTAACAATTGAATGCATAGGTAAACCCAAGTAACCAAACGATGCAATCTAAAAAGAAATGCCACAAAATCCGCAAACAAAAAAAGTGAAACATCAGTCACCCAGTAGGCACACAGCCGTTTCTCATCATGTGATTAAATACGGTTCTCTCAGCCAAGTTTGATGTTTGATAATTTATCGCGCAGGTTTCGCAAGTTGCCCGTGACTCTCCATATAGCTTTTAAAGTGACCCCTAGAGGGCAGTATTGCTCACAATTAGAAATATGCTTTGGAGAAACATTGCTAATATTTAAATGCAGAATTTTACTAATAACATTAAGGTTTTCTGACTGATATTAAAAACATGTATCTCGCTCTACCTAGATAACCACATTTGAGGGTAAAAAGACGCAGATTATGTTTTTATTCAAGGCAATGACTATTTTGGAAACGCTGTTTTGCCAAAAGTGTGTGGACACTTTATTGAAACCTCATTAACATTTATAGAAATTTGACATTTCACATTTTAATATCTGGCATTAAAATTGAAATTTGATATGAATTGATCAGTATGGGCTGATGAGACAGACCTTCAGCCTTCATTAGATGAAATTTTTTACAGAATTCTACTCCACAATTTGGAAATTTTCCCCATTTTGTACATGCACCACCCCCCCTCACAAAAAATGTTGTGACAGTTGCTTGATGTGGATGCTTTCTGCATATCCTTGTTGCAAAAATGCTGCATACAAGTTTCCACAATCCTGGGGAAAGTACATGTTCACTGCCGACAACATGTTTTATTTCAATGCAGAGTACATGAGTGTAGAAAGAAGCAGGCTCTCTGAAGTTTATTTTTTTGATAAATTAAAAGAAAGGAAGGCAACTAGCACATGATTTCATGATTAGTCCACTAATCTGCGCTATATTGCCAAAACTGCTTGGATATTTCATTGACTTACACAGAAAATGAACGTTTAAATTCTCAATTGCTGATAATTATATTGAATTTGCAATTAATTGCTCAATATGGCCTGACAATTTTGCCAACATTAGCCACCATTAATCCACTTGTGGTTTCATGTTTTTAAAAAGTAAATAAAAACTGTGGCTTGTGGACATTTGGAAATTTTGGAATTAATATTTTCCAATCGAAGATGTAATTTAAATAGTTATGGGTTAATAGATGAATTTCAATGGGAGTCCTTTGGATAAATTCTAGATAATTTTTTTTCAGTGGACTATTTAGTCCTTGTCTATCGCTTACTTTCATTTAAATAAAATGCCTGAGACCGCACAGACATTTCTGCTTCCAAATTCTTTGAAAGACTGTCTTTTTTAATATTAGGGGAATTTTTTTGTCCTGCCCCGTTCTAATTTCTCAGTTTGTACATCCTCCATTCCTTTCTTGCCACCATACCTGGCTCTTAGTCCCTGCCACTTGAGATGGGACCGGAAGAGGCATCGAAGAAACATGATGTGAGAGGAGTCAAGGTTAACAGGCATTTAACAAAATAAGATATCTATACTCTGGGGAGTCATTTTACAGCAATGTCAATTAATATGTGCAGCACAGCTGCATCTCCCATCCATTGTTTTGTTAACATTATAGCCTACGGCTGTATTTTATGATCTCTGTCAGATGAGCATAACAGTGTTCATTACGACTTATTTATTTACTTTTAAATCAATTCACAACGCAGCAGCTGTGCGTCACGCCTCTTACATTTGTCACGGGTGCTAAAACGACTCCTACAAAGGATAAACCAGTGAATCCTCGCTCATACCCCCTCCAGGAAGCCTCCTCTCTCCCCACTCCTCCCCCCTCATGATGCCTTTTTAGAATTGAGACATCCCTCAAGATGGCACACAGATTAATTTCTGGGTCACAGGCAAAGTGACGGAGGAGAGAGGAGACAAGGAAGTATCAAGGAAATATCGAATTGAAAAGAGCCAAGAATAGACATCATAATTGTCCACTTGCGTTGAAATTTGTCCATCCAAGATTAACTGAGATTGTGCTACCAATGGTTTTTGATTCTCTCACGCCATCTTTCGTGTTAAAGTACGACCTCAATGTGCAGTGGCATTCTAAACTGTTTGCCAACTTGGGCCATATAGTCATATTTTTCTTGAGTTTTCTAAGTTGCTAAATAAATAAAGGTTGTTAATTTAGATGGGGCAGTGACCATAAGGCTTTTTGATATTTATTTGGATAGCAAAAATGATCCCATCAGATCATCATTCCAAACATTTACTCTCTTGTTACAAATCTAAACATTCATAAGGCTATGCCTAGTATAAATATACTGTAGTTGGACTTATTGACAGTATGAAACTGAAGTAAGAAACAGAGCTGTCATGCCTCAAAATCATATCTGATCAGGTCACACTGTTCTTTTCAAGGTGGAAGCCCATCTTTGCAAGCTAGCTCTTGGTGAAAGTGGCCATACTCTGGCTCTTGGATGAGCCACATGCTAAACAGGATGTAAATGATCTACAATTTCAAAAGTATTTTCCTGGTGGAGAAAGAAAACTTTGAAAACTTAAATAGAGGAAAATGGGAGCTATACTAGGGTTGTTTGTGATACCATTATGAAACTAAGGAAGAGTCATGTATTATTTGATCTCTCTGTTCCAGTCACATCCTGCAGCAATGATATGTTGATGGCAAAATTATTCAAATCATTGATAAATACCAAAGTTCTTATGTTCCGTCACTTATAACATCATTTTCCCTGTTCTTTGAATTGGTCCTTTTTTGAACAATGACACTTTTATTACAGTCATTTGTTTAAATTAATCCTGGAGAGTTTAGTGCCATAGCCAAGTCTTTCAAGCCCACTTTGTGTCTTCAAGACACTCCTCACTTAGATCACTTGAGTGATGCGAAATGATTGGCACCCTGCTTATTACAAGTCATCAGTGCCACCTATGCTTCTCGAAAAACACCTCAGACTCTTCGAAGTAGCAGTCATTAAGATTTCCATGAGGAAAATTCCTGATAATATACTTCTCCATCTAAAGGCTATGGACTAGCTACTACATAACGCAATGATTTCCTTTATCATAATTTTTCATGAAAACTCTGCTCACAGGGAGCAGGCCTCATTATTTAAAAAGCATCTAATAGTCCTGTGAGTACAAGAGCCTTTTTCAATTGTGCTCCATTCATATGGAAAATTTTCCTTCCAACGTTCAATTGACAAATGCACTTTATGTATAGGCTGAATACAAACCTTTTTGCCTGTGATTTAGTTGAGCAACATCAATTGATGCCTGGCATGAGGTTTAGAATCTGACCTGTCAGTGCTGTTACTGGATCAAATATAGCGTAGCACCCCTGCTTTTAGATATGGCGGAAATGGTCTCGAGGTGAATGTCTCCAGAGATTTCCTCGTGGTTTTGTTCTCTCGTTACTTTTGTTCGCACAGCTATGTTGCCAAAGATTAATTCTCATTGTTTATATTTCTTATTATACTGTACACAGGAACCTTAAGCTATCATGCTCAGCCCACGATAAGCTCTGAGCTGTTTTGAGAATGGTCACTATTAATTCAGTTTCACCAAATATGGTTTTCAAGCTAAATATTAAAATAAACCATTTCATGAAATCAAAATGTCCAATCAGACACATCTTTGATGAAAAATAAATCACGCAAAAATTGAATAGAAATGAAGTTTGACATTGCATCCCGCTGCGGGCACAAGATGGTGTAACTGCTCATTCCAATTTATATTCGAGCACACACAACACATGCATCATTGTGTATCAAAAATTTAGTGAACCATTTCAATAAGACTAATATTGCTTTAAAAGAAAGGCAGAAAACACACAGCTACTTAATCAGCAGACAGTCGACCAGGATATCTTTAACACAAAATATTTTAACGTGAATGCAATATTTTCTGAATCATGACCATCATACACACAACAGCACTCTACATGAGGCTGGGGATTAAAGTGATCTCCTTGTGAGTACTAAAACGCTGTAGCTCACAAACTACAGACGTCATTGCTTCCCACATAGCAAAATTGGTCTGGCCCAGTTCTGGCCCAAATAATGCACTTTTACGGCCCATTTCTGGCCCACATACATAAAGAATGGCGGCCCCATTTTGGCCCAGATCTGGTTTGCCAGAGCTGGCCCACGAATGGGCCAGCTCGCATGTAATCGGCCCACATGTGGCATGCCATCACAGAACCGGTGCCATCATTGCCAGACCTGGCCCACATCTGGTCAGCATACCACTTGCCATGCCAGCAGTTGACCAGCAGTGCCGGCTTGACACCGGATCCAGGCCAGGCTTGTTTGCTATGTGGGTTCCTTTTAGGTGGCAGTGACAGAGAGCCAGAGTTTTATCTCCCTTTGCGACAGATTTAGTAAGCAAATGGACATGAAAATCAAATACTTATAAAACCAGACAGGGTCAGGTTGAGAGTGATTTCAAGAATCCACTGTCACTGTACTCCCTAGTGTACCCTGCTGACACTCATCCGGGTGAGCATAGCTGTGCCAGAATTGTCAGCCGAGAAAGAACTTAGTATGGCCTCACAGAAAACTGCCTAAAAGCTCTAACATCATATGTTTGCTGTTCCAGATAAACCCTCAAGAAACTACCCCAGCAGACACGGATCAAGAGAGAGTATCAACGAATGCATAACTAAACAGTGTAAGAAATGTAAATCACACTGAGCAAAGACATCTCCTTACTGTCCTCAAATTCTAAATATACAGCAATTTTCGGTTTATTTCAAAATGAACACAGGAAAAAAAGGAATGGTTGTGTAGGTTTCAACAACGCAAGCAAAAGCCCTAAATAGAGACGCGCCGTTTCAAATGGCTTTGCGGAGTAGATATGCACAAGGAGCGAAGTTTTTTTTTTTTTTTTTTAACACTCCTCCTAAGAAAAAATGTATGTTTTCCAACGGAGCCCAACCCACTCACACATTACTCCCAATCCAGAGAGAGGACACAAACACTGTAAAGGCTGCAATGGCAAATGTACCACAACCTAACCCCTGCTTTAAATCCCGCCTACGCCATCAACGCTTAACCGACAGAAAAATTAGCCAATGAAGTATTCTTAAAGTATACATGCGTCACTGTAATGAAACGGTTTAAACCAATTGGAACAAGCATGAGAGATGCGTAAAGTTCACTGCGCTTTCTCATCCTCCATTTAAAAGTTTCTATGAGAAATGAAGCTTCTGAGCGAGGAACCCTAAGACAAGAATATTCACGTGGTAATGAACTATGCCTACCATTGGCTGCAGGAGGAGGAGAGGCGTTCCTACCACGGCGGCGTGGGTTTGCCTGGATGACACAATTACAACAACTTTGAGCTACTGGTTGGGGGAAGTTTGTGATATTACCAAATTACGCCCCGCTCCAAAGCCCTGCTTTAACACCACTTTATGCATCACACGGATTTGGTTGCATAATATTATCTAGTCTTAAACAATGTAAAAGATCATTCGCAAGGTTTGTTTTCCTCAAGGATTTGGCAGCAATTCTTTCACATTTTATCCGAAGGGAAAGCTGCATTTCCCAAACAAATTGTTCGATTGCTTCATTAATTCGGTCGAGTTCCACGTAGGCTCCTCCACTGCGTTTCTATGAAATCGTGCGGAGTGTCGCTTGCTGCTGCTGCCTGTGCCGCTGCTCGAAGTCTCGGAGCTGCTGGTGATGAGGAAAAGAAAATGGCGGCGGGAAAAGCGAGTGAAACCGAAGAGGACTTTCCGAGGCTGACAACGCAGGAGAGGAACAGCTTGGTCGGAATGGACAGGTGAGAAACGCAACCTTGTGCACTCTTGCATGGGTTTTCTCGGGGGGCCGTGCACGAGTTCTCGGTTTAAAGTGCGTATAAATGAACTGCACAACACCTCAAGTGACGGAGACGCCTGTGTTGTCTTCTCTGCTTGCAGCCGACTGTTTGGATTTCAGAGGCTTCATGAAGATGGCGCCAGAACGAAGGCCTTGCTGTTAAAGGTACGTCAAGACTAGTGCTAGAGCCGGTTCGTACCCAAACAATCGAGCTTGGCGCATTCATTCCATTCGGACATATGTAGTAGGCTTGCTGGGCAGTTTTCATCGTTGCAACTTTTAAAAACTAACTTTACAACATTGACAAGCTGGATGGTTGCACCTTCATCACTTCTTATGCGCAAAGCGACCGGTTTTTACGTTTAATTCCCAGGGCCACTGAAGCACGTTAAACTGTTGACCGAAGGACTACAGTGAACAAGTTGCTTGTGCTTCACCGTCCAGTGAAGTTGATGGCCATGTATTAACTATAACCCCTTTACCCGGTCCTTAAAGGAGCTTGCATAGTCTGAGCAATGATTTACATGGCTTGCTAACGCCTTCCGAGCTGCACTGGCGCAACTGTTCGTGCTTTAAAATTTACTAGTTAGGTGGCCATGTTCTTTCACTGCGAGTAGACTTCTTGATGCACCCAGAGTAGATTCAATAAATATTTGATTTAACCAGAAATTTTAGGCGAGTGGGTCGTCTTGGCGGTGCAATGTTTTCTGTCCGTTAGCTAGCAGGCTAAGTGGCTACGTTTCTTGCTTTCCTGGCGTTGGGCTAATCTGCTGGAAACATTCTGCTGAAAAACTACAACCATCTAATTATACTTTCCTTCATAAATTCTTTATTTTTCAATATATTGTGATTACATTTTCACCTGTTATTCCTGAGATGTATGTCTATTAATATCTAGTTGAGGTGATGGAAAAAAATAAGAATTGGTAAGCGAATTTTCTGCAGAATGTTCTTAGCAGATTAGCCCTGCCCGTTAGCTAGCGGGCTGAATGGCTACGTTTCTTGCTTTCCTGTGATTTTGACAGCTGGCTCGCTTGTTGACCGGCGAAGTAGCCAGTTAGCCAGTTAATGCTAGCTAATATCTGTAGTTCAGAGAAGTAACGTTAGAGGGTCGGTGTCCTCCGGATCAACGGAGCGATTGTCAGTCTGTCAAGCTGCTTTCACACCAGACGCGAAATGATTTTTTTTTTTCGCACGACAGATTATATCCAAAGTTAATGCAATTTCACACCAGACGCGAAACAAATTTTTCGTTTCGTGTGTATTCGCGTCTTTGCATTGACTTTGAATGTAATCTGTCCTGCGAAAAATTCGCTCCGCGTCTGGTGTGAAAGCAGCTTTAGTGTTTACTTTGGTGATGTCTTATGCGAAGTTTGGAAGTGGCGAGAGCTACGCGATGCATTGGCTTGGCAGCTGTGGTTGTTTTGTTTTGGCTACCCGGCTAACGTAACGTTAACCCCATTACCAATTTTCAAGTTAGGCTCACGTTTGTTAGACGTTTTTTTAAACTGTATAGCGAGCCTAACAGCCGTCGCCGACGCTGGTTGGTCTAACGTTTGCTTTGCTAAACTGCGCATTTCACTCTTCGGACTTGTGGCTGTATGATCGACCTGGGCCGAACGAGACGCGTTTTTAGGGGGGTCGGGAGAAAATTTGTGGCTCACTAATGAAGAGTTTGTCAGCTCTCAAGCCTGCGAGCTTTCGCGAATGTGTGTTTTGGGTCGGCCCAAGATGGCGGGACCGTCCAAGAGGAGGGTAGCAGCCAGCGAGCTCAGTGAATCACGAATAACGTTAGACGTTTGACTAGGTCAAGTTAAGCTAATGAGCGCTAGCGTCATAGCATGGCTGAATGATAATATACCCTGAGCGACGTCTTTTTAATTATTTTGTGCTGTCAGTTTATCTTAGTCTGGTTCTCGTTGGGTTATTTAGGTTGGCTACATAACGAGCTGTCGTGTTACACAGCCGCTACATTTAATGTCAAGCATTCACAACCTGTAGCATTGGGCTCAAAACAAGGGGCTAATCTTCTGAGATCATTCTGCTGAAAAACTACAACCATCGGTACTTTCCTTCGTAATTTCTTCTTGAGATGTAAGTTAAATCTATCAATATAACTGGTGAAAATTTAATCACAATATATTAAGAAATATGAAATGGTGACGGAAAAGTATGGATGGTTGTAGTTTTTCAGCAGAATGTTTCCAGCAGATTGGCCCTACCGCAAAACGAAGGGGGTTTTAGGGTCTTGTGTCGAGCGCAGTGCTCCGTTTTCGGTGTCTCTGGATGGCTGTAACAGTTCTAAAAACTAAAATTCACCCATGCCCGGTTATGGAGATAAAGTAAAAACAGACTTCTACTGACTTCCGTGTTAAGGATGGATTGTTGCCACTAGGTAGCAAGTTATTTATGGTTAAACTGAGTCAGTCCTCAGCCTGTAAACCTAGATGAACCTCGACTGCCCGTGTAGCTGTCAGCTTCCTCTCTGGAACGGTCTCATCTCGAGATCTAAAGCTATGGTCTTTACTTGTTCTTCGGGGATTGGGAATGTGTAGCTTTAATTCAAACTTAAGTTTCGTCCCATATTTTTTTTAGTAGATTGCTTGACTTTTCATCTTTAAGTAATCAATTTTTTGCCTGATTTTGGCGGTATGGTAGACAGAAACAAAGGGTTTGTGTTTGCATTGGGTCATGCAGCCAATGACAACGAATTTACGTTGGCTTATGGAATAAAGGTCCTGGAAATAGGGTGTCTAGTTTGCTGGAGTGTTGCTCCGAGGTTTTATGAAATTTATTGCTCGAAAGAGGTTCCAGAATCTTCTGGCGCACGATGGGTGCAGTTTGCACGGAATCTCATCTTTAGACCATATTGACCCATTGACGAGGAAAACTTGGTATAATTTTCCACTGTAACATTGCGCTTTGTTCAGTTTTGCAAGTTCTGACCATGCCAGAAGGATGACATGGGCGACTGTTGCAACCACCACAGAGCTCCTATGCAGACTGATCCTCAAAGCATACTTCAAATGGTATGATTCATGGTTATCCATTTGCATTTGAAATGTTACGGAATCAAAGCACAGCACAAATTTGTGTTTTTAGAACAGTGAGGAGCTATGGAGATCACCTACCACAGGCATTTATCAATAGTTTCATTCTCTTATCCGTTTCCTAATATTAAGTGTTCTGCACATTTTTTTTTTTTTTTTTGCGCTAAAGTACACCCCTGATTATTTGCATGGTTGCTGCTGCAACAAACCAACTTTTTTTTCCCATCCGTTTGTTTAGGTTTGAATTACACTTGAATTTTTTGGTGTAATGATTGGACATATTCATTCATTTCACTGTTTATGAATTTATGTTCTTGCCTCTGTTTTGGGAATCCCTCCCTTTGCTTGTACTCTGAAGCCACATTTTATAATTCTGAGGATTTACATTTGGGGACAAGATGCATATTGTGGGTTGGGCTGAAATATTTGTGAGCCATGCCTGTTGTAACAATTGGGATATGGGTGCTACAATGCGGGTTTTTTTTTTTTTAATGTGCCAGTGTGTTTAGGACTACTACTTGAATTTTGTGCCTGCTCTCTTGTTTTAATATTGATTGATTTTTATGATGTCAAATTTGAAATCTTCATGTTTTTGGGGACCTCCTTGATTGGATATGACTATCATGCATAAACTTAATGATTTGTTCCGCAAGTAGATTTACTTGCTGAAAATGAGGTTTTCTTATTCTTTTTTTGAATCTTATTAGTTTTTCCAGTGTGCTCAGCAGGTGGTTAAATGATCTAAATTATGAAATTGAATCAAAGAATTTAATTGCCTGTCTTGATTCTTTCATGGTTGTGGATTTATAACTGATACACAATTGTTGTGCAAAAAGTGCTCATTGCTAAAATGTATTGCACCAAAGGGGCATTCCACCGAAAATATGATTTGGGCTCATTTCTGTTAATTTTGAGTTGAAAAACCTCTTGACAGTTTTGCCTACTCCCCTTTCAGTGTTCTCCACATCGGTTTCCAAATGACCGGGTGGTAGGACAGGTGAAGATTTGAATTTTAGAAGCCCGTAAATTTGATTTCCTGGCACCTGAGAGCCAAATTTGCCTTCATGTCAACCATTAAAATTTGTTCATATTGGATTATCTTAAACATAAATTGCCAATGTTGGCCCTCCGACCCACATCTGGCACCTAAGTCACGAGATGGAGTATGATTGATGCCTGATACGTAAAGCAGTCGATTCAAAATGAACCAAAAATGTCCAATTCCGTTAAATTGACCTCTGTCATCAATAGCGAAGAACAACAGATGAATAGGGCTGTACGTTGCGCACGAACGGTCCAGGCTTTCAAACGGTTCGCCCTCACTAGTTGGTTAGATGCCTACAATCTATGCATATGTTTTGCTGAGAAGGCAGAATAACACCAACAGTATCATTGATGCATTTTGTAACGTTGGATTGTTTTTCCTCAGTGGACTTCTGCATGTAACTCCAGATGTAGCTACAAAACAGTAGCTATCCTGCTGAGAAAGTGATTCCTTCATGCCATGCAGCACAGGCATTTGTAACACAAGACAATGTATAGCATTTATCCAGATGGTGACGTATTTTGTAATGGCATGATGTAATCTGCAGAGAAACTTTAGTTGGCTTGGTAGCTAGCCAGCAAACTGGCTGCAGTCGGGTACAGAATGTTAGTTGATCAGCAGAAATGAGTGAAGTTGGCTTGTCATCGAAATTGGTTTGGAGGAAAACGCAGATATAACAATCGTTAGATAAATAACTAGATGTCCAATTGCTGCATTGTATAATATGATTTATTACAAAGTCTAGCTTGCCTATTGCCTGACTCATGGCCAATTGACGTTAGACGGCATACTGGATCCATTATTATTAGTTCGGTGATGGCAGCAAACGTATGAAAACTAGTTACTTGCCCTGCTTTACATGAGCAGCACGATTCTTCTATTTTGTCAGGTTTGATCTCAGTGTGCCATGTGTGGGGCACTCAGCATTTCTGCATCGATTGCCAGCATTTTGCTATGACTCTTCCATCTCCACCCGTTCCATTAAAAATTTTGATTTCATGGATATATCGTTGTGTAAAATAGTTAAGGTCTCTGGACAACTTTGCAGCACAAGTTGGACGCATTCGGTAGTTTACAATCCACAATGTTTTCGGAATATGAGCGCAAGAGTGATGCTCAAACTTCTGCTGCACTGTACCATTGCAGGACTTTGCTGCGTTGCATGGGTCCGATAGCAACGGTAACTAAGGGGGGCGGAGCTGGTCAGAGCAAGTTAGAAAGGTCCATTGTTGTCGGATTAATCGCCAAGTTAATGATGCCAACCAGACGCCGGAGCTATAACGCAGTTAACATAGGCTAAAGAGTGACTAGTGTGAAGTTTGGCGCTTATTTTGTCTTTTTTTATGGGGTGTTTTTAAGAGTTGTTCTAAAAAGCCCCTGTCACACTTATTCAAAATCAGCAAGAATCAAGCAGAACCAGCCGGAATGAAGAATTCGTGCCACATTCCAGCAGGAATTTCAATTTGACCAAAATTCTTACAGCTTTTAAAGAACGCCGTTTGAATACTTGGAGTGCTCTTCGAACTCGCCTCAAATGATTCTTGCACATTCTGGGTGTCTTGGCTCTCGAATGCAGCTTGAATGTAGTTGGAACACAGTCGGAATATTTAGAATGCTGTCAGAATGCAGTCAGAATATTTAGAATACACTTCGAATGCCGTACGAGTGTGGTTCAATTGCTGCTTGAACTCCACCTGATGTCTGGTTGGAAGGTGTCTCAAATCCCGTAATGGCCGCCGAATATGGTTGGAAAGACCAAGAATTCAAACAGAATGCAGCTCGAATACTCAGAATGTACTTAGAATGTAACACGAGTGACCCATATATGTTGATTGAGTAATTGCTGACTACAGCAGGTGAACGTAAATATGCCACTAAAACTGACACTGAATGCGTGAGAGTTGACAGGTATGTATTATTCATGAAAACTGGCCACACCTGATAATGTTGAGTTTTCGGAGTTTCTGTATTGGTAATTTAAATGAATGATTGAAAACGGGTCATAACCAATCATTATTTTTCAGCCAGTTCACCAGCTGCCACTGACTCCAGCGGCAATCGAAAGATTCCGATGGCATTCAAAGCACATTCCAGTTGAATTGTTTTAATATCGAAATAGATTCCTGCCGCAATTGAACTGCATTCAAGGTGCATTCTGGCTCATTAGAGGTGCATTTTGGAAGGATTTGACGTGGCTCGCCGTTTTTACTCTCCCTCGAATTTAATCAGAATGTTTTGAATGCTGTTGGAATGCCGTAAGAATATTTATAATGCGGTCAGAGCGCAGTTAGAAGATTTTTCGAATGCCATGTGATATTTCTCCACTTCGAATGCACCTGGAAAGTTGTGAGCATGAGCAAAACATTCAGGCCGGCCGCAAGAACGGGCCCGAATATTTGGAATGCACTCAAAATGCAGTCAGAATTTTTAGAACACACTTCAAATATCTGGGAATATATAAAGAATTCTCAATTCGATGGCATTCCAGCTCATTCCGCCTCTAGGTTTTAACATTTTTCTTTTTTTTTTTTTTTTTTAAAACCGGGTGGCTGACGCTTATGACTGGCTGCATACATTATGAACGGCGGTGCTTGGGCAATGAGTAATAATGATCGAGCGGCCTACCCAGTCATGAATGACATTGGGGAACCCTGCTCTTTCTATCTAATCATCATAGATTGCCATGTCTTAGCCTGTTGGCAGCTTTCATGCAACTAGATTGACTCCAGTAGCCATGACGTCACTTAGATAAAAAAAAAACACGTTTCTGGCATTCTGTGCAAACAAATCGTATAACAAACCATATTCACGCACACAGCCTGTTATTTACCTAGAAGGTTTTTACTATGTCCTTTTAAAACAAGAGCTTCTGTTTGTGAAAATGTGAATCCGACTCAAACTCAGGCAACAGTTCTGGCAAAGTAGGCTCGAAAGGCAAGACTGAAAAATCAAGAAGTATTTTTGAATTTTGTCTGAAGGGACATGGACTACATATAGTTTGTCTTGTGAATCATTTGATTTTAATGCCAGAATCATGTTTTTAAAGACAAAAGGGACAACATGGCTATTGGAGTTCTAGTTCCATGTAGGCAGCGAACATGTAGCGACCAAGGTTAACTGTGGAGTAAACACATGGTTTGCAAAACTGTCTGGAGGAGTTTATTTGCTCAAAAACTAAATTGGAATGAGCCCAAATTGTGATTTGGATGGACACTCTCCCTCTTAAATTCTCTGTTGGTGCAAGAGGTGAATCATAAATGAGAAACTTTCATTGCTAAACTAACCTTCTAATGAGTACCTTTTATGCAGTGGCTGAACAGCCGTTATGAGAATTGAGGAAGATCTGAGCATGTTTAATTGAAGCAGTCAGTTGAAATCTGTCTATTGACGGCTCAGAGTGGCAGAACATTTGTTCTGCGGTTTGCCTGCCTATTATGTTGTACAAGGCTCACAGGACTGGTTTTCTCAGTTTATCGGACATTACTCAGTGTTTTGACCATCAGAGCTCTCATGGGCTTTGTTCTGATGAGTAAACTATATTCAAAAACTTGTCTATGTATTTGCAGAGGCAATTCTCACATGGCACAATGCTATACAGTATCATTGATTGATCTGCTCTTTGGATTGTGCATTTTTTTATGCCCCCGCCCTCCAAAGAGGAAAGGGAGCATTATGTCGACACCATGCCGGTCTGCCTGTCCGTCGTCCGTTAACTTTTCGTTTCCGTGAGATAACTATAGATTCCCTCGTCGGATTGATGCCATTTCTTAATGGCGTATTGGGAGTGGCTAGAGGAAGGTTCCTTTTGAAAACCAGCGTCGTGCGATATCTAATATGGCCGCCACAGCAGCCATCTCAATATGCCCTTGATCAACATACAGGCCGGGGCATATGCCACGCTCTGCGTTGCTCTTGTATTAATTGAACTTTTTCATTGTTTGCACAGTGCATTGCTGATGCAGTTACATTTGTTGTATTGCTGAGAAAAATAAATTACTTGTCTGTATTACATTAAGAGGGCAGCGCGATGGCACAGTGGGTAGCACTAACACCTGCGTTTTGGGTTTGAATCCAGCCTGGGGCCCTTCACTCTGAAGTTATGTTCGTCCCTTGCTTGTGGGTATAAATCCCAGGGCTTGACATAACTGGTGGCACTGATGGCAAAAAGCCATTGTGCCCTCAATCTTTGCAGTGGTGCCCCTAAAAAACCTACCCATGCAACAGCAAAAGTTGCCCCTTTTGTTTTGCCGTCTGTGCCCCTCCTAGCAGGATTGCACACTTCAAGTACTGTAATAGACAAGTTACGCCACAAAATAATCCAATTTTTAAAATTTCTTTATTTTTTGGAATCGTCCATTGTTTAGTGGTTTCTTTTTCTTGATTCGGCAATTAGTTTTGAGCGCACATACTGGTGAAGTGTGTACACTCTTACTGCGAACACGAATACCTGTATGATCGGTCTAAATTTGTCATTTGCGGCAATGTTGTTTCTACGATCTTTATACACAGTAAGTCTGTGGGATGATCTTGCACTTCAGGCGAGAGAAATCACACGGTCAAGGCCCACTGAAGTTGGTCGCGAGACATCAGCAGTCGCCTTGCTTTTAGTTGTTTTTAAGTTCCGGTGATCACTTATGAGCTGAGGAGCAAATGTGAATATAAAAACCCCTTTCTACAAGTGTAGCCTCCCATATGGAGGTAATGTCAATGAAGAAGTACAGGTCACATGGAACACACCATGCGTATGAAAAGGGGTGATGAACATGCGTTTGTGACTTCCACTTGCGGGGAGAAAATTATATGCTAATAAAAAGGTTCTTTGCTCGCGTGGTTGAGATCCAGTGCAGTCACCAAAGTTTTTAAGCACTTCCGATTCATCCTGCCTTCAAGTGAAAGAACAAAATGTGAGAAACGACAACTAAAAAAAGTATTTGCACCCTTGACTGGCAGTGAAGTAACGATACCAAAAAAGTAAACAATTATTGAGAGATGAAATATACAAACATCTGAAATATTTTACTGATGTTTTGATGGAACTGTTTAGGACAGGGGTGTCCAATCTTACCCGTTAAGGGCCCGTGTGGGTGCAGGTTTTTGTCTTAGCCAGCAGTGATAGTGCACCTGATTCCACGAATTAACTAATCAGGGGCTACAATCAGGACCTTGGTAAGTAAAATCAGGTGCGTTTGTGTTGGGCTCTAACAAAAACCAGCACCCACACCAACCCTTTCTGGATAAGATTGGACACCCCTGGTTTAGGATGTTGCCTAAAACTCTGAATAACTGTAAATGAAACATTAAAGCTGCTTTTACACTGGATGCAAAAAATTGGTTTCTCGTCCGGTGTGAAAGCAGCTTAAGTCAGACTTTCATATCTGAAAAACAACATTTCTTATTTTATAGTTGTATTTTTACCGTTTCCCTAATTAAATGAATTTGTTAGACGCTTCTGGTCACCAAAATATTCATTACTTTGATAATGCAACATGCTGGCGTGCCCTTCCCTCTTTCATTTTTGCCGTCAGGCCCTGTCTATTTTCTGTGATGCCCTTCACTATTAGAATCAACAACATGCATTTTCGCTGTGCCCTTTTTGATGCTTATGTCTAGCCTTGAAATCGGGTACTTGTCCCAATGTCTGAAGACATGCATATTGGGTTCAGGGGAGGCAAAATTCCCCAAAAATTAGCATTTGAGCAATTCATATGATTTGATTTGCACGTGCTCAAATTGTTTCACTGATGATACGATATAGCTATAAAAAATATGTTGGTAGTGTTGTGAAACATTGAATAAAAAAGAATGAATAAAATGAAATTTGACAATGTCTGTCCTTTTTATGAGTGTTGTCACTGCTGGGTACAATGTTTTGTTCATGAACTGTTCACCCTGGGGCTGGCTGAGAGAGTCATCTACTGGTCTCTGTGTATACAGTGCTGTCAGCAGCCCTCAGAATTGTAATTTCATTGAAGTCATGGGGTGTTGGAAGGCCTTAGTCAGGCAACCTGCTGGTTTCATAAAGAGATTATTTTCCTCTGATTGTGAGAGACATGCATGTGTGGAGTTTCATGCGTGTAACTTAAGATGAGTGTGCATCTGCAGTGATGCGTATTCAGCTTCAGTCAGTGTCTCAAGCGCACATACATAGTCACACCTCGGGGCAGCCTTTTAGTTTAAAACTTTATAGGAGTAGATCTTGTTTATTAACATTGTCGTCATATTCAGACATGCGCATTACCGTGGTTGGCAAGAACAAGCATAAATCAATACAACAAAACGGGGAAGTATGGCATCCTGCACTTGTGGAACCGATTCAGTCCTCTCTGAATATGTACAAAACCTTGACAGTACCGCGAAGACAAGATATTTCTGTAAGCTTTAGTACAACGAAGGTCTGTGTAGGCTTCCAGATCCTTACGAGCTGAAAGGTTGGAGGAGCGACCCTTCTTTGGGTCTGAGTCGGCTGGATCATCACTTGATCTCCCTTCATCGAACATAAATTCTTCATTTGTTGATCATCGTTGAGCAGTGAAAGTAATTCACAGTAGTCAGTTTACTGGAGCTATTTTAAAAGGGGGTGCCAATATATTTTGGGGGGTTTTATTCATGATAAGGGGGTTTAGAATTTATTATTAAAATTTAATATCGCAAATGCATATACTGCACATTCACTAGCCAGCCGGGGTGTCATCAGTAACAAGGCTGCAGTACAGCCTTACAGCTGTTACAGCTGCAGTAGACATTAAACTCTAAATTTTCTTCACTGGATGTACGATGGATGTTTTTTACACACTCAAATGTTTCTCCGAGTACCCAAAAATCTAGATAAGCTGAAAGTACTGATCTTCATACTGATGACTGTTGCAAACGGAATTATTTCCAATACTAATATCCGAACTGTCACTTACTCGCTAATGAAAAGCATAAGGAACCGATTGAATTGCCCAACACAAAAAGCATTGCTATGACTGAATAATAAAATGCGAAAACTTGGCAAAATGCAATGTTAAAAATTATGGAAAATAACTTGCGACTTACGCGACAGAAGGTAAATGGTACAAACGCTCGAGTAGGTCGACGGCACCCAGTTCTTTCGTCGAATTGAATTGATCCAAGCAGATTTTTAGGTTCTTGGTCAGGAATGCAAAGGAAATGTATTCCTGAGCCCTTAACAAATCGGTTTGTGCAGTTAATTACGCTGCAACGAGCTGGTATTATTACAGAAAGTGGAAGAGAACTGTACTTCACCTATTAAATCAATTGTAATGTTGATGCCTTTTGCCAACCACGCTAGTCGACAAACCCACGTGACCAGGTTCGTGACATCACGAGAACTACTGCAATAGTGCCTCCCTGCTCCCACCATTGAATCTGCCCTCCACCCTCTTTCAGGCTATTCATCTATCGCTCGTCCCGCTTATTGGCAGGTTACTGCCTGCGTAGTACATTCTGGCTGCAGCCTCTGCTTACTAGGAAATCGTGGGCAGCATCCTTCTCTTGAGGGAAATTCTGAATTGAAAATGACTAGAATTGAGTACTGTATAAATGAGCTTGGGGCTTGCCTTGTATGTCAAATCCCACTTTGACAATTAAGTTTGTCATGCTAGTTAGGTGTTCATTTCCCTAAAAAAGTCCAAGATGCAAAGTGTAGAGAAAAAGTTTTGTGTGCCAGCTTCTAGTAGAAGCAAAGTGTGCTCTGTGGTGAACGGTTTTTGAGTTATCAAGGTTATAAAATTAGGCCCCCACCCCCCCCCCCCCTTTTTTTTTGGGACCTCAACACGTGATGTGGTTTGGAGCGTATTTGGGCACTAATAACTTTCTATTTAATTGAGATGAAGAGCTGAAATTGGGTACCATAGGGTATTCTGGCCCAGACTTTCAGAATCTACCATCAAATAGGAGATGGGAGGTACCCTTATCAAGAAACTGTTACATCAAAACTGAATTTTGAACAGGCACTTTTTCTATTTTCCATTTTTCCATCCTTGCCTGACCAAGGATGCTTCTGATCAAGTGCCAGGAGCACTTTCTATGAGACTGGAACTGTTGGTAGAAGCAATTTTGGTTCAGTCTGTGGTCTAGTAATTATTTGTTGAAGGCCTGAAAATGGTGAACAGGGTTCTCACCAGAAGTTTTTGACCGTGTAGTGGGGTGGGACATCACCCAAACCGGCTGAGGGTTTGCAGGGTGCGTGCTGGCCAAAAATTTCACTTGGCCACAGTGGCTAATCTCCCCGAAGTTCAGTTAGCCACGGAGAAAAACATTTAACAGCACATTTTGCCTTAAAATTCAGTTGCAAACCTTAGAGAAGTTGGATTCAGTCATACAGTGTGGGTACAGAATAAGTGCGCAGACATTCAGACACTAGTAGGTCTGCATTATCTTGTCAGCGACTCCTGTACTATAGTGTTCTGGCCAGGTTCTCTTCCCATCAGGGTGGTTACTGTCAGTTACAAGAAATTTTCAAATAGAGTGGCAAAGAAATTTGTGCAGGCTGCAAAATGCATCAAAATTCATATTTTTAAACTGTGATTAAAATTCAAACATGGAAGGATATCCTTCACACATTTTTGCACAGGTAGTGACGACCCTGTTCAAATTGCGTGGTGAGAGAACACTGTACTAGTATTCTGACCTCTGTCGGTGTTGGCCTTCCTGCAGCCGTAATGTGGTTTGCATGCCACTAGAGATGAAAAGAAAAGATGAAAACAGAAAGTTGTTCAGAAAATTGAATTGCTGCATAATTCTTTACAGAAATGGTTATGGAACTTGTATAACTAACACCCGCCAAAGCTTTATGACAAGCTGCACACAGTCGCATGGTATAACAATATTGTGGTGACGGAGAGCTGGTTCAAGTGCCAGCTTTGCAAGAGCGCCGGGTAAGTATTAAGGTCATCCTCAAGTCTAATTATCTGGCTGCTACTTTAGACAAATGGGAACTCGATCTATAGAAGTCCAATATCACTTTGACAAATAGTTGAACGACTAACTTGATAGGGCCAGCTTACCATGCTAAAGATTGCCATTTTGTAATCTCCACTTGTGGCCAAGTGATTATTACATGTATTACAAAATGGACAGATCCAACTGAGGCACGCTGGTTGCTGTGTAATTCAGGGTGTGGAATGGATTTAAAGTTATCCCATATAGCCACGATGAATTCATATCTGCACACCTGGTTGCAACCTTATTTTGGCTCATACAGTAAAATGACTTGAATGCCATGAACCCGCACTCAATTTAGCACTTATCTTCCAATTGGTTATAATATGAAGATAAATAGTTACGTTTTGAAATTTCCGGGATTCATTGGAATTCAACGCCCGCAAATTTAGTTTAATGTCGTCGGTTTTAAACGTTTAAATTTGCGGGCGTTGAATTCCAATGAATCCCAGGAAATTTCACAAACGTAACTATTTATCGATATTGTAAACCATAAATTTCACAAACGTAACTATTTATCGACATTGTAAACCATAAGCGAGAAAGAAACGTTTTTTGCACGGACTCTTTCGTATGGCGACGTGATCCATCACAATTAGGACATCTAGTCAAGCGCTAGAATTCCGCAACCTGTCAAGTTGAACTGATGGGCTGAATGAGCGAAAGTAGGTCCGTTTTCATGCTAACAGAGGTGTATGATCCAGGTTCAGAAAGTAAAAGTCCATCCCAGGATATTGTTCCAGCCACAAAAGACCTGGCAGCTGACACATCTTCAGCTGGGTGGTAAAACTAACAAGTCAAATCTGCTGACAGGAGTTTATGGTTGGAATGAAAACATGGTAGGATTTTTACTTTCTGACCCCTGGATTATACACCTCTGCATGCTAATGTATTCATGAGCAGGTGAAAAGGTCCTGTCATTTCAGAGATGTCGAACACTATTCGACAAGGGTAATTAACCAATCAGATTGCGGAAAACACCTACTATTGGTTTACAATTGGTTATAATAACATCAAAAACATGCATCATAGGAACGCTCCAACCAGTACCCCTGAGCAAGGAACTGGCTTTGGAACTGGAGTTGGTCCCCGGGCGCTGCTCTGTGGCTGCCCACTGCTCCTAACTATGGGATGGGTCAAATGCAGAGGACTAATTGCCCCACGGGGTTCAATAAAGTTTATCTTAATCTTAATCCACCTTAATAATTGTCAGAATTATTTTACTAAAACTCAAATGTCAGATTGAAGTAACAAGAAATTTGAATATTTACATTGTTAATTCCGTTTGGTCAGAGTGCAACATGTTCAGGTTTGAACATGATTGCCATCTAGGTAAAATTTTACCTGAATAACAAACTAGTTGTGGACAAAAATGTATTATAGGCGTATAACGCATCGTATGCCATCAGATGCATCATTCGCCTTAAAGCAAAACGAAGATGATCATCATTTTGTCAACAGCACAGTTTGTAGTAGCTACCTCGCGTTTTGGATTTGATTCTGAAAGCAATAGCTTATAATGAAGAGCCCAGAGGCTCGAGCATGTTTCGGATTTACCTTAAACAATCATACTGATCGTTTGCCTTTGTGTCCTTCTGTCTCAACGTTAGCGGCATGCAGTTGGCTGCTTGGAGTTCGGCTGAAAATGACTCATGGCCAAGTCGCACATAACCGACAGGCATTATGTCATTTTAAAGTATCGAAAAATGCTATCATTGTATACTTACTAACCGTTAGCAGGGTAGTCGACTGATTGTTTATCACGGTCGCACTGAACTCCATTCTGAAGAGTTGTCCAGTTCTGCCTCGAGTAGACAGTATGTTGGCTCGCTCAAGATAATCTCTGCCATATTACTGACTAATTTACAAATCTATTTTCTGCTTTTTCTGACCTGTGACTGAGAAGCGGCATTGGGAATACTGGGTCACTCTGACAAATAGCTGGCATACCAACAACAACTTTGCCATTTATTTAGTTATAAGGTTGCTCTAAAGTATGACTATTGCGGGTGGACTGCTTGTATAAGGTAGCCCATGTGATACAAAGATACCAAGACAAAGCACCTTAATATCAGTGCTGGAAAAAAAAAAAAAAAACCATGCGTTGCTAGGCATTGCATTTTAAGGGGACCAAAACCAAAGTTTAAGAACCCCAAGTAATGTAGCGTGATTTTTGCCTACGTTTCTCTGGAGCTTCTCGTAGTTACGGTAAACGCAACCCATTATTTTCAACAAACTGAATATTGATGAATATGAATATTTGTCCATACAGTAGAGGATGTCTTTATTGTTAAAAATATACAAATCATTATTGATCATAAATTAATTCAAGGCCTTTTCCTTTGTACGACAGAATTGAGCTCGAGGTTGCGCAGGTTTCCATTGACATTAATGTGCTCCTTTAACGAGTATTTGTTCAGCAAGAAAAACACTATTGCATGCTTACTTTTGCTTATCTGTGGATGTCTGCCTGGATTCATAATTTAATCTTATTGAGGAGGTCAATCTCGAATCACTCGCATTGTTTTTAATATGGTTGAGGTGAGTGAGGCTCCTAACCCGGAATTTCCTTTTCTAACACGTGAATTACAACATAGAAAAGTCCCGAATGGAATGATGAATTGTCAGCCAGTCAGCACGATCGGAATGAACGGAATAAAGATAATTTATGACTGATGTATGATAATGAAGTATAAACCAAATATGATGGCAAGTGCTGGCAGGGAGTGGGCGATGGGACTTGATGTAGGCATCGGGCAGCCGTGGCGCAAAACCTGAGGTTATTACTTCTCCACTCTCTCCATTAGGCTTTCGCCAAAGTGGCGCTTTGAGGGCAATTTTCGGTCACAGCATGCCACACCACTTGTGGAAAGCTGATAGCGGGCACCCAGGATTTTGGGGCCCCGACTGGGTCCAGGGGCAGAGCTGTGTTGGGGGGCCCGGGGCGGCAAAGCCACCAGAAAGCTCTGGCAATTCGTGGTTTTGTGAGGCCTATTTGACAGTCCCGATGGTTCAATTTAAGGATATGTATTCCCCTAGAATACAAATGCAGATCTTGCAGGTAAAATCTCTTGAAATAACACCTGGGACCACTGTGGCTAAAGGTAAACTTGCAAAGGCTTTGGTTCTGATATGAACTCAGGGGTTATGGCTCTCAAGTCTCACACAATGAGCGTGATTGTCACTCATTTCAGTGGGACGTCACGCACTTACGCCACACACAGTATTTCTCACGCCAACAAAAATATGCATTTAGATAAGGTTTCACTTGGAATTCAGTTTGAAAATGTATAAATTGGAAACTCTTACCTACCTGACTTACTACAGATTCTCTTTGATAATAAATCAAACCCACTGCCTCTTCATATTTTCCGAAAAGCATTGTAGGTCCCTTTTCATTTTTATCCCCCGCAACAACGTTGTTGCGGGGGATATAAAAATGGGGTCCGTCCTTCCGTCCGTCTGTCCGACACGTTTGTTGTCCGGGCTATAACTTCGAAACTAATCATCCGATTCTGATCATATTTGGCATCGAGGTGTAAAACCACATAAAGGTGTGTCATGAAAAACAATTTTGAAAATAATCTTGGAATTTCTCACGTTTTGGGCCAAAAAGCGACGAATTTGTGGGAAATCTGTAATGTCTCGTGTCCGGCCTGTAACTTAATGATCATCCGATTGCGATCATATTTGGCATCAAGGTGTAAAACACCTTAAGGTGCGTCATGGAAACAATTTGGTATAATTTTACGAGTTTTCTGATGCATACTCTCCGGCCTATTTTTTTTGCAAGGAAATTAACAGCTTTGCGATTAGTACAGTTCTTCAGAAATCTAAATGCATATAAACATTCTCTATTCAAAAATGCAATGCCAGTTGCGGGGGATATTGCTTGGCAATGTCAGCAGCTTGTTAAATTTTGTCACCAGTCCTGCATTGCATTGATCTAGGATAGCAGTATAAAGTGGTCTTGAACTGAAAGTGGATAGTCCACGTGCAGCTGGTGAGGGGCTTTTGCCAGTTGAAGCTGGGATGCTGCCATAAAGCTCTGGGTGGAGATATTCAGATGAGGGGCGGAACAATTCTCAAGACCCTGCATGTGACGGAGGAAAGGGAGCCAAATCTGAATGCCACGTTTTATGGGAAGGGAAACCCACAAAAAATAACTGGGTTGTTTTACTTTGCAGTTAGTGGGTTGGTAAACAGTCCAGATACTGAAAACTTAAGTTTCTCCATAGTGTGCCCTTTCAATACTACCATTACTACAGAAGTTTTTGGGAAGCCACCCCAATATAATGTGTTTTTTTTTTTTTTTTTTTTTGAGAGCTTGCTCTGCTTTGGTTGATACATTTATGGAAAGCTGTTTTTGATGAAACTGTTCAGATCAAGGTTGAGTTGCATGCATATTGGGGGGGGGGGAAATGTGCTCCTGAGACTTTCAAATATGAATTTGTGGAGCATTGAGCATAGCAAAAGTTGCTTTAGGTCCACTGTTCAGCTGCTGCGTATTTCTAGATTTTTCTGCATTGAATGTTGAATGTTAGCCTGCTTGCATGAGATTAAGAGAAATGTTTGCTCTAACGTTTTTGACAGCCTTTAGCCTGTGGCCTCCTCTGGTGCAGAGATCATACTTATTACTGGCTAGCTGTGTCACCTGCTCCACTGAAAACCTGCTTGTTACAAAATGTGTGAGAGTCCGTATTCGAAAGGAAAAGGAAATACAGGTGTCTTGACCCTTCCTGCCTGTCTGATCTCAGGCATCAGTACTGGAAGCCTCTGGTGAAAATTCTGGAGGTTCTCCTTTCGGCATTTAGAGTGCGAATGATTTCTCTCTGTTAAAGGACAAATCTTTCAAAATGTGAAATACTGCTTTCCTTTGAAAGGTGTTGTGTGAAGTATCTTCGCAAAATGTAGAATAAATGGTTTTCAAGTGTAAAAAATGCCAATTTATGGAGTTTTTAAAAAAAATGTAACCGTGAAAACTGGCAAACCCGGAAGTCTGACGTTATAACAAGAACAACGCAGCGGAAACGGTAGTGGAACAAGTAGAACATTTTTCTGAGAGCTAGGCAGAAATCATCGTTTCCGAGATTTCTGAAGTTCCTGATGAGCTTTAAGTCTTTGAGGAGACAGATGAGGAAGAGGGCAATGCAGTGATGCATTTAGGACCGTATATGTATGAGCTAGAAGCCGTGGATAATCCCGAGTAGGTTACCCCTGAAAGACCCGATTTTCAGTGACGTGAATGGCAAGTCTTGCTGACTTGTTTCATCCAGTGGTGTACAGTCAGATGTCAGGAAGGCCTTCGGTAACATCATCCTTCCCTGCATAATTGCTCTGAAACTGTTTGCGATCAAGTTTGCCAGATTAGCAATCAAACAATTTATTAACTGAACAACCACCACAATGCATGACAGTAATAATAAAGAAATGCTAATGTCAAAGCGATTTCCTATTGCCTATGTTGATATAATAGATGTGACTCCGCAAGGGTGACATTCTGCAAAAAATCTGAAACTTTTGCTGACTTCTCAGCAACTGTGCATGGTACCTAACAACGCCCTGTAGCTGTCACTACATTCAGACTATTGAACGGATTCTCATGGCTTATTGCTCAGTGAGCCTCGCAAACTAATTTATGCAAATCTGTGCTGTTTCTCTAGCTACAGGAGTGCAGAAATCATAGACACATTGTTATTTTTTTGTCGTCATTGATGTGCGGAAGAAAACGCTGTATAATAAGAGAAATAATTTTAATGACGGTGACATGCCATAGAGCACCCTGATTGTGACCGACCCGTCTGTTCTGTTGGCTTGATGCCCAGTAATGCTGCATCTCTGATTCGGCTCCGCTCTCTTTTTGGTTGGATGGACACAGGGCTGGGCAATATGGAATAAAAGTCATATCTCGATTAGTATTTAGCTGAATGGCGATACTCAATATATATCGATATTTCTTTTGGCTGTGAACTGGGTTTTCAGTTTTAAGGCTATTTGACCATGGCTTCAAGTACGCATGCGCAGTTGTATCGTTTTCAAGCTTTGTTATATGCGTGCAGGACTGGAAGGGGTCACTTGGGATTTTTTTCCATTCTGAGATTAACGGGGTATCTCAGTGATATCCCAGTGATTTTTTTTTAATGAAAATCTCAATTTTCATAAAATGAAAGTCGTGACCCCTTTTTCTAGTCCTGCACACACATCGGTAGGCTTGCTTCCCTCATTTCACGGTGAACGTCGTTATTTAGCTAACTCGCTCCATTGGGTTATGGAGAGGTACTGAATGAGTATTTGTTGATATAGTTTGTTTGCAAATAAGCCACCGGTAGTCAGCTACTCTGTTTTCTTTGGATTTAAAATCCGTAAAAGTTTGTTCAAACGCGAATAAGTGGCGAAGTCACTGCGTAAGCTTGAAGCAATAAGACCACTGGCTATTTGTGCTTGAGCTTATCAACTAACTCTTCTCAAGCTGTTGCAGAATAGACACTTGTTAGGGGGAGGTGGGCGGTTCTCAACAGCTTTGTTCACTACCAAACAAATTTATTTTCCGTTTGCAGCTTGGTGGCAGCAGATTCCCATTCGCGATATCTCAGCATTGCGCTTATTCTTTGACTCTGTCTCTCATTTGCGTTTGAACGAACATTTATGGATTTTAAATCCACAGAAAACTGAGTAGTTAATTAACGGTAGCTCGCTGGCAAACAAACTATATTTACTGACCAACCCCTCTTCTGCAGCGCACTCAGGCTCCATGTTGTCGCTTAGTGTAGGTGAGAGTGGAGGCGGGAGGGCTTATGGTCACAGAGCGAGGGAGGCGGAGCAGAAAGGTTTTGTGTGAGACACAGGGACACGGAGAGGAGAAATAGGTGCGAACTTGCAGCCCATGTATTGTCATTTTAACGCAAAATATATCGATACAAGCGATATTTTCCCACATTATATCTCGTTTAGAAATATAGTGATGTATATTATAATACTGAGATATTGCTCGGACCTAGATGGACTTCTGGATGAAAAATTGTGGCATTTGGGCCTCTCTCCGCTCATCTTGCTCCCCTGAATGCTGTTTCCCCCCCATTTGTGGGCCGAGTTTCTTGCCTCAAACCCGTGCTTATCCTTCAACTTTGGTCCCTTGTCATTCCCCTTGGCATATAATGCGGGGGATATTGTCATGGGTACGGTTGTCCGGCTGTCCAGCTGTCTGCAAACATTTTGTTTTCGGCACATAACTTGAAAACCGTTCAACATTTTTTAACACAACTTGGCGTGCACATTAATCATGACCTGAAGTGTTGCCTTTTGCTAATCCGGAGTTGATTAATTTAATTTTTTTTTTTTTTTTTTTTTTCTGGTTTCCGTAGAAATATTTTGAATTTTAGGGGGTGTGGTTTGTTTCTGTAGCAGATGCCATTTTCATTCTTTCAGTACGTGGGGCCTGGGGGTTATGCCATCTCCTGCTGGCTCTTGTTTTACGTGACTGTATATACCCTTCCTCTACCCGTCTCCGCCTTTTAAGAGACTTCTTAGCCATTTTTTGTTTACCAATATGCTCCTCACAAGTCAATGCACCTCACATGCTATTGCCATAAGTTCTCAAATACCAAAATGCTAACGTCACAGAGTTGCCTCTTGACATTTCTAGATGTTTCTCATGTTTGTAACGATGTGCACAGGGCAGTGTTGCTCTGTGAATGCCATTTAGTGTTTACGCATTCACTGTGGGAATTCCCTTCCTGCCGAACATTTTAAGAAGTGCTGAACTCCTGCATTTGTAAGTTTGTGAAGAGCTCACTTGATTTTTCCTCTGATTTTAAACAGGGTGGGGAGCTTGCAGTTATTCAGGTTTAATTCCCCTGATTGGCCTGGCATTGATAATTTGCTGTAGGCTGTATTGGCGTCGAGTCTCCTTTATAAATATCATATCGCCGCTTTTAAAGAGATGCATAGTATGGGCCTTTGCTGTCATCAACTTATCAAGAACTCTCAGTTGTATTGAGTAAATCTTTTGTCCTTGTCTCTGTTGAGGATCATATTTCAATATTTCTCATTATATTCATCAGAAAATCAATAACCATATTGAGTAACCATAATCAATCATCATAATCAGTAACCATATTAGTTATGCAGCAGTAACAGACACAGGCACAAGCAGCACATGTACACATGCGCACACACACAGACACAGATAGGCATACAAGCAGTTTACACACACATGAGCAGTGCACACAGACACATGCACAGGCACAAGCAGCACATGTGCACGTGCACACGCATACAAACAGTTCACACACAGACACACACACAAGCAATTCAATTCACACATGCATGAGCAGCTCACACACATAAGCAGCGGGCTTCTGTAGCTTTGATTAGTAAGCAGGCTTCCGTTTAGTTGATTCGAAAACATAATCAGGTGATGAATTTGATTTCTGTAGGCTTGATCAATATTTTTTCAGTAAAATCATCAGCTGTGATTGTTTTTCAGTAGAATCATTTATGTATCCATGCGTATCCTGTATCTTTAGCTGTATTTTTGTCCTCTCTTGACTGTAATTTTCCTCTCCTTTTAAATGATGCCCATGCTTATCTTTTGGTTGTATTTCTCAAGGCAAGTTTGCAGTGTTTTGGTTTGCCCGTCCTGTTGTACCGTGAGAATGGGAAGGCAGAAAGACCATATTTTGAAGATATTTCCTGTGAAGGTATCAAAACTGGGTGTGAAAGGCAACGTGTCAGTTCTTCTTGCGCAAAAAGAACTCACCTTTATATTTATCATTATGCCTCAACAAAGCCTAATTGTCTGAAGAATCTCTTTTCAATTGCTTGAGGATGGGGGAACCTCATAATATGAAAATGTCTGAATGAAAACCACAACATCTCTTTTAATTAAACTTAACTGAAAGGAGAATTCCGGTGTGAAGTTCACTTGGGGTGTATTGAAACATGATAACGAGTACTAACCATTGTGGAATACCCCACTTCCGTACGCACGCAACATTTCAAAATACATGGCTTTTTATCCAAAGCTCCCAACAGGCTTACAATAGTAGTGAATTGGGCATAGCATTGCCATGCAAAGAAATCGCTATTTTTTTCATCATTAACAAGGCTCAAAGTAGCTCCACACTTCATTGGTAGAATTCCGAGGGCCCTGACATTTAAAATGAGGCACTGAGAACTTGCGCAGGTAGTTTATTAAAAAAGACTATTTATGCAAACAGTACCTTGAGGTCGTTTCCAGTCACCTCCATCTTGAAAGTCACTAAGTCTAAGTGTCAGGTGCCCAGTAGATACAACTTAGTTTTTTTAGTTTTCACTCTGTGGCTGCTGATCCTGAAATTAGGAGGAAATGGACAGTGGCTAATCGCCAGGACCTCTTCACTGTAACCGACTGTACCATGGTTTGCAGTCCGGTGCTCAGCCTAGCTCTTTGACGCAACTTAGCCAGGTCGCATTATCGGTATTATGGCCAGTCAAGCCATAACATTGCATTATGGAAGCTTACTGACAAACCTGATGGACCTTTATTTTCCCACCTGACGCTCACACATATGGAGCATTATCACCCTACATTTTGACTATGGTGAATGCTGAATTAATTGGTTACTGTGGCCTGCAGCTCAAAAAGCTAAACCATGGTTATTTCATCAGTTGCCCAGCTAATCCATGACCTTTAGCTAGATTAGCGGATGATGCCACTATGACGCGCAACTTCTCTGTTGTGTCGTATAATTAAAGTGCTTCTGGACCTCGACGAGGAGCCCTTACTCTTAGTTTCACTTTTGTTTTGTCTTGTGAATGGAGCGTCACTGGACACCGAATATAGCCGAACATGGCTAGTTGGTGACACTGTGTTCTGTTGCCGCTTGGCTTATTAATTAGGTTAATGTAGCTGGCTAGCTTGTGGATGATGGACTTTATGAAGGGAACACATTTGGCGACCGCTACCTAGCTATTACTGAATATCCACTCTGAAGCTCATTTGGTCGCTATTCACTCGGCCTCCCCCTCGGCTAATCCAAAATTGAGCTAGAAAAGACGGATCGTTGCTGGAGCTGAGGTGGACCAAATGGTGCCTAACTGGTGCCTAGGAACACGGGTTCCTAACTCAAAGCTTTCAAGCTAGCTACGGCTTTCCAAGACCAAGAAGCTAACTTTGCTGCATCTACATGCTTTGCTACGACTGTGATGCTGGATCAGATCTGTCCTAGTAAAGGTATGGAGCTGACAAGTTGCTTGCGGTGGTGGAGCGAATGCTGTTTATATCTGAAATTGTTGGAGGCAACGCGTTGTGACAGCTGCGAGTGTTTTGACAGCTGCGACTCAACGAGACCGGAAGTGATTGAGCTGGCTTATTCCTAACCAGGAAATAACAGTGCATAAAGGCAATTGAGTCCACCGTGGAGGTTATTTTTTCACCCTTTGTTGTTTGTCTGTCCTTCAGTCTGTCTGCCTGTTAACCGGATAACTCAAAGTTACAAACAGTTTGGCACAAAATTTGATAAGATTGGTAGTCCAAGGATCAGTTGATTCAATTGTGGAAGTGATCTGGATGATATTCTGGATCCAGAAGAATTACAATTTGCCTTTCCAATGCGGGTCTGTGTGATATTTCTTACCAGATAACTGAAAGTTACAAACTGTTTGGCACAATTTTAGTAGGCTGATTGGTGGTAGTCCTCGGAAGAGTTGATTTAATTTTGGAAGTGATCTGGAACATATCCTGTGACTAAAGGGCCAGATATAAGGCGCGATGGAGGTATGCGCTCCACCGTGTGCCCCCAAGTTTGAAATTTGTAGTTGGCGCAGCTTACTCCAGATTGACTCCGGGAGTTCGATATTTGCTATTTGAGGCTTGAATTATTTTTGTTCCCTCCTCTTCAGTCGTTGATTTATGCAATGTTTTTCTGCAGTGCCTCTTTGTTGCTCTTTGGGGTTCAGACAACCTTGTCATCAGAGGCTTGGTATAGCACATTGATATCTGATCCCAGATCAGTCTTTGTTTAAGGAAAAAGTCATGAAAGTTCATATATGCCTGCAGTTTTGAACATTAAATTGAAAAATAATGTTTTTGAGCGTCACTGGGAGGTTGTTGCCTTCCTTTAAGAATATAATTGGCCTTCATTTAGCAGGAAGGTTCATCAGCAGTGCACATGAATTTACCATTGAGTGTAAAGGCTCTTGAAATTGTACTTGTTGCAACTTCGTTTACATTTGCTAAGTCCATTTTGTCACTTCCATCTTTCTACTACAGGTTTCCAGTTTTTACATTTTTTTTTTTTTAAAAGCCCCTCAGCCAAATTTTGTTCGGAGGGGTATTGTCACCTGTGTCGATCTGTCGGTCGTCTATCGTCTGTCCATGGCTTTGTCCGGGTCAGTACTCGGCAACTAATGCAGCTTCACCAAATTTGGTATGGTAACTCACTGACCCATAGATGTGCAATGTCAGGTTTTTGGCTGGATTTGACCTTTGACCTAGCGCTGTGACCTAGCGCTGTAACCTTGATGCAGGAAATCTCGTCCAGACCAGCACTCGGTAAGTATTGATCATAACTTCACCAAATTTGGTCTGGTAACTCACTGTGACCCATAGACATGCAATGCTAGGGTTTTGGCTGAATTTGACCTTTTAACCTAGCGCTGTGACCTTCACCATGGAAATGTTGTCTGGCGCAGTACTCAGTAACTATTGATGGCACCTTCGTCAATTTTGGTATGGTAACTCTGTGACCCATAGATGTGCACAGGCTCAGCAACGCGTTATGTTTTATGTTCATTTCCTTGGCCGCGAGTGTACAATTTCTGAAATGCGTTGCTAAAATGAGCAGCACATTTTATTTTGCATTATCTTGGTTCAGATTACCAGCAGAACATTGATTGTTTTCTAATTGCTCGCATTCAGGCATGGCTCTCAAACGGTTGTGGTTTGCTTTTGCTCGTAAGTCTGCTTGAATGGAACAGTTGCTTTAAGTGTTTTGTGCAAGTCTTCTGGATTCATACCTCTGGCTTGTCTGGAGTGAGTTATAAATAGTATTGGGCGATGAATGACTGGCTTCACTTCCGAATGACTCTGACATACATTTGACTGCTATAAAGTCACTAGAATCAACTGTGTGCACGAGCATGCTGCTGTAAACCTGAGAACCCAAATGAGGCCTTGCTGGCCCTCGGCTGCCGTGTTCTGGCCAGTCGATTTCATTGGTTACTTGCTCCATAAAGCAAGTGATAAATATTGTTTCCAACTCTTAATATATTGTGGTAAATATTTTAGCCCATATTGCCCAGCCCTTGTTTGTGTAATGTATTGGTGCTTTAAAGCACAAGGGGGCCGCCAAGCTGTCACGGAATTACAATCCCATTGCATTTTGGGTTGTAACTCTACAACTAATAAGATAAAATCAAGTATGATGTGTCATATTGAAGGTATTAACTTGTCCTTTAATATTATTAAGTGAAAATATATTTTTTGAGAAATTTTCATTGAAGAAATGAGCAAAAACTACTCCGTCACGGAATTACACAAAATTGACGTGGTTTTTTTAAAATGTGTTTAACTATCCAGAAAGTGATGTTCCTATCATAGTTATGAAACTTCAATATGTTCATATTTAAGGTGTTTTTTGTTAATACTGTAAGTTATAGAAACCAATATTGACTTTAACCCCGCTTTATGGGCAAGAAATTTCAAAAAGTCAATGTCACGGAATTACAGGAGGCAAATTGTCACGGAATGACAACAATAGTATTAATTAGTTTCAATGTATTTATTTCAATATATTATACATATACATAATTATTTACATTTTTACAGTTTAGCAATGTATTACAATGAGTTTTCCACTTATGACCAATCATAATACATGCATCAAATTTTTTTTTTAATCTCCATGTCAACATTGGCTTGGCGGCCCCCACAAACAAATAAAGCAATTTGACCATTCTCATTGGTATTGTTAAGAACTGTGTGAAATCCTCTTGGAGCTTTAGTTACCCTGAGAACCATTCCACTCTGATGTACGGTTCACAATGAGGCTACATAAACAAATCCCTAAAATGCACTTTACATGTGGTTTGCATCAGGTCTGTGCCTCCTTCATGAATGTGAATGTGAATTGTGAATGGTTTGTGTGATGCTGTTTACACAAGAGCTAAGCAAAAGCATTACATATAGTAGTATCATGATGCTTTTCACTGTCTGCATTAATTCAGTCCAATTCCCTGATCTGTGTTCGGACTAATGGCAATTATTAATACTCTTACACTTGACGTGAAAGACATGACATGTTCAGCTGTCTCTGCAGTGCTTGTAGTGAAGGAATGTCCAACAAAAATTTAGTGACTGAATATTCCTGCAGAATTGAATCAGTTGCTTATTACTTTATTCTTAATACTTCTGTGCGATATCTTATCCACGCAAAATCACTTACGAATGTACTGCGAAAACCAACAAATGTGCTTCTGGAGAGGGTTTCGAAATTGTCCCCCTCCCCTGGAGGAAGAGGGGAAGCATTGTTTTAGGCTCAGTTCGCGCTCCCACTTTGTTTCCAGAGCTTAACTCCAAAACCGTTTGCATGATCTTAACAAAACTTTGCGCACTTACCACTCACTCAGGTCCTGAAGTGGTGCCTTTTGCCATGTCGCTGTCTGTCCGTCCTTCTGTTTGTCCATCCAGCCGTCATCAATTCTTGTCCGGAGCATAACTCCACAACCATTTGCATGATGTTAACGCTATTCTGCATACTTACTGCTCAGGTCCTGCAGTGATGCCTTTTGGTATGTGCCTATTCAGTCTGTCAGTCTATCCATCCGTCTGGTGGGTTAGGCAGGGAAGGGGTTCCGGGAGACGGACGGATGTATGTTTTTACGAGTTAAAACACATTCTAGTTGCACTTTGAAACTACTGCTCTCGAGTTATTCTGGCTGGTAACATTCTGTGGAAAGCTGCTTGGATGGTATTGCTGATGTTTGTAATCCGTTCTCCCGCTCTCTCCTGCAGGCCGTTCGCTGCTATGATTCGCTCATCTTGAAAGCTGAAGGAAAAGTTGAACCAGAGTTGTTTTGCCAGCTTGGTCACTTCAACCTCCTCCTGGAGGATTACCCAAAAGGTAAGTTATGACTTTTTCCATTTGCAAGGGCAGTGGAGGAAAAAGCTTGCTCAGTCAGAAATAGCTTGCATTTTCCTCTTAGCCATTTACATTTGATCTGTGCCCAATATTTATATCCTTTTCCTAAATGGTTGTCTTTGAGTGCAGTCCAGTCAGATGTGGTGAAACTTTTTATTTGGTCTCTCAGATTTGTCCTTTCTCTTTTTACTAACTATCCCTAATTTAGTATGGTCTTTCAGTTTTTTTCGTAGACCTATTTCTGTAATATGGGCAAAAATAAAGTAGTTGTTCCATCTCATTGCGATCTTGATTAAACCATGCGGAATAAATATTTCTGGGCCTATCAATTGTTTTGGCATCCAGTTTATGAGGAGGGCCATTTCAAGGGATGCGAGTAAACCTCAGGACCAGATTGCCATGCTGCGGTTGACCAGTGAACATGAGTGGGAATTGATTATTTTCAATGCATTTGGGGATTAGCTGTTCATTCCCTCTTAAAATCTTAATCTAGGCTTACTCAGTCTTGAACCCTTTGCCTTTTATCCCAGCTTTCCCAGTTCTGTATGATGCAATTTAATAACATCATGACTCATCCCATCACTGGCTGACAAGAATCTTTCCTTGAAATCAGTTTATCGAAGTAGTGTGGCAAATATCTGAGGAGAAAATGTATGGGAAAATTATTTTCGGTGCAAGCGTTGCTTAAATAAAGTGATGTTTATAATGACTGAACTTAGTTTAAATAAATTCTTCTGAAATGGTCTTCAATACCAACTGAAGTCCTGTATCGGGCAAGAATGGAAACTAAACTCCAGAAATTTGTGTTCTCAGTTCTATGAATGACTACTGACTGTTAATTACCCCACCCCACCCAAAGGGTGAGGGAAGGGGTATTGTTTTCCGTTCAGTTTGTTCGTGCGTTTGTTTGTTTGTTTGTTAACACTCTCGCGGCAAAACTAACGGCCTGATTCACCCCAAATTCGGTTTAGGGATTGCCACTGACCCAAAATAGATCCCTACTTCCATACAAGTAGGTGGAAGTATGTGCGAGGGGCGGGGTTTGTTGTGCCTGGCACCATTTGTTCAAGACGACTTGATGTTACAGTGGTGAACATACTTCTGTCTAAACTTTATTGGAATGTCCTGCCGACACCGGATTTCAAATTGCCTATAATTTTCAGAAAACAAAGTTGGTGAGTTGAACACACAGGTATGGGCTCAGGTTGGATGTCTGTATTTATTCGACATATAGAGGATTCTTTCTTTCAGAGTAAAAAAATGAATACATAAGTGAACTTTATTAGAATTTTACTTTTTTTTGACTGGATGTGACTCCTATCTATGGATGTTTATACTGACCCATATTGCATGAAGGTCACTGCATAGCTGCAGATGTTCTGTCAGTCAGACATCACTTGATCTAACTTCACAGGCAGAATTGTGACCAGATATAAACATGATGTTTCGAACAATTAGAACAAAATAAACAAATGTTCAGTGCAAGCCATCTGCTGTTAGGCTTTGTAGGGCAGTATAGTATACAAGTTTCAGTGCAGTTACTGCATATTGGGTAAAATGTAAGTTACAGTTTTGGGCCTGAAAGTATATTGAGGTCAGGATTAATTTGGAGAGAAATTATACCATGTTGAGTCAGTTAATCATAATCTATCATACGTGTGCTGACTATTTATTTGTTGGGACTGCAAACAAACTCTGAAGCGATTTTTTTTTTTTTTTTTTTTTACTGTTTAAATTATTGCGTAGTTACTGCTCTTAGCCTTTGTAGGGCAGTATAGGACACAGCTTGTTTAATCATTTGTGCAGTAAATGCAGGGAGAAAACTGCAGAGACCATCAACGAGCCGCTAGTATTTTTACTTGGCAAAATGGCCGCGTTTGTCATCACATGGCAAATCGTCAAGTTTGTTATTTTGTTCCGTTTGTTATTACTCAGTGAAATCGCCATGCAGTTTGCTTCATTGCATCTCCCTGACGACGATAGTCGGGAGAAACTATAGTTCTTGGGCCACCGCCGTGCCTGCAGAGGTTTTCCATTCCGGGCTCTGGAAGCGACAATTATTACAGGAATTTTTTCTAATTTTTCACAGGTGACTATATTTATTTGACAATGCTCAAGACCAATTTTCGGCTATTTTGGACTTCCAGTATGGCTGCGGGTGGCCATTTTGTCCGAAATTTGGGGATCGGGAAGATGCAGGACTCCGTCCCTGTGGTGACTGAGGTATCTAGTTCTGTTTTTCTTCAGCTGAACTGCTGGGATCAGGCGGCGTCTGCGGTTGTCATCGTGGTCATGTTCAATCAGCCAAATCTATCACAATCTTCTCCTCTGAAACCACTTGCCAGTCACTTCATACTGCTTCCTTGAGGCCGTATCTCAATTTTGTTTGCAGTTTAAAAAAATTTTTTTTTTTTTTTCGCCATTATGATTTAAATTTACGCACTTAGAAAATATCTACTTAAATTTTGGCAAAAAAGTGATGAAACTATACCCATTAGTGGCTGCACAGTACGCTCTGTCATCGTGTGATTCATGGAGTTTCGGTCTGACTGGTTTTGAACGCTGGCCAGTGAGCTAAAGGTAAAAACTAATGCAAGTCAAGAGTTTGCCAAGTTGCTGCTCTGTGTGATTTCATTTTATTATTGTCAATGTTCTTTTAACTTGACCCTCTCCAGGCTCATGTTGCGAATTTGCAACAATAAATTAATTGATGACTGATGATAACAATTAGTCCTGGCTAGTTCTCAATCATTCTCCTTCATTGAAGCGTTTTCCAATTATCTTAATTGGCAACTGAAGACATGGTTTCTCTCTATATGCGATCTAACGGCGATGAAATCATGGGCTAAATTCAGTACAGAAAAATGATTTACTTTTTAATTGACCAATGCTTTGCCTTGATTGAACTGGTCCGCCTTCTAATGAAATATCGCCTTTGACTCTCGGTATTGCGCTAGTTCATCGAAAAAAGTGGCAGTTAAATGGCCTATTAAAAGCTTACGGCTCAAGCTACTTGCGTGAGAGTTGACAGGTATGCAATTTTGAAAAGCACTGATATACAGTACAGGCCAAAAGTTTGGACACACCTTCTCATTCATTGCGTTATTTTCATGACTATTTACATTGTAATTCTCATTGAAGGCATCAAAACTATGAATGAGCACGAGGAATTATGTACGTCTGTATCAAGCGGTTGTCCAATAGGGCTGTCGGCTGTGTATCAACCTGACTTCTGCACAACACAACTGATGGCCCCAACCTCATTGATAAGGCAAGAAATTCCACTAATTAACCCTGACAAGGCACACCTGTGAAGTGTAAACCATTTCAGGTGACTGCCTCTTGAAGCTCATCAAGAGAATGCCAAGAGTGCTCAAAGCACTAATCAGAGCAAAGGGTGGCTACTTTGAAGAAACTAGAATTTAAGACATGATTTCAGTTACAGGTATTTCACACTTTTTTGTTCAGTACACGTGTTCATTCATAGTTTTGATGCTTTCAGTGAGAATCTACAATGTAAATAGTCATGAAAATATAGGAAAAGCATTGAATGAGAAGGGGTGTCCAAACTTTTGGCCAGTACTGTAAATGCAGCAAATGCGCATCCAGATGAATGATTGCCGTCTTCATCGGAGAGAACAAGCAGCACCTGTTTAGTGTGGAGTGCTCTCGGAGTGAACCTTCTGTTAATTATGAAAATGACTGAGAACAGGTCAGGACTAATAATTGTTCTAAATGGATGTTTTGTGCAGCCCCATTCTCAGTTCTGGCTCTGCCACTGAACTGAATTTATCCCACCATTTCAGCTGTGGTAGATCGCATATGTCAAACAATGTCTTCAGTTGCCAATTAAGATAAATGGGTAAACGAGTCAATAAAGGAAAATGATTGAGAACTCGCCAGGACTAATTGTTTTTATAAAAGACGTGTCTGTGTCCCCCCCAGTTCCCTGTTCTATCTGTGCCACTGCCTGCATGCGACGTTGTTCCGCGGTTCCAGGGTGTACAGGAGAAAACAAAAGCTTTCGCTTTCCATGACAGAGTAAAGCTGTTTGCACACCGGATGCAAAATAAATTTTTCGCCCGACAGATTACATTCAGAGTCAATGCTAAGACGCGAAACGCGTTGACTTCAAATGTAATCTCTTGTGCGAAAAATTCGTTTCACGTCCGGTGTGCAGGCAGCTTAAGGGTGCAGATCTTTATCAATAAAACTGCGACGGCCTTTGTAGTCTTTTTGGCCTTGTGAGAGTTGGGCGCCAGCTTTGATACGAGTGTCTGTTCAAGAGTTTTCTGGTTGGATACATTAACAGGGTTTTTTTTTTCCCTGCTAAAGTAAGCTTGTCGTGGCAACGGGCAAGATCATTTCTCATATTTGTCGTGTTGCCTACGTACTTGATCTTTGCGTTATACGTCTTGCAAATTGCACAAGTCTTGTCTAGCTCTGATGTTTTACCATCGATTTCAGGAAATCCAAAGTGTTCCAAAACAGCAGCTTTTGAAAAAGCTGTTGGTGGTTGTACGTCTTTCCTTTCTCACACTGGCACCTCATTTGCACGATCCAAATTGTAAACATGGCGCACGCGTTCTAAGACGCACCCCTCAAGGGCATTCAAAAGGTAGGATTGGCCAGCTGTTGGCTGGCTAATTCTGGCGCTATGTTGACTGGTCAATCAAAGTACTTGAATGCTCCAGAAGGGCATGTCTTTGGGTGCCATAACGCATAACTCCAAATTCCCAAACTCCGGGAGAGACAGTCTATTGAAAACTGCGATCAGCAATTATAGACTTTCCTACATCGATGCTGAATCGTTCAACAAAGCATTGCGATGCATCGTAGAATCGATTATTTCCCCCATCCCTATTATTGGTGCAACGTTTGTCACGTTAATTGAACCCTATGTTATTGCGCATGATATAGATGTTTATATGCAAGATTGGGCTGGTAGGGTATGAAGAGGGCCAGTAAATCTGAAACGTTACTGCCCCCCTGGGCCAGTAGCAAAAAAGTGTTAATGTCAAGCCCCTTGCTGAATCTTGGAAATGGCTGTTATGAGATCCAGCTTACAGTTGTTTTCATTATTGGTTATGATCTTTCACATCATGCTCTCCCTTGCTAACACTATGTTGTCTCAAAGTGCCTCGACAGTGACCTTGGATATGAAGCGAAAGATGTCTTTGAGATCAAAGTTAAGAGTTTGCTTTAATTCAAGTGTCGATTAAATCTGCGTCATGCAGTCTGGCAGAAATTAAATCCCTTGATCAACACACATCCCTACCTTTGTGCCTAAAGCTGGATTTATGGTTCTGCTTCGAACCGACGCCATCGCGACGCAGATCCTCTGTGGCGACCTGAACCCCCACTGCAGTGCCTCTGCGTCGCCCGCCGTACACCTCAAATTTTCTAACTGCACGTCAAAGCCACGCAGACCGCAAGGGCACTGATTGGTCCGCTCTACTTCCGGAAACCTGACGCCACCTAGCGATTTGGCGGTGAATTGCTTCACGGCACAGAACGACGCAAACGACCTCAATGCAGAACTTCGAAAGGTCCACGACGGCGTTGAGGCGACGGCGTGCCCTTTGCGTGGTGTCGACGCAGAACCATAAATCCTGCTTTAGTCTAACTTTAGGGTCACACGGGCTCTTTCGCCTCTCACCAAAAAAACTGACTTGTGGTATGGTATCAGTCTGTTTAGTGGGCTTCAGGCCTGTCGCGATAATCAATAAATCAATTAATCTAACGATAACAAAAAATGAGGTCGATAAGTTTTCTGGGGTCGATAATTTTCATTTATCAAAGACGCTGGATGTCAAGAGAGTTAACTCCAGTGCATTGATCTTGACTGATTACTTGCGGTTCCTTACTCCTCCGTGGAGTAAACCGTCTTGTCAATCACTCACTCTTTGTCTCAGGGATGTGATTTTTCGCTAATTAGCGGAATTCTGCTTTTTTATCTTCAAAATAAAAAAAAAAAATGAATAAAACTGATTTTTCAGTCATGAAAATCCGATTTCATATCTACAGCATTCCCACTTTTAGTATTTCCGTAACTGAATTGATCTTATGCATGATGCATTCTACAGAACTTCTGTTTTCAAATTAGCCAGGTAAGGCACACTTGTCAAATGTCGTGCTGTGTGGGCAGGGGTTGTGGCGGCAAGTTTCAACACTGCGGAAAATGAAACAACTCTGATATTGCGGATATTCGAGACGACAGATAGCTTGAAGAATAGTAATAATGATTAATAGTCCGTATACCTGTATTTTGTGTAGCCCATTTGGCTAGTGGAGCGAGAATGAAGCAGTCTTGTAGCCTAAGTTTCAGCGGCATTAGTGGTTGACGGCTGAACACTGCTGCGTCCCTTTATGTAACTCGTCGAGACAAGTGCTGTACAGCGCCAGCTTCGCCAGCTCCCATTAATAGTAGTATGGCCAGTCAAACCATAACATTGCATTACGTGAGCTTACCAACAAACCTGATGGACCTTTATTTTCCTGCCTCACTCTGGCACACTTTAATATGAAACATTATCACCCTACGTTTTCACTTCGGTGAATGCTGAATTAATTGGTTACTGCGGCCAGCATACGCACGGGTTATCAGTGCTAACGCAGCTGGGCCTCTAGCTCCAAAGCTAAATCATAGTTATTTCATCAGCTGCCCAGCTAATCCATGACCTTTAGCAATATTAGCGAACGATGCCACTAACTTTTCTATCGCGTCGTAAAGGCAAAAGTTAGTGGTATCGTTCGCTAATATTAAAGGTACTTCAGCCTTTCCTTGTAGTTTCACTTTTGTTTTTTTTCGTGTAAATGGAGCGTCACTGGACACCGAATATAGCCGAATGTGGCCAGTTAGTGACACTGTTTTCCGTTGTCGTTAGGCTTATTCACTAGGTTAATTTGTAATGCGTAATATGTAATGCATATTTCCAGGAGTTCCATCAGGATTGTGTTTTTAGTCAATAATTGGAAGTTGAAAATACTCACAGAACTCATAGATGGTTTCTACAGATGATTGGATAAAGAAAAAAGATTTATTAGTGGTATCTATAGTGATTATGTTCTTATTTTTCATTTTTGCTATTACACAGTACATTCAGTGTGGTCTAAATTCATAAAATCCCATGCGCATGTGACTTTGTGATATGATTTTGGAGTTGAATGTGAAGTCAATGATTTTATTGATATATTGGCTATATTCAATGAATGTTATTTGACTTTTATCTGAGTGCAATAGTGGCACATTAAATTCTTTACAAGCTTGGAGCTTGTGACTAATTTTGACTTGACTTAGAAATGAAAGATTACATGTGTTTGTGGGCTTGAATGTACATTGGGTAATAATTCTGTTTTTTTTTATTTTTTTATTTTATTGAATTCTTAGTACACTTAGGGCACTAAAAATCACTAAAATGAAAAATAGTACCGAAACGACCATATTATCGTTTATCGCAATAAATTTTGGGACAATTCATCGTCCAGCAAAATTTGTTATCATGACAGGCCTAGTGGCCTTGCCTGTAAAATGGTCAACTTGAAGCAAAGAGAGAGCAGAACAGGCATTCTCTGTCTGTCCTTCACCTCTGGAGATCAAAAAGGAAATTCTCTAGGAAGTATTTTCCCATGTAGAACATTTTTTTCCCACACAAAATTTATCTGAAACTTTTCGCTTATTGAACTCTAAAGGTGCTAGAAACCAGTCGCTCGAGGCCGGATTAAACTGCAGTTCCTGGCCCTCTGACTTTCATGACTAGCTGAGCTGAATGAGGGCAAACTACATAACCTCACAAAAACCCCTTGGGGGAGGGGGGTCACCCTGACATCAATGGAAGTCATTGTCCAGGGCGCTTGTATCAACCTTGGCACAAAGCCAAGGAGGATGGAACGCCTGCAGATTTGGAGGCCGTGTTACATAGTTCAGTTTTGGCAGGTACACTTTGCTGTTGCCAGAACTAGTATGACTGAAGACATCAAAATGTTGGCGTATCATGTTTCTTCATGAGAAGATGTTTCATCTACTTGAGTTTATATATTAAAAAAAATAATAGTGGGAGTGTTTACCTTTGTTGCAGGTGGATTCAAGGTTCATGTTTTTATTTTTTTGTTTTATGTCTGCTTGTTTTTTCAGTCTGGGTTGAATTTTCTTTGCATAGGAAATGAATGCATTGTTTGGACAAGTAGTGTTGTATTTTGTCTAGTCAAGGCTGAAGAATAATAAATATTTATTCTGTCCTATATGGGAACTTAGGCAATGAACATGATTGGCTCTCTTGTTTTTAGTAAGCCAATGATAAGAGTATTTCCCTGTGTCTGTGTTGGCATAAGAAACTGGATCGCACGTTTTGACACTGCCACTGATTTATTCATCAGCACAGTGTTAAAAGCTTTATCAGGATGTGAGAGAGCTGGTGTGAAGTGAACATTTGTATGCTCTCCAACTCCCAGATTAGAGTCTTCACTTTTAATATGACAATGTCTCAGATATCCAAGCACTGAAAAGTTGATATTCTTTTACTTACTGTAAGAAAAGGGAGTTCCATCTTTTGAGATGTAAAATATCTACTTTCCTTTCAAGCTTGCACAGTTATGTTGACGCTGAGTCAGCTTAGTTGTTCGGAAATCATTGTATTGATGTGTGAGAGTTCTGGACAAAGCTCTTCAGTTGCTACTCCTTTAAGCATTTGGTATGAATTCCTGTCTTTTTTTTTTTTTTTTTTCTTTAGCATTATCAGCATACCAGAGGTACTACAGTTTACAGTCTGACTACTGGAAGGTGAGTGTCCTTTTAAATATCTTTACTGTTAGAAAAGGCTTCTTTTAGGAGAATTGTAGAAAAGTAATAAGTAATGGCCTTGAAAAATCTACAAATTGCCTGTCAATGGGTTGGCCTCAGTGCTGATCAGTTACTTTGCATTAAAAAATTTTGTTTAGCTTTTGTTAACTAAATTGACATCTGGCAGTATGTGGCACTATTATAATGTGTTTCAGAATGGTGCACCCCTTTTTCAGTGCTTGTTTTGTTTCTGGATTGAGGATAGGAGAAGGTATTGCTGCAGATGCTGGAGAGGAGCACTCCTATGCATGATTAATCACTCCTCCATCTCAAGCTTTTAATTAAGAACTGACTATCCACACTGACTCAACAGCAATCTCCTCATGCAGCCTTCAAACATGGGATTTTATTTACAAGCAATTTGTGAGTGTAAATACTTTTTTATGAGGTGGCTTGGAGTTGAGATTTGCTGTTGGCGCCAAATGAAAAATGGCCTTTGATTGGGTCTTGTAATTTATGTTGGACCGTAATGACAGAAGTATTAAGATAATTATTGTGGTGACTTCTTTGATAACAATAAAAAATGTGCTCTATAATGGATTCACTGCGCTCAGTGCTGTTGAGCTGTTACATTTGTGAATCAAAGAATCTCAGTCACACGAGCTCTGTCCCCAACTTAAGAGCCTACTGTAGGAAAAAGCGGCATTAAAAAGTGACAAGGGAGCAGCCAGTCTGTTACCACTCGTCATGGTCGGTTGCACTGAGCTTGCACCTGGACGCGCTTCAAAACGAGATCAGCTCAGTGGAAGAAATTATTCATTCCAAAGGCAACTCGAGTTCACCAGTGTGGCAGTTTATTTCTGCTTTCCCACCAGTAAGAGCGCAGTTGTGTGCAAACCATGAAGGAAAACCCTTCCTGTAAAGTTGGGTAACGGAACTTATCCATTTCACCAACTGGGCATTCATCGCCCAATCGACCACAAAGCTTGTTCATTGGCCCAGATAAAAAGTTGTCTGATTGCCTGAGACAAACTGAAATTGGACAATATGTTTACATGTCTCCCGGGCTTGTCTGTGGACTTTGATAACTTGGAAGGGAACCATAGTGGCAGACGATGGGGCAACTTTTTATGACTTCAGAAAAGACCCACAAATGATACTGCAACTTTGTTCTGCACCTCTACTTAAATTGACAGCGACCATTGTCCGTTATTGAATCAGAATATTGTCTCATGAATGTTAAGTAAACAGCTTCCTACGTCCTTGCTTGCAAGTCATCAAAAACTGCTACACCATGATTCTTGGTGCTTGTCATTAAAGTCCGATCAAAACTCCTGAATTAAATGATAAATAAAATTGATAAACTGACATGCTGAAATGATGCGCTTGTCCTCATGAGTTTTTTTGTGGATAATTGGCTACAAGTTAAAACCAAATGTCAGTATTGTTGCGAAGCTGCGGTCTGTGAGCATCCTCGAAGTGCACTGCCAGAGCACAAGTGCACTAACTCACTGCAAGTTTTATTTATTTTCTCATTATATACAAACAAAACATAGCCTAATCAACCAGTTACATCATCCTTGAATTCAAACATTTATCAATATGCAAATCTTGTAAATTTTATGTTTATAAATGTTATAATAAATTCATGTTTGTTTATTTATTAACTTTTTTTTAATTGAAGAGACCAAATGGTGCCTAAAATCTGAAGAGAAAAGTATGAATAATTATTGTATTTGATCAATTTTAAATTACTTTATCGGGATAAGAATTTTATTCATATCACTCAGCTCTGATATGACTTGTCACTGACATGTCACGCAAACTGCACTGATTTGATAATTAGCCAAGGCATAAATTGAAGTTTTAGTTTTGTGAAATTTATGATGTATTATTTGGTATCTTTTATACAGAAAGGCTTTCTGAGATCTGGTGTCTGCAAATATTTATTTATCTGCTTGAGCTTACCGTCTACATGTGGCTGAGTGGCCAAAAGATTGATTTGGTGGCTATTCTGTGCTTACGGGGGTAACTACCCAGCAATTTCAAGAATGTCAAAATTCTAGGAGAAAAAAAAAATGTATCCTCACCGGCTGCCATTCTGAATACACTTTCAAGTCAGCTAGGTTGTATATTGATTAATAAGTTTATTTTTGCCAAAAAAGGGTTTTTAGAATTGTTTATTTCATGCAAAAGGTTTGTTTACATCCTCATTATATATTCAAACAGTCAAACTTCCCTCAGAAACAACCGAATTCTCACTAAAGATGAACAACTTCTGGGGTGTTTGCATGGTCGCACTCAGAATCAGAATGAGGCAATAAATCAGTTGTACTGGATTTGATGTCCAAAAGGAGTTTTTATAGGTAAGGATGTGCTGGAGATTGGGGGGGGGGGGGTGTACGATTCAATAATCAACTAAAATTGTGGACTGAAAGCCTGCAGTGATGTTCTAATAAAGGAATAAGCCCCGAGAAGCAGTGGATTACAGTGATTTTATAACGGCGGAGGGGCGTTCTAAGGCACGACGCGTGGCGGAGAGTCTTAGTGCCCCTCCGCCATTATAAAATCACTGTAACCCTCTGCCTCAAGGGACTAATTGCTTTTATAAAACGGTTACCCTTCATATAGCCCATTAACAAAACACACAAGAAAAAAAGTCAACAATTTATTGGTAATAATACAACAATAAAATTGAGAACGATTCTTTCCTCCACCAAGCTAGATTGAGTGGACAGAATGGTTGGCAAGCAACACAGACGCTCAGATTACTTTTTCATCTAGCGCCATTATCATGTCTCATCAGGCTATTTGGGCTCGCTAATGTAGATATATTATAAAACCAGGCAATTCGGAATTTCTTCTTCGGTCTCCTGAAGGCCTTGTTAAATAATTTTACGTTCGTTTCGGTTTTCGAGTTTCCTTGTTCTCAACTCGCGCCGATCGGCCATATTATTACAACCAGCGGCGAGAGTAGGGAACAAGATTGATTGACTTTTGTCCTCTACACTTGCCGGTGTCCAGGAAAATATGTTGAATCGTGCATTAGTTTGCTAGCTAGCTAGCGTTCATTACAATGGATGTGGTTAACCTACACATAGCCCATAAAATAAACAAACAAGAAAAAAAAATCAACAATTTATTGCTGATACTGAAATGGCGGCTAGTTGGCAACGTAGCTAGCAAGCTAAAGTGACATCGAACGTTATAGTGCTATAGCTAGCTAGGTAGATAGCCAACTGGTTAGTGGGTTAAAAGGCTAAACTTTGCTCACGCTGAAATGGCGAGCTAAAAGTTTTGATACAAACGTAACCAAATGAGTCAGTTGAGTGCATTGTAGTTGGTTGCGAGGCCAGGCGCACAGGGATATTTTGTGCTGCGGTCTGCCTCAGAATACAGTGGGCCACACTAATTTTATACCGGCATGGAACGCGGCTCAGCCAATCACATTTATAGCTGGGAAGCACCTGTTTTATAAAGTGGAATCTAAAATGATATTGTTTAACACAGAATTCCGCGGAAATCAACATAATTTGACTGAAATGTTGTGCGTAAAGCCACATTTCCACCGAACGCTAAACAAAATATTTGCGCGACCACATTACTTTCAAAGGCAATGAAAAGACGCAAATGCACGTGAAAATGAGAGCAGCCTTCGTCAAATTCACCTGTCCCGAGTGTTTGAACAACACATCTCTTCGGAGCTTCTGAAGATCTGTGGTAAGAAGTTTTTTCGTCGTTGTAGACGAGACCACTGATCCCAGGGATTGCAGGGTCCTAAACATGGTCATTGGTCTTCTTATGTTAAAGCTATTCTTACATTTCTGGAATTTTTACACATTTTTGTAATCTTAAAATGCTTACATGCTTAAAATGTAAAAGAAATCCACCAGGTTTTGAAACTCATCGATATTCAATTCTCACATTTCCGATAAAAGTCCGACCAATCATTTTCTTCAGTCCGAATAAAATGATTTGCCGTGCTTCCTATCTGTCATCCGTTGCTGTGCCCCTTCCAGTTGCCTACCGCTGTCATTGCTTGCGAGTCGCCTGCCTCTCTGGCTGAGCAGCAGAAAGGTAGAGACAGAACAGGTCAACCAAGTCACCAAAGTTAGCCTGCAAACAAAGCAGCTGCAACTGCTCCTGATTTAATTACTTGCGTTACCGGGACAATTCTGATGAGGTAAGACGTTATGACAGCGGTTTTGCTGGAAGTTATGTATCAATTCTGATGAAACATGAAGCATCTGACTGGAAACAAACATGCGCTGCAATGCTATAATTACTACTATAATTACTATAATAACGTTAATGGTAGTTCGTCAGACGTTACAAGGGCATTTTATTTTATACCACGTATAGAATTGAATATTATGTAAATACTGTTGGTTAGTTAGTCACAAACTGGTGCCTCTGAATCTGACTCCATTGCCCCGTTTCAAGATGCTTTCACACCGGACACGAAACAAATTTTTTCTATGACAGATTACATTCAAAGTCATTGCAAAGATGCAAATACGTGCGAGATTTGCTTCTTTGCATTGACTTTGATTGTAATCTGTTGTGCGAAAAGTTCGTTTCGCATCCGGTGTGAAAGCAGCTTCATTTGCGCTGCTCACTTTCTCACCGCACGCGTCAGGGGAGGAGGGAAGCCTCAGAGGTCAGGCAGGCGGAAGAGGGTGGGACTTTAAAGGGAGGCGGAGTTGTTCATGTTCAGATTTCTACTAAGTGCTGTGCCGCATGCCAGAAAGGTAAGAATAGCTTTAACTTAAAAACTTGCGTAACCGTTACATAGCCTATATTATTTCTTTTCACAGTCTACTTAGTCAATTGTGTGCATGTAAATTATAATGTAACGTCGTCCCCCAGCGGTGAAATAATAACTGTGCATCTTTGATGCATGTTTAATAATTACTGTAGAACATTTTGCCGTGGTATGTAATACATAGTATTAGGATGACTGAACAAAAGTTTCTTAAAAAAATTAATAAAATGTAGCTGATGCATCGGAATCGGACAACTGTTGATCTGTGGGGGAAACTGAGGGTCATTACTGCTGCTCTCATACATTCTCATATAAAAAAGAAAAAATAATAATTCTTTCAGTACACTGCAATGTTATATTGCCTTATTATGTAGTCAGGGAGACTGGGGTCCCATGAGCCATGGGGACCAATGAGCCATATCACTATTTTGCGATCAATCGATGACAGAGCTGCTTAAAATAGGCAAAATATTTTGGAAAAAATATTTGAGTGTTCAATCAACTAATTTAAGGTTATTTCTATTTAATTAGTTGACATTTTATTCATTAATATAAATGGCACACTCTCTCTCTGATGGTAAAATTGGTGTAATTGGTAAAAAACAGAATTCCAAAAAATTAAAATGGAAAAAACAGAATTTGGGAAAAAATTAAACTGATTTCCCTTCTCGCTGAAACCCGACAATTTTATTTATTTATTTATTTTTGTTCTTTTGCGCTGTTATACTGGCTGTTAGTTTTATTTAGAACTCAAACTTATATCATTAATGGGGAAGGCTCTTTGACTTTCTTTTGATGGATTTTAATGTCACTCTGTAACACCCATATTTACTCCTGTAAAAAATTTTCTGAAACTGAGAATGTAGCGGTGGCTTCACAGGGGTTGCCTAATCAATCTCATGAAACTTGCATCCCATATATTGGTCTCTGGATTGCAGCTGCTGTATTCACACCTTTGGAACTTCAGGCCTATTCTGTTTTGCAAGAAGAGAGCCAAAGGTTTGCAGTAATCCCAAATATATCCCACAGAATCAGAGGGATTTGTGCATAAAATGATCTTCAAGATCAAGATATTAAGTTCAAATGAAAGTCTATTCAAGGTATATTCAAGGATTGGGGAATTGGAGGATTGGTGGCGTTCGGGGATATACACCAAGCCGTCGCCTCCGACGGCATAAGCCTAGTTTTTCACTTAAGTTTGTTCTCAAGTTGGTTGAAGTTTTAAGGAATTAAGAATTTACCTCTCGGTTCCTCCCCGAGAAACTTTTCTCCTTGTTGCAGATAAGTGAGCGGAACACTTCTGGGCTCAGCTTTAAAGTAGTCATAAGTATATTTGCAGTCCTGGAAAGTAGGGCTTTCAAAATATAGGTCACTTGCCAAACCTCTCCATAACCATGGTAATGTCTTGTCAATAAAAAAAAAGAAGTGAACCAAATGGTTTATGAATGCAGATAGAGACCACTCCTGTATTTGTCCCGAAGCATCTGTTGAGAGGCTATGGGAAACAAAAACAGACCACACTATTTGTCTATGTTTTTGTACTTTTGAAATCAATATTTTCTTTGCTCTTCCTGGTTTCTTTTAGAATGCTGCCTTTCTGTATGGCCTTGGGATGGTTTACTTCCATTACAATGCATTTCAGTGGTAAGTACACAGTACGTTTGGGCTCAAGCGATGAGTAAGTTGTTGGATTTATGCTGATGGTCTTGTGATTTTGAACAAGCTAGGGGATATTTCATCGTGGATGTTCACTTGAGTGCTCGCACATCGTTAGTGTGTGAAATTTTTTTGGTGACAGTGTTCTGCAATAAAGCAAGGATTCAATGAAAGTGGCCCAGGTATTTGCAGTCTCAGTATTGGTATTCCAGATAAGTTTTTGGTCAGGGAAATGGATAAGTGTTGGGTTTATGTCTAGCAATAATGAATATAGCTGGTGCTTTTACTTGCTGTGGAGTAATTTTAATTCTGTCCAAACCTGTGATGAGTATTACTTTGAAACATGGTCTCTTGTGCTGGTGGTATTATCAGCAATAGTATATGCTTGTGATGGTATGAAGATGTTTTTGTGGATGTCAACCTACCCTAATCTGGGTTATTTTTAATGGTGTTTGAATGTTGGTTACCAACGTTGCCATTGATTTTTATCATTGTGCTGTTGAACTTAAAGTATTTTCTATGTGTGTTTTGAAGAAATTAATGCATTTGGGTCATTCCATACTGGGACCTCCTGGATCATGCCATAATGGGAAAGTTTTGAGGAAATTAAAGTAATCCTTCATTGGAGAATATGCAACCAAAATATATTAAATTTGGGCTTTCAGCTATGAAGGTATATTTGACAAGATCTTTGGCACTGTTGTATTTTTTTTTTTTAAACTTCTAGATGTGGTAGAACTGTATTCATATTACTCAGACTCAAAATTTGGTCGCAATTTGTTTTAGCAAAAATTATTTATTTTATTGATTGTGAACATTAAGCAGCAGCTGTTTTTGTGAATACATGTTGAAAACGACCCTTATTTTTTGTTGGATGTTCAGGGCAAATTTTAACCCAATCCAATGAAAAATAAGCAATTGATGAGACTTGGAATACACATACAAAAAAATGGAAGAAATGATGAGGTTTGGTTCCTGGGGCCAAACTTGAAAGATTTATTACTAAAAGTACTTGAACTAGGCCTGTAACAATAGGATTTTGTAAGGTGCCTCAAATTTAAAACCACTATTATTATTTGCGTTTTTTTTTTTTTTCTGAGAAAATCCATGACAGAAACTGAAAAGTTCTGAATTCTGGCCGAGCTGCCATGTAATGCCCCATATACAAGTGCTCTTAATCTTGGCTCATTTGCTTATTAATTGGCAAATGGCACACCTGACCTGACTCGACTTGCCATGTTCACATGCTGGTCATGTTTTTCCACTTTAAAGGAGTTTTTTTTTTTTCTTTTTTTTTTTCTTTTGAACCTCTGCCTCAAATTTGTCTGTGCAATTGGTTAGGATGAGTGTAACAGCCTTATGGCTGTTCTCTGATTTGGTTGGCATTAAACCTTCGTGTTTGTCATGTCAGCTGAAATGTCAATACACTTACACCTGCAAGTAGGAGTATATTTTGTTTCGCCATATTAGCGTATCTTTAAATGCTAGTGGCTCAGGATGACTGGGAACTGCATTGCATTGTGATCTGAATTGCCTAGCTTAGGTTTGTATTGCACTCATGTAAGTTTGCCACAGTGCTATTTTAATGTGGCCCACATTTGATTTGGGTTTTCATCATGGTGAAAAATGGGGCCTTGGTTTCTTGATTTCTAATCTGTTCTCAATGCTGTAATGCCATTTGATGCTGCACAAGGTGTTAACTGCTATTTGCAGTTTGCCTAAATCTTCCCTTGCACCCTGACATGAATTACATTGAATTGAAATTGAATTTGAAACTTGTTATATGGATGCTTTTGGCTAGAAATTCAGTATTAAATCGTAAAATCCAATGTAAAGTTGTGTAATGTTTTAATAAGATGCAGTATCGCGGTCTAGACAACTGGCTCAAGTGTTTAGAAAGTTAATTATAATTTTCAATTTCAGCTGGCAGCAATTTCTTGAACACAAATGCATCGATTCAGCTGAAATTATCACGGTCAGAGGAAATGCATTTCATGAACATGAGCTCGTTTTAGATTTCGCATTACCAAAAAATGTCACCGTTTTTAGGCGTGGGCAACATTTTGTATTTCTACTGATTCAATCAATAAATGGTGGTGGTCGTAGTAGTCGTTTCATTCCAATTAACTGACTAGGGGCTACCTAGACAATTTAGATCCATCAATGACGACCTGAATATTTATTATTTTGTTATATTGATTATTTCAATGAACCTTCTTCAAAGGCTTGTCTGGAACCGGTCGGTGTGTGATGGATGGCCTGGTTTTGTGTGATGGGCGTGGTAGAGCTTGCTCGTGTATGTGCTGGCTTTTTGAAGAGAACTTGCTGAATTGTTTTGCTGTGGTGGGTTTTTGTGCCGTAAGAGGGCTTTGAGTCTCCTGCTCTTGCTTAGTGTCAAGCAAAGGATGAGTGTTGGCCCTGGTAACAATCTGCTTTCGTGTATGCCGGAAAAATTTCTTGTGCTCGACCACTGGCCTGTGTTCGTGCCCTGTAATATGTAGTCAGACATTTACCAACCTACATATCATAGGGCCCCACGATTTCCGCGATCATGGAATCGCGGACGGAATCGCGGAATTGGCCAATAAAAACGGAATCAATTGTTAAACGCGGAATTTCGCTGAAATTTGCATAATTTGACTGAAATGCTGTCCGTAAAGCCATATTTCCACCGAATGCTAAACGAAACATTTGCGCTTCCAGATGAATTCAAAGTCAATGTAAAGATGCGAATGCATCTAATGCACAAATAAATACTGTTCCAAATTAAGTAGCCTATAAATAACTCTGTTCGCATTACTTTAGACATATATCAACTCAGTCTTAATGCTCACCGATCAAGCGCATAAAACACAATGTGCGGAAAGAATATTCAGTAGGTTCGCTGGTTTACCGTTCTCAAGTGTAGCCTGTGCAGTGTCAGTTGTTGAACTGGGCAAGTGAAAATTTGCTTGCAAATTTATTCTCTTTTTGACTGTCTGCTACGAAATGCTGTCAAGCTCCAGATTTTTTATTTAACATTGTTTCAAGGCTTTATCGAAAGGAGCAAATAGGCCTATGACTATATCACAAATCTTAACTGTTGCCAGCCATAAGCCACAACTGAAACGCACATTTGTGTGTATATTTAAGAAGGGTACAACGAGGAATGAGAGGAGGTGTTACACGTTAGTTTTACATATCTCAAAAAAAAAAAACAATTAGGCCTACCTACTATAAAATTTTACTTTTATTAGTTTAGATGAATTGTGCACAACATCAATATCACCTTAACTACCTCGCATAATTTTTTATTCAGAGGAAACACCGGTCGGGTTGAGAGTGAAGGACGACTATGCCAGCCGCATCGCAAATGCATCATTCGATTGCTCGGCCAAAACAAATCCCGGTCGGATCAACCGAACAATTGACCAGACTGCCGTGGTGATATTTCTAAATAAAAGATTTTTATTTGTTGTTTTGCTCAGTTGTTCAATCCAGAATTAATCTGACCTGCTTTCTTGTCAGAAACCTGTACATGATGATTGAAAATGAACCCTGAACCTTTCCCATCAACAACAGACAATTTGACTACAAAATAAACAGTCTCTAACTAATAAAAACAATTAAATCATTTTTAAATGCATACCCAATCAGTATTGCAACACTCTGCTCTTGTACAGTGTATTTGATGGGCTACTGCGCACTCATATAAATTCGACGTGATATCAAAGGAATTTGTGTCAAACTCATTCAAGAAAATACACTCCAAATCCGTTATTCATCAAATGGGCATTTTCACAGCTTCGCAATGGCGATGGTCCGCACGAGGGCCTGGAATTAGAATTGGTCATTCGAGCATCAGAATGCACTCGACCAACTGCGATCAGGTCCCCCCCCGAAGAATTTTGGTACTGAATAATAGAGAAAAAAATTAAGATTTAAGTGGCACATGGGCGCATTCATGGCCCACTCAGTGGCTTTCTAATGCGCCATATTTTGATTTTATGCGCCATTTGCGCATGGCACATGGCCTTCCCAACCCTTGGACTGTTGATTACACTTCCTTTTATAGAGACAATTTTATTTTGTAGTATTATTTTAGGTTTAAAAAAAAATAATTCTTTGATCACAGCGCAATCTTCTATTGCATCATTATGCAGTACTTGTTCTGACTAAGTACTGAGGAAAATGGAGGTTTGCATCAGCTGATTTAAGGTTATTTCTATTTAATTAGTGAACATTTTATTCATTAACATAAATGGCACACTCACTCTGATGGTAAAATTGGTGTAATTGGTAAAAAAACGGATTTCCAAAAAATTTAAACGGAAAAAACTGAATTTGGGAAAAAATAAAACTGATTTCATCGGGCCCTAATATCATGTATTGCGTGTAAATTGATCATGTCTGTGCTTCATTGAAATAATTAAGCCATTTATTAAAGAAATGTGTGCTGCTGACTCATTCCTTTCCTTGTATTTGCTGCCATTTCCCTCTGTCTCAGCCAGTGAAGCCCTCCACTGCTAAAAACTCATCCTGAATAGAGAACGTTGATCAGGGTTTTATCAGGCAGTATCAATCAGGGTTAAGCTACTGAGAGAGTTGTTCTTCCGATCTCAATCTTGAAACCAAACAGTCAAAAACCAGCTGTTTTCTTTATGAAAACTGATTGCCAAAGTTTGGGTTATTCTGGAAATTACCCATTCAGTTAATACTGATGTGTTTGAAATTAATATCTCTGTTTTCGTAAGGCTTCTGGACAAGATTATTTTGGTATATCCTCACATGTCGGCAAGATGAAAATGGATGAATGTTGCCGCAGTTTTTGCATTTTGTAAACCGCTCTGACCTGTCCCCTCAAAGCTTTGAAATTTTTAAAAAAGCAATGAAAAGGTGTACATTGCCCATATGTTAATGATTTGAAGCCTTTAAAAATTGTAGCTATCGAGCGATGCAGTGCTTCAGTTGATTATATTAAGCGCTCACTCTTTCCTTTAATGGTGGGATTATAATATACGGAAAAAGACATCAAATCGTTTTGGCTCTAGCTCCAAAATGCACATGGAATCATTCTGTTGAGGTCGTTTTTTTTGTGGTAATTGAGCTTTGAGTCTCCTCTGTTGCTGTTGTTGGAATGTCCAGCCAAGAACTGCAGCAATGAAGGTGAGGGTAGGTACAGCTAACAGTCTGCTTTGTTGCACTCTGCCATGTCACACCTTTGGCAGCAGTGAAAAATTTCTTGTGGCAGACAAATGCCCTATTTTGGTTCCCTAGTAAAACCTATGCCATCCTGAATTTCATATAATGCCTACGTAAACAGATTTTATCACCTTTTTTTTAAATTTTTTTTTTTTTGTAACAATCACTCTGGTCAATTCCATGCATGAGGAGAGGAACTCCGATGACCTGCTTCTGCAGGCTTCCTGCTGGTTATCCAGGCAGGCATCAGGCAGGAGCTCCCCACCTCGGGTCAGCTGTGCTGTGTAAACAGTACTGGAGATTTTACTTCACCGATGCAGTGAGGCAGGGAGAGGAGTGCAAAGACACTCTACAGTTCATGGCACCAACATTGTCAGGTGACTGAGGTTGACATTGTGTTTTAAGTCCAGTATTTAGAGACTTTGGCAGACATGTGTTTAATTTTACTTGTGACAATGCTTACGTATACTGTGATGAGAAATCATCTCGAAGCTTTGAGTGCTTTTCAGAAGGTGCAGGCAGGTGACATATTAATGGAAAAATCTACATAAATGGTTCTAGTACAGTTGGGCCTCCAGAAGCTGCCAGAACACAGTTTGGCACAGAGTCTAAAAGAATAAAATTTACTAGAGGGATGGAGTACCTTTCATCAGAGATATTCCCTCTTTTGTTTTGTTGGTAGTGATGGCGAGTGTTGTCTAACACTGTGTTCCTTACATGTCTGATATGAGTTCAGTTGGTTTGAGATCTGGTGACTGTTAAGGCAGTGGCATATGCTCAGGGCAGTTTTTATACTCCTTAAACTATTCAGTAATCTCTGGTGCCCTGTGTGGATTTGAGTCATTGCTGTCTAGGAAGAGGCCATTCCCATCATGGCAGTAATGTTTTATCATAAGATATATAAAAATGATCACACAGAATGACTCTGTGTTGATTCGCTGGGACTGTTTCACATTTAAAGGGGATGAAAGGACCCAAACCACGCCAGGAAAATGAACAGAACCATCTGCATTTGCCATATTTGTCCACACATTTATTCAAGTTTTTTTTTTTTTTCAGGTAATTTTTAACCTGTCTGTGTATTTCATTTTTGGTATATTTTGTTTTTCCACCTTGAATTGATGACCTTTTGGTCTTTGAATTCTTCAGCTGAAACTGCCCTCACATTTTGCCGTGACCAAAATGACTGCTGTGACTGACGAGAGTTGTGTTGAAAAATGTTTTTGCTGGAATTTAAAAACTTGCAGTTGACCAGAGATTCTTGTGCCACCTCAGTCAAAGTCATTTTTTGTATTGTATTTCTTTTCCATCCGATGCATTATTTGGAAGTTGTGTACAGTTACTGTGTCAGTGAGTGTATTGACACTATGACATACCTTCCGAGCCCATGACTGAAATTATCTAATCGGCCTACATTTCAAATCAGTAGTGCTGTGTGCACCGATGTGGAAACTGAAGTTTTCTTGATAATGGGGGCTCTTTTTTTTTTTTTTTTTTTTTTCTTTTCCCCTCCTCCACACCTTCAAACTCAGTTTTGTTTTGTAAAAGTTTTGAATTTTAAACTGATGAGTGATGTATTCGACTTCATTTTTATTTGACTCAATCAGTCATTGCTGGAGTGAAATGGCTTCGATCTTACGGACACGGCATGTTGCACTGGCATGAGGGGATGAGGTTGACCCAACCTGTTGGTTTGAGTGCATAGTGTGTTGCACACATCTTGATGTCAATGCTTTTGAATGCAGCCAGGTTATCATGTGACATGAGTGTAAGCTGTCCCATGTGGTTGCCTTGTATTTAATTGGCACTTGGAAGACTCATCATTAGTGGCTCGACAGCCGAGTCCAACCTGCGAAGCGAGTGTGTAACCTTGGGTTTAAAAGCCTTGTTGGTACCCATTTTACCGCTCACAGGCTCCTGTTTTAATTTGCTGCAGAAAGTGACTGAATGTGTTATGTGTTCATGTTCACCCTATTCATCTGTCAAAGGCAAAAAATAAAAACGTGCGTATTTGTGCCAAATCTGCTTAAAGTCAATTATTTGGTTTCCAGTTTTCGGAAATTTGAAGCTTGGAATTTTATACCATTTCTAAGGGTTGTGTGCCGCATCTATACTGCTAATCAGTCCATCCTATTGTCCCACATGCCGCATTGCCAGAATAATTTGGCTTTACTGCATCTTGTAGTCTGTACCATCTCTCCAGTGTGCAAAGAGCATTAAAAATTAAGGTATTTTCAGATTTTGCCATAATTGGGTAATGCTGGAGTCAAAAAATAAAGTCCTGCCTTGTTTCTTAGTCCTTCATGAGGTAAAATAGATGATTCTAGAAATTAATTCTATTCCCTGCATGATAGACTGCTAATTGGCAAATCCAAGCATTTGGAATGAAGTCCTGGGGAGGAGTTTGACTTCTAAAACCTGTATCCTCCACGCCTGGATTTGGCTCCTGACCCAGATCTCTCTTCTTTACAGCACTGGTGATGCCTGCTTTTTTCCCCTCTCTCCCTGCAGGGCGATTAAAGCGTTTCAGGAGGTGCTTTATATTGATCCCAGCTTCTCCCGAGCCAAGGAGATCCACCTGCGGCTCGGCCTGATGTTCAAGGTCAACACAGATTACGAGTCAAGCCTAAAGGTACTCCCTGAATAGAAAAACTTGGCACACTGCCCTGTTTGCAAAATACTCTGCCCTTCTACCTGTAAATAAGATTGGGAGATGTTGAAGGGAGGGAACTGAATTATTTTGATTGAGCTCCATTCCAAAATGAGTTCACCTAGTTGGCGTGCTAGTTGAACCTTCCGGAATGTGAATAAACAGAGTTGTATGCCATTGGTGGTTACAATGAAGTGATCGGTTTTGTGAACATTTGCTAATATGGATGTTGTGATTTAACTGGATTTTGCCTTAAGGCCCAATGATGAGGTTCATTTAAAGCAACTAGTCAAATTGCTGGTACAAACAATTAGTGGTGTACGTACTTGATGGATAATGGTACGGTTGTCTTTAATATGGTATTGTTTGAAGGCTTTTGTCATATTTACAGGAATGCACAATATATAGGCATGTAACAGCTGAAAGTAATGGCAAATAAGTTGACCATGATTGGAGAAAGAAGCGAAGCCGATGCCGAAAGCAGCATCATGGTGTTGGAGCCTCTGTACATTTTTGTGAAGGACCGCACCTGACTCCTTGTTGCTATTGGCTGGCATGCAGTCAACGAAGTCACATTCTTTCCTTTGAGTTTGGTGGAAGAAATGGCTTGTCATCAGGGTGTAGTCTGGTCCTGTTAATCAATTCATGTGAAGTTCACGGACAATTTGTATGGAGTTGATTGTGTTCTTTAGAGTTCTTGCTATTCAAAATTGCAGATGATTTAACGAAACCCAGAATGTTTTTTGCTAATTGTTTTTCTTTTTTGAACAGGCAAGTACATGATCACTGATCACTGAAAATTTTGGAATGATCTGTCACTGAAGTAGTTCTTGTCATTTTATTCTGTAGAAATGTTTCCAATGGTGTAAAATAATGGAAATGAGTGCACTCAATGGAGTGCAGATTTCCGCCAGTTATGGAAGCGGAAGTACGAAACTGCAGTCAATAAAATGGGCTTTTAAAAAATATTATGAATCGCTCCAACCACGAGAGGTTGTTTAGCACACAGTCATAAATGTGCACAAAGTTATAATACCCCCGCTACGACGTAGTCGGGGGTATATAGCGCTTTGCGCGTCCGTCCGTCTGTCCGTGTGTCTGTGCGTCCGGATTTCTTCAAACATAAAGCGGGGAGTATGTGAGCTCTGCTCGCTCTACACTTGTTTGGCTGAGCAGCCCAGTAGTATCTGTGATTAGCTGCTGACAGATGTATAAGGACACATGCATCTAAAGGCGTGATCCCCTCGAGGCTTACACATGGTGGAGATGACTAATAAAACTAATAAAAATTGATGGCAAATGTTTTGACATTTCACATATTTGTGTGCAAGGATATTTAGAATAGTAAATCAACTTTGGTGATTTGCATCAAAATCGCCTGATTTAATTACTGCTTTGTAATTTTAGCATTCTTGATTATAAATTCTGGAAGCAGACATTCTCCATTGATTTCCATGTGGTCTGTAATTCTTGCACAAAGGTTTGTCTTTTAAGATCAGCACAATTCTTTAATTTTAGAATCCAGGTGATCACACAATTTAAATCTGGCGATTGAGCTTTCCATTGCTTTTGTGATTTGCTAACATGGATGTTGTAATTTCCTTTCAGGAATGTTCGTGTCGAGTTTGGATTTATGTTTTTGATCTTTGTCTTGCTGTAATTCGGTTTCCTCCATTTAATCCATGTGACGATCACTAGTTAACTCTCACTTTACTTGATCAGCAGTGCATATGAAAGAGTGGCTTAACTGATGGGCCACAGTCCTCTTAAAATTGGATTAAGCTCGAGCTCTGCTCAGAACTGCGTCCATTTTGTACATATTTTGCAATTCAGTGGGCCTTTGGCCTTATTTATTTTCATGTGTTTTCAACTGTTTTGTCAATCGGGTTCAGGGAGTTGCATCAAAAGGCAAAAGGTCAATGAAATCAAAGTAGTGTCTTGAATTTCCGGTGTGAATGGTGCTCATTTCTCATGATGTGTGCTCTACCGAATATGCACATTCTTTTTCTGTGCATTTAGTAAATAGGTTTGAACTGGCTTGAGTGAACCCTGGGCTTGTTTTTTGATGTCCTTCAGATATTGTGAAAGAAACGTCTCCAAAATTTGGAGGACTTCCTAGTCTTAGGCCTTTTTTTATAGGTCACTCTGGTCATGTTCCGTAAATGACCATTATGTATGGAGCCGAGAGTATCATGCTATCAATGCTAATTTAGATGGGAGTCCAGTAATTGTGCATACGTGTGTGCGCGCAGTTAACACAAGGAAGTCGTGAGCCAAAATCTTTGGCTAATGTGACATTTTGGTATCTGTTAAGGGGGGGGCGCACAATTTAGCTTTTTAAATTTTTGTTCATTTCATCTAACGTTCATTAATATTATTATTTTCATTTGTTTATTGAGGCCACATCATAGCTTCTGTGCAAATGGGGCTCATTCGTGTGGAGGGGAATTGTGTAACTGCTTGAGAAAGGTTAGCCCTGTCTGCATGTACTTCTGCTGCATTGGAAGGCTGTTAATGCATATCGTCCTTCCTGTACGCAGATGACAGATGCGTTTTGCATGGTGAGGCTGTTCAGTATCACAATATCACTATGCATTTGGTAAGTTATAAATGATGGTCTCTCTGTTGGGAGATGCATTTTCTGTTTGCCAGTTATTGAGCCATCCTTGAGTATTGATCTGATGAAGGTGCACAGAGCTCATCCATCTGAATGTGTCCCTCCAGCCCCCTCCCTCCCTTATCCTGGCAATGGCAGGTTGCCATAGCTGCATGTGCGCACGATTAGCCCTGTCCCAGTTAGCTGTGCAAAGACACTTGTGAGAAGCTGTTGCTGTTGAGGATTGAGCTTCAGCCTGTGTCGTCCTCCATTCTGCAGTTTACGTAGCCTCCATTTTTCTCGAGAGCCCTTAAAAAATGTGGCAATTTTTACATTAAGAATCTATCCCCCCCCCTTAAAAACAAGCGCACGCACTCACACACAAGCACTCATACATACACATTCACACACACACACACACGCACACGCACACACACCCACGCACACACACTCACACACAAATGATGGTGTGAGGAGTGGCTGGGGCAGCTGCTGGTGGTTAATTTTCAAGTTTGGATCTTCAGGCTCCGCTGTCTGCCATTTGTGCCCCCCCCCCTCCAAAAAAAAAAAGCATTCATGCGTTTCGTTACATTCATGAATAAATCATCAGGTATGCTAGTGTATAGGGAGTTTGAAGACTCTTTGGACACGGCCATGGAGAGAGGAGCTCTTTCGCGTTCCCTCCTCCGCAAATAGATGTGTTTAATGCACCTCAGTGCCATCGTTGTAAAAAGGCGATTAATTGTGCTGTGTAATGCAGTCCTGTGCTGTACTGCAGCCTCCTGGCTCAGGCATGCTTGTGCTCGGCAGAGGAGTGGCTTAAGGAGGTGACACGTCCCCCCCCCCCCCCTCCTCCCCGGAGGTATCATGTGTCATCTAACGTCTGCCGCTGTCTCCTGAATAGTAATAAGCGTGCGTGTCGGGGGGAGGGGGGGGGGTGCCGGCAGTCGCACCGCACCCTCTGACTGGTGGCTGAGCGGCGATAAGACTGGCGGAGGAACAGTCCGTTCTGCGGGGGAGTCACCTCTTCAACGCCGAGAGTCTCCGCGTCTGGTAACGTACGCCGCCGATCCGGTCGGCTAATTGCCGGCAGTCCAGGCTAGCGCCGCGAGCGGCTGCTTGGCATGGAATAACTACACGCGTTCGGTTCGGATTTGAGCAGCACACAGGTCTGTAAGAACAACGCTCCCGTCAGGGGTCTTGATTTGTGTGACATCGCCATGTGGGTTCCTATTTTAATTGTTAAATAATTTATTTATTTTTCTGTATTCGGCTGTCTGCTCGAGCTTTCGTGTTTTGTTTGCAGCATTGCACTCTTTTGCTTTCAATTCTGTTGGGCAGATTGTCATATTTCAGTGATTTGAATTGGTTAGGTTAAACATATTCTGCCTTTGAGACCTGCTTTTAATAGCCAGAGTAGGCTTGATTAAATTTCATTTACATTTTTTTTATTGCATTACCTTCATTTCATTCTGTTCTCATCATAACTAGGGATTTTTTTTGGATTAGCATCTCTGAGGAGGTGATTGGGCTTTGATTGTAGCCAGCGTACGGAGCGTAATTGAGGGGGTGGGGGTGTCGAGGGCTCCTGGTCTGCTTGCCACTCTACCGCTGCTTTTTTAAACCTGCTGCTGGTTACTATGACAGCAGCTTCTGAAGGGCAGAGCGATGCTCGTGGAGGTAGCGGCGGCGGTATCAGGCGCTCGTATTCACTTTGGCTCCTTCCTTCATAAAATGCTGGTAAGCAAGGTCACAGAACACAGTGTTCCCAGGTAGGCCAGCCTTGTGATTCTGAGGCTCCTCGATCCAGATACGCACCTGCACATTTTTTATTTTTTTTTTATTATATATATCAGTGAGCTCACTGTTGTTCTCCGCAGCAACATCTCCACAGGGCATTGCTGCTTTCCTGTGCCGTCAGATATCATTTTGTGCGAGTAAGCAATTTATGTTACTCTGAGCCACACGGATGACGCACGTTGCATGCAAGTGGACTTCTGGAGTGATTTGCTGCTGGCTGAACTTTGGGTGGGGCAACTGGAGATCCTAATTTTCGACACCTTAACCACAGGGCTGTACCACTGTAGCCTGCTTCAAGACTTTTGTTTGTGACTTAATCTGCTGCCATTGCTGACCAAATATTTTGGTTCAGTTGTTTAGTGGATACTTGGGTGCTTTCATTGATCCTCTAAGTGATTGGAAACACCAAATCCCAGAATCCTCAGTCGATTTTTAGGGTCAAGGTAATGGGACCTCTTTGAAGCATATAGGTAGTATCTGAGGCCCTCGTTCTTGCTTTCGACATTGCTTGTTCTTTTTCACTTAGCTTTTCCTATCAGGTAAAAGCGAGCATCCCATGTTGAGGTCGAAGGGAACCGGTACAGTGGAAATGGATTTGAGACAGGGGTATAAATTTGATAAATTGTGCACCTTTCCCCCTACAATATACTGAAGTTAGACTTGCTATCAACAAACCCTTTCAGATGATCGATCTGTATTCTGAAGGATTTTATCATGTGTGAGACGGGAATAATGGAAATGATATGAAGAGAAATGAGGCAGGCTGTCACTGCACCCCTTACTCATAGTGACAGTATTTGCTGCTCTGTCTAATATCATGTGCTCTAATCTGCACTTGTCAAGACTCCAGTAGGAGCTCAGTTGGATAAATGAAAGAATACATATGCTGTTGGTGCAAGACGACAAGGTTATATCCCCAAAACTAACAGTTTCCCCACAGGCAGATTTCAAAGTTAGGCCTAGTGATGGGGCTTGAGGAATTCCCCCGAGAACTGTTCGATTTACTGCAATTTTGAAAAAGTGAAGTTTGGCATTATGCTGGTGCTACAGGCACAGTTGTAGTGTCACTAAAACAATAGCAGTGCTCTTTTATTCGCCAAAAGATTTGCTACAAAGTTGATTTGACTCCCATTAGGACAGTGAAACTAGTTGCATTTGGAAATGTAATTTCACCTAATGGAAGCGCTACCGAGAAGTAATCAAGCAATCGGAATCAAGAAGGTTGCTGGTCAATGGACTAGGAATGTTGATAGATTTAGTAGGATTCTCACAAACTCGTAATTGCGTTTTTAAAAATGAAATGCTTGTCACTACGTTTATTTGCCAGGAACAAAAAAAAAAAAAAAACAAAAAAAAGGCTTGGCTTGATTCCCATCAAAACTGTTTGTTTTTGCATTTGGAAACATTATATTTAGCCAAGTGGTTGTGCTACAGGAAACATCTCAAGGACACCACAGCTTGGTAACCTCCTTTTTGCCTCAGGAATATCGATGGCAGATTTGACATGATTCCTATTAGAGCTGTCGGAGTTGTAGCAATCTTTGAAAATGAAAAGTTTGGCCTGGTAGTGGCACCACAGCGAAGGTCAACGGATGGTTGATATCAATTACAGCCCTTCTTGTGCCAGAAATGATCACAACGATTGCGCATAAATGCATGCTTCATCAGATTCCTTTTAAAACTGTTCGAGTTATCATGCTGTTCTAGTTTCTGTTTGCTGTGAACGTTTTTTCCTCCATAAATGGAATATTTGAGACTGTTCTCAGGGGAATCTGGTGAAATTTACAGTGAACATTTCCTGGAGTCAAGAGTAGTTTCCTTGTTGAAAGTCTGGACCATTTACCCCGTGTAGTGCCATCTCTGGGCCAAACAATGCATTTTGCCTATGCCTTTGCATTAACCTGCTGTCATTCACTGGGAGCATTTGTCTTGTTTTCTTTGGAGATTGTATTTATATGCTTTGTATTTGTCCTAAAACCTACAATGAAATGGTACCGCTGCCGAGATTTTGCTCTTGAAGCTTTTTGCAGTAGCTATTTGTTTTGCATGGGGTTTAACATGGCCTGTAGTGTCTGAGAAGATGGTACTAATGGAGCGTGATAAGAATGTGATTCTCCTGTTTATGGGCCTTTTGGCTGGTACTGAGAAGGAATCCAGTGGAGAGTTGCTTTGTCTAAAAGCATTTGGCTTTTCAATGGCCTGAGACCAAAGCAATTTATCCTGTTCTCATTTTGCTCTGAGGAAAAGCATTTGAAGGTGAAAGGAAATCTGTGATACTGAATGTGGAAATGATCTAAATGAAGTGGAATTAGTTGCATGGAATCAGTTCTCCTGGATGCATTTAGCAGTCACTGATATTTACTGCTGGGGATGTAGTTATAATTTCATGTAAGTGTTTTTAAGGGCTTGTTGTGCAGTGGTGTTTGACACTGAAGGTATTTTTGCCTCTTCAGCTTTTTTTATTTTAAATATTCCTCGAATCCTGGTTTGTCCTGGCACTTTTTTCTTGTGTTTCAGTTGGAGTACAGCAGCTGCTTGGTGATTTGCCATATTTGTGTATTGCTAATTTTTTTTTAGCTCACCTGGACAAAGTCCAGATGAAGTTATGTCATGGCCTGCTTGCCCGTCGTCGGTGTCTGTAAACATCATCTTCTCTGAAACTACAGGGCCAATGAAGCTGAAACTTTGCATGTTCCTACCCACAGGGACACCAAAGTTTGTTCGAGGTGTTCCGATCCAACGTCAAATATGCCGGCTTTGGCATCTATGATGAAAATGCTATTTTGGTTCATTAGTCACTCATTTCTGGAGCGATTCAGCTGAAATTTGCTTTGTTTGTGCCAAATAGCAGGGCTGACCATATATAATACGGGTTTAGCTGTGCATCGCATTTTATGGCGGCTTTGGCAACCATATTGAAAATGCTATTTTGGCTCATTAGTTGCTCATTTCTGGAGCGATTCAGCTGAAATTTGCTGTGTATGTCACAAACAACACTCAACATGTAGAACTCTGGTTTCACTATGAATGACATTTTGTCCTTCATTTGACCTCTGTCATGGGGCCACACCCTTAATTTCAGAAATATCTTTAAAAATCCTCTTCTCTGAAACTGTGTGAGCTGAACCTTTGTATACACCTTCCTGTAGCTAGGGAGTGGAGTTTGTTTGAGGTGTTCTGATTCCATTTCAAATATGGCATACAGCGGCAGCCATATTGAAATTTCCTTTTTAGATGCTAAGCGGCAAGGCTGAACACGTTACAGGTTTTGCTGGGCAATGCGTTTTGACCTTCATTTCACCTCTTTATTTCACCATTTGGCCAAACCTTTTTATTGGAAATGCCAATAAAAGCACTTTCACTGATGATGCCGTTAGTGCTCAACTGTATGAAAAGTATATTTTTGCTCCAGGAAGATATAGAGCAATCTAGACTAAAGTTCACTATGAAGCCAGCTGTTCTGGGAAGCCCCGAGAAGGAATATGGTGTGGTAAAGTGAAGCATTAATTGTTAAGTAGACTGTTGGATGCTTGTTGGAAATGATTACTACAGAACATCCCCTCTGTCCTCTTTCTTTCCATCCTGGAGTGTATGAATCTAATAAATACACTTTTCCAAACATGTCACATTTTTTATTTTTTCCTAGTGCATTGAAGGTTATTTTATATTGATCTACAAACATGATCATTTACTCTTTTGAATTTAGATATATGGATCTGGGAAACAGAAAATATTCGCAAAATAATTCTTATTGAATTTTTTTTGTTTCCAAAACATTTTTATCAATTAAAAATTGTGCCCCGCTTATAATGTATGCTGTAAGTTTTTATTTCAAAAATATTTTCATTACCATGTTAAGCCATGTTTGTGTTTAATTGGCAACTGAAATAATACCATTCAAAGGTTGACTTAAAAGGACTGAAAAACTTTGCTTGAGGGAATGTCCAGGTGAGCTACAGTGCTGTGGCACATTTTTTTTTTTTTTAAATTCTCTTTAAATATTTTCTTAATTTGTTGCACATGAAGTTTCACCTTGAGCCATTGAGCATCAAACTTATCCATTCGTTCCCTGGCGCAGATGAACAAACAATACTGGCTTCACTTGGTCGGTTCACTCGCTTTGCTGAAGTACTGCCTCATTTCTCTTGTTTCAGGAGTTATTGCTGATCTCATGTAGGTAACGGACCTTTGCTCACTAGCTTGGCTATGACACAGCCTTGTTTCTCCAAGCTTAGTAGCAAATGCCAGTGTCATGCAGTAAAATTTGCTTGCTCTCTTGACCGATATTAATGCCTCTTTTTTTCTTGATTCGATAGCTGATAGTGTCGAATTGGTAACACAAGTTTACTCACTTGCTTGACGATGTGTAGCCTTGTCTCTTGGTTTGAAAGCTAATGCTTATGTTGAGTAGGTAATGTTAGTTTGCTCAATTGCTTGGTTTATGTCAGTTAAAGCCTCTTTTCTTCCATCTTTCAGTTACAAAGCACATTTACAATAACTTGGGCATGGTGTTTGTGAGTAACATGTAAATACTAAACGTTTACTTCTTATGACCAGTGTTTGTTTCTTTGTCGTAAGACATACTGGAGTTCCTCATGAGCCTCTGTAGGCTATATGGCTTTTGAACTGAACTTGTGAATGTGCTTTGAGGGGGAGGGGCTATAGGAGGGAGAGTAGGTTTTTTTTGGATCAAAAATGTCTTCTTTTCTCCAAACTTACTGGCTACAGCTTGAAAGGTGCTGTTTTACATTATTTATACAACGATAATCATTTCTAAAAGAAACATGCTAGACGTTGGTATTTTTTGTGTCACACATGTAAAAGGAATTGAATGGAGTAGATGGACAGCATTTTTTACCCTTCAACCCCACTAGAGGGGTATTGTCCTTACGTGCGATGTCCAGCCTTCCATCCTTCAGTCCCGCGTACTTCTGTTTTCCACACGATAAATTGAAAACTCCTTTGCCAATCAATGCCATTTTTGCTGTGTTGCTTGGTCTTGTGTGGCCTATCAGTTTTGACGCGCTTGGATGTTCAGTGTGGCCGCCATATGAATTCTGTATTCCACACGATAAATTGAAAATGCCTTTGTCAATCTACGCCATTTTCGCTCTGTTGCTGGGTTTTGTGTACTTACAGAAGCTATTGAATATGATGGCACTGGGATGTCCAGTCTGGCTGCCACGGCCGCAATCAGGGTTCTGCCCAGAATGCTTGGAGTGCTGGTCGGAGAATAAATCAAATGCATGCGCACGCAGTACGCACGTCAAAGAAAACTGTTTTTTATGTGCTCCTCAGTGCATAGCGAGATGCCTCTAATTTTCATAGATAGATGCCATATTCATAAACATGTTTTTATGCCCCCGCCCTCCAAAGAGGAAATCAGTAGTCCATAGTGATTAGTGTTGTGTAGACAAGCTGATTAGCTACACTGTTTGTCCTCACAAGAAATTTTAGAGAAAAGTTGGCTAATGAGTTAGATGGAAAGCTAGCAAAGTTAGCTGGCTAATAACGAACCCCACCTGGCTTGAGTAGGGGACATCTTGACTGTAACTTTACTAGACTGGCGTGCCAGCTTACTTTATGTTGACCACAAGGCACGCAGCGAAAGCGGGATGTTTTTAAATCCAGTTGAGTAGCAATTTTTTTCTGCGGCCGAATTTCCTATTGTGTATGCGAATACGGAAGTTTGTAAGAATTGCAAATTACAGTAAGTTTATGACTGGCGTAAAAATAGCCACTGCCAAAAACAAAACGATACCAGCAGCCCTAATCCAGCCAGTTTTATTTACTTCGCGGTCATGGATGAAATTTTGGGACAGAGACCGCTGGCGATGGCAATGGCCAAGAGAGAGGAGTCTCTGTCAGGTTTGAAGCTCTAACTGAAGGCACCCAAAGCCATGACGATAACTTTCGAGCGTTATATTTGCAGAGAACCCGATAATGACATTGGGCCAAAGTGGTGGATATGCCAATTAACATGTAAACGGGAATATTCTCACGGCTCAGCATATATAAACGGCTTATTCGGAATATAACCTTAACCTGAATATGGTGTGCATGTAAACGTAGTCCGACTGTTTATTAAAAAAAAAAAAAGAAAGAAAAAAGAAATGGGGAATGCCGGAGCAGTAATATTGCATTTATTTTTAAGAAGAGGGTAGAACCTTTTTGGGGAAACTGCTGAAAACTCCTCTCTATTGTACTTTTTAATTTATTGATTAGCAAAGCCACAAATTTATTTCAGTAATTTGGCCATGGTTGTCATTGGGAGAAGTTACCTGAGTGCTCAAACTACTGGAGATAATAATCCAAAATTTACCTCTTTATTTTTTTCCCCAACAAAGTTTTTTTCAGTGTTCTCCTTTATTCTATCATTTTCTGTTTTTGCCCATTAGTACCTACGAGTAATTATTAATTGGCTGGCATCTGGTGACATGATTGAGACCTTAAATATGGTATGGTAATTAAAAGCTCATTTTGGGCACAGAGGCAAGTGTGGAAGCCTGTAGCTAACCTTGTGATAGCTGGGAGATTACGAAAGGGTAAATTAGAATTTTTATAAGTATTCGTTTTATAATGGCACTTGAATTTACCACCCCAATTCTGAAATATTTGGGATAAAGGGTAAATTGTGATTAAAATCAAAACGCAATGACTTCCAGATCACTGCAGTCAGTATTTTATTAACAATAGAAGAGCGATAACATGGCAAATGTTGAAACTGAAAAAATGTACAATTTCTATCCACAAAATGAGCTCCTTTCAAATTTGATGGCTGCTACAGGTCTCAAAAAAGTAGGGACAGGGGCCTGTTCACCATGGTGTAGCATCTACTCTTCTTTTTAACAGATTGCAGGTATCTGAGCATTGAGGAGACAAGTTTCTTGAGTTTAGCCATTGGAATTTGATCCCACTCTTGTTTAATACAGGCTTCCAGCTGCTGGAGAGTTTTGGGTCTCCTGTGACAGACTCTTCGTTTATGCGCCAAATATTCTCAATCAGTGAAAGATCAGGACTGCTGGCAGGCCAGTTCAGCACACACTCTTCTACTATGAAGCCATGCTGTTGTAAAAGCTGCAGTATGTGGTTTTGCATTGTCCTACTGAAATACAATAGGACTTCCCTGGAATAGATCTCATCTGTAGGGGAGCATATGTTGCTCTAAAACCTTTTTATATACCTTTCAGCATTCATGGTGCTTTTTAAAACATGCAAGCGTCCCATACCATATGCACTAATGCATCCCCATACTATCACAGATGCTTGCTTATGAACTGAACGCTGATAACAGGAGGGGTGGTCTTTCTCCTCTTTAGCCCGGATGACCTGACACCCTTGATTTCCAACAAGAATGTCAAATTTGGACTCGTATGACCACAGGACACTTTGCCTCTATGCTGCAGACCATTTTAAATGAGCCTTGAATCACAGAACACCGCGTGGCCTCTAGATCATGCTCTACAATGGCTTCCTTTTTGCATAATAGTTTTAGGCGGCATCTGTGAATGGCACGGCGGACTGCATTTACAGATGGTGGTTTCTTGAAGTATTTCTTGGCCCATTTAGTAATGTCAATGACAGAATCATGCCGGTGAGTGATGCAGTGGCGTCCGAGGGCCCGAAGATCACAGGAATCTAGTGGAGGTCTTTGGCCTTGTCCCTTACGCACATATTTTTCCAGTTTCTCTGAATCTTTTGATGATGTTATGCACTGTCAATGATGAGACCTTCAAAGCCTTTGCAATTTCACATTGAGGAACATTGTTTTTAAAGTATTCCACAATTTTTTTTATGCAACCCTTCACAGGTTGGAGAGCCTCTGACCATAAGAGACTCAGCCTCACTGACATCCCTTTTTATAGCCAATCATGTTACACACCTGATGCCAGTTAACTGAATTACTTGCTGAATGGTCTTTCAGTTGATTCTCATATATTAATAGCCCTTTTTTGCCTGTGTCCCAACTTCTTTGAGACCTGTTGCAGCCAGAAAATTTGAAATGAGCTCATTTTGTGGATGAAAATGTAAAATGTCACCGTTTCAACATTTCAAATGTTATGTGTTCTATTGTAAAGAACATATTGGCTCGTGATCTGAAAGTCATTGCGTTTTGATTTTATTCACTTTGTCCCAACTATTTCGGAATTGGGGTTGTACTTTCTAAGCACTAAATCAAAGAAAAAACATCCGATGATATTCAAGAATATCATTTAGCATATTCAAGTTATCGGGATGGATTTCTACTTGAATTTCGCCTCAATTTGTTCTGGTTTTTGGGATGCATTTTAAGTTTTATTTAAAAATACCTCTGATCTTTGAACAGTTGTGCTATTGGAATGTAACTTGCGTAGTCATTCTGTCAGTTAGTCCACTGGTTATTTTGGAAAGTAAGTGCTTGCTTGCTGATCTAACTAAGTAAATGGGGACAGGTTGAGTAATCATCTTGAAAGGTAAGGATTCAGTCTACACCATCTCACCTTTGACCATAGGTCTGTAAAGTACAACCTAATGGGTAATTATATTTGTACCCCTAACATTTCAGATTAATCTGAATCATTGTCTTCATGGAATCTCATCAATTTTAACTTCCAACCTTTCATTTCTCTTGCTTACAGCATTTTCAGCTGGCTTTGATTGACTCAACCCCCTGCACTTTGTCAAAAGCTGAAAGTGAGTACCATGATAATTAAGTGCTTCAGTTGTTTTTCTTTAATCCCATACATTTCGGTGCTAGTTTCTGTGCTTAATGCAGTGTTGGAAATAAGGAATAAAATTTGGCTGCTCAGAGGACAACTGGGGAAATGAGGCAAGCTGTCCGCACAATTTTTCAGTTGGGTGAATTGTTAGTAGTATTTAAAAAAAAAAAAAAAAAATTATTGCATTAAAAATCATAATGATGGGGAAAAAATAACCTTAGCTATTTATTTGACTGCATTGATTTTTTTTTGGTCAATATCCTGCAGTAATTTTGATTAAATACCAAATGTGCATACAGCACGTTCACCTTGGTAATGTGATGACATAATATTCACTATAAATGAAGATATTAATAGTCACATTTTAAAATGAAAGCCACCTTACTTTGTTCTTGCACCTGGGTCGTTCGTGCCATGAGCTTTCATTTTCTGGATCCCCCAAACCTGAATTGACGTGCTTGGCTCAGTGTTGCCAGATTGGACAGTTTTCAGTTGGATTGTGTGGGCACAAATAACCTTGGGCAGGTGGACACATTTTGGGCTGGTTTGGGATAAACTGGATGATTTTATTTAACATCAGTAGTTTGTATTTGTTGAGCATGCAGCTAGTCTGAAAGAAGAACTGTTCATGTCTGTATACATTAAAACAATTATTGACTTTTTAAAACATTGATTCACATAAATTTTGGCTAGGCCTACGACCAAGTGCACGCTGCAAGTTCAAATTCGTGTGGCGTGGTATTTCAGTCGAGAGCATACAGTATTAGTGAGACCCAGTTGGCAATTCTGTACTAGACTTTAGTGAACAAATTAATTTGCATGTGCTTGAATTATCGCTCAAACATGGTATTTGTTTTGTTTGCGAAATCGGGGGCGAGTTGAAACTGCTCCTAAACATTTAATACAATCGTCATTTATAGTAGCAAGCTAGTTCCATTTTGATTGCCATAATCGCTTTTCCCCCTCGTGGGTTTGTCATCCTATAGCTTGTGTCTTGGTATCCTGAACGATTAGGCCAGTGGTCTATACAGTGATATGTTGAACAGCTGTAATTATATTGATTTTTTCATGTTAATGTCAGTTGCGATTGTGTTTCTTCATTCTCCCTCTCTGTATGAGTTTGTGCTTGTATGAATAAATATAACATTGCTAGCGAGGCTACAGGTTTAGCTAAGTCCTCTCGGGGGCTTCAGAGAAACATTATTTACTAACTTGCCCCAAATAAACCAGAGAATTTTTTGCATGCATTTGCTGAGACAATAAGCTTTCTAAAGTTAACTGTTAAATGTTAATATGGCGTGCATAAAAAAGAAATGTATACGGGTTACTCCATACTAAACTGTACAATTCACTGTGTTGCGAAGAATGGTCAATAAAATTTTCTGAGAGTTAAATATTTTGCATTGTTCATATTTATTCACTCCCGGATTGAAGATATACATAAGAAAAAAACAGTCATCGGTCCAACAACACAGCAGAAAAAGTGGTGTCCTGATGTCAACCCAGGCATTGTGAAAGCCATATTTTGTTACAAAATTTGGCAGCCAACTTCATAAAATGCTCATGACATGTCTGTTGATACTTCCAAAGAAAGTGAAATGAAATATTGCAGAGAAATGCCCATAATAACGGTTTCAATTGTCTGTACTAAATTACTGGGACTCCTCTGATCAGAAATGCAATTTGAAATGACGATCTTGGGCGTAACCAGTCGTGTCCTCATGTGTTGTGTCCAGACCTGTGGGTTGATTTTCATAAAGTATGCAAATTGCGTAAAGATGACCTCTGCAAACTAAGGTACTCACTTCCTGCATCAAAATGCGCCAGACAATCATATATACCATGCTTTAAAAAGTAATGATTGGAAAAAAATATATTCCGTGTCCTAATATCGTGTTACGACCATAACATGATAACAACAGAAAGAAATACGCGTCGATCATGTCCTGAGCATAAACTGTATACAAAGATGGACGCAGCACCCGGATCTAAAAAGTGAGGCCGATGCGGAAATCTCAAAAATTAGCATTATATTTAGTGGCCAGCAGATGGCAACGTTGTTGGCTGCAGAACGAAGTTCGTTGCTACTGATGCCTGAGAAAATGACCCTACTTTGCCACCTGATTTATTTATTATTTCATTTTTATTCTTTGAAATGCCTTCTTGTGAATAAAATATATTCATATGGTGATTTAGAGCAACAGGTAACCAGATAGAAAATTTTAACAATGCTTTGCTCTGAAGCCAGGAGAATGGAATACAAACATTGAGGACAATAGACATGGAAAACATTGACTGGCCATAATTGTCCATAAATGTTACTGATAGACTGAGGCCATTTATCATACAAAAAAAATTTACTTTGAAATGCATCTGATTTTCAGGAATTCAATATCTGTTTTGTGTCCTTGATACACCCACAACGCCTGCCATCTTGGCGCATTATGGGGTCACTATAATGAAGTGATCATTTGGTTTATCTTGCTTGATTCTTTGTGATGCCTATGGATGGGGTTTCACCACTACAATGAAAAACTTGGGAAAAGGTGTATTTGAATTTTAATCACCATTGCAACACGTGAGCAGTTTAGTATGAAGTGACGCATACACATTCTGTGTTGTGTTATTTCAGGTGGGTTTTTGTGGAGTTGGGAAGATCTAGAATCAGTTTTTGGCTGGAAACCATGCAACCTATCTGGCAACACTGGTGCGGCCTATTACTAGGTCATTGTTTGCCACAGTATGTTATTTTTAAAAAAAAAACAACAACAACTGTGAAACACATGCGCAGAAGGCCATCACTATCCCCAAAACGGCTGCATCCATAGCTGAGGGGTGTAAACTAACTCAGCATATTTGAACTAAAAATGCAATTGCTGTGATTAGCTGTTGTCTGACTCGACAATTTTGTAGATGGGCAAGGTTGTCTGAGTCTATTTCAGGTTGCCTCGACAACTGGATTACCGCTTATCGCGAACACTGTAATTGCATCTGCCCCCAGGGGTTGTGGTAGTTGGTGGAAATTTGCATTCCTCGAATTGTGGTGATTTTAAAACTTGCGTTTTGCACTACATTTACCAGGTCACCACATGCTCTTGCCTACATACCTGCCAAGCTCTAGTGCTCCCATGAGTAATATTTTATTGTAGGGAATTATGGACAAACAACAAAACTGCGGGAACCAGCCATAAAAGACAATAAAAACAAAAATGGGACAGCTGGGTGGTGGTTTATCAAGCTAGTGAGCGAGAAACCTGTATGCAGCAGGGGGTATTAAAAGGGCAGCAAAACCTGCTGCTGATAACTTGTGAAGGCGGTAAGCTAATGTCCCATGAACTACTTCGAAAAAGCATGTTGTATACAAGACAACCGAATAATGGCAATATTGGTAACCCGCACGACGAGTTGGGGATACTATGCACCAGGGATCGTCAGGCCGTGTCTGCTGCGTTTATTGAGATTTTCTTGAGTGCTCTTCAGGCCTCAAATTTCAACCGATCCGTTTCATGTTTGACATTGGCCCTGTGAGTGCTCAGGTCACGAAGCCTAGCGATTTTGAAAGTAATTGCTTTAGAGGTTCTGGGGATGCTCGCGATCTGCGGGCGATTGTCAAGTTTAGCTTTGCTTTGCTTTGTTTTTCTTTGGATGTATTCGCAACTAAGTGGACTCCAAAACAAAAATGACATGCACAGAAATGATGAATATGACTTCTCATTCACAATAAAAACATCAATGAAGAGTTTGGTTCCAAAACGCAATATATCCATTTTACACATTTTGAGTAAATTAGCTTTTACTATGTTGGAATCCATTGCATTTTATAGAAAATAACAAACTTTGGCTATGAAGAAATACATACCTTATCGTATGAATTCCTAAAAACAGATGACTGCGCCATGTGTAAGAGCCACAGCACTACCAGTCTATGGCATTATCTCAATTTTTGTAATTTTGGCACTTATTGCGTTTTGGAACCAAACTCTTCTCTTTGAATCATGCTAAGCTACCCATGGTGCTGTAAATGTTATGATTTATAAGGAATAAGGATGATGAGCATCAAGCAAGAGTTGATGCTAGTTTCCTTGTTCATGTTGGGGTCACTTAGTCATAATTTATGAAAGATCATTAAAATATTTGCATCAGTGGAAGTCTACATGCCTGTTCTCCTGCATTTTGGCGCGCTAGCTGCATGAAAAACACAATTTTCTAAGTTTACACGGCCGCTGGCGCCCAATTATTGGATGCGTCATCATGAAATTGCATGGGATGCCCTCGGTTGCATTATTGTGGATATTGCAAGGCAGATGGTCTGCCTTTTGTCCATATTTTTGTTGGGCTGCCATTTCACATGCAGCCAAGATTCTGGTTGTCTTGGAAACACCGGTAAATATTTCACTTTCCTTGATCTGCAGTCTCTTATTGCTCTACAGTCCAGACCACCATTAGAATTTTATTAAAGATTTTAACCTCTTTTGATCCATGTTTTATCTTATTACTTTATTATTTGGCTAAATCTCAAGTGGATGGACAAATAACACTTTTGAATGGAGAAATTGGATGATACTTTAATTTCCTGTCATGGTGGAAAGAATAAATTCTTGTCATCAACGGTTTGTTGCTTGCTTTTATTTGTGAGTTTTTTTTTTCTCTCTCAGTAATTCTGCTTTTCCACTCTTCACAGTTCAATTTCACATCGCTCATTTGTATGAAATCCAGGTAAGCTGGTTGAGTGGATTGTGGGAGGAATGTGTGTTGGGTTGCAATTTAGCAGAGGTGTGCACGTGTGGTATGACTGTGGGGAAAGAAGTTTGCTTTTGGTCAAAGGAGTGCAACAGTATGAGATTTTTTCAGTACGATAAATCTCAGAAAATTTTGCAGCTTCATGGTATCATAGCATACAGTGTTAAACCGCAGAATAATTTTAATTTATTGAGACCTATTTAGGGGTGAAAGCGCAGGGTTTTTTGTTTGGTTGAACAAAGCCTTGATTGCAAACAACACAGTCCAGTATAGAAGTATGGAAAAAACAAACTGTGTTTAAATGGGGAAGTTTATGTGCTTTTGAAAATGAATGAAAAGTAAGATAAGTGCCCTTGACAATTAAAGAACTGTGCAGTACTTTTCTGAAATCTATTTATAGAAGTTATTCAATTACATTGCACTTCCTGTAGAACAATGTAAAGTCTCTGTATTCCTGGGCATTGTTAGATATTCAAAGGTGTATTGAGCAGAGTGGAAAATGTTTTTGATAGCACCTCTAATAAACCTTTAAGCGAGAGGTGTGCAAGTGAACTTTAGTACACGCTTAACCAATGGGGATGCTTGCATTCTAATGCTGAAATTACTATTAGCATATTCTGTAGCATCGCATAATGGTACATTTAAAAAAAAAAAAAAAAAAGAAAGAAAAAAAAAAAAAGATCTGATTCAGTATGGCATCCCGAAGTAAAAGTCGAGCCTTACAACTGAAGACACTGAAAGCAATATTGCTATTGTCGGCATGATCTGAAATGCCAACGTTTAGTTCAACCAGCATCAAGCTGAAGCTCCATGAAAATTTGCTTTGTCTAATAACGCTACCAAGTTATTTGCCTACTGCATTACATTTGAGCTGCTTGGAAACGAGCCTCCCTTTGAACTGGAAAAAAATGAAAAATGTCAGAACTGATCATTGTATTGTCAGCTAAGGACATGGCGCAGAAATTATAATTACTGAAATTATGAATATAATTACATAGATCATCAAACCAATTTCTGCAAAACAGTTACTTTGAGAGTAATTAAATTACTTTGGCAGTAGGAAAAATGAGGAGGGGGCTGAAAAGATATTTTCTGCAGTCTGAGGCTTTTGCAGTTCATTGGAATATTAATTGTTGTTCTAGATTTTATTATTTACCAGTTTTGCAATTTAGAAGCACGATTCGCCTTTTTTTGTTCTTGGAAGCACACAACATCACATGGATTCAATTGCTTAATGGCACATTATATTCTGATGCATTATTACATTCCTCAGGCATGTGTGTGTCGGAAAAGTCGTCTAGTCCTCAGCACTCAACCACAACAATACAAAGTAGGACTTTCATTCAAACATATTTTCAGATTATGAGGTTCCCCCATCCCCAAGCAATTGGAGACAGACAGGTTCTTCAGAAAATCAGGCTTTATTGAGGCATATTGATGAATGTAAAGGAGAGTTCTTTTTGCGCAAGAAGAACTGATTTCTTACTTTTCACACACTTTTTTTTTTTTTTTAATATAGGAAATATCTTCCAAATATGGTCTTTCTGCCTTCTCATTCTCACGTAATTGGACAGGCAAACCAAAACACTGCTAAATAATCCTTCAGAGCAAAGCAAAGATAAGCATGCACATCACTACAAAGGACTGGAAAATTACAGTCGAGAGGAAAAATACAGCCAGATGAATAGGATACAAGTAGATACATAAATATTCAATTGATTGTTTTCAGTGACAACTAATGATTTTACTGAACCAATATTGATCAGAGCTACAGAAATCGAATACATCCTCTGATTATGTTTTCGAATCAACTAAACAGAAGCCTGCTTACTAATCAGAGCTACAGAAGCCCGCTGCTTATGTGTGTGAGCTGCTCATGCATGTGGGAGTTGAATTGCTTGTATGTGTGTCTGTCTGTGTGTGAACTGTTTGTGTGTGTGTGTGTGTGTGTGTGCTGCTTATGCCTGTGCATGTGTCTGTGTGCACTGCTTGTGTCTGTGAACTGCTTGTAGGTGTGCGTGTTGTGTATGGGTCTGTGTGCGCGTGTGTGTTTGTTACTGCTGCTTACATTATATGGTTATTGATTATGATTATTGATTATGGTTATTCAACATGGCATTTGTTCTCCTGATGACTAATGAATATGAGAAATATTGAAATATAATCCTCAACTGTATCTCTGAATAGTAGATGTATTGAGCAAGTTTTAATTGGTTATCAATTAATGAGGCGTTTCACGTTTAACCCTGGCATCTTACTTTGGCCTTAAGAACATTCGGATATCAATATTAGTTAGAATGCATATCCCACTTTAAACATTCACAAGTTTTTAACTGGGCTTTGAAATCGCAACATGTTGAAATTGGACTTCAAGATGCATGGAGAGGTGGTGTTATTGGAAGATGGACGAACAACTTAACTGAGTTTTGCATTAACGTTTTACAAATTGGATGTCCTAAGAACAAATCTCTGTTTTTTTAGATATCCAAATTAGCCTAATCCTTGCTTCTCCCTGACGTTTTCTCCCATGCGTGTATGTACAACTACATAACGCCAGTTTGCAGATCGAACAATTAGTTCACACTTATAATTTCTTCCGTTGAGTTAATTCATTATTCGGGATGTAAATTATTATCATTGTCATTATTTGTCATTTAAGAATTGTATGGTGGAGAGATTTTCCATTCAGTAATTGCATCAGAAAAAGGTGCAGCCACACAATGAATACAGCAGAATTTAATACTGCAGATATAAGCAAATGCATACGCAATGATGGCCATCAATTTTCATCCTCCAATGTACTGTGAAACCAGAATGTAGCTGTGACCCTAGTCTGGTCTCAGAGCTTGGTGGTGAGGATTTTTGGTGAAATGTTTCTGTCGAAGTTTGGTGGAAGTGTATTTTTGTGCTGGGTGTGTGCGTGAGTGGTTTGTTTGGCCTGAGTGAGGGAGAAAAGAGTCTACTTGGTCTCTGAGTGCTGTCTCTAATGACACTCCCATTCTGTGCGTGAAGGCCTGATTACCTCACCCTCCGTTAAGGTGGTGAAACGGTACTCATTTCCAGTCTAGAATTCACGTTCACTTTTTCACCCCCAATGCCTGCAGAAGAAGTACCGGGCTGCGAAAGAGGCGTATGAGGCACTCCTGCAGACTGACTCGCTTCCTGCACAAGTGAAGGCAACTACCCTGCAACAGTTAGGTGAGCTGTTTCCCTGACCACCCCCCGACACAGTGAGCGTGACAGCGCTCGGAGGGAATTCGGCTGTTTTCTTTGAGAAATGTTTCAGTTTGGCTGTCTAAAGGTATTTTTAAGGTGCTGATTAAAAAAAAATGTCAAGTGTTACGTATAAAATGTTGCCTGCTCTGTTTACTGTTGACCTTGAGGGTTGTCATCGTGTTTGTGTGCCTTAATTTTTGAAGTTCATAAATCACTACAGTGTAGACATTATCTTTACTGGCTCTCAGTAGGTTGAGAGAGTGTCTCAACTTGGCTGAGGTTTGGCAGTTGTCCTGAACAGTTTTTTGGGATAATTTCAAATCTACATGTCTTTAGTCTGCGCAGAGCGAGGTGTGCACGTGGGGAATGGAGAGTTTCATCATGCATAGGGGCGCTGCGCTGCGCGACCAATCGTAATCCCCGTTTTCCCTGTCCCTCTACTCTCCTCAGTTTTCCTCCTGAGCGTACCCTGGACTGAATGATGCAATCGCTCTGTATGATTGTGTCAGCTGCGGAGATGCACTTCCCCACACACACACACACACACACACACACACACACACACACCCCAGTGTCCCTCTCTCGATTTCTGCTGCTGATGCTCGCTTTGTCGTTACCATTTCACAGGGCGTCTAAAATTAGACTTCAGGCAGCAACTCTAAAAACCGGTTTTCCATTTATTTACACACCCCGTGCGCCCCCCCCCCCCGCCTCTAGTTACCATGACAAGCTTCTCCCAGGAGGCACGCAGCAGGTGCCTGGGAACGTTGGCGGGAATGCACGCGGGAATGGTCCGAAAACGGATGCCCCTCCCCCACTCCTTACTCCATCGCCTCCTATCCTCATCTCGCTGGCACCTGATGCGATGCTCAGGCTGTGAACAGTTGCTGCCTTCTCGAGGGTCCCAGGTTTCGCTCCTTCGTTTCTTGACGGTTGCTCTCTCTGGTGCTCCAGTGCTAATCACCCAGTGTTCTGTATCTTCTTTTTTTCAGTCTGGCAACACTTACCAGAGGAGTAATCAGCTGAATTTGTCAAATAGGCTGCAAATTGGAGCCTATTGGCTGTAACTTCCTGGTCTTTTTTTTTTTTTTTTTAAAACCTTTTTCTTCGTGATTTTTCTTGCTTCAGGCTGGATGCATCACACAGTGGATCAGTTGGGAGATAAAGCCAACAAGGACAGCTATGCTATACAGTGTCTGCAGAAGTCTCTAGAAGCTGACCCTAACTCTGGACAGTCTTGGTACTTCCTTGGCAGGTAAAGAAAATTAAATGTTAAATGTTTTCTCAACTTTTCAACAAATGTTTGTGCTTATTGTTTTGTATTGAATTATGTTAATCATGAAAGCCCACATTTAAATTTTTATGAAAAAGTCTGTGCCCTAGTCTCTTCAAATACTGATGTCCAGTTTTGATTGTGCGATATGTCCATTCTTTGTGTATGAGGTCCTCTTAAACCTAAAAAAGGGTGTATTGTAAGAACTGTGTTGTCTCTGAGAGTTCAGAATGCAGACATGCTTGTATATCGCTATCTAATTTGTATGGGTCTGGTAACCCAGCGGCTGTGCAGTTGCAGAAGTAATGACTGCTGCGCCAATGGCCTGTTGATGGTATTGAGTTTTCCTGTGTGTCCTGCCTGCTCCGGTCATTTGAGGCCAGTCTGGGGTAGAGGGAGTTCCCTTCGATCTCATTTAAAACAGGCTCTCTCCCCACGGCAGTGAGCCGCACACAGACTTCTGAAACCCTGACTAATTCATGTGTTCTCCCTTTTCACTTCCGAAGAATCGCGCTTGCACGGCTGTATCGTGCACCACGCCAAGGGTTAACTTTTGTTCTCACGGCTCCGTAACAAATGCGTATGTGACTTGGCAACCGGAGCAGGGAATTCTTGAGTCTTTTGTGCTGACGAGGGAGAGCTGAGCGCTTATGCAGTCGTAACTTCAAACAATCTCTTGCTGTCTTTACCTTCTCAACACCGCATAACTCTACATTTCACAAGACCAAAATGATCATTCTGTGCGTTTGCACCAGCAGTGTGGAACAGCTATCTGCTGAATATTAATGGTTTTGAATATTTTGTTGAACTTGATTTTAATTTATTGGCTTGTTGTGCACACAAACAACTTTGTAGCCTGGTTACGATGGGCTATGTTTACACGGCATTAAGGTTATTTTAGAATGTCCTGCTATATTACATCTTGTTGCTGTATACACATTGTAATGTTTATCATTTTTAAGCTCGTATATTCATTTTACGGAGGTGACAGCGCGGGTTTATTCTTACTGTTGGTGTCATTTTGCGAAGATTTGATTTGTAGGCTGTGGAGTGAATTATTTTAGGCTGCGTGATGAACTGTAAATGTCTCTTTCCCGCAGGTGCTACTCCAGTATTGGGAAGGTCCAGGATGCCTTCATTTCCTACAGGCAGTCTATTGACAAATCAGAAGCCAGCGCAGACACATGGTGTTCAATAGGGTAATGAGCTGCATGTATTTCCCGCTGTGGAAGAGCAACTAATCCATGGGCTCATTCACTGTAACAAAGCACCTTTTTCGCCATTGTTCGAATCGTGGATTGGCATGGCTTCTGCCTCTGTGGCTGTCGGCGTGCCTGTTGACATTTTGGATGTTGTTGTTATTCCAGGGCAGTGGGCTTCATTTGGGAATTGTGACGGCTGTGGGGCATCACGTGACAACTAACAAACAACCTGTTTTGTTTGTGTGTGTGTTTGTGCGGTGCCCCCTGACGCAGCGGAGCAGTGTACCCCAGCTCTCTGTGTTACCGGTCCGGGGGGAAGACTTGGCCTACTTCACCCCTCTCCCCTGGGCCTGAGCATGCCCAGAGGGTGTGGTTAAATCGGGCTACTCTCCTAATCAGCTTTTCAGGGGCCAATGGGAATAAATGTCAAATTAGCACTCGCAGACAAAGGACTGGTTTTGTGAGACAGTACTTGAGAGGGTTCCTCAGAGCTCCTGAGGAAATTACTAAGCTGTTCTTCCACCAATCAGATGCTCTTTAGTCTTGGGGTTTGGGTGTGGCCGTAATGAGATGCTATGGGTGTGCCTCCACCCATTAGTCATTGTTTTGTCATGGAATATTGTGGGGTTTTTTTTTTTTTCTTTCTACCAATCAGAATTGGTTTCCTCCATTATGCATTCAGTTGCTCCAGTCAGACACCTGGGATGTTGGTGGGGTTCCATTGTTTCTCTTGAAATATCTCCTCCTGAGTTTTATCTTAGTCTTAAAGCTGGTGAAGGGTAAGCACAGCTGAAACCTGGGGTCCTGAAATTTCGCTCTAGTTAAAAACAGTGGCTAAAACATGTTGACAGTGAAGCGCTCATTGTTGCTCAAACTATTATCACATTCATAAAGCCTGGACAGTGTTCTGTGAGGTTTCTCGTGCTTCAGAAATGGCCAAATCTCAGGAGTACTGTTGAGAAGAACCAATACTTAAAGCTGGCTTTCTAATGTATAATTACTGTAATACAGAGCGGGATGGGTGGTAGTTTTTCTGGTATAAGATGAATTGCAGAGTTACGGTGTGTTAACTCTGGCACCCAGCTGTTTTATGGTCAGTGTGCCTTTTGTGGTATCACATGGAGTTCCTGTGGGCAGGACTAACTGTAGCAGTCTAATGGCTCAGGAATTGAATGGTGTGGATATTTTTGATTAATCTTTTGCCTTGTTGCTTATATTTCACTTTGTTGCATTTAGCTTTCCCTTATGCTTCCTCTTTGACTTCAATGACAATCTTGATTGTCAAGTGGTCTTTTTTTGAATGGCTGTCGCGCTACTACTTGGTTATTCTTCATAGGTCAGTTTGTCAGTTTCCTTAGTCTGTATGTTGATGGATTGGTACAAACCCCAATTCCAGTGAAGCTGGGACATTGTGTAAAATGTGAATTAAAACAGAATATAATTTGCAAATTCTTTTCAACCTATTTTCAATTGAGTTCACTACAAAGACAAGATATTTAATTTTCAAACTGAAACTTCATAATTTTTTTTTTTTTTGGGAAATATTCAAATGAATGAATTTGACTATTTTGCATACTTTTGGTATCTCTTGTTAAACAGCTGATTCTCGTAACTCAGAACTAGCTAGTTTTTAGATCACCTGAGATGAAGTCTCAAAGTGACCTATTCTAATCGCCTTTTGTCCGTCGTCGTGAGTTGTGCTTCCATAAACAATTTACATTTTTGACGACTTCTCAGAAACCGCTGATCCGATTTCAATAAAATTTGGCAGGAACCTTCCTTGGTCAAATATGCACCAACATTGTGAATTATATGGTACCCCCCCGGGGCTCTAAGGGGCGGGGCGAAAACTGGTCAATATATTTTCGACTTCTCAGAACCCGCTGATCCGATTTCAATAAAATTTTGCTGGAACCTTCCTTGTTTGCCCCTGGGGAGGGGGTGAAGTTTTCTATACTTTATATAGGAAAATGATACTTTTGGGTATATTTGGTTCATTCACATCAGAAACATCAGTTTTTATACAACTCAGGTGATCATTAAGGCCCATGGGCCTCTTGTCTGATTGTATTGATGATGGTAATTTAGCCACACTTGTGTTGCTGGTAAATGTCTTTCAGCAGTATGTGCCGTCTCAGTCTCCCTCTTCGCTTTCCCCCTCTCCCTCGCCCCCGTCCCTTCCCTGCTGCTCCAGTGTGCTGTATCAGCAGCAGAATCAGCCGATGGACGCCCTGCAGGCCTACATCTGTGCGGTTCAGTTGGACCACGGCCACGCGGCTGCCTGGATGGACCTGGGCACCCTGTATGAGTCGTGCAACCAGCCTCAGGATGCCATCAAGTGTTACATCAACGCCACCAGGAGCAAATCCTGCACCAACACTGCAGCTCTCACCTCCCGCATTAAATGCCTGCAGGTACTACTACTGATGTCGTAGCTCTGAATGTTGTCTTCGTGGGTTGTCAAAATGTGGCTGCTTGTCTGCAGTCTGTTGTGTGTTTTTTTTTTTTTTTGGGGGGGGGAAGAGTCTTTGTTTATTTTGCTCGTTGTCCTAGTTGAAATTTTGGTTGAATTGTATGGTCTGTTTGTGTGTGTGTGTGTATGTGCCCCGTTTTTGCATTTTTGTGTGTTTTTGGTGCGCTTGTGCATGCGTGTGCAAGTGTTGTGTGTTCTTTTCTGTGTTTGCACTTGTTCATTTGTGTGTGCTTGTTTGTCTGTGCTTGTTCCAACGTGTGTATAGTGCGGTAGCGATGATCACTTGCGCGACCTTACCTGTTTGTATTAAGTCAACGGGGGGCTGCTGCCCTCCGAATTTTAATTCAATGTTTATTTTTCATGCTTTATTTTAATGATGTGACTGTTTCCATGGATGCACTTTTCATATTTCAGTATGAATGAGAACATTTTTGACCTGTGACAAACAATCTCATGACATTAAGAAAGCACCAGCATTTTCCCCCCGCTGATGTGTACATTTTTTTTGTTGAAGGTGTTAATTCCATTAAAAATGTTTATTAACTTTTCTTTACAAAGAATGAAAAACCATATATATCTACATATAACGCTGGCAGTTGCAGCAGAATAGCAGGTGTGACCTTCCCCTAGGTTCGTATTAAATGTGTTCTCACGCAATTTCTCCTAGGCTCAGTTGTGTAACCTTCAGCAGAGTAGTCTACAGAGTAAAAGTATAATGCTTCCTAGTATTGAGGAGGCATGGAGCCTACCAATCCCCGCAGAGCTTACCTCCAGACAGGGCGTCCAGATCACAGCATCGCAGGTGAGAAGAGAGAGCCTGTCCCGTGTAGAAATACAACCCCCTACCTCTCCCCCCAAAATGGCCAACTTCACTAAACACACTAGCGGAGGCTCTTTCCCCTGCATCGCTATCCTTGTTTTGTTTTGGGAGAAACAAAAAATTGCGTGGCAAAATACGATCGCTTAGATCTGCACGAGGGTTGGAGCAGTTTCTTGCTTTCCTATCCATTTTCCCGTACACTTGTATAGTGTTTACCAAAAGTTAACCCACGTTGCACTAACTGGGGATTGCGATGGGCAGTCAATATTGGGGGCTCGTCCCGGACCCTATTTCTGGAACTCTAGCAACTGAGAATCGAACACCTTGTGCCAGTCCGGCTAAAACTGCTGCACCATATGTGTGGAGTGCTTTTTTTCCTCAATATTTGTTTCTCCTTTGTAACAACTGGGGAAATTCTCACAAAGAGTCAGTTAGGGGAATAAACTCTCTGAATGTGATGGTTAGTGAATGTGGCCTGTTCCTATTTGTATATCTAATATTTTCGGCTATATCAGTTTTCACCTAGCCTTTTTAATACGTGAAGAACTGTACTGGTTTATGCGGGAGATAAATTGCTTTAAAAAAAAAAATTAGTTTTCTGGTTATTTTATGTTTTTTTTTTCTTTTTTTTTTTAATTCCAAGTACATTATTGATTTGTCTTTGTGTTGTATTCTAGATATATATGGTGAAATTCTCTTTTCTGTGTATGCATTGCCCTCTTAATAGGAGTCTGTCATCTTTCGCAAAGTGCATCCTTGATTTGGAGGCATGTGTCAAGTTATTCAGGGTTCCCGCGGGTGCTGGACATCCTTGAAAACTTGTGAATTTTAATGTGGCGTTTTCAAGGTTTTAAAAATAATTGGACTTTGAATAAAATGCTTTCAACGGCACCATTAGTTTCATCACTTCCAGAATGAATGGCTATTTGAGTAGTTGAATGAAATGGGAAATTCATCTCTGCTATAAAGTCTTGCATAAGCTTGAAAATGATCCTTGAAATTGGTTGACTGGCCTGAATTTGACTTGAAGGAGTAGCAACCCTGAATTATTCAGCGCAATGCATTCTACTTGGTTTGTGCATTCAACATTACACTGCAGTTGCACCATTTTACAATTACATTATTTTTGGGCCTACATCAAAACATTTGCAGTTAAACTGAATGAGAGGCTACATCTGACTTGGAATCTGTGAACGACATGATGGCTACCGTTAGCAGTCCCGAGACTGCACACCACATACCCAAAACGGGCACCTGTTTGGCTGGGGTTTCATTCTAAAATTACTGGCAGCATATTGTAGTCTCTGCTTTGCTGCTGGAACTACCACCTCTCTTCTGGGAAGGCTTTCCAGTAGATATTGCAATATTCTTGCGGGAATTTACTTTCATTTCAGTGATGATTGTCGATAAGATTGGACGTAAAGTGGATTTTCCAATTAATCCCAATGTTTGTTTGATGGAGATGGATCTTTTTCTGCCTGGCAGTTTCTTCTCTTCCAATCGAGTGAAGCCATTAGGCTTGGGCCGATTTTTGACATTATCCAATATTGCGATATTTATCGTCATATGCAATATTTTTTAACAATATGGACCGTGAACAGCTGTTACGGCGTCCTCGGACTTTTATTTTACTCTGTTACTCCTCCTCCTTTCCGTGCGAAAATGACAAAAATAACCTCTGTATTGCTTGGGTTAGCCTGCATGCAGCTGCGGCGTTTCAGTACACAGACATGGCGGATTTAGTCGCTAAGAATAATGCGAGCTCGCATATTTGGCAACATTTCGGTTTTCAACCAGAGGAAAATGGGAAATGGAAAATAACACATCCACACTGTCAATACTTGCAAAAATATAGATATACTTTAATGAGCTACAACGTTTCGGTCACAGACCTTCATCAGGTAGATGTGACCGAAATGTTGTAGATCATTAAAGTAAAGTATCATTAAAGTATTTTTGCAAGTATTGACAGTGTGCGGGTGTTATTTACTCTTTTCGACACTGATTTCCTTCACCGACGCCTTTGTAGGCCGATTTGGAGTACAAAGGATTTTTGTGAAACTAGAGGAAAATGAAAGTTTTTGTTGGAGTGTGAATGGTTAAAAGGAACGATGCCCTTCGGGGGGGGGGGGGGGAGAAAACGGCGGTAAATAACCTATCTAGCCTGTGTTCTTGTTTCATGATGGAAGACGTGAGTATCGCTCAGTGCTGCGAGTGATTAGGATATCGTTTCGAGTTTACTGAACCCGCCGTTTTTCAGATTAACATTCAATAAGAAGTTGGAGTTAATAAAAATCAACGAGAGATGATCTACACCAGACCATAATTTGGCACAAAAAACTAAGGCTTTTTTGAGGCATTTCAACATCAGCAATTACGCACAATACCCATGTCAGGATGACCGAAGGCAAAAAATCTGTATTGCTTGGATTGTCTGCCGTGGTTTCTGGGCCATAGATGGATTTTCTGAGCGGGCGAAAAGGCTAGCCAAATGGTCATCGAGCGATAAGATATTTCAATAGGCTGCTTTGACAAGTGATTTTTACATTGGCTGCCCCAATGCACTGTTCTGTGTACGTGAAATTTATTTGGAAAAACATTTATATATTCGGAATTACTGAGATGATGAAATGTATCAACCGGAAATCACATTTTTAAAGCTGTGTCAGTATGCCCCATTATTTTTAACGGCCTATATTTATTGAGAACTGCTTGTTTGTGCATTTTGGATCAGTACGCTGGCACTGATCACCCACGCTTTTCATTATACCGTAGACAGCTCAAAAAGCAGATGGCTCAAAATGCCTCTGACGTATCCTGATTCGATTGCTTCACGTTACATGTTACCGAGTAGTCCTCCAAATGTGCTATTTTTCCAAAAATGCTAGCTGCTTGATGATCTACTAACAACCGGGGGGGGGGGGGGGGAACGCTTTGTTTTCATTTGAGATTAAACGTCTGCCACACCCGTGTTTGGCAGTGCAGCGCAATGTTGTTTGGGAAATAGTTTTTTGCAGCAGCATTGAAATGGTATACATTTATCTTTGCATATAATTAATTTTTTACAGCAAATGCGAGCAAAACTGTCACACTTTACAGCCCTGAGTAAATCAACCTCTCAGCCATTATTTATTCATAGGCTAAGGGTTCGCATTATTAACCAGCAAACCAGCCCCCCCCCCCCCCCCCCCAGGACGATAATATTGTGTGTCGCGATATTTGTGCGGGAAAATATCGAGATATTTAATTTTGGATATCGCCCAAGCCTAGAAGCCATGTATCGAGATTGCACTGTTCATGGGGCCATTGTCCATCAGAAATGGGGAGGGCTTGCCTGAAACTGTAGGAAGCACAGAGTCGACTGGAATGTCGTTTTATGGCATTGCAATAAGATCTTCCCGCCAGAAAACTAAGACCTTGCCCAAAACATGAAGAGCAACCCCAATCACCTATCAGAGGAGAGATCATCATACACTCGTGAATCTTTAGTGTATTTCACATGGCATCAGAGGTTTGTGAGATTTTTTTTTTTTTTAAAACCACTCACCTGGACCAATTGTGGGCTTATGTCCTGGTATGGTTGTCCGTCGTCCTTCATCATTGTTATTTTTCGTAAACGTAATCATCTCCAAAACTGTTTGAAGCTGAAACTTTGTGTCCATCTTCCAGCCAATGAGGACGCCCAAGTTTGCATTTACTGTTGCTATCCCATTTCCAATATGGCAGTCATGGCAGCTGTATTAAACTTGCCATTATGACCTAGTTTTCCCATTTCTGCAGCAATACAGCTGATAATTTAGTGTGTCGTTACTGAGTTACATGAGTCCATATATATTTTATGGATTCTTCTGTGTGTTACATTTTGATCTTGATTTGACCTCTAACATTGGACCATAACCCTAAATTTCATAAATGCCTTTAAACATCTCTGAGGCTGTTTAATCTATGTTCCTGAAACTTAAAACATCTTCCGGCAATGAGTGCCCAGGTTTATATCAATCGTCATCTGGTTTCAAATATGGCAGCCACTGTAGCAATCGTGAAAATGCCATTTTTTCATGCAATTTCTAAGCAATTCAGATGAAATTTGGTGCGTTTGTAAAATTTAGCATGACTCAACACACACTTTCTATACAATGCATTCAGACCTTGATTTGATCAAAAATATCCGAGCTTGCCTTAATATTTCTAACTTCAAAGGTCTTCAAAACTACTTGTCCAAGGAGGCTGAAATTGTATATGCATGTTCCTATTAATAAAGACACCTTTTAGAAAGTTATCCAAATTTGTCAATGAACAGCCAGTCATTATTTCGACATGATTCTGACTAAAAAAAAAAAATTCTTAGATGTATTTACAAATGGCAAATTAAATGTCACCTACAAATAATATCATTAATGCCCCAGAGGATTTTTGCATGCATCATAAAATGTTTCCAGAATGTAGCACACTTTTTTCAGGGCCCTGAAAATAATTATCTACTTTGGTCAGAAAACTGTAGTGTCCCATTGATCCGTAGTGCCCACCACTCTGACAAGCCTTTAATAGTAATTTAAATATTAATATAATCAGTCGCAGTAGCAGTTGCTTTATGACTAGTTAGAATTCCAAGCCATATCGATCATGTGCGAAAGATTTAAAGATTGTGATTACAGAACAATCCAGCACTTCAGGCAGAAATTTAAGGCCGTTGCTCTTTCATTTATGGTGAAATGCGCGATGAAGAGTGAAGTGACCACTGTGCAACAAGGGGTTAACCCTTTGCACGTGCAAACTTCGAGCTCATTAGTTAACCCAAATAACCCTGCCCGAATGTGCTCACTGATTCATTGCATCATCATGCTGCGAGCTGCTGCCTATTGTATTTGTGTTTTTGGTTGACTTGAATGTTAGTGAGTTCAGCTGTGAGAGTCGCATTGAATCTGAGCAAATGATGTCTATATGTGGAGAACTTTTTCGCAGGCCAGCCTCGGTGTGAAATGTGGTAAGAGCAGCGCTGTGTTTTTCCTTTATTGGCAGAGCTGCTCTGAGAATCGCCAGCATGCTCCAGGAGTTTGCGGATGATAAATGACTCAAGTTCTTGGCTAAGAAGCAGCCGTGAATTTATTTATCTATTTTTTTTTTATTTTTGGCTGACTACTTGACATTTGAAACCACCTCGGGGAGAAATGTTTTAATGGCAATCGGTGGCCGTTTCTCTTCCTTGACGAAAGGAAAATAAACATGGCATCTGCTCTTGGCTGTTTGGTGCGTCTGCATTTGAATTGCTTGTCTTCAGTGTAGGTCCCGCAAATTAATAGAGTGCGGTTGAATCTGGCAGCGCCACCTGTGATTCAGTGCACTCGGCACCTTGTTTATGTCGAGAGTTTCTCTCTCTCGTGTTTTTAAGATTACTTGCTTATCCTTATGGGGGCACATGACTGAAAGGGACATGTGAAATTACAGAAAATTCTTTTAAATATTTTTAAAAATTGAGCATGCACTAAATTCATATGAAATTGCATTGTCGACATCGGTAGAGTATATGCAGTTGGTAAAGTTTGAAATGCATATTAAGTAGTAGGAATCATTTTAAGTGATGGAAATAGTTTTTTATCTGTTTTACACGTTCTTACTGGCGATGAAGGCAGTTATTTTCAAATCACATTTAATTGCGCCCTTTGCGTTGACAACATCTCAGAAGGGATACACATGGGGTATTTTTGGTCATTCTGGAGTATGTAATGGCTTTGTATTTCAGGCAGGCATATTTTATGAGTATGCTGTGCATTTATATGGCTTAGTTAATCATTCTAAACATGTTGTCCACAGAGGGTCAGTGCTACGAGTCACTAATTGCCTTTCACTCTGTAGCTCAGCTGCAAGGTTTGTGTTGGACAAAATGAAACTTGTTTTTGGCCAAGCAATATTGTAAAAAAAAAAAAAAAAATTCACTGAATTCAGGAAATCAATTAAAACTCAATACTCATTGGGTTGAACTATTTGTGTGTGCGCGTACTCCAGTTTCCTCCCGCAGTCCGAAGATGTACATACTAGGCAAATTGGAGACTTCATTCCCCCTTGGTATGAATGAACTGTGTTGACACACACATATATTTGTCCCCTACCTGATTTCTTATTTTTTTGCACATTTGTCACACTTAAAATATTTCAGATCATCGAACAAATTTTAATATTAGACAAAGATAACCCAAGTAAAGACAAAATGCAGTTTTTAAATGATGATTTCATTTATTTAGGGGAAAAAGCTATCCAGACCTACCAGTCACTATGTGAAAAAGTAATTGCCCCCCAAAGCAAATAGTTGGCTGTGCCGCCCTCGTCGACTACAACTGCAATCAAGCGTTTGTGATAACTGGCAGTGAGTCTTTTGCATCTCTGTGGAAGAATTTTAGCCCACTCTTTGCAGAATTGTTTTGATTTAGCCACTTTTCGCTACAAAAGTCTTGGGGATCATCAAGATGTTTTCTTGGCAAATGCGAGACGAGCCTTTGTGTTCTTTTTAGTCAGCAGTGGTTTTCGCCTTGGAACTCTCCCATAAATGCCATTTTTGCCCAGTCTCTTTCTTATTGTTGAATCATGAAAACTGACTTTAACTGAGGCAAGTGAGGCCTGCTGTTCTTTAGATGCTGTTCCGGATTCTTGTGAGACCTCCTGGATGAGTCGTCGATGTGCTCTTGGAGTAATTTTGGGGGGACGGCCACTCCTGGCTTGAAGGTTCACCACTGTTGCAAGTTTTCTCGATTTGTGGATAATGGCTCACTGTGGTTTGCTGGAGTTCTAAAGCCTTAGAAATGGCTTTGCAACCCTTTCCAGACTACAGATGTCAATGACTTTGTTTTTGTTCTGTTCTTGAATTTATTTAGATAGCGGCATGATGTGTTGCTTTTTTAAATCTTTTGGCCTACTGAACTTTGCCAGACAGGTTCTATTTAAGTGATTTCTTGATTCAACAGGTCTGGCAGTAATCAGGGCTGGGTGTGGCTTGTGAAATTGAACTCAAAAAATGTGGTTAATCACAGTTAATTCATGATTTAACACGGCAGGGGGGAAATCACCTTTTGACATAGGGCAGGTAGGTTTGGATAGCTTTTTTTCCCCAGAATAAATAATTTGTAAAGTTTATAAATCTTCATTTAAAAACTGCATTTTGTATTTGCTTGGGTTATCTTTGTCTGACATTAAAATTTGTGTTATCTGAAACATTTAAAGTGGTAATCCATAAGATTTGAATTGGTTTGTTTATATTGACATCTTTGGCAGTAAGCTCTAATTGCAGGTGCTCTTCTGGACCTCATTTCCCATAACTCTAGTCGAGATTCAACATTGTCGCCTGTACGAATTTGGTAAATTGACTGCTCTTACCAGTTCGACACCACCTCAATTCTCATGCAGAAGGGAAAGATGCTCTTTGACACGGCAATTGAACTCAAGGTCATATAATTTTTACTTTTATTATTCATCCATTAGCGTCATCTCATTCCAGTAGCATGTTTGGCTATTATAATGAACTGATTAAGTTAAAGGGCTGCAAATTCTCACACATTTGCCGTGAGAATTTGTGCTTCATTCACGTTCCCATGCTGTAGTCAGTAATTATTCAATCAACGAAATGCGTGTGTTTCACGATCGTTCAAATTGTTTAAATGGAAGAAGACCATTTGAAACATTTTTATGCAATTCCACTGCTTCCAACCCCTGAGTGAAGAAAAGCATGAGAATTCCAGAATCATAATTGTTCTCATATTACTAGTGGCGAAATTCACCATAACACATGTGAAACTGATAAAAGTCAATGCACAAGGACTTCACTTCCACCTGAGAATCTCTACAAACTGGCGGACAGAATAATTTCTGACTACAGAACGTGAGTGTCATTTATATGTGAAAGTTGAGAGCCCTGTGTAAATAATGGAAACGACTTATTTTTATTTAAAAAAAAAAAAATATATATGTATACATTTGTCGAGGCGGTTAACATAGATGCCCCCCGCCCCTCACGTTTGTTTCCTGAAATTACTTTATAATTTCACTTTCAGTAGTAGCCTCAACAGTAAAACTGACACATAGTTTAAGGGACAAGTTAGATTTATGGTTGGGGGATAGAGCCAAGGTTCAGGTTAGTGAAAGTACTGCTACTGGATTCCTTCTGACGACCTTCTGGACAGACCAAACACTGTTCACTGACGTAAAAAGCATTACTAGATGTGCGCCTGTATTCGAATATAGCGCGGGAATGTCGCTACAGACACACTAATTGCTTTTACCGGCAAAGAATGAAATGCAATTGCTTTCATCAGTGGGTCATGGGCCCAATCACCGTTGTTTTATCCCCCCTCTCTGATAGACACTTAACAGACAGTAACGAGATGGACATCTTATGGATTAACACTTTAAGTGTGACAAATATGCAAAAAAATAAAAAGCAGGAAGGGGGCAAATACTTTAATATTATAATATTTGTGTGTGTGTGTGTATTTTTTAATATATATATATATATATATATATATATATATATATATATATATATATATATATATATATATATATATATATATATATATAATGTATGTACATTTATGTGTATATATCTTTTCAATTTTATTTATTTTCAGTATTAATTTCACAGATTTAAAGTGCACTGTGGGGTGGACGGACCCCGTTCGAAGGTGACTGTTTTGGTTTGCCAGGAGGCAGAGGGGGAAATGTTATGGCCTGTTCTTTCCTGTCCCACTCCAGGCCTGCAAACCCAATCAGAGTAATGAAGGAGGGGGCCTAGGGAAGCCACCCATACCATCGCATGTGCTGCCTCAGCACGTAGGCCCATCGAGCCAAGGTGACGACCAGTCCAGCCCAGCCAAGAGGAAGCGGACGTCCAGCCCAGCCAAGGTGAGAAGGAAAGATTTTAATTTTTAAAGTAAAAAACTCTGGAAAAAAAAAAAAAAAGATTTTAAAGTAAAAAACTCTGAACTTATTTTTGGCCCTAGGAGGAAACATAGTGAATGTTATTTTTTTGTTAACCTTGTAATCAGTGGTGTGTTTCAGTCAAGATGCTGTAAATGGCTCATGTTTTCTTCTGTATTGTTTGTAGCTGAACTTGAGCTGAGCTGTTGTAGTGGAGGCTGTTGCGTATGAAAAGCGTTTTTCTTTTTCCTTTTTTTTGCGTTGCATTTACTCAATATTCTCCCCACCCAAAAGCAGAATCCTCCAGATTCACAGGCAAACAACAGTCCTGTTCAGCAACAGGTCCCCAGCTGGTATTTAACGCCGCAGAAACTGCAGGTACGTCCGAGCGCCTTTCATGTGCATGCTGGTGTTAAGCCTCTTTCCAAAAGCTTCATTTTATCTATCCACTCTGTACAGCTCCTGGATCAGTTACGGGCAAACAGGGCAAGTCTGAAGCCAATGCAGGTGCAGATGCTGGGACAGCTGGAGAATCAGTTTGCTCTCATGCAGCAGCATCAGCAGGTGAGATGGGCCAGGTGCCACCTGGGTATTGTAGTTTTTTTTAGCTTACTGGCCCTAATGGGACAATAAGCTATTGTCGTGGTGTGGCATCCGGAACATTTTTTTCTTTTTTTGGCCTGATGAATTTCGTGCTAATTTGCAATAACATACTACTAGCCGATATCTCCAGGCAGTTTTCTCGGATTTTTGATTGATTGAATCATTTTTTTCGGTTTTGTGGCCCTTTGAAATTTAGGCTCCAATGTTGAAGATGGGACAGAAAATTTAAATTATTTCTCAATGGGGGCACTGTACTTAATGAACAGGCAAGATGGCCTGTAGAGGCCAAATGGTTGCAGATAGAGATTAAGTTTGTAATATCGACATATAGGAAGTCTCATATGACCTATATGTTGGCAGTATTAAATCTGACCTCAGATGACTTTGAAAGGTCAAACTTGAGGTCAGTGTTAAAAGATATGACTTGAAATTTCAAAAAATTATTTCTCAGAAACTTTCTAACTTTTTCCTAAATCTGGCAATCAACTCATCGTGATATACCCTTCATTTTGATTGAATCTACAGAAGTGGGTCTAGTCGGGGGCGCTGTACTTTAACATTAGGTCTTATGGAGGATGGGCCAAATCGCCTGTGGAAGCTAAATGGTTGCAGATAGAGATTAAGTTTGTATTACTGACATATAAGAAGTGATATATGACCAAAATTTTGGCTGTGTTAAAGTTGACCTCACATGACCTAGAAAGGTCAAACTTGAGGTCAAGCAAAATGTTACAATTTTCATTGGTTTCTATGCTTGAAAATGTTGAAGATGGGGAACATTTTTGCATTGAACACTTGTAGGAAGTCATGCAGGAAGTTTCATTTGGTGACCTTGAACTTGACCATCACTGACCTTGAATGCCCGATCTTCACTGTGAAATTTAAATGCCTTATTTACACAAAATTGTCACAGATTGTTTCGGTTTGTATTGGAGATGTATAGGAAGTCCTACATGAACTTTCATTTGGTGGACTTGAACTTGACCTTCGGTGACCTTCGAAGGTCAAACTTCAGATAGTGAAATTTCAATTACTTCTTTCACCAAAACTATTACAGATGGAGCTTAAGTTTGTATTGTGGCCATATAGGAAGTCTTGTATGAAGTTTCTTTGGGTGACCTTGAATTTGACCTTCAATAGCCAAACTATACAGTGAAATTCCGATGACTTGCATCTGCAAAATAGTTACAGATTAAGTGTAGGTCTGTATTGGAGACGTATTGGAAGTCATGTATGAACTTCTATTTGGTGACCTTCATACTGACCTTCGAAGGTCTAACTTGACCTCGGGAAATTTCAATGACTTCTGTCAATGAAAAGGTTGCTGATGGAGCCTAGGTTTGCGTTACCAACATAGGACTGATGAACTTTCATTTGGCGACATTCGGCTTGACTGTTGATGGTCAAATCAAAGGTCAAATTTTACATGATACAATTTCAATGACCTGCCTTGCCAAAACGGTGACAGATGGAGTCTAGGTTTGTATTTCAGACATATAGGAAGTCATATATGAACTTTCATTTGCTGACCTTCATATTGACCTTCAAAGGTCAAATGTGATCTAGTGAAAATTCAATGACTTGTATCACTAAAACGCTCACAAATGGAGCTTAAGTTTGTGTTACATCTCGGAAGTCGCATATGAACTTTGAATTGGTGACATTCAACTTGACTGTCAGTGACCTTTTGAGGGTCAAACTCCACAGTGAAATTACAATGACTTGTACCACCAAAATGGTCACAGATTGAGCCAAAGTTTGTATAGAGACATTTAGAAAGTCATATATGAAGTCCGTTTGCTGACCACAGTTTGACATTTTGTGACCTTTAAAGTTCACAATTTGCATATTTAATACATATTGACATTTTAATGACTTGTATCACCAAAACTGCTTCAGAGCTTAGGATTGTATTACAGAAGGTCTTATATCTATGTGAACTTTTATTTCGTGACCTTGACATTGATTTTCATTGATTCAAATGTCACACTTTACATGAAATTTGTAACTTATATCATCGCTGTAGAACTACTTGCTGGTAAGCTACAGGAACTTTGGTCCTATTTTTTTTCTGTTTCACTGTAGTTTTTTTCTTTTCCTCCTTTTTTATGTTTTTATGTATTCATTACCTCCATTTTCAAGTAGTATACTGGTTAAAAACCCATCTAAAAATGGAAAACCAATCCTCTCCTTACTTAATCCTGCACAGATGAGACCGAATGCTGCTGCTCTGCCGCGACCCTCCCTTCCCAATGGCCCCACCCTCAGCTCCGCACTGCCCGTGAACCCCCCACCTCCCGCTCAACACCCTCATGCGCCACCACAGCCAGTCCGGCCCCCCTGCACCGGCCAGCCAATGGCCAACGGACCTTTTCCGCTCGGCTCCTCTCCCAGCAGCGCGCCTGGGAAGCCGGGTACCGCAGACGCCATTTCTGTAGGCAATAATCACACGACAGGAATGGGAAGCAACGGAAACGTGCCTTACCTGCAGCGAAACGCACTACCTCACAACTGCACAACCCCGACCAGCAGCGGCAGCGCCGAGGAGCTCTGGAAGAACCAACACGTCAACTCCACTCAGGTGTGCCTCGTAATGTCGCCGGTTACCAGCTCTGCTCAAATTATGATGTTCTCTGTGTGTGCAGGGGAGTGAGGCTCATAATGAGTGGGTCTCAGTTCAGTTCACATAGTGAATGTTTGGCTGACTTCAGTGTTCATGCTCGGGATTAATAAGAGTGGTGTACAGTGACACAGTTTTACTCCTGGATGAGCAAAGCTTAGGAAGGGATGTTGTGATGAGACTCGAGCGTTGCCCACTAATCAGTCAATCAGTCAATCAATTTCACGTTACATGACCACGGGTGGTAAGATGAATATGATCTTGGCATGGATGACCAGTCCTTAATTCACAAACAACATAACCAGAAGTTTACGACAGTGCCACTTTTTTATTTTGGTTCTGTACTCAAGCACTCAGAGATTGACAGGATGCAGTGATAGTGAGGTTGATGTGATTGTCGGGTTTTATTCAAGGGTTTTCATTCTTGCCAGCGAATTTCAGTGTAGTGGCCCGCTACCCTATCAGTTTGAGCCTCTATGCTGTGCCTGGGGTCGCTACGCTGTCTATCAATGAACATAACAGCCAAAAAATGCAAAGTCATGCGCCAGACACGCGCCTTGACGTGAGCCAACCCTTGGGAACTTTTCGAAATATAGTGTTCAAAAATTTTATTTATAACATTATACATTTTAAAATGAATGATTTTATTGACACAATGTTTACAACCCCAATTCTGAAATAGTTGGGACAAAGTGTTAATTGTGAAATAAAATCGAAACGCAATAACTTAATCACACCAGCCAGTATTTTATTCACAATAGAACAGAGATAACATAGCAAATGTTGAAACTGAGAAATTCTACAATTTTATCCACAAACTGAGCTAATTTTAGATTTGATGGCTGCTACCGGTCTCAAAAAAGTTGGGACAGTGGCCTGTTTACCATGGTGTAGCCTCCCCTCTTCTTTTTAACGCACAGTGGAGGCGTCTGGGCATTGATGAGTCAAGTTTCTTGAGCTTAGCCATTGGAATTTGATCCCGCTCTTGTTTAATACAGGCTTCCAGCTGCTGGAGAGTTTTGGGTCTCCTTTCACAGACAGACAGATTTAATTATGCGCCAAATGTTCTCAATTGGTGAAAGATCAGGATTGCAGGCAGGCCAGTTCAGCACATGGACTCTTCTACTACAAAGCCATGCTCTTATAATAGCTGCAGTATGTGGTTTTGCATCGTCCTGCTGAAATGCACAAGGCCTTCCCTGGAATTGATGTCATCTGGAGGGGAGCATATGTTGCCCTAAACCTTTATATACCTTTCAGCATTCATTGTCCTTTTAAAAACATGCAATCCCCATACCATCAGAGATACTGGCTTTTGAACTGAACGCTGATAAGGAGAGGTGGTCTTTCTCCTCTTTAGCCTGGAGGACACGACGCCCATGATTTCCAACAAGAATGTGAAATTTGGACTCGTCTGACCACAGGACATTTTGCTACAGTCCATTTTAAATGAGCCTTGACCCACAGAACACGACAGCGCTTCTGGACCATGCTCAACAATGGCTTCCTTTTTGCATGATTGAGTTTTAGGTGGCATCTGTGGATGGCACGGCGGACTGTGTTTACAGACAGTGATTCCTTGAAGTACTTCTAGGCCCATTTAGTAATGCCAATGACGGAATCTTGCCGGTGAATGATGCAGTGGCATCTGAGGGCCTGAAGATCACGGGCATCCAGTAAAGGTCTTTGGCCTTGTCCCTTACGCACAGAGATTTTTCCAGTTTCTCTGAATCTTTTGATGATGATATGCACTGTCGATGATGAGACCATCAAAGCCTTTGCAATTTGACGTTGAGCAACATTGTTTTTAAAGTAATTGTAAAGTACAATTTTTTTTTTTCCCTTTACTTTTTTACGCACGCCTTTACTGGTTTGAAATCCTCTGGCTATCTTTATTTCTGAGCGACTCAGCCTTTCTAAGAAATCCTTTTTATAGCCAATCATGTTGCACACCTCAGGCCTTTGCTGCCGAATTCTACAGAATCGCCGCCGATTGTACTATTAAACGACGGCAACCTTTTGCCGGCGAAATAATCTTTTGTCTTTCTTCTTCTTCCCCATTCTTTGGAATCTGATTTAACCTTATACTCGGCAGACGACCCGGTACCGACCCAAATGCCGTCGAACGATAATAGGAATGAGCGGTAAACGAATTGAAACGCAACCCATCATGAAATAACATGGCGCATATCATTGGAAAGCTGAGAGTCTTGGAAATCTATATAAACATAACTTACAGTGAAAAAGCATATTTTGTTCACTAAAACAGTCAAATTATGTCTCTGTGTCTGGTTTCAAAACACCCCCTGAAACTCCCCCTTGAATCGCGTCATCCTACCTTTAAACCGGTGTTTACATCCAAAGCCTGTATTTGACCCTGGCATGCTTGGTCTTTAAATGTCCGTAAGAACCCAGCAAATTCGAATATCCACCGTGTTTTTCTGATATTTCGTATGGTAGATGCATTATCTAACTCAATCTAAACAGTTTCGTTATTTAAAAAAAAAAAAACAAACGCGAACTTTTCTCCGGTAAAAAACAAGACATTTTGAATAGTTCTCCATTGTACACTGGATTGACACTGTTTGCAGTGTTTGTTAGACTCTCACGATCATGTAGACACCCCATGCATGTCTGTAGGACCTATCGTAGTCGTGTTACAAGTCTTGAAAGCCAGTGAGTCTCGCATACTTGAAATCACACTAACTTTCTTTGATTGACGGTTGCTCCGTCGTATCACGAGCTATGAAGATGGGACCAAGATTTCCTTGTAGCCAATAAGGAGACCTTTACAGCGAGGTGTAGCACTTCCCCTCACTCTCTCGGGAAACCTGGGATTTCTACATGGATTGCGTTGCATCACCTCGGAAATGTCGGAAATAATTTCTTACATGATCTATAATCTTTAACTTTTATAGATGAACGTCTTGTGAAGCTAACCAGCCTAGTTTGAAGACACGTCAAGCCACCTCGGTCAATATTACAGATATTGGTTAGATTTTTTTTTCTCAGAATATTCCTTACATGATGTAGAATGAGTGTTTAAAAAAAAAAAAAAAAAAAAAAAACTGTACATTACCAAAAACCGACTTTCCCCGGGTTTTCACAGACGGGGTCACATTTGATCTATGCTGCGTCAGTTAGTTAACGGCAAACTTTCTGCAGAGATTTGATTACGTTTTCGGAACTTTGCCACAACATTGCATAAGTATAGAAAGGTTAGAGTTTGAACTTTTTTTCACGTTCCGCGTGGCCTGCAGAAGGCGCAGGGCAGCGGCGAAGTGCATTTCGCTGCAAAAAAATCCCGGTGAGAACCCTGCATCCATATCGGCTGAAACGTTTCAAAATGACAGAACCTAGGCTTATACATGGCCCCCACCCTCCCTTTATTTCTTTTTGGGTGCATCATTTAACGTGTTGTAGAATGAATTATTTAATCAGTTTCGATATTTGGTTGCATGTCCTTTACATGGAGTGTAGCGCTTGGCCTGTACCGCAGCAATCTGAAATTCCTGCTTGATTGGGGACTCTTTGCATGCGGTCTGCTCTTCAGCATGCACAATGCTTGTTCTACTGAATACAGATCCTGTGATAGACTCTGCCAACAGAACTTGAATAACAAAAAATGATTCCCTGTCCAATGAAGTGTGGTACTCACTGTACATGGAAATTGGCCTTGTGTAAGATCACTGGCTATTTAACTGCTTTTAAACTGTTTTGTTAGAAACTAGAGAAGAGACTCTTTATATACTGCTGTGTTCGGTTAAAAAATGTGCTGAATGGAGTGTATAAAATGCTGACCTTCAATTTAAATGGGTTTTATGGAGAAAAGCCGTATTATGCGGTGTAGTGTGACTTAATGGCAGACCTTCAACGGTTTGGTTTAATGAATTTGTTTTTTTTTTTTTTGTAGCTGAGTGTACGAAAGGATGAGGCGGGTTGGGCGGAATCTGTATTTGCCTGGGTACCTTCTGCAGTGCGAGTATTCTGCTTGAGAAACCTTGAATTCAGGCCACTGTCTGCATTTGAAGCACTTGATCTTATAAAGGCCTGAGGATTTGATTAGCTCTTTAGCTTTTTAGAACATCCATTTGGAAAAATACATGTGTTTTCAGTGGTGGTTCAGTTAAGATTCGGGGGGTTCAATATTTTAGTTTTTCAGTAATTTGTTTTTTTTTTTTTTTTTTAATTAAATTTATTTATTGTATTTTTCTCATCCCGCAGGGGCTTCACAAAGGTCCAGGTTCGCATACGGCGGGTCCCAATGGCGAATGGCCTTTCTCTTCCACTGGGACCTCTGCCCAACCTTTCCAGGCAGCTGGAGCCCGTATTCAGAATCAGGTCGGACATTCCACCGCGCCTCGCGATTCGCTCGCTCCGACGGCCGCTCTCAATCACCTGTCCTCTCCTCCTCCTCCTCCTCACACTGCTACCTCAGGTGGACAGCAAGGCATTACCGTAACCAAAGAGAGCTGGCCTTCAGGAAACGGCGCTGCCGGTACGCCGGGGCCCGAGGGCGGCAGGCATTCCGCAGGGGAGCCCGACGGCACCGCTGTGGCGGCGCAGGGACTCCCTAATCACGTCCACCCGGCCGCCGCAGACTCTTTCGCCAGTCTCGGCTCTGGCTCACCAGGTGTATTTAGTTCAGACAATCCTCAGCTCTCTGCCGCGTCCGGTGGAGGAAAAGCCGATGGCGGCGGGACGCTAGCCAAGCTCAACAACGTTCACCCGGCCCTGCACGGGCCAAAGACTCACGAGGGCTCTGCGGCCTCCTCGCCCGCCTCTGCCATGTCCACGGCCACCCCGTCGCCCAAATCCACGGGTAAAGTTGGGGCCCACAGCCCCGAGGATGGGCCTGGATCTGGACCAGCCCCGACAGTGAACGGCGAGGGGCCGGGGGTCTCGCAGAGCCCCCTGCAGTCGGAGCTCTCGGATATCCGCATCCACAAGCCTGGACCCCTCCACTTGGCACCCTGGTCCTCGGTCTCCATCTACCCCAGCTCAGCGGACGTGCTGAAAGCCTGCAGGTAAGACCCAAGGGTACCTGTGTTAAGGGGGGTGGGGAACTGCCTTTTACACCTCAAGCCGGAACTGCCTTTGTCCCTCCTCCTGTCTTGGCTTCATGTGGTTGTGAGCATCTGCAGTTAAAAGCTTCAGCAAGTCTTCCCAGTACACTTCTGTAATCTGACCTCACCTGGTCTGAGCGCATATTTGGAATATCATTGCATTTTGAAAAAAAAATGAGATAACATTTTGTGGGAGGAAATGAAAATTTCCCCATTCTCTGCATTTTTTTTTAGTTTATTTTCCTCGAGCAGTTGCCTGTGAAAGAGATTAGTTAGAGTTTCCTTAACCCAGTGGACCTTTGCGGCGTGTTCCTGCTGATTCAGTGCTGTTCGCCCAGACTGTGCTCTGTTTTACTCCACTCTCCATTTCCTCATCTGCCCTCACAACCAATAATAATAATGTGGCTTTTTTGGAATCAGATATGTGAAACGTGGGATGTGGGAACGTTGTTCCTGTGAATCGTTGTAGAGACTGTGTTTGAAACCAAAGATTTTGTTCATTCTGGAGTCCTTAGCTCTCAGCGCTATAAAGCATTATCTAGCAAGCACTTAAGTGGTATTATAGATGTCATAGGCCCAGTTCATGTGATGAACTGTGATGGCTGACATCTGTGAGGACATGGGGTGCAAAATTCTCTTTTATGATTAAGTTGATTTGATGAAGGATAATTGCCCACAGGTGGCTTATTTTGGTATTGTTAAGACAGTGAGGGGTAGAGCATTAACTCGACATTTCTACTGAAATCACTAGTGATTTTTCACTTTTACATAATAAAGTTAAGTTGCAACAAGAGGACAGTCCAAAATGCAAACCCGAACTCCGCAGGGACTTTCTGAAAGGATGTGACAAACTGACACGGCCAGCTCAGTTGCCCATTTAAAAACCCATCGAGCTGTAGTAGGATCACCTGTATTGCAAGGGGGGGGGGGTTGATATGCTTTTCATTTTGATGAGCGGGGGGAATAGATATTATTCTCATTTTGATTTGGGGGACTTGATTAAGGATTGCGCACATTCCCAGTCTTCTAGTGCCTTTCATATTTTTCAATTTTTTTTCTTCCTCCAGCCAACAGGCGGCAATTGGGGATTTACTCAGAATTAACGGGAATCCATTTGTGGCAGTCCAAATTGATTCTGTGGCGTCCCGCCACACAGTGGTCTATGTGTGGGAAACCCTGACCTAGTCTTTTTTTCTCTGGCTTCATTGTTTGTGGGAGTGAAGGTTGCCCTTCAAATGGCTGTCAGTGGGGAGGAATTGAAGGTCATCCTCTCTGTTGGTTGAGTGGTAATTGCTGTTAATGGTAACATGCAGTACCAGCATGAAACAAATTTATTCCCCCCCTCTTTGTATTGCTGCCTGATCTCAGTTCAAATTTTCACAAATTAATTGAATTTCCTGTTTAAGTGTGGCAAACCACTTTCACCCCACTTTCTAATTGCCTTCCTCTGCTAAAGTGATTTTAATTCCATATCTGAGTCTGTGAGATGCAGCTGCTGTATCCAAACCTGTGTAACATCAGGCTTATGAGATTCTTAGGTTTCCAAAGATGCCAAATATGTTCTGCTGAATTTCTGGGATTTGTATAAATTTGTATAAAACAATGTACAATATGTTGATATTGTCCATTTAATGAAATGCTGTGGCCAAAAAACCTGGTGTCCTGAATATTTCACTCGGTAGTGTTATGTAGCTTCAGTGAAGCACTGCAACCAACAGATAAGAAAAATAAATGTGACATTATACTATAATATGAAAAAGATTTATTTTTCTGACTTTGAATCTACTGAAGGGAAAACTTGAGTGAAAAATTAGAGTTAATTGAGTTCTAGTCCGACTTTTTTTTTAGGGATGAGCAATCGTGTTGAGTTTAGTATGCCACACTAGGGGTGTCAACATCTACACATGTAAACATTGTACAGTTACACGGATAACAAATCATAACCATTTAGAAAAATCAATAACCGTGTACACGTAATTTTTCCTCCTCGTCCATTTCTCACCAATACATACAGTCGCCTATTTTTAGGGGGGTCATTCCATGCCAAATCACCTTATTTTCAGGAAAGTCCCCAGGTGACCCTCTTAGATTTTGCTGAAACTCCATGAAGATGTTCATATATGCAAATAACGAACACACAGAAAATTTCAGGCCATAAGTCCAAGCCGTTTTGAAATTACGGCCGTCCGAAAATATGGCCAGACCCCCCCCTCTTTCGCCATCGCGCGGTGCGTTGCGGATTTTTTTCATTTTCAAATGATCATATTTTTGGATTCGAAAAAGCTACAAAGCTGAAAATTGCTACCTGGGGTAATTTGCACACAAGCTTTCAGAATCTGCAATAAAAAGCTGTGTCTTTCTCCCTTTTGAAGATATGGGCACCTGAAAATGAAAGTTTTTTTCGAGCGGAAATTATTTTTGCGATTCTTAGGCTTACCTGGTGCCCGAACCATTGATCTGAAGATACCCAAATTGCTGATACATAATCTCTACATACAGCTAAATAACTCTCTGCTAGCATAGACTTATAAAACAATCAGTAAAGGTATGGCTAGGGTCCAAAGTCGGACTTTCACAAAAAAATCTCAAAAATCACCCCTTTGCGGGGGGTCGGTTGACCTTGTGAACGGTTACTGTTGGCTCACTGTAGCTAAAATGGTTGCCACAGAGTACTAAGTTTTTTTCTGTCGCAAGTGATAATTTTTTGAAACTACTGGATCGATACTATGGGCAAGGATATTGACCAGTTTGCACATCAGGCTTAGCTGAGGAGTCTAATTTATGCTACTCATGAAAAACAGGGATTGGAGGGAAGTTCTCCATACTCTAAATCGCGTTTCAGCTCTGCTTGCTTGGGAAAATTCAATAGCTGATCCGGGGGTGCCATCTCGTGGTCAAGTACTGTAACTAAGTGCTTAAATTTGCTGGTCTATAGACGCGAGCATCTACATCTGCAGAAAGGGGTTAAAGATTCTTTAGAAGATTTTTGTAAGATTTTATTAATCACCCAGCATTCCCTTGCATCCAACGAGTAAGTGCATACATCAACCAACATGAATGGATCTTCAAACATGAATCTCAATAACAATTTCCCAAGTGTCTACCCGAGTATCCGCGTGCATAATTTCAAGGGTCCACAATCAGTGTAAAACGTAATTTATTTGTCCTGTGGGGCTGTGTCCCATTGGTGCAGATCATGGTCAGGGCAAATGTCCCACAAACTCTCCCTGATACATAACGCGATCAACTGATGATGACACATACGCGGCCTTAGACCAAACGTGTTCCAGAGTCTTGTAGTCCCATCGATTTTTGTCATTAATTTTCGTCCCTTACCGATAATTTTATCATTTCAGGTAAGGATGAGCGTGTTTGTAGAAAGAGGATTTATTTCGGGGGCAGATTTTGCTAGGTGCACGTAGTGCATCCAACTTAAATTTTGGGTGCACCTGCCGAAAACCGGGTGCATACGTGCCAATTTCGAGCCCAACTCACCACAAGGCTCATCGAAAGGTCCATGAATTTCTTAATTACTCAAAACACTTTTGGAGTTACAAAGAAAAACAGCATTGAAGACACTTTTTCAGGCGTAAAAAAAGCAACATTTAAAAACCTCAAAATGCCTCCATACTGCTCATGCAGCGTAATCCAAGTGTCCGTAGGCCGACATTCAAATTTGACTCAAAGACTTTTTTAACTATGTTTTCAGCTTGAATGTCTAATGTAGCCACTTAGCTAAGAGCCCTGATTATTTTCGCGGAATAAGTTGGCCGACCATAAAAATGCGCTGTTCAGTCAGCGAATCCTAACATTCAAAACTGCAGCGCGTTTCTCCAATCGGGGATGTTTGGGGCCATTGCAGCATCATTTACCGTCGTTGGCCACCGTAGCTAGATGTCTTTAATTTTAAACTTTATCCATGAAAATGAAATGGGCTACTAGCTAAGTGGCTACATTACAGGTGATCGGTTTTTGTGATCGGCAATGAAAGGCATTGATCAAACTTTCTCACGAAAATCAGCGGATAATTATCGATGGTTGATCGATTGGAGCACCACTAATTAAATTATTTTATTTATGTTTTGATTCTGCATTTTGTGAGCTTCCATGATCCATCTTCCTGGTTGAAGGGATTTTGCTTTGCATTCATAAGGGAAAAAATTTCATTTGTCATTATATTTTAAGGGAAACTGTATTACATCTGTTTGTTCCAGGGATGTCGCATGAATAAATATTTCAGTACCACGTCAGTGCAAAAATATTTTACTATTTTAATCTGGTTAGGTAGTGCAGTCTAAATTTTGGTTCTCTATTCATGTCTGACTGAAGACGAGCTGAGCTGAAACACTTAAAGTTCTTTATTGTTTGTTTATTGGGTTTCGAAACTCTGGTCATCATACTTTTGTCTTGGCCAGTTTACAAAGCAGCTTGCATTCAGATCTCTCATTCTCTGCGACAGTGGTTGGGCGGAATTAAAAAAAATATTGTTTAAAATGGCCAAAAAATGAATTCAGTCATCTGTTGAGACTCGCCATTTATTGAGGGTACAACAAAACTTTAGAGCAGCGAGCAATAATCAAACACCTGCTCCTTTAAATTTGATTGAAGATATTATATTTGAAATGACTGTTGCTTGTTGGCTTCATCACATTAGTGTGGTTTTCAAAAACTAGCACCATCTGTGTGGTGACACTTATCGCTTATCACCACTCTAGTTAATGGAAGAAACTAACTTCAGTTTTTCTGTGAAGGGTGTTATCAAGTTCACTTTCTCACATAGGCGTTCTTCATTGCCCATGTGTAATGCTAGCGCAGTGTTGTTAATGTGAAAAACAACTATTTTAAGTTGAGTCAAATTTGTAGAAGCTGCAGTTTAAGTTTCACTGTTCAAGGCTCACTTTTTGTTTATGCATTACCTTGTATAAACATCAGCAAAATTATAGATATTTTGATATCTAGAACTGAATATCAAGTAATGTCAGATTTCTCTTGCATTTGTATGGACTATCAAAACTCCTATGCTGTGTGTCTAGTGTAGCAAATTCAAAATATTTAGTGGTGTTGCGGGATATACAGGGATTGCTCTGACACAACTGATGAGAATGGGTAAACATTTTACCCATGGATGGATCAGTTTGCCATTTGGATGCAGATAAAGGTGATGGAAATTTTGACAACCATTATTGGCACTGTGATATTCACAGCCCGCTTAAAAATGAATGAATAAATAAATAAAAGTTCTACTACGCTGTATTATTTTGATGGGCCACCTTCAGTTTTGATCATGATGCACATTCATCATGGTATTGTTTTGACAATCTTGTTGCAACTTTAATTTCCAAGCAGATTTGTATTCATTTTTGGTCGAGATACTGTACTGACAATGGGTGAGTCAGGTGACTCCATTAAGCCATCTCCAGCACATCCCAAAGACTTTCAAATCATTAAGGTCTGGACTCTGAGGTGGCCAATTCACGTGTGAAAATGATTCATCATGCCGGTTGAACCCCCTACTATGGTATTTCAGCTCGATGAATCTTGGCATTATTGTCCTGAACTATGTCTGACTATGTCCAATCAGGATGAAACAATTTTTCTCTCACCCATGTGCACCACAGAGTTCACCATCATCCTTCCACGCTTTAATAAATTATTTGACAGTTCATCACCCAATTCCAGTGATTTCTGCTATTTTCTTAGCCATTTTCTCTGCATGATGCTGACCCATAATGTCCCTCTTGAAACGCAGTAACTTTTCAGTGACCATGAGATACGTCTTCCGACGCGGTTGTTAAAGAAATGAGAGGTTACGCATGGAATCAGTCAGGATTAAAATAATTATTTCCAGCTGAAAAATATTCATGACTTCAAGAATGATTGAATCATAGGCTCTTGAGTAGCTGTGTATTTACATCCAAATAGCGCCTTTTTCGAGCGGGCAGTGTAGTAACACTACTAAGATTCCAAAGATTTATGCTGGTGTTGTGTTCAATGACACTTCAGTATTAATTTGGGCCTTCTTGAAAAGCTGTGATTTTTTTGCTTTCATGTACTGCCAACTGCATCAAAAACATGAAGAGAATCCATACCAGGAGTAATTTTATAAATGAGCCAAAGTCAAAATATGCAGTGAATACAGGTCCTTGGCCTTGGCTGCTGATCACATGGCCAACAGTGCCCTCTGCCATTGGCTCGGCTATATCATGTCTCAACACAGAATAATGACTGTTCCCTGTAATTGTTTAGTCTGAGAATGAATGTTACTTTGTATTTGTTCCTTTTGCCTTAGTCATAAAGTTTTGTGAAAAGATGCATGGTAATTATTAACTTCTGTTATAATTGCCCATGAGCATGAGTGAATGGAGTGTGAGCCGTGCGATGGATTGGTGAGCAGTCCAGGTTGTGTTCCTGCCTTTTGCAGATATTAGGCTGGGATACACTCCAGTTCCCCCCCTCCCCCTCCCCTCCCCAGTACTCATGAAAAAGAAGTGGTTTAGATGAGAGATGGAAGGAGTTGTTTTTATTGAAGCTCTGTATACATTTTGATAATTTGTGTAACTTAACTGCAATCAAGAGCTTTTGAAAAACTCTGTTTCAGAAATCTGGGCAAGAATGGTCTCTCCAGCAGTAGCATCTTTTTGGACAAGTGTCCGCCGCCGCGGCTCCCAGCGCCCCCCTTCCCCGCACTGCCAAAGGACAAGCTGAACCCCCCCACGCCCAGCATTTACGTGAGTACGCCATCGCCTGCCGACAAATGCAGCTACACGCACAGCTTGTGATGCACATGTGCACAAGCTGGGATGTGGACGGAGTTATGGTGGAACAGAATGTTTTGAGAATTGCTTAATGATTTCATTGGCACTTCCTTGCATGAGACTTTTTTTTTTTTTTTTTTTTTTTGCTGCTAACCTTCACTTTTCTTTTGTTGAAACATCCGCAGCTGGAGAACAAGAGAGATGCTTTCTTTCCACCCCTGCACCAGTTCTGCACAAACCCGGCCAACACAGTCACAGTGATCCGAGGACTGGCAGGGGCACTCAAACTGGGTGAGACTCCCTGCCGAGCGCTAATAGATTATGGAAAATCAGCTCGGTCGCGGCCAATTCATGACAGTCTGTGCTGACTGTACTGTACACGCCAATCCAGTCTATTATAGTTACAATTGCAGTGTTCTGGCTGCTCATTTTGTTGTCAAGTGTACGGTGAAGACGTGCATGTAAGAGGCCTGATGTGACGTCTGCCTGTCTGTGCCCGTGTGTGCCTGTGTGTGTGAGAGAATGCTTGTGCAGGGTTGTATGTGTGTTTTCAATTGGCGCGATGAGCTTGATGTGTGACAACAGCACCATCTGCTAGCAGCTAAAGTCATTACATTCCTTCAGTTAGCATCCTGTTTGAACAGGTGCCGGAGTCTCAAAATGTACTCTGCTGTTCTTTTCTGAATCCCCACTTTCTTAATTTGGTTCATTCTCATTTGAAGCCTCTTAAAAAATATTGTGCCTGTTATTTAGAAAAATAATTATCGTCCATTTACTCCTATGTTCTTGATCATTGGATGGTGATAGAGTAATGCTCATTTGGTTACGATTAGTATTATTATTATTTTTTTTAAATCCAAAACTGTCCATTCCTCTTGGTGGCAAATTTGTGCAGGCTTTTATATGGGAGGGGAAACATTGAAAGTATTTGACCTGTTATTTCAGTGTTAACAATCGGAAATCTTACTTAATCTTAGTTCATCTTGTGTTGAAATATTTCTCTTATAGTGGCTTTGAGATTTAAAATTTTTTTTTTTTTTGTACCCTGAATTTTGACATCAGACTGGGGCTTTCAACACTGTGGCTTTGATCTCTGGATGTGGTATTGAAATTTTTAAATGAGTATGCTACACCTGTGTATGTGTCTTGACTTATATTTTAAGTATCCAGCAAATATGAGACTTATGAGATCAATGCTTATTGAAGAGGGTGGCGGGAATTAGACATCGATTACCGATATGGCGGCAGATATTGAATTTTTCAACTGGAATGTAAATGGATCTTCACTTTGTGGATTGTATTCAGATTACCTAAATAAACTTCAGTGCTGTGCTCATGCTGAGTTACGGTAAATTACTGGGCAATTCTAAATGCAGATATTTTACTAAATATTGCCATCAAAGCAAGTGTTGTTGTGAAACTTGAATCACAAGTGTTAGTCCTGTGACTTTGTTCAATTTGAAACTAAATGCCCCTGCCATTTTTCCAGAATGTAGGGTTAAATGTTAATGTACATTATCACGAGTTTGCATTTTATATCTGCAGTAGCACTCCTGAATAATTACATTAACAAAATGATGGTGGGGTTGCGAAGTGGCTTAGCAAACAAAAGCTCGTCTGAAGCCAGATGCATCTCACATCAATGGCTATTCAGTAGCGTGCTGCTAGCCAGCTAGTCATGTTGTTGCTGGTTAACGTTCATTGGAAGTTTAAAAAAAAATGATTTGGATCACAATTTATGAATGACGTGAATTACTGTAATGCACCATTATCGTCAGTGTTCAAATTGCTAGCGAGAGAAACATGAATAAAACCTTTATTATTTCCCGGCAGTTGCATCGCAGCAGTGTTCCTTCAGTGCTGTGCTCTCACGCAGTGAAAGTTACTTGATGTTATAAGCTGAGAGAAACACAATATGGAGTGATAGGAGCGCCTGTTACATAGTTACTGAAATGAAACTGGCGCGTAAAATGTTATTGCTGTCGTGAAATCAGATTGTGTGTCAACCGAAATCTCTGTGCCTCTCTTCAGCAAGTGAACGCAAGTGTGTTTCTTCAATGCAATCTTTTCCTACAGAACAAAGCAACCTGCCCTGGCCTGAAGGACGGTAAAAATGAAACTGTCCCCTTCACAATACACTCAACGGCAAGGGTTTTAGATGGAAAAGAATATGGATACTAATCATGTTTCTGTGCCCATTCATTATGATTGTAGAAATATAACTTCAGCTTTGAAGTCACAAGCCCGCTTTGAATGCTAGCCTGCATCTCTGAGCTGGATTGGCATTATGCTGGCTTTCTGACTAGGAAGCTTCTGCATACAAGTTGCAACTACAGTGGATAAAGGCTTGACCAAATGATTCATTTTTCCGCTGATAGCTTGGTTACATTTCTTTTTCTGCACTGAGTACATACACTGCCCGTCCAAAAAAGAAGTCATACACAAAAATATTTAGTTGGAACCCCTTTAGCTTTGATTACAGTGCATATTCGTCTTGTCATTGTTTTGACAACTATATGCAATACCAGAGCATTTATTTTCGATCAGAAATGCCATCATTTTTGGCAGAGATCTTGTCTTCTCGACATAATGGTTGAACCACCTGGTGGTCTTTCCTGAGCACATCCCTATAACTTTTAATGTGTTTAAGGTGAGGACTTTGTGGTGGCAAATTTGTTTGTGAAAATGATTCCTCATACTTGTTTTTGTCACATGGTTTTCTTTGCTAAATACAGGCCGATAACTTGCCGGTTCTGAAATATTGTAACATCTTTTCCACCATGAAGGGATGTGTCTTCCGACATGATTTTTTAAGAAATGAGTAGCGACGCGCTTCATCAGTCAGGGTAAAAGTGATTATTGCCAGCTAATGCATATTAATATCTGCAATAATGATCCAATTATAGAATTTGTTCATTAATTTCCAAACGGTGACTTTTTTTTTGGCCAGGCAGTGTATAAACTTGGGAATCTCAATAGTTGCGTCTGTTTAGCCCAGTCACTCTTCTCCAAAATGGCTGGAAGCATCCGCACATCCTTTCCAATGAACGTTGCTCACCTAGCGCATATGGCTGCTACACTAAGGGTGGAGTAGCTAATCTGAAGTGCATTAAATGATGACTAACTGAATGCAGTAATGCCCACCCGGCTGAGCTCTGCTGCACCATGAACCAAAATTATGAGATTTTTTTTATCTCAAAAAAAAAATGAGATAATGCCATAAAGCAATAGCCCTGTGCTTCGTACACATGGTGCAGTTTCGTTTTTTGAAATTCATACCACAGAATGTATTTTTTCATGGTCAAAGTATGCGTTTCTCTATAAAATGTTATAGGTGCCAACATAAAGTTGATTTACTCAAAATGACTCTTATGGATATATTGCGTTTTGGAAACAAATTCTTCAAGATGTATAGGCTGTATATACCGGCCCTGGATATCGGACACATTTCACCTCGACTGCTTGTACAGATATAGTCAAAAAATGCAGGCATTGGCCCAGTGTATCAGCTGACCGGTTTATTGGACAGGCTCTTGTGTTTTTGTGAAATTCAACTGGTCTGGGATATGGTGTCTGTTTAATACAAATTATATTTGGGCCACTTTGGTTAGGGGATGCCTTTTATGGTTCAGCTTACTGGAACACATAGGTTTCAGTGATGAGTGCAGAGCTTTCGTGCCTAATAGCTAGTATCACTACTAGTCTATGCTAAACTATTCTGCATATAAACTCAAAAATATGAATGCATTGTTATTCGGGGTGGTGCTGAACCAACATTGACTTGTTTTATTATTCGTAATTGGATTTGAGGATATTGTTTGTGAATGAATGTAAATTAAGACCTGGTATTTTACTTGAAGGTTGGATTATTTCCCCCTTCAGATTTGGGGCTGTTCTCCACAAAGACCCTGGTGGAAGCCAACCCGGACCACTTGGTGGAGGTGCGGACCCAGATGTCCCAGCCGACGGACGAGAACTGGGACCCGACGGGGACGCGGAAGATGTGGCGCTGCGAGAGCAGCCGCTCGCACACCACCATCGCGAAATATGCACAGTACCAGGCTTCCTCCTTCCAGGAGTCGCTGCGGGTGAGTCGAGCCGTTCCGCACTGCCACAGCGAGCTGGTGCCCCTCTAAAAAGGAATGAGGGAGTTAGTCGCTTTTTTTTTTAGCTGCGACCAAGCAGCTCTATGAACGCTTCTGTCTGTCTGTCCGTCTGTGCCACCTTTTTCACCGTGTTCCTGTCGTCATATCATCATGATATTTTCAGGAGTTATTGACCTTCACCAAAGTGGTGAAAAGGTCACGACCTTGTTTGAGGGTTTTCAAGGTCATTCGTCAAATCCCAAGGTCACAAAGGCAAAAAAAAGTGTCAATTTTGCCCGAGTTGACGGTTTTCGCACCGTAACTCAAGTGTAATTCAATGAATGGCTATGAAATCTTAGAACAAGCTTCTTGGCATAGAGGAGGGGTTCTCTTTTGATTTTCAAGGTCATCTGTCGAATCCCAAGGTCTAACCGGTCAAAAAAAGTGTCGATTTTGCCCCGATTTCACAGTTTTCGCACCGTAACTACACTTTAACTTGATGGATGGCTATTACATATTAGAACAAGCTTCTTGGTACAGAGGAAGGGTCCCCTATTGATTTTCAAGGTCATTTTCCAATTTCAAGATCACACTTGTACAAGAAACCACCAGTCATGGACACTAGGCCACGTGACGGATGCTAGGCGAGGTCGCAGCTATTAGATCCTTCTGATCTGCTTGTTTTTTTTTTGTTTTTGTTTCTGAAGTTTGAGATCTGTCTGGCAAAGTTGTATTATCTTATGTTTATGCATTGTTTATGCTGCTTCCAGTATTTTTAAAAAATGTCACTGGATTATAAGGAGCAGAACAATTTTTAGGTAAAAGTTTGGTTTATTTGACTGGTCAAAAGCATAGTTAATGCTCTGTTTGGCTCTCGGAATGAGTATGAGTGTACTTATGAGATGCAGTGCGGCCAGCGTCGAACACGGGTCCCCAGAACACAGGGGTGAGAATTTAACCCCGTCCTCCTTCCCCACCGCAACCCACAGTTTCCTGCATCGCGGCTGAGAACCAGAGAGCTCTGACAATCTGCCCTCTCACTGCTATTAATATTAATTATTCATGCCGCCTTCGAGAAGTGTGCTCACAACTGTTTTTTTGCCAAGAAACAGTGTGCGAACTTCAAATTTTAGTGTGCTTTACGGCCTCAGTTTTACATTGACTGTATTTGTGCATAATTGTGCCGTGTAGTTCACTCTGAGCTGGGATTGAAATGTCAGTTATGCCTCCTGGATGATGCTGAAGACTCTTCTTAGGAAGTTGCTGCAGTGTCACCTCGGTTTTGAAAATAAAGATGGCGCCCGTTTCAGTGTAGCCTTTATTTGTGTGTTAAAGGAGGAGAATGAGAAGAAGGGGCAGAAGGAGCTCTCAGACAGCGAGTCCACATCCCCCGAGAAGTAAGTTCCTCATCGCACCCACTTCTATTTAAATACTTCCAGCTGACTACAAGTCCCACAATGCTCTGCTTTCTTCCTCCAGCGCTGCCCGTAGAAGGAGAGGTCCGTTTAAACACATCAAGTTTGGGACGAACATCGACCTGTCGGATGAGAGGAAGTAAGTGACTTCATCAAAGATGAAATTTGTGTGTTGAAATAAACTTAATTTTGGAACGCCCCTTATGTTATTTCTCAGTTCTGTGACTAAACTACTTTTAGTTTCTTGAACTAAATTGAATGAACTCTAACTCTGCTCTGGGATTTATTGTACATCTTTTGGTCTGGTGTATGGCACGTTCATTCTTCAGTCATATATAGCTATTTATATTGTATTATTAGGAGAGTAAATATTATCCTGATCAAGATACATCAGCTTCTTTCAAATCAGAGATTGCTGCCATGGTTAATCTTCAATGCCCGATGAATCACCTGCACTGAGTTTGAAAACTGTCTTTTGTACTGTAAGACATGGTGCTGTCTGACATGGCTGTGTGTGTGTGGTCTGGTGGCAGTAAGCCTGCTGGGTAATTATGAGAAATCATCTCGGCCTGACCCGTCTCAGATATTGCTGAAACACGATCAGATGGTGTACTCTCTTGACAGAAGTATTTTCTCAATCTTTTTTGTAAAAATGGTTTTTGGGTTCTAAAATAATTATTATTTAAAGAATCAACCATTTTGACAGTGGATGTTTTTTTTAAAACTCAATAACTCAATGAATTATGGGATGTTATTCTTCTGACTAGAGTAAAAAATAACCATTACAGTCTTCAACAAGAACAATCTATTAGGTGTGCTGATATTATGCATGTCTTGTATGAACACAGTGCCATGGTATTGCATACAGTCCAGTCAAATATTTAAATAGTGGGGTTCTGATTTGGGCTGTCAGAATGAGCCTAAAATGCTGTTTGAATATTTGCGACAATTAAACACATGATATCGATATATAATATTGAATATTTTACTTCTTGTATTTCCCACACAAAATAACGACATACTATGCTAACATAAGATACATCAACTTAAACATATATTTGATGGATAATGAGCACAGATTAATACCTAGTTTCCTTTGTCTGTAATAAGCCGCGACACAGTGAGTCTGAACTCAGGACACTGACGCATTGCAGAACCCTCACCCAAGTAAAATCCAAAACTATTGTCCGCAAATGAAACTGAATTTCAGAAAGAGTATTTTCTCCGGTTTTCAATATTACACAATGAATACCAACACCCGCTTCAGGAATGGTAGGCTAACTCAAACTTGTATATAGTTTGCGAACAACTTTCGCTCGGTCCTCAGTTTTACTGTCGTCGACTGACCTAAACCTAAAGTATTTCCAAATGGTGCTTTCTAGATTCTTCGGGGTGTAAACTGCTTATTTTCTAAATAGTTGCTGCTCGTGAACTGGCGATAGGGGAAGGTCAAACCCATCCCTCAAAAATAATGATTGGTCATGACTAGTTTTCAATCATTCATTTAAATTACTAATTCAGGAACTCTGAGAACTCTCAACGTTATCAGGTGTGGTCAGTTTTCATTGATAACGTTTACCTGTCAACTCTTAGGGCTGATTCATAGTCGACGCGAGTCAAGCAAGCAAGGGATGCGAGCGACGCAAGTGACTCAAGCCGCACGGCCAATACGTGAAATACTATACACCGCTCCCACAATAGGGGGTAGCAGCGTCACTGGTGACATTTCGGCTGACGTTCTGAGTGACATTCACTGATCTCTATCGAATGACTGGATAGCTGACTGACCCCGAGTCTATCTTTCCAGCGCAGCAAACTATTAGCAAGTGATCTGGCAAGAGAAGTCATTATCTGTTGTTGTGATGGATATATCATGAAGTGAACGTTAAATGGCTATTATCGGCTTACCTTAACATGACACCTAAGCCAGCTATAATCAACTAGTCAAGATGGTCGTCTCTAGAATATAGCCCACTTCAAATTAGTAACCCTTTGCGTTAGCATAATTTATTCAAGATTTCACGACTGCATCTGACGTTATCAATGAAACCCATGTCATACGCCATAACTTTTTTTAAATCCAGCATCGTTGATACGCAACGCTGTTGTATAGTAGAATGGGCTTACAAATGCTGTAAAACAAAATTTGGGCTGTAGATGGGGTAATTGGCTCATTTATGGAAAGCTAAACTTACACAGAGGTGAGTGCTGAGGGTACGTGTACCACTGGACGTCCCTGACTATTTTCAAGCAAAATGGAGGGGAAAAAAAAACAAGCTGAAAAAATAGCGACCTTATGCCATACATGGATTGCATTTTTTCCACATGGCTAGCTGCAGGTTAATACCAATACTTCGCCTGTTTTGCGTATGATCGTGAATATGTTGTTGTTTAGAAAGCACGACCGGTCCATAGTCTGACAGATGCCCGGATGCTAGGCTAACGTTAGGCAGTTACTGGTTAAATCATCAAGGCTAATTTTAACCAGCACAAACAAAGCAAATCCCATTGTATTGCCCAAAAATCTGATTTGAATCAAATTTTGCTAGGTTTCCAGTGGAAATGTATTACTGTTGAAGTGGCACTATCACTACACTAATACCCCACGGTATTTTTTTTTCAGTGCAGTCTTCTATTATGTGGGCTAAAAAGTAAATTTTTAGTACATTATATTATCGCCGCCGTTGACAACAGATAGTATTACATGCGTTGCTACGTCGCGTATTGAAAAATCAGGCTACACAATCGAACGCATGATGGTGTCCAATACGTCGTGAAGCGTCGCGATGCGTCTCGATGTGTTCGCATCTGCATGCCCCTGCGTCGACTATGAATCGGCCCTTACACGTTCAGCGTCAGTTTTGAGCGCCATATTTACGTCCCCCTGCTGTAATCAGCAATCATTCAGTCAACGCATATGTAAGAGATTTTCGCGCGGAATTAAACTGCATGAAGGTTTATCGGTTTCACCTGCTTTATGGTGATTATGACTCCGGACTTCTTAAGCCCAACGCTCACTGGCCACGAAGCGTCGCGTCAAACTCCGAACGTTGCCTTGACGCTTTTAAACGCCTACTGAAAGCGTCAGCCGGATCAACATTGACAGCTGTCAACACGACCGAGAAGTCATGAGTGTCAATCTCAAAATATTAAACAAGACAACGTTTAATTTTGTGTGTGTGGGGGTGGGGGGAGGAGACTGCCGATCTTGCTTATTTTAAGTGATGGCAAAGTGCGAAGGTCGGGTTACTATGCACTAACGTTATACGTTATATATGGGCATAATTTTCCTCCTAAATTTAGCCATCTCGTAAATTAAGATTATGATTCACTTTTACACCCAGCAGCGAATTAGCTCGCTGGCTAACTTGGCAGTGTTAAATTCTAGGTACTAACAGTAGATTGCTTGATAACTTAAATGCTTGGAAAAAATAACTGATCTCCTCTCAAAATTGCGACTTGGTTAAAAAGCAGGCATATCGTTTTTGACGCCTGCATGTGAGGTTGCTGCTAAATGTGTGCCACCAACCATGACAAGGCGAAATAGTTAAATAACCTAAAAGACACATGGGTTTCAATTGAGTTGATGCCTCAGAAATTGAGCAGTGGCGAAAAGTAAAAATCTGACGTGCGTCACACGCTGTCATCGGGTGTTGCTCCATTGAAATTAATGTAACCAATTTTATGACGCGCGTCTTGCGCTTCCAGTCGGCGTTGGGCTTTTGGCTTTTCTTTACTCAGGGGTTGGAAAAAATGGAATTGCATGAAAACGTTTCAGATGATCTCATTTCATTTAGGTAATTGAAACGATAATGAAACGCATGCATTACTTCCAAGCCCTGAGTATAGAAAAGCGTGTGAAGTCTGGAGTCATAATCATCGTAACGCATGTGAAACTGATAAACCTCCACCAGGGCCGATAATTCTGACTGCACTGGCCCAACCCATCCCCAATTTAAAGCATGAGATGGTAATTGCTTATTCCCCTGATTGTATATAGGCCGCGAGTGAGGGGGTATTCAATGCACCCCACCTACCCCCACACATTGTTTTCCATCCATAACAGAGAAACATCAGATAGAATATGTCCATGGACACATGCATGTCAATTGATTTTGTCACATCTAGATGTGATTTAAAAATGAGAGACCTATCCAATCTTCCAATCTGTCCAATCTTGCACAATAAAATCCTCATGTATAAAGGCAAATCAAGTCAGCAATTTTGGTAATTTAAATTTAAGAAAAATTACATCGCCAAAACCATGCAATTTCTATAATTTTATGTCCTGTAGATGTGATTAAACATAGGTCAAATTGCCAAAATCTAATCAATCAGGAAAAATGCATTGGATTATTTTACTTTATTTATTTATTTTTATTTATTTATTTATTTGAAAAATACCTCAAGACAAAATCAAATGTTTTCAGCATCAGTGAAATAACAACTGGTAGATTGCTGCGCTCACTGATCTGTACTGAGAGTGCTGTTATTCTGACACGAGTTAAATGACAGCTGTGTGTTTGGAAAACCACTCTGGTCCGTAATCGCGGTGCAGATGCAGACGGGTTTGTAGCTGATGAGAGGAGAGAAAGAGAGTGAGGGGCAATGTGGCTGTAGTAGTCGGCGTGATGACACCGCCCCCGCTGAGGAGGAACTATGAAGAACTGGGCTGTAATGTTATGGTAGTTCGCACCTAGTAATAACGTTAAGGCTTGAGCTAACCGTTTTCCTGTCAACTCGCCTGCATCACTAGTTGACGCCTGGTTGTTTCGGAATAAATCTGTGATTTTTGCCCATTTTGATGCACCTCCTCCAGCGTCCGCTTCTTAGTCTTTCTGGCCCTTTCAGCCTCTCCTTTCTCCTGCCGCCTTCTCTCTGTCTGACGGCCGCTCATTCATCCCCCTATGGTTAGTGGGTAAACGCAGAGCGATATGCAGTTTTCATTTCCCATGAGGCTTTGCGCTGACCATTCTACATTAATTTTTGAATAAAAAAACAAATTTTATAACAGTAAATTTTATATTTGTGGTCATGAAAGTTATGTAACGTCTGAATAAAAAGAATTCGATCAAGATAGGAGGCTAAACAAAAATCAGTGGGCTGGATTGATGAGTGAGTCTGACACTCAAGCAACCATGAGTGAGAAGTAGAGACACTCAAGTGTTATAAATTTTGGTCGGGAATGGGTGGTGTGTTGTTGATGTGTAACCCAAGAGCTATTCATGAGATTATGAATGGTTCATGATAAGATAATTAAGTGAATGTACCATGAATATTACACAGCCACACAGGACAGTTTGTGCGTGGGGTCACTTTAGCTTATTGGCTGGCTGGCCGACCGGGAATCCTCCTGGTCATCCCGATGGTCACTCTGCCCCTGACCTCCACGCTCAAGGACTTCAGTGCTGCGCGAGAATCTCTATGCATTGAGTGAAGCAGGGGAATGTAATTCTGCCACTCAAAACTCGCGGAGAATGCTGGCTGTCAAACCGGCATGCACTTTGCACACCCGGCACAGAGATGAAACCTTTTCAGGACAGTGAGCTGTCCCCGCAGTATAGTGGGTTGGTAGCCACCCGCTATTCACTGCACGCACTGACAGTGGGTTAACTATCTTGACGTGACTTTTAAAATATTTGATCATTAATTTTCACGGTCAGTGGTTCGTTTTATTGATTGAAAATCTATATGTATTGGAATATGGAACATTCATTGACAGCTCTAGTTCTGATGCTTAATGAGGGATGTGTGGTTGTTCTTCTGGATTCCTTGTTCCTTTATCAGTACTATTGCTACAGCTGGTCCAAATCTGAGTCATAGTTTCAAACTAAGTTATTGGGAGTTTAACTGGAACAACTGCAGTCAAAATGTCTGACTTGGGACAAATACTCGTTTTGACCAAAATAATGTTTAGAGGACTCTCGATTATTTATTTATTTTTCCATCAATGTATACAATCTGATGGAGTTCCAGCAATGCCTGAAATGATTGTCAAAACCTTTTTTCTTTGCGTTACTTGACACCGAATACCCCTGCCCAAACTGTACAGCTATGGTTCATGTTGGAGGAGGGATTCAAGCCGTTCTCACGGTGTCGGTCTCTCCCTCTCTCCGGTGTGTAGAGTAGGAGGAATACTGGCTGTGCTCACGGCGCTTCTCTCTCTTTCTCTCTCTCTCTCTCTGCCGTGTCTCAGGTGGAAGCTGCAGCTGCATGAGCTCAGTAAGCTGCCGGCCTTCGCGCGGGTGGTGTCTGCAGGGAACCTGCTGAGTCACGTGGGCCACACCATCCTGGGCATGAACACTGTGCAGCTCTACATGAAGGTGCCCGGCAGCAGGACACCAGGTGTGTGCCGCTGCCGCTGCATTGGCACGGGCGCGCTCTCGCACGCACACACACTTGCATGCTACTCACGTATGCTCGAATGCACACACTCATGAGTACGCGGTCGCACTCATTCATGCACTTGCATTCACACATACTCATACGGCACGCAGACATAAAATTCACACTGTGCACTCACATTTGCGCGCACACACACTGACACTGATGGCACTGCTGTACTCATACTTGCAGTCACCCGTACATACAAGGCATTAAAACACGCATCCTCACACCCATAATGTGCACACACACATGCATAAGTTCACTTGTATACATACACATGCATGGACGCCTGCACACATGTACACACCTGTACCCACACTTGTAGTCCTCTCACACAATTCAAAAAAAAGATGTGCCTTGGCCTTGGGAAGCTCATTAGTGTATTTGCTTTTCACTAGCACATTCACTATGTGCATGTGGATATTTGCAACTGACAACACCGATGTTGTGTTTTTTTTTTTTCTTTCTCTCAATGCGGAAGGCAAATTGTAGCCTTTAATTATATACAGATGGTTTTAAGATGCTTTTCAAAATCCTCTGCCTTGCTTTGCCATGAAGACTAAATCCTATTTTGTCTTCAATTCCCTCTCCAGGCCACCAAGAAAACAACAACTTCTGCTCTGTTAACATCAACATCGGACCAGGGGACTGTGAATGGTTTGCTGTCCCAGAGCCATACTGGGGCATCATGAATGATTTCTGTGAAAAGTACGACAACTTTAACGCAGTGAAATTGTTATTTATAGCTGTGTTTCGTAAGTTAATCAAAATTATCTTCATGTTCATCTTCATTGCCCATAAGTACTTCATATCTTGACCCTTTATATTTAATATGAAAGGTAGTATAAACATCCGTAAGCCTAGGACTCGATGGTAATTTTAGTTTCAAAAGCTGAACGCTTTCTTACACGTCCACACATTCCAGTAAGTATGTGTCCTCCTAACTTACTTTCCCAGTTATTTTCCAGTACGTATCTTATTGAATTGTAGATAAAAATGCTTATAAGATGGCCGCCTTGCTTACACCTTTTGATAGCACTGCAGCATTGACCAGGGGTTATAATTCTTTAGGAATAACATCAACTTCCTGATGGGTTCGTGGTGGCCCAACCTGGAGGATCTGTACGAGGCCAACGTGCCCGTTTACCGGTTCATCCAACGGCCGGGGGATCTTGTATGGATCAACACCGGCACGGTGCACTGGGTGCAGGCCATTGGATGGTGCAACAACATCGCCTGGAACGTAGGCCCACTAACAGGTGAGCGCCCCCTGCTGGAATTTCAGTATTTATTAGGATGGAACTGTTTTTGCTTTGAGGTTATAGAGGATGAGGACTCTCTGTACCTTGTAAATAAATAAATTGAGTGATGTTTCATATTGTTTTAAGCTCATATTTAGCACAGGTGCTAGAATTGGGAGGCCTTTTGGTTTTGCGTAACACAGTTGTCAGGCCAACTCTGTAGCCCTCTTCTGTAATACAGGGCCCTGGTCTTCTAGGTTGGGCACAGGCCTGTGGCAGCTGTGTTCAATCCTTGTTCAATCCCTGGCTCTTCCAGAGGATATGTTGAAGTGTCCTTGAGCAAGACCCCGAACCCTGAATCTTGCTCCTGGTGTGCATGTTGGCACCTTGCATGGCAGCCTCTGCCATCAGGGTGAATGTGAGGCATAAATGTAAAGCGCTTTGGGGTCATGTGACTAGAAAGTGCTAAAAAAATGCCACTGTTAGCTTAGTAATGAAGTTAGGTGGCTGAAATCTCTACGGCAGCTACATCTTGGGTTATAGTCTACACGAATGATCGTCACAGTTGACACTATCCCCAGAGCCAGTCTCAGGCCCCTTTGACCTTTGGCAACTAAGTTTGGTACAATAACATTATGATGGTGGAAGGGTGCTATGGAAACTGTGGCCTAATTTGCATATTAAACTTGTCATGATGTTGGTGAGTGCACAATTTTACTGATCTGGTTCTGATTTAACTTGCCTGTGACTTTAAGCTCGGAAAGATGCGACGGGGGGTTCGCCGCAGCAAAGGCTTTCTTGTCCATTTAGCTGTGGACAAAATAATGTCTTTGGGAATCTGACTTGTAGAAATTCTGGAGCTGCTGTTTGATTTCAGAGCTGTATACTACTGATGAACCTTAAACAAGGCACTTGTGCTGTTTTGTTTCTATAAAACTCTTTATAAACGGAGGACATAAAGCCATTATGGACCTGGGGTGAAAATGATCCCAAAATCCTGAATGTTTTTTGAAAGCCATATTTACGAAATTAATTTAACAGCCTCTGTAGTAGGTGAAGACCTGAAGTACATGGCTACTGAGAGCTGAGAACATTTGCTTTAGTCAGAGGATGTTATCTGTCAGAAATGGTACATATTCGAATTAAAAAAAACAAAAAAAAACAAACCATAAACTGTGACATTAACATAACTGTCATTCAACGAACCTAAAGAGGGTCATCTTGAACTCAAAATCTTCATTGTGTACATAACCTTGGTGTTACTCCCGTCACTAAGCTCGTCTGACATATTAGCATATTCATGCACATCTCATTTACACTGAACAAAAGTATAAACGCCACGTGTCAAATTTTTGAGTTTTTATTAACATTAGGGTTATGCAATATATGAAGCGAATCAAAATTCATTTTTGTGAATGACTAATCTTCAGATCACCGTCCATTACGTCTTGATATTGGCATCTGCAAAGGTGACAACCCTTTGAACACATTGGAGGTCAGGTTGAAGAAATTGAATGTTCAATATCTTGTGTGTCCACCACTTGCGTCTCTCAGAGCAACACATCTCCTTCGCATGGAGTTGTTCAGGTTGTCTATCGTGGCCTGTGGAATGTTATTCCATTCTTCCCGGAGGTCCACACGGAGCTGGCGCTTATTATCCAGAACTGGAACCCAGTCACGGACACGTCGATCCAGAACATCCCAAAGATGCTCTATGGGCGACATGTCCGGCAAATACGCAGGCCAGTCCAGAACTGGAATGTGCTCTGTTTCAAGGAATTGCATGCACTCTGGTGGACATCCCTGCATCCAGCATGCCAATAGCACGTTCCTGCATGACTTGAGACATCTGAGGCATGATGACTTTTGACAAAATTTGTTTGGGGTGGCCTTTTATTGTCCCCAGTATAAGGGGTGTCTGGGTACTGCTCATCTATTTATCTGATCACCGTCTGGAAATGCTACACCTATGTACTGAGTGAAATCACTGAGCACAAGTGCTCACTGACAGAGAGATGGATTAAAAAATGGTACACAAATCAAGATAAATATTTCTATTGTGCAAGTAAAAGTCAGCATATGCTCACTTAGAGTTGTTAACTCCATGTGGCATCAATATTTGACATGGGACATTTATATTTTTGTTCAGTGTATATAAAAATATTAAACATACTTTAAGTGGGGGAAAAAATAATTCTGTTTCTCACCATGTCTCGTGTTCTAAATGAGTTTGAGCTGATCACAACGTGTCAAAATGTACACTCACTTCAAAAGGCTGAGATATGATCAAATGGAAAACAGAAATGGCATCTCTCTTTAATTATTGAATTGGTAGTTTCAGTGTGATAGGCTTCTGAACAGAAGTGTGTTCCACTGAGATGAAGCACTGATCAACAGGATGTATGAACCCTTTGACACCCAGCTTTTACAAAACCAAAGATGATTGCTCTTTCAAAGCTATGACCAGATATCAGATATGCTCAAAGTTTTCATTAAATTCAGAATTAAGCGTAGAATTTTGTGGTATGAAATGCTAAAATTCTGCTAATACATTTCAGCACAAGTTTGATGCATTTATTTTCAGCAAATTATGACAGATTTTACATATCGAAAGAAAATATTTACATTTAATTATATGTTTGAATTAGAATTTTTGCTGAAAGCGTGCACGCACGCTGGCCCCTTTCTGAATAAGATTGAGGACCCCAAGGCAATCCAACAACATGGGGAACTAGTATTTCCATATTTGACCAAGAGGGGTCAATTAGCATACAGAATTTTCCATATGCAAGCACGAAACTGTTAAGGACAAAGTGGTGTGATTGGTTGCCGTCAATTTTTCATTCTTTCTCTGCTGATGAAAACGTCAGAGCTGAAAAACTACTGTAACACATGACGAATTAACATGATGAAATGCTGGAAATTTGTGCAGTTGGTAGAGTCCAGCAAACCTTGATGAAGACGGAGCCAAATGGGAAAAATCTCGGCTGCAAAAACTGACCACTTTTTTTTTTTTTTTAATGGAGCTGTTGTACCATGTTGTTTAAATTGAGCAGATGGTCTAACCTGAGATGTTTTCTTTCGCATAGCACACCAGTACAAACTGGCAGTGGAGCGGTACGAGTGGAATAAACTGCAGAACATCAAATCCATCGTCCCCATGATCCATCTCTCATGGAACATGGCCAGGAACATCAAGGTTTCCGACCACAAGCTCTTTGAAATGATCAAGTAAGTTTTCCTCCTGATATAGCCGTGACTAGCTCATGACAACTTAGTGCCTTTTTGTCCAACATTGACCCAGAAGTTGCATAATTCCAAAAAGTGTTTGTTTAGTTATCCATTTATTAAAAAAAAAAAAAAATGTATTTCTAATCCTACTGAAAATTTAAACATCCAATCGGCCGGATTTTGTAAAGGCATGCTCGTATGCAATTCATGCTGCCATCTTGTAAGAGCGAACGGTTAGCTGTTATCTATCTCACAAAATCTATCCATCATCCTTTGACTTTTTACTCCTCTGCACAGAATGAGGGTGGAGGCGGCCTGAGCCTGTGCTTGCTCAGAAAGCAACCGGCGAGTGCCCAAATGGCCAGTAGGCGGCACTTAAAGGACCAGTGTGTAAAATTTTTAGCCATCTAGTGGTCAGTTTTTTGATTGCAATCGACTGACCATTCCTTTTCTCAGAAAAATTAGGGTGGCCGCAAAACTTCAACGAAAACATGAAAGGCGCTCTCTTGTCAGTGCTTTATTTATTTAATTTTTTCCCGTTCTGGGCTACTGTCGAAAAAATGGCGGCGCAACATGGTGTTCTCCATGGAGGTGGACCCGCTCCCATGTAGGTTTAAAGGGTTTATTCTAAGTGAAATAAAACTCAGATTATTGTTTTCACGTAATTATACACTACTAAGAAAGTAGTTGTGAATGTTGTATTTCATTTCTGCCAATATATCAATCTAAATTCAACACACTGCTCCTTTAAGCGACAGACTATTCTAGCCCTAATGATTGACTGTATCCCTCTCAAATCCCTGGGCAGCGCTCTCATGAGGCTGCCAGCCACAGTGGTACAGCGGGATTCAGTCTACCGCCGTGGTGGTCACTCTCGCACTGCTAGTGCTGCCTTTAACCCTTTGAGCGCTGAATAAATTTTCAAGGAATTAAAAATGTAATTATCCTGAGCTGTGAAACCCATCATGCGGCAACTTGTTTCAAAGAGCTCCCACAGGGGAGCTCTTTTAAACAAGTTGCCACATGATAGGTTTTCAGCAGCATCTGGTTTTGATATCTTATACAATTGGGCAACTTTTGGTTGCCTATGGCGCTCAAAGGGTTAATAAATGAGCCCGTCAGCTGCTCACCATCTTTTTCTCTTTTTTTTTTTTTTTTTTTTTAGTATTCCTGTTCTCTGCTGGATTCTAGCTGGCTTCCAAACAAAATGCAGGTGTAGCCTGCAGTGGAAAGTACACCTAGGAGTTGTTATTTTTTTAGTTTTTAACCTTTATTCTTCTGTTCTTTTCTTTTTTCTCTACCGCTCTCCCCCTCTCTCCTTCTGTCTCGCTCCTCCGTTCAGGTTCTGCCTGCTGAGGACCCTCAAGCAGTTTCAGACGCTGAAAGAGGCTCTCCTGGCTGTCGGGAAGGAGGTGGTGTGGCACGGCAGGGCGAAAGAGGAGCCCGCCCACTATTGCAGCATCTGTGAGGTGAGCCCCGACCCCCGACCCCTCCCCCCAATTGCCGTGGAAAGGGCCACTCAGACCCTTGATCGTCCCTGAACACACTCCCGCTCCCCTCTCCCAGGTGGAAGTGTTCAACCTGCTGTTCGTCACCACCGAGAGCAACTCCAGGAAGACCTACGTGGTGCACTGCCAGGGCTGTGCCCGTAAGGCCAGCGCCGACCTGGAGAACTTTGTGGTGCTGGAGCAGTACAGGCTGGAGGACCTGATGCACGTCTGTGACCAGTTCACATTAGTAAGTTCTTTCGTCATGCCAGTCTGGAGCCCAGCACTTCACCGAGACTGCAGGCTTCCTTCCAGCTGCTACCGGTTTTGGCATCAGTAACTTGTTGCCTGGAGCGAATCAGCCGATTGAGTTTTAGGCCTACTGTGCTGGTTTTTTTCCGCCTCCCCACTCTTGTGTCTGCTGTTTACAATGTAGGAAGTCACTTCCATCCTCTACCCCATACACACCTGTCAGTTTTATATTTTTTTATCCGTTTTGATAGCTTGGCTTTGAGTTTAATAATGATGTTGGTGGTCAGTAATTGATGATGTCCCACGCACTCATTTTCCATGTAAATGAGCTTGACATTGTGCTGATGAGAAGCTATTTTTTAATGCTATTTTTACCGAGCGGCCTTCCAAGTGGCTATGCGTGATCACATCGTCCCACAAAAAAAATGGAGATTGAATTTCATTCCAGCTGAAAACTGCTACATGTCCTGTATCTTATTGGTAATCGGTGACCCCCCTCACCCCCCTTTTTGTAATCGCACCTGTATCAGACTAACAAAATATTACTGGCTTCAACCTAGTTCAGTCAGCTACAAATGGAAGGCAATATTCGCCAATTGTGTCTGTATTGCTGAACTGTGAAAGAGGCCCAGGTGCTACCTTGCTGGTACCTTGCAGTCTTCCTCAGTCAAGCCTCAATATTGTATCCCGAAATATTTTGTTGGGTACCTGACACTGCGGTTGATATGATATAGCTCTTGGGTAAGGGCAGACAAAAGGCAGAATTTTTGTATTGCATACATTTGATTGTTATATGACGCATGCACTTTCTGTGCCAGTTATTGAGCCCTTCAAGGGTTCTACACCCTCATAACCTGCCATTACTTACTCTTTACTATCAGGTATTCACTTGTTTCGCCACCTTTTTTTTCTTCATAACTATGCTCTGGGAAAATTGGCGCCTTCATGATTCAAATCGGCAATAATCCAGCATGCTAAATAATGCATGAATAATTTATGTTCCTAATAATTTATATATTTGTCAATTGTTTCTCTACTACATCAGCCGACGCCTGTGAGGACAAAGAATAAATTTGTAGTTGTCTGTTGTCCAACTCGGCCGCTGACGTAGTTTAGTGTATTTGAGGTCTTCTGCGTGCCCTTGCTAATTTCCCTCTTTCCTTTCTCCACAGGCTCCTTCTTTGCCCTCATCCTCATCTTGACATTAACATTTATTGTTCTGTGGGCAGTATACATGGACTAAATGAACCATTTCTGATATTCAGGAAGGGACCAGGTTCTGCTCCACTGGTTTCTGTAGCTATCCCACATGGCTGCTGGCTGAAAGCTCTGTCTATGCAACCTGCCAAGTGCGCAGTGTCAACCCCTACTGGACGGGAGTGGGTACTGCTCTTCTCCAGGACTGTTTCAAAGCTGGTTCAGCTGTACTTGCATTAAAAAAATAAGATATATGATAAAATGTTTTGTATATATTGTCAACTGGCGGCACCACGCGAAGACTACTGACTTTCTCTTTTTGTATTTTGTTTTATGGGCTGAAATATTGTTCCCTCATTGAAAATCTCCACCCACAAATATGTACTAGCTTAGCTAGTCTTTTGTATTATAGATAGAAATTTGAAGTCTCTTTGGGCAACAGAATATATATATATATATATATATATATATATATATATATATATATAAACAAGAAATTTTTGTAATGTGAAGATTTAGGTGATCTAATTTTTTTATGACTTTTATGTTCGTCTTATTTTGATGTTTATTTTTTGTTAGTGCAAGAGGGAAAAAAAATCAGAAAAAATAACAGCCAAGGCTCAAAGATAAAACCAGTTGCACATAGACTAAGGACAATTTAATTTGTTGTGATTTGTTTTGTTTCTAATCTCGATGTAAATTTACACTATTTATAAATACATATTTATTGCTTGAAAATATTTGTGGACGGAATGCTGTTATTTTTTCCAGAGTACCTGCCATGAAATTTTAAGGAGTTGTAATTTTATTACTCCTATTATGTTTTCTATATATAAATAAAACTGCTTAGTAAGCATTGTACAGATTAAAATTGTTTTATTGTTTGAAGGATGCTTCATGAGTTATTAAACCAAAATTGTTACGATATTATCTAAATGATTACTTTCAATGTATTTGCACTGCACTGAACACTCTTTACTCTCTGTTTGATGAATGTACACAACACTAGTGCCTGTGCCTCCATATCCTTTAGAAAACCCCGCACACAAACCAGCAGACGTGCTTGACTGTTCCACAGCCCACTTGTAATTTTCCTCAGTCTTAAGCATTGCACATGTGGTAACCTCTCACATTTGTTGGACCTACCTGGTTGCTATTCAGTTGTGCTGGAACTGTGCTGGAAGCAATCTTGCACCAGGTTGATCTCAGTTTGAAGGCATGTTGGCTGGCCATGAAATGGAAGGTCTGGCCAGGTTCCCAGTCTATGGATAAAACGTCTTAACATAGCTGTGGTTTTCTTGTAATGATGGCGACATTCTTCACTAAATTAGAAACTCGATAAATCTTACTATTTCATTGCAATTCCTGGCGATTTAAATGTTCATTGTCTGTATTAGGGGGTTGAAAAATCTCTGTCACCAGACTTCATTGTCTTGGTCCACTTTGATTCTCCCAGTTTAACTTAATTGAGGTGCTGACCAATTTTGCGCATTTTTGTCATTATGCTTTTATTATGTACGGACCATAATGCATTTGTCGAGTCAAACTTTATATAGAATTAAAACTCAAAAATCTAAATTCCTTCATCTTTAAGTAGCAAATATATTCTTCGTTCTTTGGATGATTGCACTCCATTAACGAAAATTGTCTCACAATTGCGGTTAAGGAAACTAGTACATACTGTAAAAATAATTGGTAGCCACTTGTAGTGTTCTTATTTGCTGTCCATCTCTGATATCTTGGTGGCTGACCAGTCTTTGATTGAGGAAGAAATATCTGATGAATTTAATGCATTTTTGCAGGCTTATTTTTTATTTTCACATAGTTCTCCATGAGGTGTTGAATGCTTCTTTGCTCTAAATTATCCTTGACTTGATCAAGCCAATTACCTTTTTTTACCCTTTGGAAAGCATCTTTGTGACACATTTTGTCAGCGGAATTGCAGGCTACCAAAACGTACTGTAGAGGGGAAAAAAATGCCATGTTGTGACTTCAGCTTAGTAATGATGCAAAAAGTATGGAAGCAAGCAACTTAGTTCGTTGCTCTTTAAAAGGAAAATACGGCTTAATCTTTAGGCCAAGTGTTCAGCTTGGAACTTTTCAAGTAGAAATGTGAACTTGAAGTGATTTAGTTGTTGTAGCCCTCCTGAGATTGTCTGTGGATATGTCGTGGAGGAACGCTTGCTTTGGTAGGTTTGTGAAGGGATGACCTTAGAGCGAGTGTATGTAAAGATGCACAGCTCTGAAGTGCAGAGTTTAGTCCTCCATTCCCATTCTTGTAATGTGCTACATGTGGACATTCGGTCAAATCCTGCTGTAAAGCCTCTCCCTCTCATCTCTGTCTCTGTGCCCATATGTATGTCCTGTCGCATCTCTCGCTTGGTTTTGGAGCATAGCTTTTTTTTTTTATTTTGGACTGTGGTCTGTAATAAACATGTCTTCTGAAAGCATGGCAAATGTTTGCTTCGTATTTTCTGACAACTGTTGCTATTGTGGCCCTTTTAAGAGGCGTGAAATGGTTTGTTGCAGCAATTTGCAGATCGTGACTTTTTGCCATGCTGACTAGCTGCAAACACCAGCTGTGTTTCCAAAAAAAACCAGTAACATACATTCCGTCAACCACTCTAGTGGTGAAGCTTTGACGCCAAATGTTCTGTTCCTCCTTTTTGGTGTATAATGAGGATCTGTTCATTGTCTACCAAGTTTTTGCTTGACACCCCTTCAGGTATTGGTGCACAATGTACATTTTCCATCACTAGTCCAGAGGGCAGAACAGTCTCAGTTTGAGCGCAGTACAGGCAGACCCTGTTCTCCTGTTTCCCAGCGGTCCCCGTCACGCCCTCAGAACTCGTCGCTGTACCTGCACTCGGGATAGCGGTATCCAAACTGCTGGCTGCACGGTCGCAGCGGTCTCAGCAGCTCCATCAGCCCGCGGGCTGCTTTTGTCGCGCTGCGGTCAGTCTGTGCTTCGTCCGCGCAGGCCGCAAGCAGCCGGGCTGCGTTGGTGTGGAGCCCGCCGGCGAGCGTGTCCAGAGGCGTGAGCAGTTTCGGGAGCAGGTCTCTGCAGAGCAGGCTGAAGCTTCGGGAGGGGCGCACGGAGCTGCAGGGAGGCGACTGCTCACAGGAGGTGCTGAGACAGGAGAAGATGTCCCGGCGCTTCTCTCCTGGCTCGGGAGGGATGCCTGCTCACAGTGCAGAGACGAACTCTCGGTGAGGAGGAAAAAGAGCTTGTTTTTCATTCATTGTGTCTTTTGACATTAGTATGATTTGCATCACTGCAATATGCAGTGAGAACCACAAATACTGGGACAATTACCAATTTAAAAAGCTGTAATTTCTATGTGGTTAACTATACAGCTCTTAATGTGCACAAAGCAGTTTTACTGTCCATATTATTTCATGTTATACCTGTGGCTGAGACGGAATCATTGCAATGAGCCTTTTAAAGTCAATTTTTGTAAAATGTTCTCCAATTTCTTTAAAAACCATCAATTCAATACAATTGAATTGTGCTCAGTGTGTAAAAATACTGCCATAAATGTGTGATCTCTTACTCTTTATCCACTGTGCCTTCAACAATTATTGGCACCCTCGAGAGTAAAAGGCTGTGAGGAAATGTTTTTGCAGTTTGTTAGTCAACGGCAACCTCCTGTTTCACTAAATATAAGGTGGCGCTGGCCAAATTCCTCTTGTCATTTGTCACAATGAGAAAGATCTAGGAACAATGTGATGGTGTGTGGGGGGGGAAAGAGTTGTTGAGCAGCTCTAAGTGCAGAATGGTTGTAAGTGAAAATACCCACTTGTGCTACAATGGCAATAATTAAGTTCAAAGTGACAGGAAGGGTTAAGAATCAGCCTGGGTGAGGATGTGTCTGCATTGACCTTTTGCAATTGGGGGAGGATGGTTTGACTGGCAAAATAATCTGAGGATCGCTGCTAGAGAATTTCAGAGGTTGCTTGAATTTTTGGGTCTTAAAGTCTCCAAACTACCACCTACATCTCTGCATTTTTTTTTTTTTTAGTTTCTTGCCAGAAGAAAAGCCTTGGTTGTCCATCTACAAAACTTAAGCACATCACTGCAGGACAAATCTACCTACGGGTACGAATAAAGTAACCTGAACCCTGAACCGGAAACTGAACCTGAAGCACCTCACATCCACTGTGAAGTATGGTGGTGGATCTTCGATGTATTGAGGCAGTTTTTCTTTCAAAGGCTCTGGAAATCTTGTGAGGATGCATGGTATTATGTACTCCACCAAATACGGGCAGACATTAAATAAAAAACCTAACTGCCTCTGCCAGAAAGCTTTAAAATGGGATGTGGTTGGACCCTCTAGCAGGACAACTGTCCAAGGCACACCTCAAAATCTCATTGACTGCAGAATGAAGGTTTTGCCATGACCATCGCAGTCCCCTAACTTAAACCCTGTGGAAATCCAATGGGATGGGCTAAAGAGGACAGTCCTCAAATATTAACCTCAGAATCTGAAAGATTTGGCGAAATCCTATCTGAAGGAATGGCCTCAGATCTGGTACAATTTGCTCAACAACCTCAGCATGCATTTCATGAGGAGACTCGGAGCTGTTATTTTGGCAAAGCGAATCTGTAAAAAAAAAATTAAATGGAGTGCCAATAGCAGCGCACACATTTTTCGAAAAATACTTGTTTCACGATAACAATTAAAATGTTTCTTTCAATTATGTTACTTCAATCAAAGGTTTTATTTTTGTGAACATTTTAAATGAAAGATGATGAAACAATTAGGATAAACAAAGAGATTTTTTGGATTCCATTTTGCTCATTTTTACTGAGGACTGCCAATAATTCTTGAGGGCACTGTACTTATATTTTGTCCATTTACTGTGTCAGGCAGAGTTACCCTGTTCCTGTAGGTATTCATTTCATCCTGTGCCCGTGACTGTCCTTAGTAGCGGACCAATGAGATGACTAGCTGGTGAAAGGGGGGTTCTTTATGTGGACTGGAAAGAAATATGCAAGCTGGTACATCTGGAGGAAGATGACTGGCAAGACGTGATTGATCTCAGTGTTGACTATATGCTAACCATTTCAGATTGGGATGAATTATCTCTGGCTGCTTCCAACAAGAGAACAAACATTAACCCTCTATTAATCACCGTAGCCGATCTGATACATATAGTGAAAGGGTCAACAGCCTGGACACCCTGCTGGTTTTGTTTCTTATTGCCAAATAAACATTTGAGAATAACTTGAATGGTCCGTCACCTTAATTTTTTCATACGCATTATTACCCATTGGAGCAGATCTGCTACATTTTGGAAAGGTGGGCCAAAGGGTCAAATTTATTTATTTATTTATTTTATAATTTTTCCAAGTATTGGCCCATAATCAACATATTTGCCTAGGGAAATGATTTTTATCCAGTTGGAAAGGTACTTTGTTAACAGAGGGTTAAATCCTCAGATCCCCCACCAAGACATGGCTGATGTCTGGCCTTGAGATGAAACAGCGTGATGGGATGGACAGGAGGAAGGATGGAGGTATGAGAAAGCACATCTACGCAGAAACATGGATCCATACATACAATTTGGTCGCACTTTTTCAAGTGTTGCTCATAAAGGCTTTATGCAGCATGTATAATGCCTTCATCAATGAGACATAATGTCTTCATAAATCATACATGAGCAAATGTCATGCTTTGTAAAGGGTGAAATAACACATCCCTCATCAGGATGTGATTCCAGATGTGATATAACTGACGATGTCACTTAGCTAGTGGCTAAATGCTATAAAGGGTGACATTGTCAGCTAAGTGACATTGTCATTGTCTCATCTGGCATCACATGTTGAATAAGGATGTGTTATTTCACCCTTTACAAAGCATGACATTCGCTTATGTATGATTTATGAAGACATGTCTCATTTATGAAGGCATTATACATGCTGTATAAAGCCTTTATGAGCAACATTTCAAATAAAGTGTGACCTAAAATTTTGGTGGTTTAGGAATTCTAGTTCAGAAAAGAGGCGTGATGAATGGATATGCAGAAGAACCACACTCATCCTGTTTCCCCCTTCCACTTCATGGCGGGAATAATGAGGAACATAAAAGGTGGCTCTGCAATCCCGACTCTGGTGAATACAGAAATATGGCCTTGCTGAAGTGCATTGCCCTTGTTTCTCCTCTCAAAACAATATGTGGAAGTTTTCTTTGTAATTTTCATGCCTTGTGCTCAAGGTCGCTGCCACGGATGTACAGATCAAACAATTGCCATTTTCACCCAGTAAACTTGCCTCCCTGTTAAAATGTGAGCTTCGCCTTGACATGAATGGAGTGTCAAAATAGGGTAGATGTCATTATGAGAGAAACTAGCTTGCATGGATTAGTACAGCTGCACTAAGGGACATGAATGTAAGCAATTCCTCAAGAGTCTTCAGCATTTCGGGAAGAAAGCTGATTATAGTCATCCTTTCCACTTTTAGCATACTTATCAGATTTTGTTAGCACACTCCAACATAGATGGTAAACCGTGTCAGAAATTAGTATATTTGCTGTAATCGGAGAGGTTTAGGAGTGAAGCAGGTCATCATTCCTTTTTACAAGCCAAGCATGCAGCTGTGATGAGCTGCTAGTGTTTGCACTTGTCTGCCTTAACCATCCCCCCAGAAGAAAAGAACTGTACGTTCTACTTCATTATTATCTGAAGTGTATCTGCTTGAATGATAGCATCACACAAATATTCTCTACTGTGTACTGTCCCTAAAAGAGGAAACGAGGCCTAGCTGTCAATCTTTGCTAGTGGGGATGGGGGTAGACAAGTGTGATGAGTGTCGTAACTCGCACTGAATGTGAAACGAGATAAACAACCTGCTTAAAAGTCAACACCCTTGTAAACAATTGAAGACCTCGAACATTTAATGGAGGCCAAAAAGCATCCCCTCAGGCCATGTTCACGTTAATATCTGATACAGTCAACAAATTTGATTTGTTTACTGCTCATATACACTGCTGACTTTTTGTACTTTTTTTTTTAGTGTTTTGCATTTTTGTTTCCATGAATTCTGCTTCAAATCGTATATCTCAGTGTTTAAGGTGTCGTGTGCGCAACACCTGCATGCTTATTATGTGATTATATTTCTCAGTTGAATGTCTGTATAGGATAAAGGTGCATGCAGGAGTGTTTGTGTTCAGAATGTATACTGCTGTAATCAAACCCAAACTGCCCTCAAATACACTCAAATCTGACCCGCGAGGCTGTTATGAAATCTGACTCCCATTGGTTTTGTAAAACTATCGGGAATGTGTCGCTGCATTAAAATAAAGATGTAATTTTGAGCTCTCTGCTGGGAATTGTCACCGCAACAGCTCACTGCAGACCTGATAATTATTAGCTGCAATTGCAGTTCTACTCACGTAGGCACAACGACTCTAACCAATTTGATTTTATGTTGACTATTATAATGGAACTGTACTTCGGTCCACAAATTTGCCTGCCATTTAATTTTTCTGAAAAAGTACTGAAATTTTTGTCTCTGGCAGCCACAGTGCTATTTCCACAAAATCGCAGATGTACAGTAAACTGTAGATTTAATAGAAAGTCCTGAAAAACTGCCGCCCTTGTATTGATTGATCAGGTCATTTTGTATTCATCTAAACCTCTACCCTGGGTGTTCAGTTAATTCCCCAGTAGGTACGCGCACAAGATAATTATGTGGGATGCACTTGTGTATGACTATGCAGCAGTACTGACTCCTCTGAAATGCAGACATCTGGCTGCAGAGATCTAAAGTGTATCAGGGAACGATGCTGGCTATGAGGGTGTCAGGCAGTCAGACAAAAATCATGCAAAGCGGTGGAATTTAAAAAGGAATTAGGCAGGTTATGGTATATTTGTTATCAAGATGGAATTTTGGAATTTGTAAACAAGATAATTAATGGAGTTCATAGGCCTTACGTGGAATGAAACAAATTGGTAAAATTTTTTAAAAATCTTTAAAAAGTAATCAAAATGGCTATTTTTGTCCTTTCACTTAGGTAATGGGTGGATGTGATAAAGAGAAAATGACATTCATAATTTTTTTAAGAATTTTGGCAAAATTGGTTGACGGGAGCACAGCACTCACTTCACAGCTCACAAATGTGCATCTCTGAGATTGAAGACGAGTGTGATAGTACACCTCCCACACACAGAGGCTAGCATACCCTCCTGCAGGTCAATGATGCCAATAGTGCTGGCGTCCACGATGAAAAGCTTCCCGTCCTCGAAGGTGGCGAACATGTCTTCGTCAACCCGTGTGTAGTAGAGGAGGAAGCGCAGGCTGTTGGAGCTCAACCCTTGGGTGATGTGGAGCAGCTGGTAGGCGATGTCAGCCCGGGTCTGCAGTGTGGAACCATACATGTTCCTCAAGGGCCTAGTGCTGGCCCTCACCATCATCCTTCCACAAGCACCGTAGTACTTGGGGAATGGCCAGCCCTCTGTGCCTGGAAACAGCTGTGGCCAAAGGTCAGAGCAAAAAGCTTAAAAGAGCCATATCATGCATTTTGAGTTTATCCCTGCATTGTAGAATTATATAGTTATCTGTGCATGTAAAACATCTGCAAAGTTACAAAGCCCGAACTCCATACCCAAAGGAATTAACACTCTGCTACAAAACAGCTTCTGAACTGCCTGAAATGCCTTGTGTGCAGTCCAACCTTTCCCTCCATAATTTGTCTTTGTAGGTTTCGCATTAGCATGTTGCTCGTTAAGCGACTAATTTGGTGCACCCTGATACAGTGATGTTTTCAGCTGTTCAGGTGGCTGCAATTCCAATTATGTTTAAGGGGTTTCTAAGGTCAAATTTCTGTTAGATTTGCCCAAAAAGGCATACTTTGATCTTCTATCTGCCGCATACATTTCTCCAAAGTGGTGTCTGTGTTAGAGGAAAACTGTGAAAAGATGCATAACCACCAGAACATTCTTCCTGGAACTGCATACCTCCATTGAATCACAGTTGCTGGGGTTTGGGGATGATTTTGTGGATTGTGTGTTCGTTGGTTGATTGTGTGTAGTTTTTCGGTTGAAACTTTTCCACCTTGATAGCTGCTGCTAATATAGCGTCAAATTATAGGCCAATTTATATTCTCCCAATTTTCTCTTAAGTTCTAGAAAAAGTGGTAGCTCAACAATTAATAGCATATTTGGAGGATAATAATCTCTTGCACCCAAATCAATTTGGCTTCAGGCCCAATTTTTCAACTGAATTAGCTAACTGCTATCTGCTGGAAAACCTCAAGAGCTCCTTAGATAGAGGGAATATTGTTGGCGCAGTTTTTCTAGATCTTAACCCCTTTGTGCAGAAGCCAATTTTGGCTATTTATGGGTTACCCACTTTAATGCTGTATAATTCAAGATTTAAGCTTCACAAAGAGGTAAAATGTGGCTCAATTCAGGAAAGACACTTACAGCATTTAGAATTACATTGTATTTCAGTTTATTTTCATGATTTTGGTACAGAAAATGAGCAGCAAACATAAAAAATCTTCATGAGAATTCACCATTGAAATTGCAAAAAAAATAATTCTGACGATTGAAAAACTGCTGGGGCTTAAAACTATACATTTCTGGTATCATAAACTCCTTGAGCACAAGTAGAATTCATCTTCAACATTACATTCTAGATTACCTACATGCTATTAGCCAAATTATACAGCTACCCAAGTGTCTCCCCAAAGTCTCAAAATGATATGCTGTCAAATCATTAAAAAAATCATGTATTTAACACAATTAAAGCTTTAAGGCATGAAATTTAATATGAACGAATGATTTTCTGGTTGAGTTTAGTATGAATTTATCAATATCAGTGCAGTTGAATATCAGTGGTCACAAGTAACCTCTCCAAATATGAAACATGCCTTTTCTCCATAATAAAGTTTAGACTTTTGGCCATTTTTCTTCAAAGCCAGCACAAACACGCATTAAATAAACTGCTAATTAAACGGTCAGAACATTCACCCTGTAATGAAAGCTACCAGTCCCCTCTTCAAAGCTCACGAACCCATTTCAACACTTATAAGGAGCAAGTACACCTCACTAACTCAGTAATATCTGAATTCTGAAATATACCTCATTTTAACTGAACAGACACTCCACTTTCAGGGAATATCAAATCCATTGCCTCTCCCGATTCAAAAGAAACGTGCAATGAACGTACCGGGGGTCCACACCAAAATGCACGGGCAGTTCGCGTTTTAAACAGGAAAAAAACCTCGACATTCGACTTTGTTGAGTACATATACATTCCGAAACAGAAAAAAAAAAAAAACAAACAAAAATAGCAGCCTGACCTTTTTCGTGAATCCCTCCTCCAGAGACATTGACTGTATAACATAGAGACCGATGTATCCAGTAGCAGGAACTCTCCGGTCCTGTTTCATTCAAAATAATTCCAATAGAGCATATCGTTCTCATTTAAATCCTGTAATGAAACTGAACACTTCAAGGCCAGTTTTGCGAACCGATTTTCTATAAATCCCGTCTATTTTAGCCGCGTAATGTGCATAACGTAGACAGGATACAACCGAGCCTGCTGATACGCATTGGTTTGTATGCTCTGTGTTTGTCCAATCAATGTGTTTCACTTACTCTAAAATGTTTAAACACTCGGGAATTGGATAAGGAACGAGCCAATCAATACATTGTTACCAGGGAAACTTCACGAGACCATGAAGTGTAACTCTACAATTACGCAGAAGAGCTTGAGTGTATGGTTGAGTGATTGGCTATCAACGCCAGTACTGGGGTGGATATAAGGAAGCGCTGGATTTATCAATGAAGGAATCTACGCGTAAATCCACGGTAGGGAACTACAAATTTTTTTTGTATGGGACAACTGTAATAGGCAATAGAATGTGAGAGAATCAATCCCATGTCGATTTTTTTGCCTCAGAAAACTGATTTTTCTGAACTACTAATTGGAATACTGTTAGCTCACTGTGGCTAAACTGGTTGCTACAAAGGATAAAGATTTTTTCTGTGTCAAAATATCGTTTTTTTAAACTGCTGAATCGACACTATGGGCAAGGATACTGACCAGTTTGCACATCAGGCTTAGCTGAGGAGTTTAATTCATGCAGCTCTCGAAAAACAGGGAGTGGAGTGAACTTCACCGTATTCAGACCCGCGTTCGAGGTCTGCTTGCTTGTGAACATTCAATAACTGATCCGGGGGTGCCATCTAGTGATCGAGTACAGTAACAGCATGCTTCCAATTTGCAGGTCTATAGACGCGGGCATCTACATCTGCAGAAAGGTGTTAAGAAAGCATTCGATATTGTCAATCATGACATTTTATTATCCAAATTTAATTTTTCTGATCAAGCAAAATCACGCAACAGGAATTATTATTGGTCAGTCTAAATCTAATTGCTGTGACAGTAAATTGGGTATACCACAAGGGTCAGTTCTTGGACCTCTGCTGTTCAGTTTGTATATAACTGACATCTTTGAATGCTGCACTGCAGTTGGCCAACAAATGTATGCAGACAACATGGTTTTATTTGTGGCAGCAAAAACACCGCTCCTATTGCAGCCAAACTAACAGCCTGCTTAGATAAGGCGGCACGCTGGCTTGATACTTCCTGTTTAACCTTACACGTCAAAAGAATTGTCTGTATTTGTTTCTCAATCAGGAAGCTTCCCTCCTTGGACTCTTTCAAAGTAAAAATCAAAGATAATAAATTAGAGATGGTTCAGGATTTCAAATATCTTTGAATTGTTTTGGACTCGCAGCTTCGGTTTGACAAACATATAAAAAAGCTGAGTAGAACTTGTAGGGCTAATATCCAAACTTTCAGACAAATCCGACACTGTTTACCATTTAACACAGCTCTTACATTTATGCATGCAATGATCTTTTCTCATCTTTCATACAGTATGACTGCCTGGCCTCAGGCATTAGCCTCTACCATTAGACCGCTGACATCCATTTACAATCAAACAATCAAAGTTCTAGATAAAAAAACCACGAAGATTTCATCACTGCACTATTCTAAAAAAATACAATTTATTCAGCTTTGAAAATTTTGTTAATTACGCCAACCTCATGCTTGCATTTAAATGTCTTCACCATTTAGCTCCACCCATCTTTAACACTATTATAACTAGACTACATTACACTGCCACCAACACCCGAAGCACATCAGAGGGAAACTGCAGAATCAGACGCTGTAAGACCTCCTTTGCACAAACTGCCTTCTCAATTAAAGGTAAAACTCTGTGGAATTCCTTACCTGCGAGTCTAAAACAAATCCAGGATATTAAAACATTTTCTCCTGCATGTCAAGTCCTGGATTAAACTCGGCCAGAACTGTTAGCATGACATCAATGAACTTACAAGTGAAGTTTGAATGTGGCAGTATTTTTAATTTGTTGTTTGTTGTCATGATGGGTTACCACTAGTATTGCTGTTAATCTTTTTAACCATTATACTTTGATATAATACTGAGCTGATTTTTAGATTTTAATATAATGTGAACTTTTATAATGTTTGGAATATCAGTTTGGAAATTAGCTTTGGCTATATACACTTGTACATTACATCGGACACTGCGTCTGCAGCTGTCAATGTTTTTTGTACGAGTCCCTTCAAAATAAATTCATAATTAAAATCAATACATACTACCCATTTCTACAGAGCCGAGGAAGTGCAAAGACATAAAAAAAGAAATATGTTTTGTGGCCATGAGATAATGTCACTCCCATGATTTAGTTAACATGTGGCCATGAGATACAAGTCCTTTTCATAATTACGTTAACTGGTGGCCATGAGATATAACTTGTTCCATCAATTTAATTTACTCCTTCCCACCATTTTGATCATTCAAATTGTGGGAATGAGTCATATCTTATGGCCACAAAATACGTATTTTTTCATTTCATTGCACTTCCCAGGCTCTGTATATTTCTGAAAGAGTTCAGGATTTTTTTTCTCAGTCCGGTAGGGGATGACCTGTCTTTCCATGGCACTTTCCGGCCTGGTTTGAGCAGCCGTAAGCCTGGGAAAACACTATTTTTCAGCAAACTGTATGTAGGAGAGAGCCTACAGGTCACAAGAAATCTGAGACAAGTTGTCCACACAATCGTCACAACTACGCGGCGGGTCGGTGTTGGAAAGGGAAACATAACATAACATAACATGAATGGCAAGAACAGGCCTTCCAGCCCAACTACGCTCGCCAGTTTCTTTATAATGTTGTGAATATATCCCTTCAGATACTGAATGACTCAATGGTATCTAGCTTTAAGTCTAGCCTGCTCTTTAAAACCCCCAAGGTCTCAGCCTCAACAATATGGTCAGGGAAACTATTCCACATTTAAATTACTTTTTGGGTGAAGAAATATTTCTGAATATCAGTGCTAAATTTACCTTTGGTCAACTTCCATTTGTGACCCCGAGTCCTACTCACAACACTTGGTTGAAGGAATCCTTCATAATTCACTTTGTTAATCCCTTTAACATATTTAAAGACCTCAATCAAATCACTCCTGAGTCTCCTTTTCCTAAGACTAAAGAGATTAAGGATCTTCAGCCTCTTCTCATAGCTTTCATCTTTTATACCTGAAATAAGCTCAGTGGCTCTTCTCTGAACTTTCTCTAGAGCCTCTATATCTTTCTTAAAGTATGGTCCCCAGAACTGTACACAATACTCCAGATGTGGTCTGACGAATGTGTTGTACAAAAGAAGCATCACCTCCTTAGATTTGTACTCAATACTTTTTGCAATGTATCCCAGCATCCGATTTGCTTTTTTAACTGCTACGGCACAATGTCTAGAACCTCTGAGGGTTTGGTCAACAATCACTCCCAGATCTTGCTCTTGTGCCGCACATTCCAGTTTTAAACCTCCCATGAAGTAATCCCGTCTAATGTCCGTTCCCATACGGAGCAGACAAGGCTTTGGCTTGAGCTGTGTGAGTTCTATTTTGCAGCTCTTCAGGGAAATGGGGGAGGGCTTCATATGAGGGAATGATGCGTCAAACTGAAGTCAAAATGTGCTCTTTTCAAGCAAATTTACCTGAGATTTGACCAGGGTTCTCCTTTAAGGGGTGTGGCATTTCTGACACAAGCCCTCATTGGTTGGCAAACTGCGACAAAGTGAGGTTACAGGGCGGGGGCTTGAGGTGCTGCACACACCGCCTGTGCAGCTGGTGCTTTTTGACCAAACATGCAAATGTTTGTTACTGCACTATGAAAATGAAAATATTTGACTTAGAATGAGCAGAAAATTGCCTCTTTAACAGGAGGTGCGCCTCATGTATATTACCATTGAAACTGGTCTTCCTACTGTGCTCCTTTCTTCTTATCTGCATGGAGCTCTGATAGTTAAATAAGGATTGCAGTGCTTCTGAATTTCCATTTTCCACATACACAGAAACTCCCAAAAACACTGCTCGAGGCTGGCATTATTATGACTGAAAATGCTTAATTGAGCTGATACAGTGATGTGAAAATGAAGGTTAATGAACGCAATTAAATTCATCTTTGCTACCATGCCAACTCATCCTTGCAATTCATTCACGCTGAAAGTTTGCTGCATCTGAAGCGTGCCAAGGGGTACTTCTCATGCGACATCAGGTGCCAGCTCGCCTACCTGAAGCAGCAGTGGGTGTTGATTCACAGCCAGCGTGTAGAGGAGCCTCAGTTTGTCCCTCTCAGTGAAGTGCCTCATCTGCATGCTCCCGGCGTCAGTAACCTCGGCGTAGCGACGCACCAGCCGGTCCAACAACCGCTGAGAGGGGCAGCGCATCATTGGCGTGGCCAGGCCCTGCAGATACACAGTGCATCAGGGATATGTCTCCCCACATTAACCCTTAAAGTGCTTAATCGCTGCTGTAGTCACGCAAGGCGCAAAATATACAGTGCAAAATTTCAGACTTCAGCTTTCAAAATGTCAACAATTTTGTCAATTTTTAGTTGCCAATGAAATTCATAAGGATTCACAGGTGTATGTAAGTCCCTCTGAAGGTCATTTGTCAAATACATAATGAATGATCAACTTTTAGAGGGATAGGGCGAGTAAAAATTAAACACTTAAGGGTTAACATCACTCTCTCTCAGGAGTCCTCTGTACTCATTACCTGGCCCCTCCTCTAGGGGGCCAGGTTAAGCAATGATCATGTCTGTGTGTGTGTGTGTCTGTCACTCTGTCTGTCAGCCCGTGGCTGGGGCCAGGTCTGCTATCTCTGATTGCCTTGTTCATAATGGCATTTGTTATCATCAAAACAAGTTCTAGGATCTAATAACACTGGTACCACACACATGGTACATTTTTCTTCCATAACCACAGCATGGGCTTAGTGCAGTTTTCAAGCTGTAGCCGGAGATAAACATGTCAAGAGGTGTGCCACATGCACGATGCAATGAAATTGCATTATGAATTGAAAAGCAGAGTATCTTAACTGACAGCCACTGTTTTATTGCAGCTGTTTCAGTGAATTGTCCATCCGAGCTTGGCAGGTGTTCTTATTTGCATTTGCATGTATGGATGCTGCTGTTAACAATCAGAATACTCCATCACTTAAAGACAGTTGCCTTTCACGAAGCCAGAACTAGGAACAGACAAATTTCTCCAGAGATTACAATAACGTTCCGTTTCTTTCTCTGCGCACTAGGATGGGGAAATTCACAAATATTCAGTACATCTTCTCTAAAAAGCACTCAATGCAAGTTTCGCCTCTCGGAAAGGCCAGCAATGGCAACCTCTGATTGAAAGGCAGCCATTGATGTTGCTGAAAATGATGAATCTGAACAAGCCTCACGGCCAGCAAAAAATCACAAACATCTCAAGGCTGAAATCAAAAGATCATGCACTGGGAGCGCTTCACAAACCAAGGCTACTGCAGAGTGAACATTTCCCCACTCTTTTATAAGCTGCCGGCGCTTCGAGTTTATACATCTGCCTACACTGTGAGGAATTACAACAGCACTGCATGGATTTGACTCGTTAAGGACTGGAGGTGTTTTTTTTTTGTCATTTTGTTTCTGTAATAAACTTAGAGTGCCGTAAATGCATTATTATGTGTCTTCTATGCTCTGTTACTGCATTGCCATACCGCGGACAAAAAAAAAAAACAGATTTATATTCATAAAAGAGTTTGTTTTATTATGGTCTGAGACAATGGAGCATCTGTCCCTCATATCATTATAAGATCTTAAATGGAAAATTCTAGATATTCTTTCTGCCAGCTGCAGTTGTTTCAGAATAGAATGCTGGTTCCAGAGGCTGTAGTGCTTGGGCTGGCATTGTGTTTTGCATTGACAATTTGAAGTGTTTGTGATCTACATTTTTTTTTACTGCTTTTTGGCCTGCTTTCCCGTGCAAAGGACATCATTCAGTTTCAGTGTGACTTCTTTGTTAAATGGCAGACATTCAAAAATACAACTTTACAACCAGATAGCGCGATGTTTGTTTGTCTTAAATGATGAAAATGGAGTAGTGGATCACAAATTCAGAATCCAGATTGAATTAATCATACATAGGCAGGCATTCCCAAAAAGGTTATAATAATCTACAATGCTGATAATCAAATTCAATAACAATATTATGTTCGGTCTTTTGAAAATGTAGTTAACATTTTTTCACTGATGTCAGTTTATAATACTTAATGTAAAACTAATGCGCAAAATCTTGGGCAGAGATTTGCAGGATATCAAATGTAAACGTACCCAAACTGAAACATTTAGACTCCGAACAGCTCGTCCCAAACTCAGCACAAAGAATAGCAGGATGCAGAAGGTGATTTCTTTCCAATCAATTTATACTTTGGACACAAATGTTTGGACCATTCAGCTCATTAATTACTTAAATTCATGATGCACCTCACTGCAGAAAGTATCTGTTTTAACAAGTCAAGTAATCTTAGAATGAGAGTTAACTTCTTATTTTAGTTTCTCACTCAACTCGAAAATATGTGCTTGATAGGTAAGAAGTGAAATTTTCTTACCTCACAGGAAAATCAAAAAATCAGTCAAATTATCTTCTCACCTCACTGGCAGAATTGTTGTCTTTGCGAGAAAAAAGGTGATAGAAATAAGCGTTTTTAGCCTAAATACAATACTATGATACTCGATAAGATGTAATTTTCCCCATTATTTTACATTGTGCACAGCTGAAACGCAAACCCAGCTGATAACAAGGCCTTTCAGGATTAGAGTTTGAGAGCCTTGTATTTCACTTTTCGAATTCCCGCAGAGAAATGACATAACTTCGCTCTTGAATGTTTTTAGCATTAGGAATTTTATTCTGCTTCTGTGCTTCTCAGACCTGGTCTAGGGGTCTCCCAGTGTGAGCTGTCTTTTGTTCCAACCATACCTACTACTCTTTTCGAATAAAAACTTGTTTGTCATTTATTTTCAGCGCTTAATAAGGTTGTAACCCATCCATGCTCAAAGTAGAATAGCTACCAAATGTTTATACGAAAAGAATTCTGCAGCTAAAAACATCAGATCAGCTGCTATAGGCACCTTTTATATTTAATTCTTGTTAAATTATTCATTGCAAATGAACTGTTAACAGGCTCCTTGTCATTTAAACGGAGTTGTAAAACGGTCTGACACACAGTGAAGTATTCACATACATCAACTCCTATGGACTCATGATGAAACAGCCTTTTGTTAGAGTGAGATCAAATACAGTGTTTAAGGATTGATGTAAGTCTGAAAATTCTACTGTGTAAACTCTCGCGTGTTGTAGGAGCAGTGATCATGACCGGTGGACATGTTGCTGGCGGGGAGTTACCTGGACCATGTGCGGCAGCAGCAGCTGTGACCCAGCCCAGTCCTGGAAGCGGGGTGTGGCCCTCAAGACGGCCTCAATGCTGCAGGAGGGGCCTCTTCCGGCTGAGCTGCAGATGGAGAGGTCCGATTCTTTGTGAAGTGTGGGGGGGATGAGGCGTGACAGGACCACAGGTCGCCAGTTCTCTGAGTCATCGGTGTAGTTAGCTAAATACCACCTCCTGTAGACAGGGGGCAGCGTCAGCTGTGGAGAAAGCCAGCTTTCAAACCTGAAGGGAGTAGAGGGAATGAAATGTGCTTTAGCCAAAGACGGGCAGAGTTTGACTAGTCTCTTTTGCCTAGTGAAGTTCCTCACTCCTAAAAAATGACCCAGAAACAATTATGTGGCAGCCATAATAAGTACATTTGAATTTTTTAAATGTTAAGGAAAGGCATCTCAGTACCTGCTAATTTGCGTCCTTTAGCATAGGTCATACAGAACCATCCTTGAAAAGAAAGGAGATAAGGCTATCCCACAATTCTGCGCAGCAGCAATATTTAAAGTGACAACTACTCATCTCCCCAATCGCGAAGAGAAACGTATATGATAGGCAGGGGACTTATGATCATGTTGCCTGGTGGAAGTGCATTTGAATTCTCTTTACAGCGCTGTTGTCTTTCTAAGCTGTCAGGAATTCCCTTTTCTACCTTTCCTTTACCTTGTTACATTTTCCACAAAGGTGAAGGAAAAGTGGTTAGGAATTAGTGGATAGGACATAAGTTTTTTACTATTTGGATACAGCCATGGTGCGCAATACGGCGAGATGCATACATACAAGATATAGTGACGTGAAAAAGTATTTCCCCCCTTCCTGATTTCTTTTTTTTTTTTTTTTTTGCACATTTGTCGCGCTTAAATGTTTCAGATCATCAAACACATTTTAATATTAGACAAAGACAACCCGGGTAAATACAAAATGCAGTTTTTAAATGATCATTTCATTTATTAAGGGGAAAAAGCTATCCAAACCTACCTGGCCCTATGTGAAAAAGTTATTGCCCCCTAAATCCTAATAACTACCTTCGGCGACAAAATCAGTTTGCAAAAACTGGCAAGGAGACTTTCACATCACTGTAGAAGAATTTTAGCGCACTCATCTTTGCAGAATTGCTTTAGTTCAGCCTAATTGGAGGGTTTTTGAGTATTAATGGCCTGTTTAAGGTCAGGCCACTGTATATCAAGCAGATTTTAGTCCGGACTTTGACTAAGCAATTCCAAAATCTTAATTTTGTTTTTATTAAGCCATTCAGAGGTAGACTTGCTGGTGTGGTTTGGATCATTGTCCTGCTGCATAAACCAAGTGCGCTTGAGCTTGAGGTCGTGAACTGATGGTCGACATTCTCCTTCAGGATTTTCCAGTAGAGAACAGAATTCATAGTTCCATCAATTATAGCAAATTGTCCAGGTCTTGAAGCAGCAAAGCAGCCCCAGACCATCACACTACCGCCACCATGTTTTTTTTTTTTTTGATAAATTTGGCATCTCCAATCCCACCTGAATCTGGAATGCCCAATTGGTGAACTATGTACAAAACTTACTTGTATGCGACTCCTTGCAGCCAATTCAGGAGGGTGACGACAGTTCACGGCTCTCCTCCGCAGCACGTGTCTGTCAGCCACTGCTTCTTATACACTCATTGGTTGAATCTTCACAGGTTCAGAACGAGGGCGGAGGATACCCAGACATGACCAGGCTTAGAATCTTCCTGACGAGCGCCCGTCTGGCCAACAGGAGGCGCTTGAGCAACGAGCAAGGCAACTATTATATTTCCTTCCCGAACGTCACTTCCCAATGTGCAACCCTGTAGCACAATAGCCAATTGTGCGCTACGATGAAAAAGTTGCTGACCACTGCCGGCTGGTACGAAGAGGGGCTCAAACCCGTGATGTGATAGTCACTTCTGCTTCGCAACGCAATGCTACACCGAGTGAGCTATTCGGCAGCTCCCACCACCATGTTTGACTGTTGGTATGATGTTCTTTTGATGAAATGCTGTGTTAGTTTTATGCCTGATGTAACGGGACGCACGCCCTCCAGAAAGTTCAACTTTTGTCTAGTCAGTTCACAGAATATTTTATCAAAAATGTTTGGGATCATCAAGATGTACTTTGGCAAATGTGAGACCAGCCTTAGTGTTCTTTTTACTCAGCAGTGGTTTTTGCCACGGAACCCTCCCATGAGATGCCATTTTTGCCCAGTCTCTTTCTTATTGTTGAATCATGAAAACTGACTTTAACTGAGGCAAGTGAGGCCTGCAGTTCTTTAGATGTTGTTCTGGGTTCTTTTCTGACCTCGTGGATGAGTCATCAATGTGCTCTTGGAGTAATTTTGGTGGGACGGCCACTCCTTGGAAGGTTCACCACTGTTCCATGTTTTCTCCATTTGTGGATAATGGCTCTCACCATGATTAGCCAGAGTCCCAAAGCCTTAGAAATGGCTTTGCAACAATTTACAGACTGATAGATGTCAATTTCTTTGTTTCTCATCTGTTCTTGAATTTCTTTAGATTCTGGCACGATATGTTGCTTTCTAAGATCTTTTAGCCTACTTCACTTCACTGTCAGACAGGTTCTATTAAAGGGATTTCTTGATTCAACAGGTCTGGCAGTAATCCGGCCTGGGTGTGGCAAGTGAAATTGGACTCAAAAAATGTGGTTAATCATAGTTAATTCATGATTTATGAAGGGGGCGCAATTACTTTTTCAACATAGGGCCAGGTAGGATTGGATAGCTTTTTCCCCTTAATAAATCATCAAATCCTGCATCATTTTGTATTGACTTGGGTTATCTTTGTTTAATTTTAAAATTAGTTGATGATTTGAAACATTTACATGTAAAAAATATGCAAAAAAGTAAGAAATCAAGAAGGGGACAAATACTTTTTCACGGCAGTGTACATACATAAGTATATCTTATGTACACACTTTTTTATGGAGTCGGTGCCTGTGAGTTGTAGCTGATTGGTGGCCCCACTTAGATTGGTATTAGAACTTATTAGATGTCATTTATTTATGGGCATCATTTGCATATGGCCAGAGATGGTGCTTGGCTTTACTATTCAAAAAAAGCTGTAGTGGATTCCATTATCATTTTTTACACATTTCTAAGGTGGTGAAAGTTTATTTTCATTCATCACAGAATGGCAATACTTTATACTCTGCTACTTCAAAAAGAGATATCAGTAATTTGTTCATTGCCAGATATGCCAGCATCCTATTACCAGATATTCCATTCTGTGTCAAGGCTGTGTCGTCATTTTTCATTACGACATCATCATCATCAACCTTAGGGCTTGCACAATAAATTAAAATCGCCACATTTTATCTAGTGGCATAAGAATTATAGCAATCTCCTAATGCTACTGAGATTACAACAAAGCCGTTTTGAAGCTTACAAAACATAGAAGTTGATCTTGAATTTAATAAAGTTTGAAACTGACTTCAGATTTTATTCTGTAGAGACTTTTTCATTGATGCTTCTTTAAACAAACAAACCAACAGAAAAACACAGACCAGAAATAAGTGTTTTGCCTGTTTAATTACTGGCTTTGAAATGAAATAAACAGCCAATACATTTAACAAAGGCACATTATCAAGATACTGTGGCTTGTACCATGATATATACCAAAATTACTGCCACTCTCATAAATTGCAGGATAATGCAATATGTTCAACTTCTATGGATGATGTCCATAGACAGTTCACTTACATTGTCCTCCAGTGACCTGGTTTCCGTGACGATTCTCAACATACTGAACATATTGGGTAAGAGCTGAAATCTGCTGTGTTTGTTACGCTTCAAAGGGAGTGGTTTCCGTTTGCAGTCAGCAAGTACAGTAATGTTCATTGTAAATACTATAGTCATATCTTTTAGCAATCGCTCGCACCTCTTAGCGATAGAACTTAGGACAGATAAGAACATTTAAGATGACAAATAAAAAAGAAAGAATGTAATTGGATCAACCCACAGGACCTCTCAGTTATCTCTGTTCATATGCACACAAGTAGTAAATCTACAGTGTTTACTGCTGATTGGACACAGCAGGAAACTGTAATTATTATTGTGAGTAATGGAAATATTACTTCATTTCATACCGAATGAAGAACAACCCAGACTCTCAAATGTAAGTATATCAACAGTATTATTCCACAGAACTGTAGTTTCTAACTTCAACTTGCCTGATCTCGTCTTTGAAGAACTTTTTGCAGATTGAAGTCCCCACACATGCATTGCATTTATCCAAACCCAAGAAGCTTCTCCCGAAGGCGTACGCTTTGTGGGGGGTTATAGGGGAAGGGGAAGACTCCGCAACCCCAAACGCCTGAAACAGGACCCAGATCCTGACCAGAGCCCCACAGAAACCGGTTGCCCGCTCTCTGGGACGTCCCATGGTCCCTGGGCTCTTCCTCGGGACGAGGACAGGAGAGGGTAATGGGATGGGAGATGGGGTGACCGCTAAAAGTGAAGGCTCCCCGCCGAGTGCAGACACACACATGCTATTGAGAGCTCTGGCCCTCTCTCTCTCCCTTTGCTTGCTCGCCCTGCGACACCTCCACCCACCATAAGGAAGCACATGGAGGATGCAGATAACCTCGTTGCTATAGTTATGCTTCCTCCCCCCCCCCGGTTAGATATTGCCAAGCACCTCAACTCCACACCCAGCCAGCCCGAGTCAGCCCCGCCCCACTGAAATGGGCCAGATAACAGTCCCACAAAGGTAGGATGTCCTAGCCGCCGCTGGCTAATTTTTTTATGTCAGCGCACTCACGCATGCTGTATTGAGCTGAGAGGCCAAGGCTCTCTACCCTGGTTCTATGTTAGGGGATCTTTAAGTTTCGTCCATACTGTTTTCCCAGACATCTAATCTTCCAGACGTCAGTTTGAAGAATATGGAAGTTTTGCAGATACAATGTCTTGTATTCCTCTGTGTAACTCTATCTGCACAGCTTCATGCAAATTGTTGTTCACAGAGGTAAAATTGGCAGAAATAAGAGTGAAGTGTTCATTAGATTCTCCATAAAACGGAATATAATATTAAAAAAATTTATGAAGTTGCCCAAAACATACAACAAGTAAGTCACGTTTTGAAGGACTCACAGGTCTCCATCAGACCCATATGTACAACCACAATTCCGAAATATTAGGGACGAAGTGTAAATTGTGAATAAAATCAAAATGCAATGACGTTCAGATCACATGAGCCAAGATGTTATTTACAATAGAACATGGATAACATTTCAAATATTGAAACTGAGACATTTTACATTTTTATCCACAAAATGAGCTTATTTCAAACTTTCTGGCTGCAACAGGTCTCAAAAAAGTTAGGACACAGGCAAAAAAAGGCTGAAAAAGCAATTAATATATAAGAGAATCAGCTGAAAGAACATTTAGCAAGTAATTAAGTTAACCGGCATCAGGTGTGTAAAATGATTGCCTATTAAACAGTGCTTCTCAAACCTCTCCTGGAGGACCACCTGTCCTGCATGTTTTAGATCTTTCCCTGTTTTAGCACAGGTGATTAAAATGATCAGCTCGTTATTGACCCTCTAAAGCTGATTGATAACATCCTGATTATTTTAATCACCTGTGCTGGGGCAGGGAAAGATGGGGCAGGGCAGGTGGTCCTCCAGGAGAGGTTTGAGAAACACTGCTATAAAAGGAATGTCTTAGAGAGGCTTAGTCACTCAGAAGTGAAGATGGCCAGAGGCTCTCCAACCTATGAGGGCTTGCGTAAAAAAATTGTGGAATACTTTAAAAACAATGTTCCTCAATGTCAACTTGCAAAGGCTTTGAAGGTCTCATCACTAACTGTGCATAACATCATTAAAAGATTCAGAGAAACTGGAAAAATCTCTGTGCGTAAGGGACAAGGCTGAAGAACTTTACTGGATGCCTATGATCTTTGGGCCCTCAGACGCCACTGCATCACTCACCGGCATGATTCTGTCATTGACATTACTGAATGGGCCCAGGAATACTTCAAGAAACCACTGTCTGTAAACACAGTCCGCCGTGCCGTCCACAGATGCCACCTAAAACTCTATCATGCAAAAAGGAAGCCATTATGGAGCATGATCCAGAAGCACTGCCATGTTCTGTGGGCCAAGGCTCATTTAAAATGGACTGTATTAAAGTGGCAAGGTGTCCTGCGGTCCGACGAGTCCAAATTTGACATTCTTGTTGGAAATCATGGGCATCGTGTGCTCCATGCTAAAGAGGAGAAAGACCACCCCTCCTGTCATCAGTATTCAGTTCAAAAGCCAGTGTCTCTGATGGTATGGGGATGCATTAGTGCATATGGTGTGGGACACTTTTATGTTTGAATTAAAAAAAAGCATCATGAATGCTGAAAGGTATATTAAGGTTTTAGAACAACATATGCTCCCCTCCAGACGAAATCTATTCCAGGGAAGGCCTTGTGTATTTCAGCAGGGCAATGCAAAACCACATACTGCAACTATTACAACAGCAAGGCTTCGTAGTAGAAGAGGCCGTGCGCTGAACTGGCTGCCTGCAGTCCTGATCTTTGACCAATTGAAAACATTTGGCGCATAATTAAACGAAAAGTCCGTCAAGTAGACTCAAAACTCTCCAGTAGCTGGAAGCCTGTATTAAATGAGAGTGGGATCAAATTCCAATGGCTAAACTCAAGAAACTTGTCTTCTCAATGCCCAGACGCCTCCACTCAGTGATAAAGAAGAGGAGTTGCCACACCATGGTAAACAGGTCCCTGTCCCAACTTTTTTGAGACCTATAACGGCCATCAAATTTGAAATGAGCTCATTTTGTGGGTAAACTTGTACAACTTGTACAATTCAACGCCATTGTCAAATGCTCGATCCTGATTGGTTAATTACAACATTAGAAGGTCTCTTATTTCTGTATAGCAGACCGTTGCTATGGACGCTTCAGATTTACCGTTGCTTACTGTTACAGTTCCAACCGTAGAAATTAACAGACTATTTATTCAAGCAGCAGACAATTTTTTCAATAAAAAGCAATAAAAACTTTGTAAATCGATAAAAATTATATTAAGATCAAGATTTTATGCCAAACTTTTGATTTCTTTAGTGAGTAGCCGTGTAATAAGCGGGATAATGTTGAGCTAGCCGGTCACTATGAAGAATTATAAAACAGGTGCTTCCCATCCTTAAATGTGATTGGCTGAGCCACGTTCCATGCTGGTATGAAATCAGAGTAACCCACTGCATTCTGAGGCAGACCGCAGCACAAAATATCCCTGCGTGCATAGCCAAGCAACCAACTACTCTGCGCTCAACTGGCTCATTAGATTACGTTTGTTTCAAGACTTGTGTACCTAGCTAGATATAGCATTATAGAAAGACTGAAATAGCGAGCTAGTTAGCAACCTAGCTATCAAGCTAAAGTGATATCGAACTCTATAGATAGGTTGCTAACTAGCTCGCTGTTTTAGTGTTAGCAAAGTTTAGCCTTTTAGCCCGCTAACCTATTGGTTATCTACCAAGCTAGCTATAGCATTATAGAGTTTGATATCACTTTCGCTTGCTAGCTACATTGCTTACTAGCTCGCTATTTCAGTATCAGTGATAAATTGTTGATTTTTTTCTTGTGTGTTTATTTTATGGGCTATATGTAGGGTAACCATTTTATTAAAGCAATAAGCCCCTTGAGGCAGTGGGTAACAGTGATTCTACAACGGTGGAGGGGCACGAAGGCACTCTGCTGCGCGTCAAGCCTTAGAACACCCCTCTGCCATTGTAGAATCATGACATAACATATAACATATAACATATAACATAACATAACATAACATAACATGAATGGCAAGAACAGGCCTTTCAGCCCAACTAAGTTCGCCAGTTTCTTTATACTATTGTGAATATATCCCTTCAGATACTGAATGACTCAATGGTATCTAGCTTTAAGTCAAGCCTGCTCTTGAAAACCCCCAAGGTCTCAGCCTCAACAATATGGTCAGGCAAGCTATTCTACATTGAAATTACTCTCTGGGTGAAGAAATATTTCCGAATATCAGTGCTAAATTTACCTTTGGTCCTCTTCCATTTGTGACCCCGAGTTCTACTCACAACACTTGGTCGAAGGAATCCTACATAGTTCACTTTGTTAATCCCTTTAACATATTTAAAGACCTCAATCAAATCACCCCTGAGTCGCCTTTTCCTAAGACTAAAGAGATTAAGGATCTTCAGCCTCTTCTTGTAGCTTTCATCTTTTACACCTGGAATAAGCTTAGTGGCTCTTCCCTGAACTTTCTCTAGAGCCTCTATATCTTTTTTAAAGTATGGTCCGCAGAACTGTACACAATACTGCAGATGTGGTCTAACGAACGTGCAGTACAGAAGAAACATCACCTCCTTAGATTTGTACTCAATACTTTTGGCAATGTATCCCAGTATCCGATTAGCTTTAGTAACTGCTACGGCACAATGGCTAGAACCTGTGGGGGTTTGGTCAACAATCACTCCCAGATCTTTCTCTTGTGCAGCACATTCCAGTTTTAAACCTCCCATGAAGTAATCCCATCTAATGTTTTTATTACCTATATGTAAAACATTACATTTTGCTAAATTAAATTTCATTTGCCACATTTATGCCCAATTCTGGATTCTGTCCAAATCGTCCTGAATCACTTTAGTGGACCCAAAACTGTTTGCCAAACCCCCCAATTCAGTATCATCAGCAAATTTACCCGATCTGCTCTCAATATTCCTATCAAGGTCATTAATGTCGATGAGGAACAGCAGGGGTCCCAACACTGATCCCTGGGGGACGCCACACCCCTCCATACCTAGTTCAGATGAGATACCACTGACCGCCACTCTTTGTGTTCTGTCCTGTAACCAGTTTTGAATCCACTTCAGAATACCTCCTGTAACTCCAATGGAGCTCATTTTAAAAATTAGTCTCTTATGCGGTACTGTATCGAATGCTATCTGAAAATCCAAGTATATGATGTCATAAGCCCTGCTCTGGTCATAAGTCCTGGTGGCCTCTTCAAAAAACTCCAGAAGGTTTGTTAGGCATGACCTTCCCTTCCGAAAACCATGTTGGCTATCCCTCAAGATACTGTTACGTTCAAGAAATAAGTCCAGCTCATCCAGTTAAACTGACTGGCCTGTAGTTTCCAAGCTCGGTACGGTCCCCTTTCTTATATATTGGTATTATATTGCCCCGTTTCCAATCATTTGGTATTTCTCCAGTTTCTAAAGATCGTCGGAAGATGGCGGATAGTGGCTTAAAGATGATCTCACCAACTTCCCTGAGCACTCCAGGATATAAGCCATCAGGACCCGCCGCCTTATCTGCCTTTAGTTTATGCAACTTGTCTAATACTTCGTAATACGAACCTCAATTTCCGCTAAATAATCTTGAGCATTTGACATGCCCTCTGGCTAAATAAAGACCCCCTCTGAGGTCAAATTCTCAACAAAGTAACTGTTTAAGGCAAGGCTGCCCAACCCTGTTCCTGGAGAGCTACCATCCTGAAGGTTATTACTCCAACCAAAGCAACCCACACCTGCCAGTTACAGACCTTGACGAGCTACTAATGAGCTGAATCAGGTGTGTTGAATTAGGGTTGGAGCTGAAACCGACATGATGGTAGCTCTTCAGGAACAGGGTTGGGCAGCCCTAGTTTAAGGCATCCGGAATATGCTTGTTATCATATAGCAGAGATCCGTTTTTATTCTTTATGCACTTAACCTGCTCTTTAACTTTCCTTTTTCTGCTACAGTACTGAAAGAACCGCTTAGGGTTAGTTTTTGCCCCCACTGCAATTTGTCTTTCATATAGTCTTCTCGCATTCCTCAGCTCTTTTTTGACCACAGCCCACATTTTACAGTATTCAGCTTTAGTGTTCTCATTGTTATCCTTTATGTACATCTTATAAAGATTCCTATTTTCCCTCAAAATCCTACGAATACTTTTGGTCATCCACTGAAGATTCTGCTTTTTCAGCTTACTTTTGGACACCTTTGGAATGCATCTGCATTGTGATACAAGTAAAACCCCTTTAAATCTTTCCCACATCTCACTTATGGAATCACAGTCCAGGAGTGTCTCCCATTTTATTTCACCTAGATATGAGCGCATCCTGTCAAAGTTTGCTCGCCTAAAATTGAAAATTTTTGTTTTAGAATACACCTTTTTAACTTCCCATGAAACATCAAAATTAACAGCAGAGTGATCACTTGTCCCAAGTGGCTCCAGTACCTCAACATTGCCAATTCTATCAGGGTCACTACAGAGCACTAAGTCTAAAATTGCCTTCTCTCTGGTAGGTTTATGAACATACTGCACCGAGAAATTATCATTTATAACATCTAGAAATTCTTCCTACCCCCTACCCTGTCCTTTCACCATTTCCCAATTGATACCAGGATAATTTCAGTCTCCCATAATAATAGTCCCACCACCACTACTAGTCCCACCACCACTAGTTTGCGTAATCCTCCCAAAAATCATTTCATTGATTGTACTGTCCAAAGCTGGTGGTCGATAGCATACTCCTATGTTTAAACCTGTCTTGTGTTTCCCAATGAGCCTGACCCAGATATCTTCACAGGACAAGGAATGTTCAATTTCAGGAATTTCCTGTACATTAATGTTTTCGTTCGCATAGAGAGCTACGCCCCCTCCTCGCCTATTACATCTATCCTTCCTAAAGAGTTTATAACCTTGTATATAATATTCATCTCCATCTTCTTCACATAGCCATGTCTCTGTAATCCCAACTATGGCATAGCCCTCACTAATAATTACAGCCTCAAGTTCTGGAAATTAATTTTTTATGCTTCTTGCATTTAAATAAAAACATTTCAGGTTATTATTAATGCTCTTCCTCCTTGATTCCCCAAGTGGTCGCTGCCTCGAGCCCCCCACTACGCTTTGTTGCTCTAAAAGTAAATCATCGATAATGCATGTAACGTCATCAGCTTCCATCGGGGCAGTCTGCATTTCCCTATGTGTAACACTCACTAACCTCCCTGCCCCTCAAGTCCCTAGTTTAAATAATCCTGTGCTACCCTCAACACACGCTGACCCAGTGCAAAGGTACCCCTCCGGTTCAGGTGCAGCCCATCAGGCTTGAACAGGTCACCCCTGTCCCTGTAACCCACTGCTTCTCGGGGCTTATACCTTTAATAAACCCTTTCAGGGTGATGTAGGCTCCTCCGCTTTGCGTTGGGGTCCTACATCACCCTGTCGGGGTTTATTTCTCTACTGTGACCGGCTCGCTCTACATTATCCCTTACCTATTGTGAATAAAATACTGGCTGGCGTGATTTGAAAGTCATTGTGTTTTGATTTTATTCACAACTTACACTTTGTCCCAACTATTTCAGAATTGGGGTTGTATCAGGTTGTATCATCAAGGTCAAGTGACCAACTACCATAGACACATACAGTACATAATGCCATTGATGAAATCATATCAATGAGAACTACTCGGCTGAAATTGCAGGAGGCCCAAAAATTCCCCAGAAACTACAAAGCGGTCATGGCCTGTTTTCAATCATTTATCTGAATTACCAAGTTTTTCAATTATTATAATCCATGGGCAGTTAAACACACAGCTTCCTTCTCAATGCAATATTGTGGCAGTTTAAAAGAAAATTCAATTGCGAAAACATTTTATTTATTTCACACAAAAAAAATGAAGAAATATGTTACTTTGTTACCTTCAGCATTCGCACTTGGCGCAGGCATGAAACCTGTGCTACATGATTGTTTAAATTACAACAAAGAAAATAAAGTTAAGCAACATGTATCCACAATTGTGAAAAAAGGTTATTGAAATGCAATTATCCATTGAAATGAAGTGTTTTATTTCTCGTCTTACCTTAAGATGTTGTCAGTTCACTTTTTTATCTTGTGAAATATTCTCTTCCCATTATGGCAATTTCATAACAATGATTAAAACACGTCAATAACATTCAAACATGTTTTGTGCCTCCTCTATTTTCAGCTCACCAGCCACCACTGAATCACATCATCAACTGATCATCATCACCATCACCATCATCGCCATCATCCTCAGAAGATGCAAAATAAAAAATAATAGTAATAAAAGAAAACTTGTCCTCTTAGGGCAACAAACCCTATAAACAGAAGCTTGATAAGGAAGATTCCCATGAGGAAGGATTTTCTGAAAAAGAACAAAGGCAAGAAGGCCCAGGTGAAGTGTGCTGTATGTTACTATGCTTTTTTTTTTGTCCTGGTTCTAGATGGAGCTGAGGAGCACAGATTTCCTCAGTGAAAGCACTCTAGTGGTTTTCCCAATGGAAATCATCCTTCTTTGTCCATATTTTCCTCAGCCCTTCACTTGTTTTTCAGTATCTTGAATGTGCGTGTTTGCTTTTTTCAGGTTATTCTTAAATAAGAAATACGTGCGGCTATAATTATTATTTTATAACGTATCTTTCAATATATTTTGAATTCCTACACTAAAGTTCCTCTCTCTTCCGTAGGTTATAGCGTCTCTGCATGCACAAGCAGATACAATGGGTACCATCTCCTTTGAATGACGTCTGCAACACTCTGAATTGAAGAAAAGGGACATCGTTAATGAATGACCAGCGGGTGTCGCCCTTTATCAAAAGTATAAATTAATGAATATATTTCTGATGACTCATTAGCGGAGATAAAATTTCAGCCGAAATTTACAGTTTTGGTCCGACCAAGTTGGTGATTTTGCCCTACCAATTTCCCAGATGGTGTTATGCCTCTTGCATTTTTTTTATGTGATTCACTGCCACTTCATAGCTTCAGAAACCAATGCTTTAAAGTTGGGGGGGGGGGGGGTACTCTATTCGTTCTAGCAATTATAATTGTTAATAATATTATGCATGGACATCAATGAAACCATAAAACCATGGGCCTGATGGACGCATCACTAATTTCTTCGGCATCCTCTGGTTGACATTAAAATAGGTTTACACTCATATTTATCAATTCGTAAACGTTTAACCCAAACGCAGTTCTAGAGTTACGGCAGTTTTTATAAGTACGGCAGTCAATTTCAAGGGATTAGGGTAAGGATTATGATAAGGGTAGGGTTAGGTTCGGGGTCACGGTTTTGCTTATGGTCAGGGTTAGGTTAGGGCAGTGTTTGAAATTGGGACTGCCGTACCTCTCTACAGTGAAATGCATTGGAAAACTGCCGTACCCTTAGCAACTGCCAAAACCAAAACCTTTGAATCATGCCCTTGACCCAACCCAAGTATGGCACCGCCGTCGAACTCAGGCGGAGTCTGATGTGTGAATGCGGTCTGTGACCGTCGGCTATGCGGTTTCAAACACAGTGTGAGTCAAGCGTGCTACTGCCGTCCACCACGCGTCTCGGCCTTTTATAACTGTAAACTCCTAATAATAGCAAGCTATAGTTGCGTAGATGACTCACGTACAATTAATCACCGGAGCTGCGGTCGGCCCCGGGACATCAGAGAAATGTCGTCCAGTGGCTACACCAATTTCCACTTAAAATGTCCCGCAAGCAGTCGACCGAAGGATAATCAAAGACGTTTGAACCGTTTCTCTACTAGCATTTTAATTTTTTTTGTCATTAAATACTGCCGCCAATAATCTGATAGACCATAATCTTGCTTTTGCGTCGAGCTGGAAACAATGAATTCGATTATACTAGACTACCTTTAGGGTTTACAGCTTGCTCACGCCACTGATCGCTGGCGATTACTGAAGACAGCTAAACGGAGCAGAAATTCCCCAGAATTTTTGTCAGGTGAATGGACTCGCTCGCATGGATTAGTCACAGGAAGTGTTGGGTTATGTTACAGACTGTGATCCGTTGCACACATGCTCGTTTTACCACAGGGATTTAAACAAGGTAAGAAATGAGCACTACGTGTTGCTCCTGAGCCTCCGATAGGAGTATCATCTGTGGGCACTTGATCCGTTCTATGCCCTTGTGCATTCCTTCCAGTGTTCACATCCGTGAGGACTACGATAAGATCAGGGGAGTGCGACAGGCTACTACCCGCAATTATTTTCTGTGACCCGTTGACATAAACTATCGCTTAAAAATATCAACGATTGAGTGGAAGACATAGTTTGCATTAGATCTGCACGTTAAACGAGGAAATATTTGCTTCCCGTGGACCGGTGTGTCTTTCATGAGGGTGGGAGGGGCTGGCCTGGCCCTGCCCTGGACTCTGTCCTAGTCTACAGTGTCCAAGACATTGAAGTCAACCTGAACAGTTCATCAACTGTAGGCTGTCTCTTGTGGTTGCCACAATCGCACATCATTTACACAGGCGATTTAGTCTCCTATTAGCCTCACGTACTTGTCTTTGGACCGTGGAAGGAAACCAATTCGAATAAAAGTATACCATTCAAACTCGTGCAAATGGGCTAGGCCAGATTGAGACCTACAGCCTGTTTTCATCGAGGCGGTAACACTATGTTTTAAATATTTTGCATTTACCAAGACTTAGCTAGTCCTGTCTTTGGAAAGATATACATTCTAGGAAATGAAAGACTTGAGGAAATGTTTCAGTCAAGCCCTTAAATTTGGAGAACCGTTCTTACTGAATGTTTTAGTAACGTGGCATTAAATTATTAATTATTTTTTGGCAGATTAAAATTCTGACATTGTTGCAGTTTGTGAGGATCATTTTGGATGAACATTTTGATCCATTGCACATCAATTTCTATATTGATGGTTTCAAGTATTAATGGCTTTGAAACCTTTTTCCCATGCAAATCCAAATTCCATCCCCTTGGGGCAATATTTACATTATTTTGCAGTCATTTCATAAATGATAAATATGAAAATCCATAATTCAATCAGTTCCTAACCTTTCGTGCGTTTTTCAGTGTCACCTATGAAAATGCACTGCAGTTTCTCATGAATAGTTAATACACATGCAGTGTCTTCTGTAAGCATCTAGCCACTGCTTTGAAGATAGATTGGCAGCAATTATATTAATTAAATGTGCCTATGTCCATGTCTTTGCCCATCCAAATTTAGAGATCTTTCCCTTTTCCTTCATGACAATTTTTATTAAACTCAGCTAAGTTTGGTCAACAACTTCAGTGCATAATTTCAGGTCATTCCAAATATAGTGAATCAGATGAATGTCTGAGCTTTGGCTCAGATAGTGACTTTCTTTTAAACTTAAAGATTTTCCATGCGCCATTATACAGTTGGAATGAGAGTCCTCGACCCAGATCTCCCGCAAATGGACACTGATATTCAGAAAAGCAAGCCATGCACTGCTGCTGCTACAATAGCTTATAGCGGTTCTGTGTCCTCGGTGATGGGCAATATTTTGGTTCCACTAAACACCTTATTTGACATTTAGATTCTTCATCATACGTTAGACAAAACGTCCCCCAGTGATACTACAAGCCATTGAAAGTTTAATAGCTCCAAGTATAATATAATAAATGATTGCTGTGCATATATTTTTTTTAGGAGGCATCTATTGTGTTCGCCTGCATGACTTATTACAAGGTTTACTTTCATAAATCAAACTTGGAAAACATTTACCCTATATGCTGCTTAAAGAGAAGATTCTGGGTTCTAGGAGGAAGTTGTAGAGAATTCCACAGGGATGCACAGCAGTTGGTATGGAGTAATAAGCTTTGATATACACATATTTAAATATAAATGCTTGTGGTTTCTATGACGTCATAATTACTGCTGTAATACTTGTTGAAAGGAAATACCACCAGACTATATTTTCATGCCAGAACACCATGTTCCCTAACCCAGGAGTGACTGGCTGAGTCACTGCACGTTTTCCAACTGTGTCTGAAGATCAAATTCTTCAGACTCTCTTCTCTGCTTCACGTCTAAAATCAGCCCTAAGTGCTTTTGATTCTAGAAATCCCATCATTATGAATGAGGAAGTATTATACTGTATGCCTGTAAGGTTCGTATATAGACCCACACACGTACGTAAGACAGATATTAGCACTTAAACTACAATGTGTAGGCACAGCATTTGGTCAAGTTTCCCTGTGAGTCTGCTCAATATCACTGTTGCACATACTACTTCCAGGGATATTTTTTATGTTTCTTTACATAGAAATCTACTCTGAATAGGACCATATGAAAGATTAATATACATAATAAAATTATTGAAATTGTGTAGTACTTTATCCACGGAGGCGAATGTTGGAGACATGGAAAGTATTCAAGGCAGTAGTATCCAGAGTCGCAAAGTGTCTTTTTGTGGGATTTATCTTCAGGCCTTTGATTGACTCTACTGAATTGATTGCCTTTAATTCAATCATAAGACATCACCCAGGCTGAATCATATTTATGGAAAACCAATGTCAGTTCTGTTTGATTTCACTTCGCCAAGTCTGGGATGGCTGGCCATGAAATTACCCAAGTACACCTCATGAGGGCAGTGGCTTCACCTGTTTATTATTGAGGAGCATTGCTTGTACACTCTTTGATCTGAATTATGATCCAGGTGTCAAATGAGGCTATCATCAGAGAAATAGCTAGAGTTTACCCCTCAAATTTCTAATTGATATAAGTGCTTAATATATACTTTTTTGTTTAGTGAAAATGTGAATGTCTGCGTAGACAACAATTTGGCATCATCTCAGCTTTTCTACATCTGTTTTGATTTATTAGCTCTAGTACTCAGCAGTAGGGTGAATAACTGGAAGAGGAAAACACACCTTGCTAATTTAAGTCACCAGTTTGTTTGAGCGTACATTCTTGCTGCATGAATACAGACGTGAAATAAAGTAGGTGAAAGGTCACTGTTTGAATGCTTTTAAATGCAAACGAGAGTGTGGCTTTTGGCAATCTAGTCCTTTTATTTTCACATTAGTTCTTGTTTTTCTGCTTAAAAAGTTATTAATCTTCACTGATAAATTCACTTTATTTTGTCACTGATTGATGGTAAAGGCACTTGAGAATGTACTCAAGAATATCCATGAGTCTCATTAAACGTTTTCAAAATTTGCCAGAAAATATCAACTTTCTACTTATTCAAACTAGTGTTTTGTGCTGTGGTAACAATTAATAGCAAAGAAACACTTAAATTTTTGTCAGCAGTTGATATTTTCCTCAACAAGTATTCACGATATGGAAGCCAACTCAAATAATGTTTCATGCAACTAGAAAGTTCTATTGCCATTTTTTAAAGCCTTTTTAATTTTTTTTTTTTTTGCCTGGATTTCTTTTGTGCTTTCTGATATGCAATTTAATTTAATCCTTGAAGACTTACGGTACCGGGGGCTGGTTGTTACGCATTATAAATTCAGCATGTTTCCAAATAGCAACAATTGTCATACGGCATATCCACATTTCGCGAAGAAACTCGGCCATGTAGCTCATGTAGACCATTTTTACCTCAACCGAACACAATTCAAGCACCAAGCAAGTAAATAAGCATGCAGCAAAACATGGGGTAAAATCATATCAGCGCTGAATTGCCAGAATTTCTCCTGAATTAGTGCTTTGCATAAAAATGATACCTCCCTTTGATATTTTGTAATAAAAAACTGCTCAAGGGTAAATCTGCGTTTGCTATTGTTAGCCCAATTTGTTTGTGTTATAACGAAACTAGATCTGCCAGTATCCTAGCATGTTCTTTCTTGGGGCATAGCTTCAAAGATCTCAGCTCCTCAGTGTTCAGCTTGCTTGCAGTGTATTTTCCTCTCTGCGATCGGCTTGTGATGCTGTCAGTAAGGCTATGCCAATAAGCATTTGATTCTATGAGTCCTGATGTTTCCAACAAACTCTAAATCACCTTAATTGCAGAAACCTAGCCTGAGCTATAGCCCTGCGTTCCCAGTGCGTCAAACTGAGTCCATGGGCGATTTGCATGTTCTTGAATAGCGCAACAATATAAACACATAACTATTGTAGTTTGTTTGAGGTATAGTCCGAATAATTAACCACTAAATATTCAACATTCATTTTCAAAGTTGTTTTCTGACAGAATCTTTGTACTATTCCATACAAATATTCAGGCTACAACAGTACAGTACGTATTTTCTTTACCCATTCGTTAAATGGGCAATATGACCACAGCATTGTTGTCAGTTGGCGTAACCTAATGGTTAAAATGCCGCTCTGCAAGGGAGAGTCTGAAGGTTTGAGTCCTGTTCAAAGTACATTTTTTTGGGAAATAATCTCAGTTTCCTTCTACAAATAATCGCTGAGATTTTTGTTACTCTTACTTTTCTTTTACATTTTTTCACATTGCCTTTGTATTTATTTATTTATTTATTTTTTAATAAATCTGCTCCACAGGAGTCAAACTTCATTTTCATTGTATGTATTATCTTTGAATGGGAAATTGTATTGGCAACAAAACTGGCAGAAATAATAATAAATACATTTTTTTTTTATTCTAAAAATTAAAAAAATTTTGTTTTTGGATGGAATGGATGCCTGTAGTGATATATAAGTGAAATTAAATGAGGTTTACAGTTTGGTATCTGAAAAATCTGAGATGAAATACAAGGTACCTAAATTGCCAAATTGGAGAAGCCACCTAGACATTCTTCTCTCATTTTGCTCTTATTTACCTGATCAGAGTAAACTTTGGCACAGATAATAATGACATTCTGTGCTGAAAATTTTTAAAGGTTTCAGGCTGCAACTCAACAAATTTACAAGGGATAGAAGTAAAACTTTGTTAGGTGCAAAATGAGATCTTTCATTTACACTGTGTTCCATCTCCATTTACTCTGACTCAGTGACATACACTCAACAAAAATATAAACGCAACACTTTTGTTTTTGCTCCCATTTGTCATGAGATGGACTCAAAGATCTAAAATTCATACACAATACACAATATTCCCATTTCTCTCAAACATTGTTCACAAATCTGTCTAAATGTGTGATAGTGAGCACTTTTGCTTTGCTGAGACAATCCATCTCACCTCACAGGTGTGCCACATCAAGATGCTCATCAGAAACCATGACACCGCTCAATTTCTAAATTATGAGAGGAGGACATTCCAGGTTGAGACACTAAAAATTCTGTTTTTAGTTCCAATCACCTCTATTTGCTAATTTGCTCGTCTTTTCTCCCAGCAGGTCGGACTGAAAACAGCTGGCAGAGTCCATGGGTAAAGGAAACACATCACAGGTCTTGTGTAAATTGGAGATCTCGAGGCTGCATCTAATAGAATGGCAACTGACTCCAGTAAGGTCCCCTGCAATTGATTAGGAATGGTGAGTCTTTTTCTGCTAGTTTCATCTTGAGGAGAATGGGAGGTAACCATCACTGGGTGAGAAGGCTTACCCATACCCATAAAAGAAACATGACCCCATGTATTGTAAATACAATACAGAGAATTATATTTCTTTAAGTGTAATAGTATAAGCTTGAAATTGTGTTTTGAGGCAGAAACTATTATCAAAAGCTTTTGTACACAAAATAGTTAGCCTTGTGATCTATTAGCATTATAAAGTAGCATGAGATTTTAAAAGCTAAGATAGGATAAACAGAAATAGCATTCATGTTTACCCAGTTGTATGCCACGTAACTAAAGTCTGTTCATAACCAGATGAGCGTCAACTCATTAGACGCCATTTAGTTTCAAATGTTTGGTGCGGTGCGCATAGAGTCTCTTTATAATCAACACTGATTATTAAATTGGTAAGCATTGTTTCACAAAACTGAACAATATACATTTCGTGCAGCAACGACACTGTTAACTTCCGCATTTGCTGCACTTGTTATTGTTTAAATTACATCATAGACATCAAAGATTAGGAAGAGGTATCCATAACTGAATGCATAATACTTGTAGATGGTTTAGTTTGAATGCATATTAGATCCATAAAATCCGCTAATTGAAGACCCCAGGGCTGAAAGTTCTGAAGTCACAAAATTTCTATTTTGATTAAATGGACTTTTGGCGCTACAAAAGATGTTTTACCATCCTTACCTCATGGTGTGTTAATATGTGACTTAAGTGCTTGTAGCACTTGGCTTCTCAGTTGAGCATCTACATGACAGAACTGAAGCAAGTTACTGCCGCAGTAAGTCATACCTTGTAAATCATTTCAAAATGTGAAGTAAATGCCATTTGTTATAAAGGCACTCTATGTGACTAAAGAATAGGTCGATTCAAAAAGTTCTTTCTATTTTAATTTAGGCTATTAATTGCTTAAAATTTACTTAGTTGTGTTTTTATTTGTGCTTAAATAAAGCAGCGGACGTTACAGACCATTCCAACTGACTACCATTACAGATGGCTTGTTTTTCCACCTGAGTTAAAACTGCAATAGCCTACCATTTAAACCAGTGGAAGTATGCTCCTCTTCCACCCAAATGGATTTTTCTATGACAATGGATTATTTACGATTGCTCGATCAAAACGAATCCTGTTTGATCAACAGTCCATCAACCAAGCAGTTGAGCAGCCGACTAAATGGGGTCGACCATAGAGATTCCAGTGACCAATTTAGCCCGAAGTCAAATGTGGCTTTTGGTTTGGGGTTCTATGCATGAGTAATTTATTTTTTTTTCGTAGCAAATGGACCAAAGTTCCTACCATTAGTATGTGGATAGAATGACAAATAAACAAATGAAAGATCGTCTGTGAAACCATGACTTGCCGAAATTCCGCCCACTTATGTCTGAGTGACGTCATTGCGACTTGTAACGGCTTGGACCGTATTGACTTGATGAACGGAATTATGGTAGTTTGAAGTCTCTATCTTGAATAGAAGTGAATTTTTTGGCTTATAATGTGTTTTTGACCTTTTTGATGACTTTGACATTGATGATAGGGTCACACAAAAGAATATGCTTCTAGCTGAGACACGTTCGGACTCGATGGCGTAAAAATGAAGACGATCACTGAAAGATAAAAGGCATTTAAGGATGTGACTAACAGATTAGCAAACAAACAAACAAACATAGGAACTGAACCCACTAACGTACTTTCCAAAATAATTTCGGCAAGTAACAAACAAAACAAAAAAGTGGCGCTCAGCAGCATACTTGGTAAAATTGATAAATCAGACGAAGTGCAATACTTGGTGAATCTTCGATCTCATCAAGCAACAAACAAAACTGATAACATAACTTCCTTCACTGAGGTAGTAATTATGCTTTGCTATTTATCCATGTATCAATTATCTAAACGGCTTCTCCCTCATTAATTGACATCACGGATTAGCTGGAGCCTTTCCCAGATAACAGTGGATTAAAGGCTGAGGCAGGCCATTCGCAGGTTGTATGCTCTATTCTCTCGCGTACTTAATTTAGGTTTAGCTGACATGCTTTTTTTCTCATGTAACAAGTGAACTCCCCTAAAAATGACCCAACCTTTCAAACCCTCAACCTTTCGCTGCAAGGCAACATTGCTATCCACTGCACCACCGTGCTGTCCTATGCCTTTTTGTGTTCTGCATTATATTATTTTCTATCCATGGTACTACATATTAAACACTGCACACTGTAATATGATTCTGGTGAATGCAAATGACTAAGGTCACCCTGGTCTTGTTTCTTTTCTTGCACACTTCAAGCCCCCTGTGCCTGCTTGGTGGCGCCTCACTGAGGATGGAACGGAATCATGATTTAGCTATGAATCATTTCTCGCCTGAATGGGCAAACCGTTTTACCCATCGATTCAGAACCTGGTCTTACTTGCCCTGGACAGGCAGGCATTGTTGTCGAAACTTGTTAGATTTGATTGAGCCCTGACAGTTTTGCTTTTTGTAAGAAAAAAAAAAGCTGCATTAGGAATGGCTCAGTTACCACCCCCTAACAATGTCCTCCATGGGAAACTGGGTCACCTGACTGCTGGAACGTTGGCGGGCAGACCCAGGATCCATTCATGGGATTGACATCCCAGGAATGAAGGGTGGACCGCAGCTCAGATAATGGTTTTTGTATGAGCCCTGTGCTACAGTACAGAGTGGAGTGAATCACCTTGGCAGCTTTCCCCTATTGCTCACCAGCATCATGACACACCCACAACAACCCAGACCACTCCCACGAGCCACTACCCATCCCATCGCATCCTACACTCATCTCAGGTCATGAGCAGGTGAATTCTGACCTGAATTCTGCTGCTATATTCCTACTATCAGTTATGGTGGTCTGTGGTCTTGAAACTAACTCCAGAACCAAGCTGTTTCAATATGTTATCCCTTTGTTTAAATTTTAATCTCTTTAAACCCAAATGTCCCCAGATTTCCTGACTGATTTTCTGTGGCATGCCATCAAGGAAACAGAAGCCTCTCAACTTTTTATTAATAATTGCTATCAACCTGTTCCTTTTTAAGATCGCCTGATTAGCAATCAAACAATTGATTTACTGAATAATCAAGACTGAGACTAAGCCTATAATGATTAAGATTTTATTGATTGGAAATAACAAAGAGATTACCTATAAGCAACATTGACTAGGTAAATGCAATACACGTGATAAGGATGTGTAAGGATGATAAGGATGTGATGTTGTGAGGATGGCAATAATGCGAGTAATTAGTTAATACAAAATCTTTTTTGTACTCAGAATTCCATCTCAGTTTTAGCATTTGTTATGCCACCGCCACATATGGCAGGGGCATATCGAGTTACTCTTGTCCGTCCGTCCATACGTACGGCATAGCATTGGGGATGTTGTCTGTCCGCTTCTCCTCAAAACTACTGGACAGAATTTAACAAGCATTGATAAATGCTTTCTGAATTTTTAAATGTATTTTTATTTATTTATCCCTTATTTAACCAGAGAAGTCCCGTTGAGATTGAAATCTCTTTCTCAAGGGAGCCCTGGGGGTAAATCAAAGGTGTGCATCTCATATTTTGTTAGACAAAACTGGTTAATTTTACAATTTTAGAGGCTTCACAAACTCTGTGGCAGGGGCATCCATGTCCAAGGACACAAATTTTCTAGTTTGGAAATTAAATTTATATTGACTTATTCAAAATGATTTTAGAGTTAAAACAAATACATTTGAAACAAGAGACCTGTACTTAAGCTTATCAAATTATGAAAATTTGCGCAAGGCATCCTCACTTCTAAGCCTAGTTGTGTTGTTTTATGAACTACAGGGATTCAAAATCTTTGAAAGATTTTTATGCATCATTAATATCTTTTATGCATCATTAATGCAGATTAGGAAAATGCCTGATAACTGCGATGTAAAGAACAATAATGCTAGTTAAAAACCAGTTGGCTGGTTGCTCTACTGATTAGTCCCAGCAAATGAGCAAATTAATGTTTGGCTGCTGATTAGATGTGTAGAGCGGCAGTGTCTCACTCGCAGCTGCAACACAATAATATTTAAGTTGAAAAATTACCCACTTTTCAAAACAAGTTTTCTTCAGGGCACAGAGGTGTGATGCAATACCATGAAGAAGACTTGATAGATGCTGATCATTTAAGACCTTGATAATTCAATAAATTAATTTTTGTCTCATTGTGGCTGTGTTTCTTCTCTCTCCTACTTAGTAAAAGTTAATGGGAACCAATTTGGAGTTAACTTCTAAGGTTACTGAAGGGCTCTTACGTCCTCCACATCACGGCACTGAGAATCCCTGATGAAAAAGGTTAAGAATTTGTCGCAATACAATGAAGATAAACTATGTTGTTGCTTTTGCATAGCAGTTCCTGCTGACCTGTAACGTCAACAAGAGCCCTGTTTTATATATATTGTTTTATTTGTATTGTATCACGCTGCTGTATTTCATGCTGTGGTGCTCTTGGATTGTTTATGCTACATCTCCTTGGCTGGGGCGCGATTAAAAAAGGTAGGATAAATTAAGTATGAATAAAATTTCAAAACAAAAACATGTCATTTGAGTTTCCACTCTAACTGTTCGCACTGTCTATTGAAGGAATTTCAAACTAATTAAAAAGGGGTAGAACTTGCCACCTTGGGGTCTTTCATAAACCAACCTCTGTAGGGCCCGTTCACATTATGTTAACACAATCATTTATATCATTATAATTGTTCCCCATATTTTGTTTTTTGCAATAGTATCGAGTATTTCTCTACTTTATAAAGCTCTACAGCGCTAATGCCCTCTCTTCTTTTTTACAATTCATTTAATTTTGATACTTATTTCTCATTCCTATGCTAGTTTTGCTTCCATAGCCCATGGACTGTTCTGACATCTATTTCCATTCATTTTCATCGGGCTTTACTGCACATCAGAATGGAAGTATGTACATTAAGAGGTGATAACATGTAAAGAAAAGGTGTGAATATAATCCATCTGGAGTGCAATATGAAGTAAGGGATGGTAGCCATTTCTGATTGTGAAGGTTTACTCTAAATCTCAATAGAAACATTTTAACTGAATGGTTAAAAGATTTAAAGCGCGTGTGTCGAAACCAGATCAGGAGTGTTCAACGGCAAAGTATTCTCTCTTCCCCAGCTTTCCTTCTTTTTTCTCTCTCTAATGTTTGAAAGCCTCACTAAAACAAAGCCCAGTCATAAAAAAATTCACATCTTGCTGTGAAATTTGGATGGTCTGTAAATTTTCAAACATATTCACTGCAGTCATAATAATTGTACTAGTCAATGCATAAAGACAAATTATATTCAACTTCCAAAATATCTCCCAGAATGCATTTAAATTTGTGGAAATGTGTGGCAACGGAGCTGCAAACTTCTAGCTTCTACACTGTGAGTCATTTATGGGCTTATTACTATGATTTCTTTCATTTGATTGCATCATTGTTGAATACTACCAGAAATAAGACTAATCTGACTAACAATCAAGCTGGTGTTTGTATGAGTATTTCTGTGAGTCGCAGAGAGAGAGAGAGAGACAGCAAGAGCAAGAGAAATAGGGGAGTTTTTTTCTTTGCCAATTTGTTTTTGAATGACTTCTGCTCATTTCAATATTTTAGAGCTGCAAATATTGACTTATTCACTAGCCCAATAGAAAATGACATTTACCTAATCAACAATATTTATTGGCCAAATGCTTTTTAATAAAAATGTAATATATAAATGGAGTGCAACAACAGCAATAATAATAATAATAATAATAATAATAAATGTATTCTCTTTCCCAAATAATTTTATAAAAATCTTATTAACATTCAATTCAAATTAGCTGACAACTAAAACTTTAAACATTTTGAAATTTGGACTATTTGTTAGGAGCAGCTAAAATTTATTGGCAGGACTTACAATTCAAGTTATGCGCAGTATCCTGTTTGTGTTGTCCTAGTTAGACGTATTGCTTTAGTCGTGAAACACATTTTGTTAAAGGTTTGGATGAACAGCTCTACATAAGTAGAGCCTCACTGAATGAGAGTGAAAACTTGATTAGCATTTTGATTGTTTTTCAATAGACAGCGAAGCTATTAAGTCTGCCTGCTCTGCTATGGTTCTATACAAATATAGTGTTATACTGACCTCACTTGGGGAATTTTCATGGAAAATGTTGGTGACAAGGTCAAAATTGGCATTATAAATAAAATAGAACTCAGAGAGTAATGCGTCTAATTTGCTAGGTCACTCTTATCAAAGCACCCTTTTATAACTATATAGTTTCAGCCTGAATTAAAATGACACCAAACAAACCAACTATACCCTGCATTGAATATATACAAATTATGCTCACAGTTTCGAACAAAGGCACTAAGTGCCTCAAAAATGTGCAGGCCTATAGATATAAATATAAATACACACGCGCGCACACACACACACACACACACACGGAGATATATACATATACATCATACATATGCACGTGTTCATGAGCAATCATGTGAATTTGTGTTCTTTGCATGTATGTGCGTATGCATGCGTGTTATATGTGTGTTCTGCATTTTTGCGCGTGTATGTATGTGTGTGTGTGTGTGTGTGTGTGTGTGCGTGTGTGCGTGTGTGTGTGTGTGTGTTTGTATGTGTGTGCCCGCGTGGTGTGGGGGAGTGTCTGGAGGAAGCATTGTCACATACAGAAGGAAGTGTGACTCAGCTCTGTGCATTTTTGTAGTCTGAATCAGCTCTTCTCGGGAAGTCGGACCTTTGACAGTTGAGCCGCAGAAAGAAGAAAAAAGCTGAATCCGTTTGCGGTCATGAGCGGAGTCGGGCTTGCGGGCTTTCGCTACGGCACTGAGGGAGTCTGGTCACTGGGACCTTCCTTAACGAACTATGAGCAGTGAAGCAGGCTCGCAGCTGAGCTTCGGCCTGCTGGGTCTCACATTTTTTTATTACAAGGAGAGAGCTGAGCGTGAGTTACTCTACAAGCCCGAAGAAAAACCTAACTCCCCCATTTTGGTTTCCTCTTCCTCGAAGGGTCTCAAGTTTCACATCCCTGGCAGTGGAATTTAACCGCCTCGCGCCCAGGAATATTTTTTTGAACCCGCCTTTTAAGAGATTTAATTGCAAACGCTATGTGGCGGTGGAGTCAGTTTTGGTGCCGTCGGGGGCGGGTCTTTTGCGGAAGTGGGAACATTTCCTCATCCTTTCACACTCTCTATGCACATGGTTTGAGTTCGCAGCAAGATTAACCCTTCGAACTTGACACATAGCTTCCCATGCAGTCTATCTGTCTGCACCCAAAGCAGCCATTTGTAGGAAGCTGTAAAGCAAGACACTGTGCCAGACTGGCTGAGCGAAAACTGCTAAATGTGTGTGTATTGATTTAAAATTGATCAATGAATGGACTCTGGTTTCTGCAGCCTTGTAGTGTTTTCCTCGTAGCAAAGTACCGAAATCACAATTTTTCCAATACATTGTGGTGTCAACATTTAGCTTGTTTTGTTGTGGATCATTGGCTTTTATTGGACACCTTTTGTTTGTGCGCGTATACCGATTTTCCAAATTTCATTCTGTGTGAATTTGTAGTAATTGCTAATGTCTACATCACGTATTATTTTGTCTGTGCTTGAAGAAAACTTCTAAATTCTTTTTGAGAAGTTTGGATTGAAGTAGATTGGAAATAAATATACATAAATTGAGAATTTTTTTTTAAATAATTGATGTTAAAAGGATGCCGAGTGGAATTATTTTTACATCAAACATCAAACATCAAATTTGTACATCAAACAAATTTAATCCAGTGTTGAAACTATTTTGACAATCAAAGAATTTGTGTGCTTTATCACCTTTATCGCCCTGTTATGTGTGGTCCATTGGAAGTATTATTACCCATCATAGGGCTGCACTGGCCAACTTCTCTACCTCCACCCCGCCCCACACCCCCGCACCCACATTTTCTCAAGATTTGAGCCTGCACCCGCCCCACACCCGCAAGTACCATGACTCCTGTACCCGAGTTACCTAAATAAATCAAGCATCAACATTCATGATTGCTAGATTGTAAATTCATATTCTTTTAGCTACATTTGACAAATAGTCACATCAAGATCAAGAGAGAAAACTGATATTCAACCAAGATGCAACCAAGAGAGGAGAATTGCAATTGACATAATTGATTACAAATGGAAAGGATTTACAACTGACAGCAATGGGGGGGGCTAATTGCAATTCTGATTGCAACTGACTACACATGTTAGTAGTATTTTCACTCATTTATGACATCTACTCTGAAAAGAAGCCATACTGGCTATTGTAGAAGAAGAAGCCAGTAAGTGAATGTGACATACTTGAGCATGAGATATAATGAACACGCGTCTCGCAGGTTGTGAACTTGCCGTGGGCCTGCAAATTTATTTTTTAAACCCGCACTTAACCCGCAAATTTTTTTTGTGCCCACACCCGCACCTGCAACCGCAGTAAATTTATGCCAGCCCCCGCAACCGCCACGCACCCGCATGCTTTTTTGGTGGGTGCCGGGGCCTGCGGACCATGCGTTGGCGGTCCACCTACGCAGTCCTATGTTACCCATAATTCTGTGTAGTGTGAGAGCTCGTGTTTGTCCAGGTTTTATTATTGTTTCGTCGTGTGGTTGGGTTGAGAAGGGTGAACTCCCCTCCCTAGAGGGACGCTGAGGCACCTCCTTCCACAGTTGGTAAGCCGGGACTGCGGTGTTTATCAGAATCCCCTTCAATTTAACTTTTTCCCATGGACAGGAGGGACACAATTCATATTGCGTAAACTACACAGCCCCAGGAGTCAATGCTATCCCTCCCACGAAGGGTAGAAGGAAGATCTGCTCTAGGATTTAAGCCGTGGAACAAGTTTTCTCATGAGGTTACTGGCAGAACATCCTTCTCGCAGGAAGGTGCAGTCAGCTAATCACAGAACATCGTGAAACAGCTGATGTGTGATTCAGGGTTGCTGCTTGGTCACTTTCATGGTAATGCAAGGATTCTTCCCGCTGTATTCATGTAAATGAATATCAAATATCATGAATATCATGCAAGATAAAAAATTATAATAAAAAAGGCAGTATTCCGCTTTAATTGGCAAGCTTGTTTAAGAATGTGAGATGTCATGAATATCACGCAAATCAACACTGAAAAAAATGAAAATGAATTATATTTCACCAGGCTTTTCACTCTTGTATATAGATGTAAAACACTAATTTCTATCACCTTTTTTTTTCTGTAAGATGGAAAATTCTGCCAATGAGGTGAGATGATTTTGTCTAATTTCTAGATTTACCAATAGGATAAAAATCACTTGTCAAGCCATAGTATTTTAAAATAAGCTAATACTTTCTATGTCCCGGAGAAGAAAAAAGAAGTTAAAACTCATGATAAGATTTAATTACTTGTTAAGGGAGATGGATCTTGCAGTGAATGATAAGAAAATCTGACAATATTCTATTTAGTGTTTTATTTGAAAATAAGGCGTAAGAAAATGAGAAATACAATAAACCTTTTGATTGTGGGGGCAGGATTTTTTAAAGGGTTGATTTTTCAAGCTGATTTAGGTAGCATACATTTTTGTCATCAGGTGGCTCCTAATACAATTACATAAATGAAGGACAATTTATCTGGCTCAAACCAGATGAAGGGAAATTTGCTGTACTCTGGCCTCAAGTCATGTGCCATCTATTTTGGTTGCTCCCTCTTCTTGTTTCTACCCTCGCCACCAATGGCTAGTTGCCCAATTGCATAGAGGCTTCCTTTCCACATGACACTGCTGACCAATGGGGTCAGAGAGGTCACATGCCTACACCAAGTCAGCTGCTCGTTGCTAGATCTGAGATTATCCACCTCTTCTGTTCTCCAGAATTCCAGAGTCGGATCAGAGCAAGACATGGTGGAACATGGGGTTGGGGCATATTGGGGGTGTCACATGACCCACAAGTTCCAATACAGAGGAATTCAGACTATAGAGGTCTAAGTACCTCCAATTTTCTAAATGAAAACAGTGTTGTGGGTCTGTGCATTGCACTGTCAGTATTCCCAGTGCCTGCTTTCTCACTTTGCTTGGCAAATCATCCCCTACTTGGCTTAATAATTTGCTCCCTTTCCACCTCAGGTGAGAATTCTGCTGAAAAATGTGAAGGGAGACATAATGACTCTCCTAAGTGCTACACATTAACAGTATCACCCTATCATTGTGGCAGTATTGATGAAGCAGAGTTGCTCACTTCAGTGACGACTGTACGAGGCCAGTACAGAGTTAGTATCCATACTCACAGTTGACGTGGAATGTCAACGCCTTGGGCCGTGACTGAGAGCGAGGAAGGGAGGTGGGAAGGAAGGGATAGAGAGAGATGAGAGAAACAAAAATGTCGGTTGGCTTCATCTTGCAGATGAAATAGGATGTGATAGGATGTGGGGATAATTAAAACTGACACAAGATAAATTGTTAATCCTTAGTCTGTCATACAGGGAATGATTTTTGAAATCTTACTTAATAAGTCAGATTTGTGAAGTTCACAACATACTGTTAGGATAGATTCAGATGTAGATTCAGATTCATTTCTATGGTGATTTCTCGAGCTGTGGTTAATACCAACCATCCAATTAAGAGCCCTTCTGTCCTTGTCGGAGAGCTTTAACTTGGGGCCACAGTTCTTTTTTTTTTTTTTTTGAACAGTAAAAATGTGGTTTTTTCCTAAAAAAAGTTTGCATTCGGGCTGCCATAATGTTTTATGTTTACTGAATTTAAGATGATAAGTCGAGAGCTTGTCATCTTAATTTCAGTTAACTTGAAATTTTAAGGCAGCCCAGACACTACACAATTTTGTTTCTAATTTTTCGTATTCAACATATTTTGTCGTTATTTTTTACACTATTCCTCTCCTGACCATAATAATTTCGCCTGACAAACATACCTTCAATTCAGGCATCAACCATTTGCTCTTTTTGGAACTTGGTTTGCATCTTGCTCTAGAGACTTATTTGGCAAAGTGCTGCTGCTTAGATTAGACCTCTTTCAAACCCACACATGCTGTTCAATGGCATTAAAATGAATAGGAATCACCAGTGTTAAGACTTTCATAATTGTGGTTTAGGTTCTTCAAAGCAAAAGCCATTTCTCAGTGGAGGTCCAGATATTATGTCCACCCCCTGTCTATCATGGACCTATATCTATAGTTACAAGTTGAAGTAAAAATAAAAAATAAAATAAAATTTTTATAGAATGCCCTTTGTTTGCAGTGAAAGATTGGGCAAACAGTATACAGTTGTGTTTTAGAAATTAAGCCCACACACTCAACAGGGGATGGAAATTAATTTGCAGGTCTTAGAAGTTACTTGGCATTGGATATTTTTGGGTAGCTCAAAAGCATGTGGCAGAACCTGAGAGCGCGTGCCTCGCGGTAAAAGTGTGGGAGTTTGTTACCCTGTGAGCATCTGACCTCCATACCCGATGTCCTTGTCAGTTGTCCTGTCTCCTACTGATCTACCATCTGGCTAACTCATAATATGTGTGGTGTTATACCTGCATGGAGGATGATGTCAGCATCTAAACTCCAAGGCCATGTTTTCTGGTCATATCTTCTGTTTGACTGCATTTTGGTACAAGTGTGTATGTTTGACAGACGGCTGCCATGCATGTACCATATTGTTACTTTGTCTGCGTATGATCCGAGCTCTGAATGCAACAATTTGGGCCACCCTACCGCTTCGCACTTGACAGGTACTAACCTGTCCATGAGAGAACGGGCCGTATCGAGGCCATCAGAGACCCACATAATCAGAGGTGATGAGTAACCGTGTCACTATGCTTTTACTCCTACACTGAGATTCTGAAAAAACCAAATACTAGCAGATCTAACCTATATCTGGCGTGCCATACCTGTCTCGAGGCTTTACATCAGACTCCTGTTTCACAACGAGCTTAAGACACCTCCTCATTAGGTTTTCCGAGTAATCCCATACAATCTTAAACGCAATTATTGAATGAATTCTGAGCCCGTGACTTGGCTGTCATTTTTGTCCCTTTTTTTCGTAATATACAAATTCAAGCTACTTTCAAATGAGTCACAATATACTGTATATGGGTCAGTCTCAGAAACTGGGCCCATCAGTGGGTACCCTGCTAGAAATACTTGTAGTTAATAAGATATTTTGTTTTGAATGGTGGCGCTTGTTTTTATTTGAAATATTATAATCAAATAAATAGTAAACACAAAAGTGGGTAGTTTAAGTGAATATTACATTCCGTGATTGGAAAAAAAAAAAAAATTGTTTAAAATGGCTGCTTGTACCATGACATGGAACAGGATGAATTACATTTCTGTTGCCCTGATATATTTAATTTAATTACTTCACACAATGAAATATTGACGTTTCCACATAATCCTGTGAGTAATGTTAAAACCTTTGACTTCGTCACTTTCGTAACGCCTTTTTTCCAACCAGTCTTACCCCAAGAATGTGAGTTTATTTACTCAAAGGAGAAGCCTTGATCTCATATTATATACCTCATTCAAACTGTAATTGAAAATCACTACACTTCATGGAATTTAAGTTATAATCACGCAATTTTGTCTTTTGTAGCAGGTGCTGAAGGTATGTGTTCCGTGTATGTTTCCTAGATATTATGTTACGACAATAGTCCATCTTTCCCGTATTAAAAAGGATATATAATTATTAGGTGATAATTTCTCCCTGTAAGTTGTCGCTTTTTTGCGCGGAAGGATATCAATTAACATTCTGTGTCTATACTGGTATTTCCCCTCGCGAGAGGTCATGTTTGTGTATGTTTCCGCACGTGAGGTGGCTGTTACGCGAGTGATATCGGCGGTTATCAAGTTGGTCTGCGACAATATTTACAATTTAAGGGTGAGTTCATTCGTTATTTGTAGATTTCCACTACATATATGGACCAACAGTGCTTATTTTTTCATTTTGCTTCCATGTTTGTATTGTTTGCTTATTTATATCCGCAATAAAAACATATTTGACTTGACTGAGGAAACTATCTAGTTGTTGGTTTTAAGTCAGTGTTGGATTGATTTTGAGATCACTGGCTATTAAATTGACTACACGTTGAATAATATTAGCCTTTATAAGTAACGTTTAATGACCATAAGACCGACCTATGAGTAATACGTTGATGATGTTTCTTTGTTACGTTGGTGATGACAAAGTGTATTACTCAATAATTGACATTGGCTTTGTATAATGATTTCAAATATACATGTTTATGTATCAATATCATTATGACTTTTTGATCTAGTGCAAAAAAAGGTTGTATCTCTTGGACCATCTGTACACACACAAAAAAATAAACCAGAGAAAAAAGATGAATATTGATGGACCTCTGAACTTATAATAAAATTTAAAGAGAATAATGATAACAATGTTAAGTATATATTTTACTTTAATGTCTGCTACGAATGAAACAAAATTATGTACAATAAAAATGATATAATCGTTATCAAATAGACTTTTTAATTCCATTTTCGTTTCCATATTACACAAGTGATCTGCTAACACGTAATTAATGTTTTCCATATTGCTGGTCATATAAAACAAGATTCTATGTTTTTCTTATTTAACATGAAAGAAGACCCTTAGAGGTGTATATAAATACCCAAAAACATGTTTTTTAAAAATTAATTTTTTAAAAATGATGTCACAATTGAGATTCCATATTCTGAGACGGACCCATTTACTTAGAGACAGAAGACAACTTATTAGAAAAATCAAAATGCACCGCGGCCTTTTGATTTTAGAAAGGTATAGGCCTCCACCACCTCCCTGACAAACTTCAACAACACCCTTTGGCATAGAGTCTACTTGGGTAAGACTTTTTCTCATTTGACATTTTGGTGACGGAGAGCGCTGTCTAACATGTTATTCCAAAATCTCCCTCATGATTTTGGATCTGGTGGCAGTGAAGGCGGCTGCATATGCTTGGGATCATTTTCATATTAATAAATCCATTTACTGACCCCTTGTGCCATGTTGGGCTCAGGCCATTGTCCAATCCTGAAAGAGACCACTCCCATCATGGCAGGAATGCTTTGTCATAAGATATAAAGACGATCACGCAGAATAACTCTGCTGGGTGATTCTGTATGTAAAGCACGGGACATTGAGAGAATGAAGATTTGTTTTTTGGTCATGATAAAGTACTAGAGGGAGGGACAATGAAAATATAACAACTAGTAAAGACTAAGTAAAAAAGAGAGAAAATTGTCACGTGTCATACGGGACACTTTTGGAAAATTAAGACCAAAAACTTCATTGAGTTATGTGGATGAATATTATTGAAATGCCATTTGAAGAACATTATAGACACATAAGAACACTTTAATGCAGTTGTAAGTTTGAACTGATCTTTATTGAAAAAATGTGCAACATAAACTTTTTGGGAACAACGTGTTGTATGGGACATGCAAAAGATACATCCATAAAATCACTTTGCTTCTCCTTTTGTTTGGAGATTATCTGTGAGGAACAATGAAATATAACCATTTTAAAACATTTGTAGATTATAAAAGAAGCTAAATTTAATGGAAAACAATATGTAAAAAAAAAGTGTCATATGGGACACAGTGCGTGTCATACAGGACAACATGTATGTATGTATGTATGTATGTATGTGTGAGTAAAGTTACATATGTTATGGCCCCAATTTCTTATTACATTACAACACAACAGCAACAGCAACAGCAAGGGATGACAGACACAGTTTTAACAACTAAAACACCTTTAATTAACAACAAAGACAATAATGACTAAACAACTAAGACCAAGATTGATTACAAAACATAAATATTTACAATCCCTTTTCGTGGGGGGGTGGCTTGGTGATGTCCTGGATGATGAAAATTCTCAAACACAGGCAAAGAAATCCACAAAAGAAACGTCACAGGTCTTGAACAGAATGGCAGGTCTGGTCATCTTCTTGCAATTTCTCCTACTACTTTACTGTCTCAATTCTTTTCCTTATATACTCTTTTGCAGACCCCACCCACATTTAGACCTCTTTTTTTTACTTTTCTGAGACTTGCCCCAGACATGTCCAGGACATGTCTAAACATGACTCCAGTCTGAGCTTAACAAAAAAAAGGTAAATACTGCCATCTAGTGGCCTATATTCACATTACACCTCCATTCCAAAAGGGAAAAATTTTGACTCATAAAGGCAAAATTTTTCTTTTCAATACAAAATGGTTAAGTGAACACTTGTCTATATATACATATCATACAATATTCAAACACATGATATATATATACACATTCAAACACGGGATAAGCAATCAGCAATTACATTGTCTGTACCCTTCACATGCTTAATTTCCAAGTCAAACTCCTGTAAAATCAAACTCCAATTCAACAATCTCCGATTCTTGTTTTTCATCTTACTCAAAAACGTTAACGGATTGTGGTCAGTGTACACAATCATTGGCTTTTTCCTGTACAAACATAAACCTCAAAGTGTTGTAAAGAAAGGACCAGAGCCCACAGTTCCTTCTCTATTGTGGAATAGTTCCTTTGGTGGCGATTGAACTTCCTGGAGAAGTATGCCACGGGATGCTCAATGTCATCAGAGTCACTTCTCTGTAGGAGCACAGATCCACAAGCTTGGTCGCTAGCATCGACCGCGATGGAGAACGGTTTGTTGAAGTCAGGAGATTTGAGCACGGGGAAGTGACACAGCAGAGACTTCAGGTGATCGAAGGCTCTCTGGCATGCATCATCCCAGGTGAACTTTACGCCTTTCTTCAGTTGGTTAGTTAGACTGAGAGCAATCTCAGCAAAGTTCTTGCAGAACTTGCGGAGGTATCCGATCATTCCAAGGAAGCGGCGCAAAGCTTTTTTGTTGTCAGGAACTGGAAAGTCCATGATGGCTTGGACTTTAGCATTTATGGGTGCCACCTTACCCTGGCCTATGACGTAGCCAAGATAGGTGACAGTAGCACAACCAAAGTCACTCTTGCTCAGGTTAACAGTCAGGTTAGCCTGGGTCAGGCGCTGGAACAACGTCTCTACATCTTTTAGATGTTCTTCCCAGGAGTCACTCCATGTGATCAGGTCATCGATGTACGCACCCGTGTGTGGCAATCCGGCGATTGTAGACTGTATCATCCTTTGGAACGCGGCTGGGGCATTTTTCATGCCAAAGGGTAGGACTTCATACTGGTACAATCCAGATGGTGTGGCAAAAGCAGAGATGCTCTTGGCCCTCTCAGTTAAAGGCACACACCAATAACCCTTCAATAAATCAATCTTGGTCAGAAACTTTGCTTGCCCTACACTATCAATACAATCATCAATCCTAGGTATTGGAAACACATCAGTTCTAGTTACAGCATTGACTTTGCGATAATCTGTACAGAATCTAGTACTTCCATCAGGTTTTGGAACTAGCACACAGGGTGAACTCCAATCTGAGTTGGAGGGTCTGATAATATCATGTTTTAACATGTACTCAACCTCTTTCTCAGCAATCTTTCTCTTTTCAGGATTCATCCGGTATGGATGCTGTTTTATTGGTTTGGCATCACCAACATCTACATCATGAGAGGCTATAGTAACTCTCTTTGGAACATCAGGAAACAAATCCTCATACTTCTTGATCAACCTTTCAAACTGATCTCTCTGTGAGGGTTCTAAGTGCTGGAGTTTTACATCAAGATTTTGCAACACTTCAGAATTTGACAATTTACATGAAAGAACTTCAGCTTTAATTCTAGGTTCATCATCTTGAAACTCCCCCTCATCTTCACACGTTTCGACCATTGGAGAATCTGAAGTGACAGCTGCAACCCTAGCGTTTCTGTCATGATAAGGCTTTAGCATGTTAATATGACACAATTGTTTTGGTTTTCTCCTATCTGGAGTCTTCACAATGTAATTGAGATCATTGAGTTTTGTCAGAATTTCATAAGGACCATGAAATCTAGCCTGCAATGGATTGGACTGCAAGGGAAACAACACAAGGACCTTGTCTCCTGGTTTAAACTCACGGCTTCTAGCCTTATGATCATACCAAGTTTTCATTTTTCCCTGACTTGATTTCAAGTTCTCTTTGGCTAGGTCACAAGCTGCACGCAATCTTTCCTTGAACTTGCTAACATAGTCTAACAGACTGATATGCGGCTCTTCCTCTTGCCATTGTTCACTCAATAATAGCAAAGGTCCTCTCACTTCATGACCAAACACTAGCTCAAATGGACTGAATCCAGTAGACTCCTGCACTGCTTCTCTAGCTGCAAACAACAGCAAATGAACACCTTCATCCCAGTCTTTCTCATGGTCATAACAATAAGTCCTCATCATTGTCTTGAGAGTGGAATGAAACCGCTCTAAGGCACCCTGACTTTCTGGATGATAGGCACTAGAAAGAATCTGCTTTGCACCTAGTTCATACACAACCTGCTGAAACAATCCTGAAGTGAAATTGCTACCTTGGTCTGACTGAATTTCCCTGGGAAGGCCAAACAACGTGAAGAACTTTATCAAAGCCTTCGAGATTGCAGTTGCCTTGATGTTATGTAGAGGTATGGCTTCGGGGAATCTGGTAGATGCACACATGATTGTCAACAAGTACTGATTTCCAGATCTCGTCTTGGGTAATGGACCAACGCAATCAACAATGACCCTAGAGAATGGCTCCCCAAATGCTGGGATAGGCTGCAATGGAGCTACAGGTGGGTCTAACTGGTGTTTTCCAACTACCTGACAAGTGTGACAGGTTTTGCAAAAGTTGGAAACGTCTTTCCGAAGCCCAGGCCAAAAGAAGTGTTTCATGATCTTATCAACAGTCTTGTTAACACCAAGATGACCTCCTAAAGGTAAACTATGAGCCATTGTTAAGATCTCATTCCTATAGACCTTCGGAACAACAATTTGCCTGACCACTGCCCAATCTGCATTGGCAGGGATATCAGGAGACCGCCACTTCCGCATCAACACACCATCCTTGAGATAATACCCAACTGGAACTGCGTCTATTTCTTTATCAGGAAGGGCTCTCCTCTTTAGTACACAAATTTCAGGATCATTAGTTTGCTCCTCAATCAACCGCTTTCTGGACAGAGACAAGTCTCCAGACACATCAGAATCACCAGACCCATCCGGCTGGCTGAATAGAGAACTGATAAAAGTATCTGATAAGTCCTCAAACGGAGAAACCATAGTAGGCCAATCAGAGTCATGAGGCGAACCACCTGAGTCCTGACTATTCAATGTACTGGACGGCACCACATCATCTTCTTCTTTAGCCTTCTTGGCCATAGCACGAGTCACTGAGCAAGAAGGATACAGAGATGGGTCCTCATCCCCATCTTCAGTGCTCGGCTGTGAAGTAAGATGTACAGGGGGAACTACTTTGCCCCCAGCCAGGTCATTGCCTAGCAACAGAGAAACACCCTTTATAGGTAGACTTGACATAAGTCCCACCTTTACCTGTCCTGTAACTAAATCTGACTTCAAGAATATAGAGCGCAGGGGTACAGATACAGTCCTCCCTTCAATACCTTGTACAAGTATGAAATCCCCTGAAGCGGTCTCATCACGTAACTCCAAGGAGTCCATCAACAAAAGTGACTGAGAAGCTCCGGTATCCCTTAGGATATATATAGGGACAGGAGTAGTATGCTCATTCAGAGCCACAAATCCCTCTGACACAAATGGAAGAAATTCCTCCCTCACGAAGTCAGCTGTATTAGGCTTTTTAGCCCCACAAGAAGCAGGCAATTTAGCAGATTGGTTATCTACTACAGGGGTTTCTAACCTTGTTTTCACAAAGGCATTTGGTTTGGTATCCTTTTCTTTTTCTTTCTTAGCTTTAAGGAACCAACAGTTAGTTGTAACATGACCAGATTTCTTGCAATAACTGCAAACTAGACCACTTTTGTCACTGTCAGCTTTCACACTTTGATCAGACCTGTTACTGGATTTCTGAGCACCATCACCAGATTTGTCTTTGTCTTTGGGTGAGGAATCTTGGGTATCACCATAACCCTTTTTCTGAAATTGGGACCATCTATTATTACTGCTAGACTGAAATTTGGACTTATGTGTGAGAACATATTCATCTGCAAATTTGGCAGCTGATTGCAAATTCAGTGCTTGCTTCTCATTAAGGTAGGTCTTAACATCATCTTTAACACAGTTCTTGAATTCTTCAACTAACACCATCTCTTTTAGTGAGTTGAAATCATCCTTGACCTCCATAAAAGTACACCAGCGCTCAAAGCAAACCTGCTTTTCATTAGCAAATTCAACATAAGTCTGATTTTCAGATTTCTTCAGACCTCTGAATTTCTGTCGGTAAGCCTCTGGAACCAACTCATAAGCTCTCAAAATAACCTTTTTGACAACCTCATAATCAGAGGAATCATCTGCAGACAAAGCTGAATAGGCTTGTTGCGCTTTACCCTTGAGGACAGTTTGCAACATCAGAGGCCAGTGTTCCTTTGGCCACTGGCAACTCTTTGCTACCTTTTCAAAACACTGGAAATAGTTGTCAACATCCTTTTCCGAAAATGGAGGCACCAGTTTTACCTCCTGACTGGCACAAAATTTATTTTTAGTTTCCATTTTAATTTTTAGTTGCTCCATTTGGAGTCTTTCTTCTCTATCGAATTTCTCTAATTCAAAATCTCTCTGTCTCTGTCTCTCTCTTTCTGCTCTTTCCTCTTTCTCTCTCTCAAATTCTCTTTGTTTTTCTCTTTCCTCCCTTTCTTTTTCTCTTTCCTCCCTCTCTATTTTCTCTTCTCTTGCTAATTTTTCTAACTCAAACTGCCTTTGTTTTCCTTTTTCTTCCCTCTCAAATTCTCTTTGCTTTTCTTTTTCCTCCCTTTCTTTTTCTCTTTCCTCCCTTTCGATCTCTAGCATTTTTAATTTAAGTTCCATTTCTATATTTGGATTTTCCACTGGAAACTGTTCCAGATCTCCTGGTGCAAACACATTTTCATCAATGTAATATTCAACTATCTCTCGAGCCAGTCTTGCTTTTCGCATGGCTGGTTTCACCTCTGTCAGCTCTAAATGTCTGCAAATTTCTAGCAGTTCTGTCTTTTTAAAAGACTTCAAAACCCCTACGGTTGGTGATGCCAAGAAATCATCCATTGCTGTTGTCAATATATATGTATGAAAATTCACAAAAACAATTTCACAATTTGAAATGTTAGATTTTCAATAAATTACTCACAAAATGGTCTATCCCGGACCTTGAGCCCCCAATTTGTTATGGCCCCAATTTGTTATTACATTACAACACAACAGCAACAGCAACAGCAAGGGATGACAGACACAGTTTTAACAACTAAAACACCTTTAATTAACAACAAAGACAATAATGACTAAACAACTAAGACCAAGATTGATTACGAAACAAAAATATTTACAATCCCTTTTCGTGGGGGGGTGGCTTGGTGATGTCCTGGATGATGAAAATTCTCAAACACAGGCAAAGAAATCCACAAAAGAAACGTCACAGGTCTTGAACAGACTGGCAGGTCTGGTCATCTTCTTGCAATTTCTCCTACTACTTTACTGTCTCAATTCTTTTCCTTATATACTCTTTTGCAGACCCCACCCACATTTAGACCTCTTTTTTTTACTTTTCTGAGACTTGCCCCAGACATGTCCAGGACATGTCTAAACATGACTCCAGTCTGAGCTTAACAAAAAAAAGGTAAATACTGCCATCTAGTGGCCTATATTCACATTACACATACAACTCATAACAAATGTAGGATCAAAAAATTTCCGCTCAACCCTTCCCCTGTCGGTTATCCTTCGGTTCTTTCACTGTCTCTCCATCCCCACCAGGGACAGCTCTGGTGCCCAAGGCTCACTGTCGTATGATGTCGTCTAGAAAAGCTATTAATGTGGCCTAAACTAGTAAAAGGGCTACTGTGGCACAATGATTCTTTGATGGAGTTGTTTTTGTGTATTAAATTGCACTTTGATCTATAATAATAATAACAATAATAATAATAATATCAAGATTTTAATGATATATTAATAATATTAATATATTACTGACAGGAGAAAAAGATTTTCTTCTGCCGAAAGTTCAAGTTAAAAGTCAAAATGTGCCGTATGGGACAAAATTCATACTTCTTAATGATAATGAAGAAGTGAATTAATTAATTTCTAATTTGCATTATATAATTGCAAGGATATGATGGTTACTATTTTACAATTAGCCTGTGCGCATCAATATCACTTTGACAAGAATGGGTACATTTGCAAAAATTCTGATTTTGGGACTTTTGTCCTAAAAATCTAATTTTGAGTTTACACAGGTGATGAAACTCACTTGTTCTGGATGCTTTTGACATCAAACTATGCTGTGGCAACAATGATGGCCAATTTGAACAGTTTTTAATTTTACCTTTTTACATGTTATCGTACGGATTACCCCGCATTGATTTGCAGTGACCCTTGTGCCTTTGAGTGGGTGAGTGGACCCAAACCATGCCAGGAAAGCAAATAGAAGTATCGGCATTTGCTCTGTTTCACACAATCTATTTTTTTCCTTTAATTTGTAATCTGTCTGTACATCTTTGTAATATATACGCACATTATTTAAGTTAGTGCTGAATGGAAGTGATTTACATACTTTGGTACACTCACAACTGGGCACAGCCCTTTCTAGCAGGGAACATGATGAATCCCCAGGAATAAACAGGATAATGAAGTGATACATCTTCACGGAACTGAAAGGTTGGTCCAATCAACAGGAGGTAGCTAGTGGGGTGAAGTTGCACTCCAGAATGAAAATTCTATGCTAAAACTGGCTCGATTGGGTGTAAAACAAAAATGCAGGCAACCACCTTACCTCAATTCCACCAATGAATATCTGTCTGCAGAACGAGGCCACTGTATTCAATTTCGGGATTGTCATGCAGAGGTTTTGCAAAAATAAATTCACTGTCTGAGGCACTGAGCCACTGCAACTCGTGGGCTGAGGATTAACTGGGCCTATCTCCACATCAAAAATTATGTTCTACCATAGAAATAATCTCAGTATTAACAGGTACTATATCCTGATGTAAGTTTTTCAATGATAGATGGCAGCTAGGAGAACTTCCAGAGAGTGCATAGTGCTTTGCATGAATTTTCAGTCCACTTCAGTTTAAAAAGTTCTATGTCCACATTGTCCAATCAGGGAGCTGGATATAGGGTCGCCTGATCAGGATGACAAGATTGCTGCGTAAAAAATCTATCCACTCTACCATTTTGAAGCAAAATTCCTCTAATATACCAAATCGAAGGTTGTAAGGTGATGAAAACTGGGATATTTTAGATAGGTAGGTACTGCAGCACTTGAATGAAACATCTGTCTTTAAACCCTTCATTTGTCTTATTCCAGGGGGCCATTTAAGATAGTGCCACTTAATTTTAATTGAATCTTATATTTTATGCATTGCAAGATGCGTGTTTGCACATGAATAAGTGCAATATGATGGACATAGTACTAGTTGAAACCAAACCCAAGGCCAGAGTTTGTTTATTATGTAGTGTACATCATGTCTGCATTAAATGCTCTAAGTTGAACTTGTACTGGCTATTGATATAGGTGCAGTTGACACTGAACACCCTCGAGACCCCAGAGCTCATTTCAGTGTTACAAGGTTTGTCTCCTATTTATTTTCAGACAGGACGCGGCTGCCCATTTTCTGTGATTATTTTTGTCAGATAATCTGTTTTTCTCTCAAATACTCAAATACTCTACTGCCTTTTACCATGAACATGTAATTTGCAGATTTTGGTGGAGTCACATTGCTGTGATCTTTTTTTTAAAAACAAAAGGCAAGACAGAACTTAGTGGCTAAACCTTTCTGGAAGTACAAGGAGCTACCTAGGAGATAGAACCATATAGCTACAAAATTTATGGCATTTAGAAAATTTCAAAGGTCTATCTCCATTCAAATTTTCCTAGATCCCATATCTAAAATCGTTCTACTAAAGGTATAACTGCATGATATTATACCTTTCAGTCCCAATAACTCCCCTGAATATAAATACCTGAAACGTATACTTGGAGTGAGAAATTATGAAGCAGGAAAATTTCACATCTAGTAAAAAGTGGAGATTGGAGGTCCAGTTAATTCACAGCCCACAAACTATCTGTTGAACACTGTTCTCTGCTGATGTAACTTGCTAAGTGAAGAAGACTCATTTGTGAATAATAAATGTCAAACTGAACAGCTTTGGCATACAAGCCTTAAAAAAGAGACGTAAACTCGCAATGTATTTCAATGAACAATGAGCGATCATTAGGGGTTACATGGACAATTTCTCCACTGGCAAGTTTCTAGTTTAAAAAATTGGCAAAAGCTCTCTGTTCCATGCCCACTCACAACAAAAACTTTACGTACCAAGGAGTGGAGGTGATGTTTAATGAGTTCATTATATCATCGTCCCCAATGTCTGTTTTTATTTTTGCACTGTCTGTTTTACTGTATCAGTGATGCTCAGAAGCAGGAGCTCTCTTATCAGTCACGATTGAGAAAATGAAAAAGCAGAACTTGAGATTTTGGATGTATATTCTAGTTCATTGTGAGACATTGCTTCCATAATGTCAGGATGATTAATTTTTTTTTTTTTTAAAAATCGGGAATTTCCCTTGATGTCCTTTTACAAGACAGTTATTTTCTTTTTTTCTTTGAATGTTTGTCATCGTGACTTTCACATGTGGATGATGACACACTAAGCTTCTGACTGAAATGTGTGTTTTTCAGTGTTTGTTCTGGCATCAGTTTACCCCCTGCCGATCAATTCTCTCAATGACTCATCTGTGAATGACTAAAGACAGTTATTTTGCAATTTTGCCCAAACTGAGTCACCTATGATCAGGGATGGAAATGGAAAATTACCCACGAAACAGACTGCCTGGAAAATAAATAAATTAAAATGATAAATAAATAAATTTATTAATGAATTCAATGAAAGAATTATTAATATAAAATAAAGAATTTCATGTTCCTGACAGAGCTGACCGACTAGTCTGCAAATTGGCTTGGAGGTTATTGTTGGATGTCACTGAATAATTTAAAATGGCTTTAATGGTTCAAGTAGTTGAATGGGCTTTGGAACATTTGACACTGCAGGCAAGGCAAACTGAAGGGCAATTGATCAATAAGGCACCAACGTTTCACTCTTGTCAGTCAGCTTTCTCCTTTGCGTCACTGTGGTTTATATGTAGTTCCCTGGGAATTAGAGTAGCTGTTGCTCACTGTTTACACTTATCAACTTTCACATCTCCAGTGTTCGCAGAGCTGTATGTGTGTGATTTTGTCAGTGCTTTAACAAGCAAAATTGGTAATTTCTCCAAGCTGGCCTTAGATTGTACGTCTGTAGTGCCAATTACAGTGAACATGTACCATTAATGATAGCGAAACCCCCTCCTTAGGGATGTAGACGCTAACAAGGTGCTTAATTACTTTGCCACACACCCTAATGGCCTCAGTTTTTGCTTTGCTAAAATATCTAATTCAGCTCAGACTTGTCCCCTCCAAGCAAACATGACCCAAAATCCTCTGATCTCAAGCGATGGATGATTGGACTGTGTAGTAAGTAGGAACCATTTTTAATGCTCAAAGTAAATATCTCAGTGTTCTCCATCTGCAGGGACATGAAAAGGTCAGGGATGTCCCAGATAAACAGCTCCGTCCGACCTCTACGCTGCCCCTTTATTGAAATCCCTGCCCGTCGTGGCACTCCGAAGGTTTCTCGGCGAGCATTAGTGGAAAGGGCTGACGTCACAGACGCCCGCATTCATTATGCGTGTGACATGTCAGAGTCAACTGCATGCGTGTACTGGAGGACGCCCATGATGCTTTCTGCTTTCATCTCAGCGCGTTTCTATGGAGACTGCGTCAGCGCTGTCAACTCTCTGTGGTGGAATGAAGGAGTTTGTTTCCGACCGCAACTGAACCGAACCCAGCGCCTTCACCTCTGTTCCTTGAGCCAGCAGTTTATTATTTTCATGTTTAGGTTTCTGAAAATGTTAATGGAAATTTGATAAAGTAGGTGTATGATTGAAAATAAAGGAAGTTAAGCATTTCATCTGTGTTGAAAAGGTCAAATTTGACTCAAACAAATTCAAATAAATTAATAGTTAAATAGTTAAACATAATTAGCCTGTGTATTTAGAAGAATATTTAATTATCTAACCTTACCCTTTTTCATATAAAATAAAGGGCCAGCATCTGTGCCGGCAGATCTATGAAAATAACTGTGGCTCATTCCCATGCTTTGTAAGCATGGACATGCCACTTCCAGACTAAATCCTGAAGACCAGACATGCCTGGTTGGACCAAAGTCTTCTAAAAGGAATATAATCATGTCCCTACAGTGACTCATTATTCACAAAGCACCCTTAACTCAAACATGCGGCCAAAAGCAAGATTAAAACGTCACGCATATGTTAAAGAAAAAAAAACTAAGAACAATGAAAGACAAAATTATAACTAGACAATACAATGCCAATAAAAACAAAAATTAATAGAATAAATGAAGACAAGGGATCAAAATAATATGACAACCATTGATTAAAACTTAAAAACTAAGGCAGTCAATGATAAGGCACCTTAGATAAACAGTGCAGTTTCATCATGTTTGACTGTGCGGTATATGTGAGTATTTGTTGGAGGGCCAGTGCTGACTGGAACAGATTGAAAATTCAGGTGTTTTTCCGGATTCAAGTTTCACGTCAAACCCATCGCATGGAAGCACACTGATGAAAGTGCGTCAAACCCATCTCAGGGTGACCCTACCAGGAAAGTACCACAGCAGCTCGCTGGATGGAAAGTGATTCTCATTATAAACACCTGTACTTATGCGCACTTGTGCTGGCTATACAGTTGCGAAACACATCAGCAAGATACACAATAACTACATCCAGAAAAACACCAATTTTACCTTTCACCAGCACATCCTTTAGAAATAAGCAAGTAGCAAGGTCCTTCAAAGATGAAGCTGCCACATACCCACAGGCAAACACTAAATGGTCTGCTAGTGGCACTGCTGCTCAAAGACCACTGAATGGTTGAAGGACAGTCTTGCCGCAAGCAAAGTGCTGTAGTGTTGGTTTCCGTGAACAGTAAGGCCTTGACGATTGCCAGGGGACACGTATTCATGCAGGTGACAGTGGAATGAGCTCCACTGTGGGTGGGACCCTCCCTCAGTATCCTGTTTCTCTGACTCTATACTTTTGGTAAGACGCAAATGAACTTCAAAGGGGAGACGTGAACTTCCAGAATTTACATATGATGTCATTTTCACAAATGACACATTGCCCTTTGTGTTGATGTGTGTGGGGGTGCGTGTGCGTGCAGGTTTTGCGGTTATGTGTACGTGTGCGACTTTTATGTGTATGCATGTGCACTGTAAGAATAAAACTGAAATTCACTCGATTACTTCCCAAAATTATTGAGATAGCTTTATGATTGGTAACAGTAGTTGAGCTTATATTGCAAATTGCTTAGATTAGACTAAGGTAGTACCGCCAGCAATTTTATTTTGCGGTTGCATAAACGAATGTGATATTTATATTCAACAAATAAAAGAATGCTGTATGTGAATGGTGTTTCAGGTCACTGAAAATGAAACATTCGAGAGATTTTTATTTATTTTTTCATGCAGTAAATAGCTATATCTTTAAATAGTAGTTTTGCCCCCGTAATTATAATTTGTTGGTTAAATCAGCAATTCTGACAATATCGAATTTCTAGTATATTGCGCATACAAAGTTTTAAAACAGTGAAATAGAATCAAATCTGTTGAACTTAAAAATAAGAAAAGCAAGGACCTGAGTCTAAATTTGGGAATTTGTGTAGGCTCAACTACTGCTGCCAATAGCTGAATAACTCAAAAATGGTGTGCAGTAAATTTAATTTAAAATTTTAGGTTTTTTTTTTTTTACCCCCATTTACGAAAAAGTTGAGGCACTGTGTAAAAAGGAAATAAAAACAGAATGCAATGATTTGCAAATCATTTAAACCCTATATTTAATTGTACACAGAAAGCATATCAATTGTTGAAACTGAGAAATGTAAATGTTTTTTGAAAACTGTATGCTCATTTTGAATTTAATGTTGGGATCAGGGCATGTTTGCCACTGAGTTGCATCACCTTTTCTAATAACAGCACCCTGCAAGCATTTTGGAGCTGAGGAGACCGACTGCGGTAGAAAGGGACAATGTACATTGATCACATAAAATGTACCAGATTTAGCCATCAGGCTATTTTGCATCTGTAGTCCCTGGCAGGTTGATGTTGCAAAAGATAGGTAGGCTACAGAGAAATGACTAACAGAGGTACAATTAGTAAACAACAATTAGTATAAGGCTAGTGTAATTAAAATAGATAAACAAATAAACAAAAAATGACGTGATTGCATGTTTGATTATCCAGTAACCATTTTTTTATGGATTTTGAATAAGAGAGTATATTTGTAATTTCCCAGAGTTCAGTGGGCAGGGTTTTCCATGTGCTGCTCTATAGGGAAAGGCTGACTGTGCAAAGGATGTTTTTCTGTATGGTATCTTGCAGTCCCCTCTAGTAATGGCTCTTGTAGATGTCTTTCGAGTTTGTGTCATGAACTCACTGAGTAGTTTTGAAAGCAAAATGTTTTCCCATTCTTGCTTGAAGTAGAATTTTTGGCTGCTCAGCACTTTAGGGCCTCCTTTGTCTTCATTTTGTGTTTCATATTGTGCCAAATGTTTTCAGTGGTTGACAGGTCCAGACTGCAGGCAGGCTAGTTTCGCACCCCAATTCTCCTTCTATTAGTATTGTAATATGTGAAAAATGTGCAAGTTACCTCTGCCGTGTGCGCTGATACCATCACAGACGCTGGGTTTTGAACTCTGTGCTGATAAGCCAGATGGTCCTTCCCCTCTTTAGGACCCATATAATTGATAATACCTTTTCCTTATTCATCCCAACCGTACATTGTGCTGTTTGACCAGGCCAGAGAAGGTTGATGTAACACCCCCCCAGTTCAGTTCAGTTCTGTTCTAAGACCCACCTTCTCCAATTCAGCATTTTAAACACGCCGTTTGAAATTCCTGTTGTTTTCTATGTCACAGACCTTCTCTGACTACGTATTTCATACTTATCTGCCTGAAAGCATCTTGTTCTTGGTTGCAAATGTATGTTCCATCCTCAAGGTGACTTAGCCTACGCGCAGTATCTTTCGCTCTCATCATGCAGATAACTGCTAAATCAATCCATGCATATTCAGAAACCGTGGCTTGTTTATCTTGTGGATTTTGACGTGTCACTTGCTATGCATTAACGCATGGTTTGAGGGGCCAGTTACTCAGTTTGCTGGCTAATGACAGAACAGCTCATTATCATAGCAGGTTCAGCAATTCAAAACACCCAGCTCTTCAGAAGAGAGAGATTAACTGATGGCAACTGGGGAAAAAAAGTTGTTGAAATTTATTGGTTTTTTGCAAAATAGTTTATAAATCTCCTCAAAGGGCAACAATAAATACACCTTTCCAAATAAATGGCATCATACAGGACCATAACATGGCATTTAATTACAAAATGGACAGTAGAAAAAAAAAAAAAAACACACAGACACAGTTTTATTATTTTCTATCGCAATTTATTACTGCTTTTTTTTTTTTTTTTTTTACAGGTGAAATAAATACAAATATATGGAATTGTAATGAGTCACAAATTCAAAGTGAATTAAAAGCACTGACTTAACTTACCTGAAGAAAAATTGTAGATATGCAAATATTAAGATTCATTGTACAGTTCAGTCCGATAGCGTTTTGCAGATCCGCATTACTTGGGTTTGCTGCTAAGCAGCTACGGCAATGATGACTTGAGGAGGGAATGGAAAATATTGGACCACTAGCAAGGACCTGTGAAAGTCCCCAAAAGTTTCCATTTGCAAATTACCGGCACCTCGACAGCTCGCACTGATGATGTTTATGTAGGAGTTAATGTCTGTATGGCTTTTCAGGATGTCCTGAAACCCAGCAGACAATGTAGCTGTAGCTTGAACAACACAGAAATCTACATTGTATGCCAGGTTCAGGCCATGCCGACATTTGCTGTTCACATCCCATCCACTCCTGCCCGTGTGCAGGACTTAAAACAGATTCTTCACTCACTGATTCACTCGTACGTATTTTGTAATAGAGGCACAAAGGTTGCTTTTTTACATTTGAATGAGCACATGCAAGCAGTACATGTTTGAATCAACACGTATTTTACTGTGATTGTTCATTATGATTATTTGATTTCATTTATTCACCACATTTGATAACTTTTTGAATGCTTGATTTCTTTCCATTCACAACTTTGAAGAAGAACGGTATAATTCAGTCTTTGGTATATATATCACACACAATAAGGTCCATCTGCTATACCGTTTCAACAATTATTTTTAGACTTAGTGAAATTGAAAGGCATAAAATAAAAGCAAGTTGTCCAATTGTATGACCAACTGTCCCTAAAACATGTTTATAAGTATTCATATACCCTTAATAAGCCCAACAGATTTCCTAACTGGTAAAGCAGCAATGACTCAGATGGATAATCTCCAATTTTTCTCCCACCGATCAGAACTAGAACTATGGGGCTAATTCCACCGTGCAAGACTGGCTGAGACAAGTAACTTAAGAGATTTGACGATTTCGACACAAAGACTGCAAGTTAGAGGCAGAGGCAGCAGGAAAACCCTGACAAGGGCCTCTTTTAACGTCCGTGTCGGATACAGTGAGAGAGAGAGTCCCTCTCACCCCAGTCACAGGATGAAGCCCACATTGTGATAACATACCGCACAGTCTGAGAGGAATGTGCCAACAGGAAGTGGAGAATGCCATCAGAGACCCAGTAGCCAGATGTAGCTGCTGATTGCAACACAGGATCTACACTGACTACTGAGCAACTCATGGGCATTAAAACATAGTGTCCAATCCTCGCCATCAGTCTCCCTCAGAGCAACTCTACAATGAGAGAATGAGAAAGGGAAGGGGGGAGAGAGATTTTTAAGACAGTTTAAAAAAAAAAAAAACATAATGGACCAAAAACCGCAGTAACTACTGTAAATGACAACAGTCATGCCCCTTTCCACCCACTATGCCAGCCAACCAAAGCAATCACAGTACAGCAGAGGGAAACAGAGGGAGAGAGAGAGAGAGAGAGATTAATGTTCCAGTATTATTGCAAGCACAGATATTGCCCTTGCAGGGATAAATATGAGAATCTGTCGCAGTGACCAACTGAAAAGTACTTCTAGTAAAAATGGATAGATGGTGGCAGGCGAGTGTCTGTGGTTTTGGGCCTGGGGGGTCAACAAGTCTGTAAAAGTCATGGTATTAATCAAAATGTGTATAGCGTGCAATAATGGGCGTTCTCCACGTTCCATTGGTTTCAAGCAAAAATGTACGAAATGAAAATTTGATAGTATGGTCTTCACCAACCAAATGCTTGGCAGGCAATTTCCTTCTCAGAAATAAGCCATGTTTCATAGTTTTGGCAACCTGAAACTCCCCTGTGACATCAACAAGATGCATTCCATTTATATTTAGACTGAAGTCGATACCTGTTTTTACGGGTTTGCACTATTAAAGGGAGATAGATATGACATAAAACCATAGACAAAGTGGAAGCTAATTAGATTTCTGCATTGTATTGTTTCAGGAAATTGAAAACAAAATAAAATTGAAATAACTATGCACTTTAGACCGCAAAGTCATTAAGGCTTTTATTACTTGTCAGTATTAACTGGAATAATTATTTTGGGGACTCAGAGTAAGGGTGACCAAAAAGGGTTCTGCTAAACAAGTATGCAAGTATGTGAACCGGGAGATTACCTAATGAATCTGTCTCTGTCTCTTCACAGGGCAAACAGGGATATCAAGTAGCAACCATTCGTATTTATAGCGTACTCACCGAAACACAAGAGCCCCATTTCGTAAAGCAGAGTTAATGATTTAGCTGGATCAGTGTACTGAGCAGAACCTGTAAGCTTTATAAAACCGGCACAGAGACACAAGTAATAAGTGCTATTTGAATTGTACTCAGATGCATTACTATGCTACCTCAGTTGTCCTTCTTTGTGAAGGACAAACAACCCCCCCCCCCCTTCCACATCCAATATCTGTGTCTTAATAAAACCTAAACTTCTTCCTGGTGTTCAGGTTAACAGTGCTGTTGGAAGGGACTGATAGGAGATTGAACGGGATGAGAGAGCAGGATTTTTTGAAGGGAAACGGAGGCTCAATAAGAAGAGCGGAGACTATGTGCTTAAAGCCACTCACTCATAAAAAAATAGACCGTAACACAGGATGGCAATTCACTGGCTTAATTCATGAGAAGAAGTCCTCATGCTCACTGTTCTCGAGCAATACTGCTTCAATCTGACGATATAGTCATTTAAGATGTTTAATTTATTTCAGGCTAATAGATACTGGCCAAAGAAAAGGTACACAAAATTGACAAAAGAACAAAGAAGGATGGACCCCCCCCTTATTAGATCAATCACACGCGCACGCATTCAACGGAGCACGAGTAATTGGAATTTAACATTCAGACAGTACATTAGAGCCGGTGTTTGACATTTTGACTTTATTGGGAGAACTGACCTTAATTATCTTCCAGTTTTTGAGCAGTAATATGAAACACTTTGGACAATGTATTAGGCCATGAACTACTTCAGCTTTCAGAGATTTATCTAAAAATTGCACTCAGTGGAATAATTGTTGAATGACCTTACCTAAGTAAAGGCATTGAGTACAGAGTGCTGGCAAGTTTCCATTCCAGGAACTGCATACCTGAAACCTTGTGACTGTATAGAACATACTTCACCCAGCTGATGGTCACTTGACTCTTATGTGTCTCTATTAAAGAAACTGCTGACTTGCCCTCTTTTGCCCAATGTTTCCTTCTCTCTCCTCGCTCTGAACAGATGACTGACCTCTCAAATTTCGCCTTTCCCCTCAACGTCCTTCATTTGTTTGCGAGCCCTACTGCTGATTCTTGCTTTCACGTCACAGAAATCTCAGTGTTACATCAACTTTAAGTACATTTTACACAAATGCAGAATTATCTTTCAGATCCGACCGGAATCATATAAACTGTGTTAAGGGAGACTGGACATTTTACTGAGCGTTAGCCCCAGCTGGGCCATTATTTTGTGTTCAGTTTTAAGTTTGTGTTACCGTCATAGGGGGAACCATACACTGCCTCTCAGAGATGGGAGACATTCTCTTGTAGTCAGGTGAAAAAGCGGCCAAGAGGCATGGGGTCTGCAGGATAGGGGTGGGTGTGATGATGTAACTGCTACTCAGTGCAAAAGCCACTTTAAAAATAGGTGCTGAAGTAACTCAAAGGATGGAAAGATCAGGAAACAAGGTCACATGCTAGCGCTCAGACACTTCTCCTATATGTGGATGAACTACTGAGTTTAGCAAAAAACATGTAAGGCTTTTTTTCTTCCTTCTCATGGTTCAGCATCCTAAGCCATTGAAATATTTTTTCAAAGAAGAACAGTATTGGAAACTGAAGGGACAAAATGACCAGATTTCGTGATCTATGACCCATGGAACATACTCAAGAGCAGACACACAAAATGATAAAAAAAATAAAAAATACACTGGCAGACAAAATGAGTGCATTCATGACAGCATACATGCACTCAAGAAGATACATAGACTCACAATGTCTGCAAATACATTAAGAGAGATGTAACAAACTCCCAAACATGTTAAAACAATTCAATTCTGTTCGCAGAGCAAGAGGCCCCATGGCCTGACAGACTGATGGGATGAGTTGAAGGAAAATATTTTTGTTCTGTCAGTTTCACAGTCACACCAGTTGTCATCGACTTCTATTGATCTAAAAACTTGCTGGCAGTTAGGATTTGCAGTTTAGCTGAAATACAATCAGCCAATGTGGCCAGAGTAATAATGCTAAACTTTCCTAGCCCCAGCATTGCTATATACTGCTCTTCAGTTCGTTTCCCTTTGTGACCCGGCTTTCAGATAAATAACGTGTAAACACATATTCTGATCTATCAAAAAAAAGGATGTGACTTGGTTTAAATACAGTTGCACTTCTAACGCAGAGGAACTAATTATAAACTATGAACGTCTTACCTCAAGCAAGGATGAAAATCAAGACAAATCCATTGGCTGGTGAACCCCAGTTAGACCTGAGACCAAAAGACCAGATTTTTTGTTAGCTATATTGCATTAATAATAAATAATACTTTGCTGAAATGAAACTATAGCATCAATGCTATAACATTACAATTACAAGGCTATTACGGGATCACATCAATAATGCCAGTGTCAATGTTATTACATCATAGTATGCATGCAATAACAGTAAGTTACATATGTTATTACACCATGCTATGACTTTTATTCAACTTCATTATCATTGTTGCTACATTCCAGCTTTCATAAGCAGTTAGAATCCACAAATGCAAGTGGTTCACCAGTCGTAACTGATCTTGTAAAATAAATATCCCCACTAGACAACCAGATCCAAGTTATAACTGACATACTGCATTTTATAATAAAAAAGTAATTTCTTATGTATAATTTTGAGCATAATATTGTAATTCTTTTGGTTAAACAAATGCACCTGATAGAAAAGGTATTGCACAGGGTCCTAAAACTATTAGAGGAAACCTAGGATTTTTCTCACTTCTTTTTAAGTACTGTAGCTGTTGAGAGCAGTGCTTGAGATTAAAAGGGAATGAATGTACGATTTCATCAGGGCACAAACCGACTTTAGTGTTCTCCCACTGGAGCTAATTCTAGCCCACATCCCTGCACAAGAGACGCTCATTATCAGACGTTTGCATCCTGCGGCCAGGTTGCCGTGACGTGGCCAGCCTGATTAGAAGCCTCAGCCTTCACTTTGAAAGTACATTGCTACAAATGCAAGAAAGTCAAAACAAAAGGCTTTGCACCTGCTTCACGACACCCTACTGCTGACTAAGCACAGGGTCGAAGGCAGTGTCTGAGCTAACTTTCAGTGTACATCTTATCAGCACTTTCCTCACACCTTAGTGAGCATTTTCTGTCCTTTTATCTGAGGAGTAGTCAGCAACGGCAGATTTCACTGAAGCCTGGAGCACCAGAATGGATGGGGTTCCTTTACCCCTTGCCAATTATTATAGATTCCTGGAGGACCTAGATTGGGAAACAGGGAAAATTGCAGTCTGAATCAAGTGTGTGTGTGCGTGCGTGCGTTTGTGTCTGTGTGTGCGTGCTCATACATTTGTACATATAAATCTCATTGCAGATTAAATGCCCTGGAAAATGTCCAAATGCAGAGATGCGTCTGTTATGTGTGCGCATGTTGGTGTTTGTGCATGTGCGTCTGTATGCGGCTGCGTCTGCTTGTGTCGGGGCGTGCGTGTGTGGAAGCCTGTCTTGACAGCAGTATCATTAGTCCACCTCCAGGTCTCTCCGGGTAAGAGGAGAAATGATCAGTACAGTGCAGCAGCCTGCCACAGCCCCAGAGAATCTGCACATAATTACTGCCTGTGTGAGGAGGGCAGGGAGAGATCCAGCTTCACAGACTCAGACTGACTACCACCAATCGCGACAAGCTAAATCTGCCAGGGCCATTTACAAAGTCAATGCACTATCAAATAACTCATGATTCCAGGTTACATGTTATGCAATAAGTCACAGGCAGAGCGCAGTAGCACCTGATTAAATATGAAATATGTTATGAAATATCAACTTGAATCATGACTTGTGTGAAAGAAGTTATGCCATAGTACAAACATTTGAGTCAACGTTTGAATTTTTTTTTTTTTTGGTTTATTTGCCCAAAACATGCCCTCAGTGACCAATATTCCTGAACAGAGCCTCATACACAGTCTGATACAGTTTATTTTTTGGAAAACAATGAAAACAGATGAGACACAGAGGAGGGAGTCGAGGCAAGGGCAAGTAAGTGAAAAGCGAGAGCAGTACCCAGTACTGTACTGAAATGGGACCTCCAACAAGAGCCTTCAGCAAATTTGTTAAAAGCCTAGTTCTCTTCGTGGAATTGAAATACATTCAAAAAAGCTAAACAGGAATATAATGATAACAGAGATATGTTCTTTATTAGTGTACTAAGACATAATCCATACAACTGCACCTCATAACCATTTATTTTCATGCGCTGGGTGACTCTTCACAGGCATCAGAAAGCTTGTTCCAAAATCTGGGAAACCCCCAGGCTGAATTCCTGAAGAGTTCAGATATATATAACAAACAATCCATACAAACGTTAACTCGTTGGACTCAACAGACCTGGGGGTGATGCTTCTAAAACAGTAAGCCATTACTAGGGGGTAAAAACAACGTACAGTGCTTAGAAAAAGTATTACCCTTCCAACCAACCTTTTTGATTGGTTACATCTGAAACATTTTCTTGTAACTAATCTTAATATTAGCCAAAGATAACCAGAGTTAACAAAAGATTCAGTTTGAAAGTGATGATTTCATTTACTGAAGTAAAGAAGCTATCTAACCCTATCAGGCCGTATGCGGAAAAAGTAATTTCCCCCTCAGTTAAAAAAATAACCAACTGAACAAATTACGTTGATATTACGGTCCACTCAAACACGATTAATGCCAACCCTGCTGAATTGAAACATTACTTAAACAAAACCTGTCTGACAATGATAGTAGGCGAAAAGCAGCACATGATGTGCTATCCAAAGAAATTCATGAAATGTCCTTGACATTCATCACTCTGAAAAGGACCACAAAGCCATTTCTAAGACTCTGGAACTCTAGCAACCCAAGGTGAGTCATTATACAAATGGAGAAAACTTTGAGCAGTGGTGAACCTTCCCTAGTGTGGCCAGCCTTCCAGAGATCCTCCAAAATCACACAAAAGACTCACCCAGGAAGTTGCAAAAGAACCCAAACTAACATCAAAAGAACTGCAGGGTTCACTTGCGTCAGTTACGGTCAATGATGACAATTCCACGATGAGAAAGACACTGAGCAATATTAGCATCAATGAGAGAGCTGCTGTGTGAAACGGCAGCGGACCAAAAAGAACAGGAAGGCTTGTCTCGCATTTGCCAAAAAAAAAAAAAGAAATAAAATTTACCCCAAAACTTTTGGAAAAATATTCTGTGGACTGATGAATTCATGCGTAATTGGGTTATGCAGCAAGACAATGATTCAAAGCAAACAAGAAAGTCCATCCCTGAATGGCTCAAATGAAAAAAAAAAGATGAAGGTTCTGGATTTGCCTAGTCAATGTCCTGACTGTAATTCAACTGCGATGCTGTGGCATGACCTAAAACAGGTATGTCATGCTGGAAAACCCTCCAATGTGGCTGAATTTAAAACAACCCTGCGAAGCAGAGCGGCCAGCAACTCCTCCACAGCAATGTAAAACAATCACTGCCAGTTGTTGCGAACACTTGCAGTTGTTGAATAGCAGTTGTTCCCTCCAAGGGTGGCATTAGAGTTTCTAACAGCCTCAATGCAATTTCATCTGATACAAATCCAGATTCCACCAACACTACTCGTATTGCTACTTTATCCAATCACAGCCATACCCAAGAACAACCCTCAGACTCAAGGGGTAAAATAACAAATTTGTTTGAACTGATCTAGTAATGATCTAGGCTTTCGCAGGTATAAGTAGCTCAGCAAGGGAGACTGTTAAAGCGCGAAACCGTTAAATCAAATTCATATGTAACCAACAGTATTGCTTCTACCACCACCAAAAAAGGACTAATTATTGCTAGTATAGTTAAAATCGGCCAGCTGATGTCCTAGGGAGCTACTGTTGTTTGCATCCAAAGCTTAACTTAAATAAAGGTGATATCAACTCCAAAAGACAAGCAATTCAGCATGCTAGCTCCACAGTCGAACGTAAGCGACAGTCACAAGCAGCTTAAAGGATTTCTTTCAAGCTAACATGAAAGCAGACTGTTAGGTGGCTGTCACTGCAAAATAACTGGTTATTGATTCTGCCGGTTTTACTTCCGTCACTGTTTTGCATTCTCAAATAATTTCTTATTAGAGTCAGGATCAGGGTGTCTCGTAAGAAACATCATTAAATCACCTGTCTTGTCTAAGGCAACTAATAAAACCACCCAACTGTGCCACTGTCATAGAAAGCCCATTCATTTTTCTTTAAACAGTAATGAATGTTTTAGTAGTAGTGAAAAAAAAAAAAAAACATGTTTACTTGGTGTATATTTCGATGCAGCAGACCACAGACATGCAGTGTTTATGCTAAGAAATGTCACTGGCTGCATTACGGATTCCTGCTTAGCGAGACTCTAATTGTGGCTATGGAAGCAACCCATTTCCCATAAGGCTTGTGTTTAGGAAGCTAACCCCCACAGTTGGCGAGAGGCTGCTGTGAGTGTTTGGAATAGCATCTCGCCTACAGAGCAGCACTCAAGAACTCAAAGTCAGACTCCACTGCACTTACAGCAAGCAGCAGAATCTTGGGTCATAATTCGATCTATGTATTTATGTGACTGCTCATTCACACCAAGTAAAGTCTGTCATCACCGGAGGGCCGTGGTTTGAAACACACAGCAGACACTTCCCCTGGTTACACAGGCTCACACGAACAGTGTGCGTGTGTGTGCGAGAGTTTGCGTGCGGTGGCATGTATGGCAGTGTGTCCACGCAAGTGTGTAAGGACATTAATATTTGCGTGTACCTGTGTGATGGGTGTGCCTATGCCAATTTGTGTTGAACCGTGTCTGCCAGCAGATGTCTATCCGGCAGACCGCCGAAATACGCGATTGTGTGCATTTGAATGCACGCAATGCTGGGTTTCTTTGCGTCCATCTGTGAAAGAGTGTGAATGCGTGTATTTGTGTAAGTGTATGTAGACACATTCCACGTAACGCTACTCGCTCGCGCGCGCAGTTCCTCGCTACCGTTTCCTTGCGTCTTTGCATTCTTCCTGCCAGGCGCTGGAATGCCTCGCCCCTCCACTCCTGACAGAGGAGTCTTTCTTGGAACGAAGGTTCCTGGCAAGCTGCCTTAAAATCCACAGCTGAGAGAAGTCCTCAGCCACCGAAATGCGAATCATGCTGTGAATGGCTTTATTAGTATTTACAGGCCTGGCTGCCACTGCAGTTGGAGAATGCCATTCCTTTGGGGAACCAGCAGCCCCCTTGTCACAAGTCAAAGAAGGCCTCCATTTTAGGGAGATAAAGTGGTTCTTATAATGCAATAAAGTCTGGGGATAGTGCAGTTATATGGTATTGTTTTCTTGAACAATGGCTAGTAAATTGGTAAAAACTAACAATGATGATAATAATCACAATGCTCATCATCCAAATGATTATTATTATTTTGATCCTGATTATCCACTCTGAGAAGGTATAGTAGCTATATAGGCACTATCAGTGTAAATTAAAGGAGCAATACTCGCAAAATGCCTCAGCCCCCACCCAGATATGATGAGCTGTGAGCTTCCCACTAAGAGATAAAGAGAGAAAAAAGAGGGAGGGTGGGAGAGAGAGAGAGAGAGTCTGTATCCGGCTCACTGTGTGGCTCTGGAGCACAAGCACACAAGGCTCTGACCTGCTTTAAACTCGGCCGGCAGGGCCGGGGGTCTCGAAGGGGGCTGCATTTCCCGTTCCCCAGAGGACTGAGATCACAGAGGAAGAGTGAAAGCTGCCACAGTGTGCGAAAGGCCAAACTGTAGATCCCAACGCAGATACAAATCATCCCATTAACTGCAACTGCGCGCTGCGAGCCAGACCTGGCTTTGCGTCTGTTTAATCATTACGTTATTTGGGGAAATTGCCGCCTGCGTCATGGGAACCGGGTCGACGCAGGGCGGCGGGCGGCTGGGATTGGCTGGGGCCTGAGGCGCCGGGGCCTGGAGCGGCCCACCAGAGCCTCAGCCAGCGGTGTTATATTCCTTTCGGGTCAGTGGGTTCACAGCTTGGCCGGGCTCGGCTTCAGCCACAGTCAAGCGTGTAGCATTTCAGCAGAATGAGGCCCCGTAAATTCTCCTCCACTAAAAGCAGCACAATGCTATTCGGAATAGCATTAATACTGACTGCACAAGGGGGCAGATCTTTCACCACTGACACGGCAAGAGGTTTGCACTGCAGTTCTTACAGTTCTTTACACATCCGCAACGGAGCAGAGGGTCTTAAATGTAAGGTCTGTCTGCTCAACTTAAACTCGCAAATCAACATCGTTATGACTGCGGTGTGACATCATGAAAGACATCACAGGGGCACAAAGGTTTAGCCTGGCCTCAGCATACCAGTCTTTAAGAGGGGCATTTTATAATCTAGACAAGATTAAACAGGAGTGATATTTGAAGTAACTAGTCCAATTTGATTTTTCTAAACCTGCTTAAATTTTAAAATGGTCCTCTGAAAGACGGGTAGACCGGTGCCAGGCAAACTCTGGCAGCAAAAAAAAAAAAAAAAAAAAATTGCCCGACAAAAGAAAAACACAATATTCCCAGCAGAAAGGCATAATTATTTAGAGTCTTTATTTTCTATGGCACGTTTTGACTTTGATGACATGCAGCGAAGAAGTTGTTTTCAGAAATATAATTGCTTTTACTTATGCTGATTGACCAAGAAAGAATTTATTAAATATCCCCTTTTTTCTGACTCAAGAACACATAACACCTTTGAGAGGACAAACACACACGTCCCCCACGATGGAGAAAAATAAACTGCCACAACTTGAGAGGATTTCTGGTTCTTAAGCACTGACTTCACACAGCAGTTGCGCTCACCCAGAGTGAATTATGTAACTTAACAGTCCAGACGGTCTCCTTGCATATCATTTTGAGGTTAACTGAGGTTGAAACAGTTCTAGACATACATCAACTCCACCCAAAGGAAACATACAGTAAAAGGAAGTTTCCTCATGATTCTACATTCTAAATTCCCCTCCCATGTCGTCACTTTGAGCAGGTGTGGGGACAACAGGTGAATCCACCTGGTTAAAGGTAAGGACTGCATTATAGGCATTAAAAACTGTTTTCTCAGCAGCCTCCAGGGTGAAATGAAACAATATTCTGTATAATTTCCGTTTGCAAAAAGATGTGTATTTAAAAAGCATCCATCCGGAAAAGAGGCTTTCGTTTTAACCCAGCAGAGACACACCCAATTCCACGAATCAACGTATAATTTTGTAATTCTCTGAATCAGCAATTCTTCAACCCATTCTGACCCTTTTATGATAACTTCTAGAAATGTGTGCACCGTTTTTTTTTTTTCAATTGCCTGCTGATAAAAGCGTATTCCTGCTATCTATAGGCCAACTGGAATTCAGCATGCCACCTGCTTGAGGCCCAGGCAGGAAGCATGCCCATATATGGGCAAAGTGACGTGATAAAAAGAATTGTGGTGTACACAGTGTGCTTGCACTACCTGGCTGTGTCACACCTCACCAAGAGGCACCTCCCAATGTTCCGGGACCTTCTGTCTGGTTCCATATTCGGCTCTCGTAAAAGTCAAGTGGATTGCCACATACAGATGGTCAGACACATAGCCAGGATATTTGAACAAAAAAATCTTCTGGGGGTAAACAGACATTGAAATAATACATGTTTCACAGATGGAGTACATTTTATCCATTCAATGAACACAAAATGACCATTGTATTAACGCAAAATATTGAACGTTATCGGAGGCATTGGTTAAAAAACGGGAAGAGCGAGAGCGAAATTTGTTGCACTGCTTAGGGAGTGCATAAACACACTGCATTAGAATACTGAGACTTGACTGCAGGCATCTATTCTGCTCAAGAAAATTGATTTATCTTTTCAATGGGACTAGCAAGTAAAAGATGAATCAATGAAAATACTTAAAAAGCCCCCAACTGTTCAACAGTGCTACCTCATGGCACAGCGTGTCGCTGGTTTCAAAAAATCAAAATAAATTGCGTGCCCCCATGGTTAATCCACAATATAAATGCCTCAAACTTAATTTACCTAATTGAGTTCCCAATAATGAAATATTAATTTATTGGTTTCCATAAAATCTGCGGCGCTGTGCTTCAAAGTATGACTAATATTTCAAAAAGGAAGTCCAACGGGGAGTAACATGCGAAGCACTCCCACTATCGCCTGTTAACTTGTCATTTGATTCTATCCAGGGATAAACAATAATCAAAGCAAGTCAGATGCAAACTACCGAGTGTGAAGGAGATGAAGGAGATTTGTCATATCTTTGATAAAGACATAATACTAAATACCACTTTAAATTCAAAGGGTTATCAGTAAGAACCACAGAACCACAACGTGTACACAGGATGCATGTTCCTGTAGCCAATGAAAACACAGGTCAGTGGCTCAGGGCCACTTTTAATTATCATTTGCTACCTGCTAGAAACGCAATGGTAAAACTACAGTTCTCCTGAGAATGAGCTATGGCCGTAATCAGAGAGAGAAAAAGCGTTGTCACAACTTCCTCCTGAGAGGAGACCGCATGCAGCTTCCGTTCGCGGCCGCATTCCACAGCGTTTAGCGGGAAGTGCGCTCTACATTCGCACCCCAATCCAGCCACAGGTAGGCCTCAGTCCTAACTCAAGCGCAACAACAGAAGTACAGCAAGAGTGCTTAAAGCACTCCACAGTAAAAAAAAAATTAGTTTAGGTCATTTTAAAGCCTGCTGATTTTCTTTCCTGACTCTGGTCAGAGTCTATTCTTCAAAAGTGAGCAGAGGTAGACAGAGATAGAGAGTCAATTTGAAATTGATGCATCTCTTCATTTGGAAGTACAAATGTTGAAATGAAATGCCGCAGACACAAGCTGAAGGTGTTTAAAACAGTTGTAACAAAATTTTGCATAATTTCTTGTAGCACGCCGGTAATGACAGCGATAATTTAAAGCAATGAGGAAATCAATGTCCCTTGCTCGTGTACACCACTTCATGATTGTACAAGGTGACAATGGCAATAAAAACAATGCGTTTTTTAAAGAGTTCTACAAACTAACCCCAATATAGTCTAATTCAGTTTGGATTTCTAACGATTAGCCACTTCTCACACTCATTTTAAGATGTGCCACTCCTCGCCGGGACATCTCCCAGTCTCGGTTGGAATGAGAATATTCGTGGCAGAGCCCTTGCTCACGCAGTTGAGAGAACGTACATTTCCTCTTGATCTTGAAGCTCCGTGACTGGGCAGGGGGCCCAGTCCAAGCCTCGTATTTTTTTCTTTCTATGAAAGCGGCCTCCCCGTTGCCTCTTTATTAAGCCGGTGACTGTGCCCACCATGTGGCCTCCTGAATCATCTTCCGTCCGCTGCTGCCCACCCACCCCCGTTTCCCTCCGCCCACCCCTCCCTCCCCGCTCCACCCACCCGCTCCGCCCACCCGCTCCGTCCGGCCCTCCGCTCGCCCAGAGGTAACCACGTACACCGCCGACTCCGCCCACTCTCCACGCAGTCACAAAGCAGAACCCCTCCACCTGCTCTCTGATTGCCCAAGTCCCCAGCCAATCAGATTACACTTCCAGGCAATCCATTCATAAAAAAAAAAAGAGGAACCTCATGCACGTGAGATACAGTTAGCACCAAAGCCTGAGTAAAGAGGTCATTCAAAGCCACGGCTGAGGCGGAGAAACTGGTTGACCCTTGCGGCACAATTTCAGTGACGGCCTCTGTGAGATGGTCCATTAAACGCAAACACGGGCGGCTAAATATTTCTATCCATGCTCAACATGCAGCTACGTTCACCCCTTAAAGAGCTTCACACTGACAGCAACACAAAGGGCTTGTGATTCAACACAAGAATGAACTTACTCGTCTACTGTAGGTAAAGACATAAAGGGAGGTCCATGAATGACAGTGAGACTCTCTCACGTACATGCGCACACACTCGTCAGCCTTCTCTCCCCCACCCCTCACTTCCCTGATATCTTTGTGTGTCCAGCCGAAGCTCTCTCAAATGAAATAACTTATCGCATCTACTGCACTTACTTTAAGTCCCATCCCTTCACCACACCCCTCCTCCTCTCTCCCTCCAAGCCTTCGCCCTGGTTATCCAGGCTCTGCCATCAATCTGACTATTTTAACATGCAGCATATGAGATCCATTAGCAGCCTTGTGTGATCCCCCCCCCGTCCTTCACTCACTCAGTCTGGGTGGAAAGAGCATTTCCTGGAGGCCCCGGGACCCTTGGCGCTGCGAGGGGTTCCCCCTGCACCGGGGGGGAACCAGACCTGGCATCTCTCCGGCGACGCCACTATCGACAAGACCTTGGGCTGCGCGTTCGAGAGGCTCCGATTTCCAGGGCTGTAAAACAAAATTTGAAATAAAACCAAAAACTAAAAATTAAAAGAAGAAATAAATAAAAATCAGTTCCCAGCAGTCGGGGCTCTCCCCTGTTCCGACGTTAGCGGCAGACGATCTTTTAAAGCGGCACCGCTGGCTGTCTGGCGTCTGTTAGGTCCCACGTTTTGCCTCTGTTAAAGAAGGTGCTTTCCCAGTTCAGGCGAGTGCCCGCTGCTAGCTTCAGCCAAGCCCATTGATAGCGCTGCTGTCACATGTCAGGCAGCACAGTCTCTCTCTCTCCCCCTCTCTCACTCACTCCCTCCCTCTCTCTGATACAGACGCACAAATGCGCAGGCAGGATATGCTGTTTCTCAGTGGAGGCAGACACCCACAGTTCTTATTCTTATACCGCCAAGGGGCTGAGCAATTATCTGGCAGCCTATCGCAAAGCAGGGTAGTGACCAATTACGACTTCTGAACTAAGGTTAGAGAAAGGACACCCATTCAGAAGAAAAGAAAAAGGAGAGAGAGAGAGAGAGAGAGAGAGAGAGAGAGAGTGGTGGTGGTGAATACGCCTAGGCTGTGCCTCTGTTCTTAAAACAGCAGGAAACTCCCCATCCTGAGTGACTGAGGAATAATGGCCGGTGGCCCTGGCATGTTTCGGAGAACCCCCCCCATCAGAGAACTCTAAAGTGGGCTACCTGCCTCAGAGTTCCCCTTCAGTAAACTCCCTCACTTCAGTTCCCCCTTAGCACACTGTCAGTGTGACCATGTTCACATTCACACAAACGGGGTATCCACACAAACACGTGCGAGACAAAATCGGAAATTCAAACATTTCAAGACTTCATAGTCATATCATAGTTAATCAGGAAAATATATATCTGAGAGCAATTACAAAACTAACACAATTTACAGCAATTTTAATCAATTCTGAGCTAATTTGATCCTACATGTCTTTTGCAGTAAAATTCTTCTTTAAAACTTGAGGACTTGAGCGAGACATGGCAAAAGCTTCTTCAACACAAAGGATCTTAAGAATTCTTAAGTTACACAAACTCATTTGGAATTCAATTAATTTTACATTATTGTTACGTGAAATTGCATATTCACAAATGCAGTTTAAGTGCAACAGAAGAGAGCTCACTGTAAATTTGAATACCGTAGATTATCTTTTCAGTTCTTACTATATGATGAGCTGTGCATTCATTCATGCCAGGACTTCATCAACATTTACCCTGACATTGGCTAAGACGAACTTCGATTGAGAATTAAATCCAAGACGCAGGAAGGAGTGATAATAATAATAATAATAATAATAATAATAATAAATCTGATTTACCTATTTCAATGGTCGCCAAGATGAATGAAAAAAGGGTTTTGTGTTAAAAGGTGTGAAAAAAAAGATGCCAGGCTTTTACTTGTATCCAATCAAGGACAACTGTTAAGGACAACAGTAAGAGGAAAGTCAACAAGAAAACTTACAGCAAAGTCTGTTCGTTCGATGGTTTTTAACGATTGGGATTCAGAACTGAGATATCAAAACCTGGTCTGGATCATTGCGCTCTGCTTCCGTCAGCGTTTTTAACTCATGAATGATGGCCACTTAAGCAGCCTGAAGAAAGTACCTTATTTTTCCTTATGGCTGGGAAATCTGATACCACCTGAGAATCACTTGCAGACCTACAGATTAAAGAAAGAAAAATGAAGATCTTCACCTGCCGCCTTCTCTACGCCCCACAGGATTCCTCTTCGGACCGAAACTAGTCTTTAACGAGCGTGCTTTGACCATTAGTCACACGAATATAATGACTCATCTTTAAGTTACCCTCAACCAAGCCGCACCACTTTCATTCAACTTTTCACTTTTCTTTTCTTGCCAAAGAACATGGTTATGAGCAATGCAGCGAGGTACAGACTTGTCGGTGTCTGGACCTCACAGTATACGACAGAACAGTCATCGGCAATGAAAAAAAAAGCTTGTTCTGAATATTTTTAGGGGACAGGCTGAGTCATAAACAAGACTGAATGGAAGAAAGGAGAGGCTGACCTTAAGAAAAAAATAAGTTGTAATGTCTCTAGTGACTTTCTGTAAAAGTCATACTTATACAGCAAATTTTCAATGTGAAGTTCACATTCATTCAATAATGACATGTATGTTCAAAAGCTCTCTCAGAGTTGTTCTACGACATTCTAGAGTTAATGGACAATTTAAACGTCAAATAAATGCACAATCACAAATGCACAAGGTCTGCAAAATGAATGCAGGTATCTCTTTCTTTTATTTGTGCAATAATTTTAATGGAGAGAAAATAGTAGTTACTACATGGTTAACTCGTTAAACGCATTTTTTTCCCCCCCGCTTAAGTTTTCGCTTAAGTAGGTTTCAAAGTCAGGAAAAGGATTTTTTTCTATATTGTACGACACTGTTACTTGGATATTCTGCATCTGCTGGTTGCAGCGCTTCACAGAAGGTATATCATACTTGTACTATGAGAATTAAACACCATGTTTTTATGGTCATAACATTACATCAAACGGAAAATATCTAGATCTTGTACATCAAATAATACACATTTCTCTGTAATTCAGCAGCACATTTTAGATAGTTAGAAACCTTGGAATCTCAACTAAAATTTTAAATATACCTGGAGTTTCACAAGTTTGAATGCAGCGGCTATATTTGAAGGACTGATTCAGTTTTGTAATTTATTCTCCATTGGATAAAGACATAGTTAAGCCTCATAGAGCAAGGACAGAACAACAGCTACATTATGATGGATAAAATCAGATTATGTTAATGGTTGACCAACTATTGGTCTTATCAGTTAATTATTACACAAATAAGAATAATTTTCCATTTGCTGCTAAATACTTCTGCTTGAAAAATGAAATATTCAATATGTTAAATGAAATTCTGTGAATAAATGCATATTTTAAGTAGATTTAGAATGTAAAATTATACAGAAACCATCCGATATCACTGCAAAATTAGTCTTCATAGCATGTCTGCGCATGAAATTTTTTTCACATTCAAATACATTAAAATTCCATACAACTGAAAATCCAATAATGTAATTCACTGCAAAGACAGAGGAATAATTAGCATATTTGCTAATAATAAATAGATGTAGTGCTAACCAACTTTAAATCCACTGTCATTTTAATTGGTGTTAAATTTCATGGAAATTCATTGTTGTTCACTGAACTGCGGTTTTGTGAGGTGAATGTGTACGCGTATATGGGTGTGCACACGCAAGTACGCAAACAGCTCCTTAGGTAAGAAAATTCCAGTGAATTCACCCCGAGATAGAAGCACAGTTAGCCATCTGGGCTAAAGCAGTGAGCCCGTCTCTTGTTGTGTCCTTGATAGCCAGCGTGGAGACAGAAGCGTGGAGCGCAGAAGGAGATGAATCACACATCTCAGTGTGTCACTGCGCCATTCGCCCTTCCTCAAATGAAAGATTTTCATTTGTTGCCGTTTTAGCATGGGAGGGAGGTGACTCAGGTTGATTACCGAATAACTAAAGAACGCATGAGAAGACTCCATGTCAAAACCTTCCATTATCTCTTCTGGTTGACACCCTTGCTTCGTACACAAAATATTTCCAACCCCTTAATTAAATATTTAAACACTCCTTATCATAATTCCTGCATTATTATACCGGTCACTTTAATTACCCTTGTGGGAATACTATAAATTTCAAGATGTTGAGAATATTTTACTAATGGAAAATGTAATAACATTTCCTAACAAATGTGCTTCTCAACAGTAATCTGCTCCAGTACTGCCAGCAATGGCCATGTACAATTTTGATGTTTCGTTTCAGTAAATCACAGTACATTCCTTTTCTATAAGTGAATACTTTATTTATTGAAGCGCATATCATTCAGTTTTTTTCCCCAAACATTATTATTCTTTTTTTACATGAACCTACAAAACTATTTTGAAATTCATAACAAAAATTCCACTATGTAATGGATAACTGAATAAAATTGCAATACATTTCATTAGTATCACAGCACAACTCCACTTTGCAAAAAAAAATATGTTCTAAAATCTAACATTGTAAGCGAGTTAGATGCATGATGTGCAAGTAATAGACATATCAGTAATAGTGCAAGCCATAAATTATGGTAACTAATTTAATACTTAGCCAGAACAAAAATAGCTTTAAAACAAAGTTCACATAATTGCAACACAAATGCCCAGGATTCCTAAATGTAATGCCTTAGTTGACATGCTTGAACTTTGTGTCCAATGGACTATGAACTTTTCAATGTAAAAGCCTTAACAATCAACTGTGAGAAAGTTGCACAAAAAAGGAAAAATACCCAAGCTTTCCCATTGACAAAAAAAGGCAATTCCTGACATTCCCCAGACCCAGAGGTGCGACCTAAAACTTCCAGATGCCATGTGAATCTAGTTAGATTGGACAAGGTCTTCTATTCAAGAAGCAAGTTAGCAAAGTGAGGTATCAATGTTCTCAGCTCTATAGTCCTCACTTTCTGCATTAATCTCAAAGATACCAAAATATCGCAACATTAGAAATATTCTTGCAAAGTCAATGTTTTATTGTGCTATTCTGAGGTTCAGTGATTTAAATCAAGTACTTAAATCCTCTTTAATCTCGTAAATTAATGAATATTTACTAGTTTGGACTCCTTGAATATGGCAGTTAGATGACATGGTTACACATACAAAAAATATGCAGATAAAATATGTTGCATTTTACTATGTGTTCATCTCTCTCTAAATCTCATTGCAGCACTCTGTATCAATAACGCAGCCACATCTATGTTCAAAGTGGCAGTGACACATGTCCCATTCTAAGAGGACATGTTTTAGATGCACACAGCACACAGCCCTCAAAATGCATGAATTTGTTAACTATTGTACAGTGTACGTATGAATATATAACGATAAATTAGGATACAGATTCCTTTTAAAAGCTCAAGATAATTTTGCAATGTTACACTGAAATGATGTAAAACTGTGAAGTTAAGCTGCAATTAATATTCTCCTGATTGAGGGTTCTTACATAGGAACAAAGCAACAATTACACTGAACTTAACAGGCATAAAAGCCACAGCATCCTGTTTAATTGTTCAAAATAAAGGAAGAACCAAAGCCATTATCATTTTTTTTTTAAATTTAAGATAAAGAATTAGGCGATTATATGGTTATTCATAGTGCATTTACCAAAGCACATTAATAAGCAGCGCGATTTCTGACTCAGAAAACGCAGCAACAGCTTGGCAACAATTACACTATCTGTTTAATATATAAAGGAACAATACAGCAAAAATGTCAATTGGGGACACCGTACACTGCAGCTGCCTACATGTGTGAGAATGACTTTGTCACTGTATATACATGAGGCAGGGCACATAATTCCTCAAACAAACTCCATATCATGCTGTACTACCGTCTAGGCCGGTGAACACAATTTTAAAAGAAAGCACAATCCCAAGTATGCACACTAGAAATATAAACAAGAAAAACAAAAGTCTGGATAAAATATTGATTTATACAGTGCAGTGAAAAAGTATTTGTGCCTTCCTGATTTCTTCTGTTTTTACTTATTTGTCATATTTAAATGTTTCACCCACCTAATTTTAATGAGGCAAAAATTAGCAAACACAAAATGCAGCTTTTAAATGATCATTTAATTTATTGAAGGTAGAGTTATCCAAAACCCATATCACCCAAGTGAAAAATGTTTTTTTCTCCAAAACTTAATAAATGGTTGTGCCATGGTGGTGACAACAATTGCGATCAAACATTTGCGATAACAGTCTTTTACATCGCTGTGGAGGAAATTCCCCTCACACTTTTTTTGTCCCCCAGAGTCATTTAAATTCAGCTACGTTGGAGGGTTCTGAGCATGAGCTGCCCGTACAATTTCATGCCATCGGATCTCAATCGGATTCAAGTCATGACTTTGACTAGACCACTCCAAAACTTAAATCAGTGTCTCGGAGCCGTTCAGAGTTGGACTTGCTTGCGTGCTTGCGTCCAGATGCCTGGACCACCGCCGTGTTTGACTGTTGGTATGATGTTCTCATTTCAAAATGTTGTGTTGGCTTTATTTCAGATGTAACGAGACCAAAAAGTTCCACTTTTGACTCATCAGTCCACACAATATCACTCCAAGTGTCCCGGGGGCCAAAAGATGTCCTTTTTTAGCAAATGTAAGATGAGCCTTTGAGATCCTGTTGGTCAGCAATGATTTTTGCACTGTAGCTCAACCATAGATACCATTTTTGCCCGTCTATTTCTTATTGTTGTATCCGGAACACTGACCGTAACTGAGGTAAATGAGGCCTGCAGTTTGTTCGATGTTAGTCTTGGTTCTTCTATGATCTCCTGGATGTGTTCTCAATGCACTCTTGGAGGAGTTATGGAAGGCTGGCCATCACTGGGAAGGTTCGTCACTGTTCCAATCTTACTCCATTTGTAGATAATGGCTCTCTCTGTAGTTTACTGAAGTCCCAGAGCTATAGAAATAGCTTTGTAAGCCTTTCCAGACTGATAGATGTCAATGACCTAGTTTCTCATCTGTTCTTGAATAACTTTAGATTGTGGCATCATGTGCCCATTTTTGCCTTCTTCAGATTGCCAGACTAGTTCTGTTTAAGTGATGATTTACTTTTAGCAGGGCTGGCAGAAATAATGCTTCTGTCCAGTGAAATTGAATCTTATCAAATATTAAATACGTTAAACTGGTTGATTTAGTAACTAAAGGGGCAATTATATTTCATATAGTGCCAGGTATGACTGATCACTTTTTTCCTTCAAAAATGAAATTTTTGAAAAACCGCATTTTGTATTTACTCGGGTTCACTCTTTGTCCAAAATCAAAATGAGTTTGATACCAAGTGTGACAAGTGTATAGAAATAGAATAAATTGGGTGGGGTGCAAATACTTTTTCACAGCACTTCAGACCAATTCATTCATATTTTTTATTAATTGAATTTTTTTAATGTCACAAGTAGCCAGTGGCTAGTCGTATGTCAAGCATGACACAAAGACCTATTGCAGCTCCCAACAAAAGATCTTTGACCTGTAAGGTTGATTATAATTTATAAGAAAATTTATTTTTACTGTACTGTTCAAGTACGCAGCTTTTCCTTTTCAGATGCCAGAAAATCAGACATTTTTATACATTACCAAAAAAGAAAAAAACAAAAAAAAAAACAAAACACACACCAATTGTGGTCCCACATCAAGACAAAAACACCATTTTTTAGCAGTGGGTGAAAGGGCTGTGTGCCAAGAGGCACATTCAAAAGCACAGCTGAGGTGATTACACATCTTCAGAAGTAAAATAAAGGCTTTTCCAGCATTTGTCTAATATTTGCTCTCTAACTAGACCAATAAGAAACAAAGTAAAACTTTCATATCAATACAAACTATCATGTTTAAACGGTCCCCAATGTCGTCACCAGGTGCACAGCAATGTATCCATGACAATCCATTTCAAAATCTGCTACTTATACACATCACCAAGAGGAATGACCATCCAGAGGCGAGGATGACTGATTAACTTCAGCCAACCAGTCAACCAGTTCCTTCATCTGTCTGGCTGGTCACTCCCCACTGTGATGTCAGGAAGGACATATTTTGAAATGGCTTGTAATGGAAAATTGGCTGATTACCTGTGACATAATTGGGGATCTTTAAAAGATATATAAAGGGTAGTGCAAAAAAGAAATGGTCACTCATTAGCATGTGAGACGGTCGGCACAGGCAGAAGACGCACTTCAGCTCAACAAACAAAAAGACAAGCAGTGATTAAAGAGTGATTTCAATGAGCCGGAATCCTCTCATTGCTAATGAGAGTGCAGTTTTCTAATGTCTGCTTCATGCTTTTCAAATACTGCTGTCCTCCTCTACTGAGATTAAATGAGTACTTGTCAGAGTTAGCTAGGTCTGTGAGACAACACCTTAATTCTCTGTTCACAAAAAAATGCAAGTGCACTAATTATCTTTTGTCTACTTGGGGACAAATCGCTATTATAAATATCTGCATCAAAGTAAAGAGAACAAGATGGATCAAATCCCCTATGTTGTAATATGGCATAAATGATCTATTCATAAATAGTATGGTTATTAATATTATAACCACCATCATCATCACCACCCATTTTACTTTGATTGTTTAAAAAAAAAAACTGTCACCCATGTAAACCTACATCAAGTTTATGGAATAAAATACATGGTAAAAATAGTCAGGGAATTTCAAATGATTTCCTCTTGCAGTTAATATAAAGGGTACCAACATCACAGCTAAAGGGTGTTCTCCCTGCCTGGCTCAGAGATGCTGGGGTTATCCCAGAGAGTGACAGGAGGGGGTGGATGTTTCGTGCTGGGTGTGGGGGGCCGTTACGTGCTGAGCGTTGGCGCTGCGTCATGCGGGGCGTGGGGGGTGGAGTAGCTGACGGGGATGTCGTGTCGCGCTGCCTCACGGTTCCGCGAGCCAGAAAGTCTGCAGCTCCACCTATGTCTTCGGAGGTGCGAGAGGAAGTGTGACTGTGACGACAGCTCTCCGCACCCACTGACTCTCCCTCATACGCCCTCTCTTTCTCCGTCTCATTCTTTCCCAATGCAATGTGCTTGAGCGCATCGTCTCTGTAAATATTCACTGCATGTTCCACAGCACTACACTGTGTCATACTCTTATCAATGCAGTGCACGGCTCACACTCCATTCACTCGCACACCTACGGGCTCCTCAGAAATCTTAAATTAGCCTGACGCGTGTCGTCGGACTATGGGATGAAACCAGAGGCGGGAGGCAGGGAGAAACGTGAACTCCACACAGAAAGGCCTCAGGATGGATTCGAACCTACAACCTTCTCAGTGTGAGGCAACAGTATCGTACCACCGTGTCCCCAAGTAATTGCACTGCCAAACCATGGGTAGAAACATGTGCTATATCTGCATAACAAAGACTGATTCAAGAATAATGTGATTGTACATACACACAGTACACAAACATGTCTCGTTCTCGCTCTGCCTCTCTGAAGCCCTGTCCTTCTGAAAAATTCAAACACAAATGTTTTTCATTTCGGAAGAGATTGAACTGGTCTTGCCAAGGAATTAAAAAACGCAGATGGCATTCAACAGCATCCCCGCAACATACGAAAGATGAGGAGAGAAAAAAAAAAAAAAAAAAAAAATCGATCTCTCTCCCCCACTCTTCTGCCCACACACTCCCTCGCTCGCCCAGCCGGCTCTCTGGCACCCTCCCAAGCCTGTAAACTCAGGATGCAGGACCCCTCCAGGCCCCCTCCCCTCCCCTCCGCTCAGGGGACTCATCCCTCCCCCCATCCTCCACCTCGGACCCCGCCTCACACATCCTGCGAGCGAGCTGGGGGCTCCCGAAGAAAATAACGCCGCCCCGCGCACCGAATCCACCCTCATCCAGGAAGTGCCGGCCGCCCTCGTTTCAAACATTCCATCACCCCGCTCCACCTCATCCAGCAGCAGCCGAGAGGCCTTCCTGTGCGCACCGCCTCTGCAGCAGCTATCCACACTCCCCCGCCTCACACCCGTACCCGCGCCTCGACCCACCCTCAGAGTCCCGGCCAAGTGTGAGAGCCCCTCCCATCGCTTCCTGGGGTGCCAACCGCCATGATCTCAACACCTCCGCAGGGCCTATAGTGGCCTAAAAACCCTCGTGGAAGAAGGGCGGAGGGAAGTGGTGTTATTGAGTACATCCTCCGAGGATAGGATTCTACAGAGGTCAGAGGGGTGGAGCGTGTTCTTAAGATAATGGGTGACTCAGTAATTGTAATAATAACAACAACAATAAGAGGAACATGGTTAAGAATAAGAAAATATGACAAAGAAGAAAAATGTACTATAATCAATACTAATAATAATACTAGTAACTAATTACATTACTACTATCACTACTTCTACTATGACCACTAATACTACCATCGCTGCAACAACTCCAAGTAATAATAATTATTGCACTGCATATTTTACACAACTTTTCGATGAACTAAGGGCACAATACAAAAATATATTTAAAAAAAACACAAGAGCAACAAATGTAGACAAATGAGGGTAGAATATTACCTGCTGTCAGTTTGACTGAGCGATTCAGAGGCTAAGGGCATAAGGGACCTGTCGAGCCCTGTCTTCAAAGACTCAGAAAACAAAAAGATAAAGACTCAATTCTGGGAGTCCCACCGTCACACAAATAAGGTCTGATGTCACGGACTGAGAGGCAGAGAGCTCAGAACTGTCCACTCAGCATCTAATCGACAGTGTCGCCTCTATCGAATCAGAAATGATGGAGAGCACCGTCTGAGGGGAGATTGGGTTCATTGATATTACTCAAAGCAGAAACTAGCAATGAACTGGGCAATCAGTCATACAGATATACTCCTTTCAACTGCCGAAGAGTCCAGAAAAAGAAATCTAGGGGCAAAGACAATATTCCAAGACTAAATTAAATTTTGATTAATGTTAAAGTGGCTAAATATAGAGAATGCCACTTAGACCTTAAACCCAAACCTCTTAGAGGTCGAGACACCGGCGTCCCAAAAAATTATAAATCATTGTAAGTTTATGCATGGACAGTCAATGTGGGCAGATCGTTGTCTCTTCTGCATACAGCAAAACTAGTGTGAGTAACTGGAAATAAAATTGCCACGTGATATGGACCCTATGATAATATTCTACCCGCTCTGTGCGCTGATGCAACTATTTTTATGAAATGTCACTTGTGTAAATTTCTGCAACACTGAATATATGTTTTTTTTTTAGTTGTGTGTGATTCCTGTGGGAATTATATTAATTACTGGGCTTTAAAAGATTTTACCACAGCTGAACGAAGTTGTTCAATTATTCATGAATAATTTACAATTCAAACTCGCCACAGCAGTATAAAGGTGCACCAGTTAAGAGAATCTGATGATTGCAACATCTGAATATAAAGAATAGCAATCTAAACTACCTCCAATATAATCCTGTATCAGGAATGACAAACACCAGCCCTAAAGCACTACAGTGCTCGCTGGTTTTCAGTGAACTAAGCAGTTAGCACAAGTAATTATATTCCCAAAATGGAGTTTTTAAGAATAATTTGCATTCACCTTGGATGCCGCCACCGCTGCGGATTGTTTGCGTTAGCACAATAACTCGAAGAGTTTGGATGGAAATTGCATAAAACTTCATGTGTTCATTCCTGGTGAACAGAGGATAGACCCTATCGCTTTGTGTGACCTAAAAACCTTTCCAGTAGCGCCACCACCAGGTAAAAGTTTGTTAATCAATACAATACTTCAAACCGTTTTCATGGGAATCATGTCACACTTCTTGTTTTTCTTTCTGGTTCATGAAGAAAGGCTGTGATTGGACATCCTATGACCATGCAGTAGCACCATCATCAGGTCAAACTTTTAAGACATAAAAATTTGAATAAATGAAACTGCATAAATGGGGTCACATAAAAACTCCTCTCAACATTCCTGGTGCATAGAGGAGAAACCTTATTGATGCAAATACTGTAGCGCCAGCACCTGGTGAAACCACACTTCTCAATGCAACGAATCCAACTAGTTTAATGAGAATCAGATCGGCTTTACTGGGAACGTCTTGGTGCATGAAAGACCAATCCTGTTGTTCTCATGACATTACGGCCATTCCTGTAGCGCCACCTTTCGGTCAAACTAAATTTTTTTAAAAATGCAACAAGGCAAAGGTTCTTAAGTGAAATGAGTAGAATTTGCCATGAACATCCCAGGAGCCGACAGTGGTTCCCCAGTTGATTATCTTGATCTTATGCCCTTTCCTCTAGCGCCACCACTTGGCCAAACTATGCATTGTGCCTGTGGGGAGAATACAATAGTTTCGAGCATATACCTTGCTGTCGTTAACTGAAAGCATTTGTCATTAGTTCACTGATTGGTCGTAGGGTACATATCCCTCATTCGCATATTCTGAACGGGTTGCCGATTGAATAGAATCCACTATTTCTTGCAGATACAATGGACTTCTAGGTATGTCATTTGACTGCCAGCATATGGCTCTATTATTACTCACACATAAAATATATACATTCCAGCCTCAGGTGTTTTTGTTTTCTGCTTGAAGGTATTCAGGAGGCATTGTCATGTACAAGAATATGCAAATGTTTTCAGGGTTGAGCTTGTGTGGGTGACTACTCCGACAACAGAATTCTTACAGTTCATTTACAGTGTCACTGACATCTCAAAACACAAGTCTGTTTACTTATGAATAAATAATTCAAATCCAGACGCCTTTTCACGGTTTAAGTGTTATAGTTCCATAAAACTGAAGGTAGCAAAAATACTAACTGCCGAAATACCCACATATTGTCCCGTTTACGCATTCATTTATGACCTATCAATTTTTTGACCAAACATCCATGATCAATAGTTATGTAACTTCAATCAGGTTCACATAGCAACATTTGTTTAGCTAGAAATTTTTTTTTTTTTTTTTTTAACTGGTGTGACAAATTGAATTATCTGAACACTATAAGCATGATCAGCAAAATTTCCCCTTCTTATACCTGTAGCAATTCAACAATAGATGTTATTGTGTCAGAAGAAAAAAAATAATAGCTCCCTGGATGGCACTGACGTTACAACCAAATATTGTTTGTGAGTTATATGGGAGTGGAGCAATAAACAAATTAGTTTATCCCAATCTGACAAGGGACATTACCACTCACTCTGCCTCTGTCTGTAAATGACTCCTCTCCCTTTAGACACCTAACTATCTGATGCCACGATAGAAAGTAATGTCTACATTAAGTCGGCACTGTATGCTTCCCCTGAATAGGACTGAATAGAATAGAACAAATCCAATCCACTTTTTTTGGGCATGGCAAATTCCATTCTACTGTTCCAAGCAAAATTAGAACTGTTTATAGAATAAGTAATCAGTCACCAATAAATGAGCAGTATTGAGACACAAAAACATAGCAGAAGGAGTCAGCAGAGTGACGTGATGGACTGAACAGTCAATCAACGAGAGCAGTACCGAGACTGTCCAATAAATCAATCGTTCCACCTCACTTTCCTTTTCTCTCTGACTTATTCATGTATACTCAGCACCATTAAAAACGCACAGGTGAGGTATGTACTGTATTTGCGGCAAAGTGAAAAATAGTTTTTTTTACCTTTCCAGTGAGCCACGTGAGGAAATAAAGAAAAGAGCGTGGTATTGTAATCCTGACGTGCACCACGTGCACGCGCCAAACACTTCAGTAATAACAAACTCTGAGCTGTTTGGGATGTGAACAGTGACACTTGACTTGTTTTGGTGTGGTCAATAGCCTACATAAAGCCAACAAAAAAAATGAAAAATGCTTCTGCATCTCGAAAATGGAACGGCTTGTGACACAAGAGAGAGAGAAAAAGAGCCACTGGCATGTTACAGGCAGATCTCAGCCGCCGAGAGGTGATGCATCATTTGCACTGTCACCGTTCAACAATCAGTCGGTTGTCTATCCGAGAATGGAACACAGGCACTGTCACTGACCGACCCCGCTTAGGGCACCCAAGAGTGACGATGGCGGCTCAAGAGTGCCATTTCTGGTTACAGCCTGTACGTGACAGATTACGGACAGCAACCAAAACTGATCATGACATGAGGGGTCCGAGACAATTGAGGATGAGCGCAATTACCGTTTGACGCCGTCTATGTGAGCAACACATGCGTGCACACGGGCCTTTCAGAAAACCTAATTTTCCGCCGAGTGCTGTCTCAGAATGTGGACCCAAGAAAAGGGTGCTAAATGAGAAAAAGCTCATGCAGTTAAATGAAGTGCAAGTTTAGTAATGAGCTGGAGCTGATAAATTATTTACAAAGTGGGTGGGGAGAGTGAGAGTATGAGTGAGTGTGAGAATGTGAGTGTGGGAGTGGGAGTGAGTGAGAGTGTGTGTGGTAGTGGGAGTGGGAGGTGGGGGGCAAGTTATACATTTGAATAGACAAAGAGGTAGACTAAGGGTAGCAGTTATTGATTTTGTGAATGTGTATTTGAGAGAGACAGCAGCAACAGATGTAAATAGCAGATCAAGTATGTGTGTATGTTCCTGAATGGTAATGAAACAATGAAGTTATTGTTAGTTATTGTTACAGTTGTGCTAACCAGGAACGTGACGTCACTTATGTGAACACATGGCAGTTCCTATATAGTGAGGGTGTTAAAACGAACTTAAAAGATTCCTTTTTTTTTTGCCATGTTTCGTCTTTGTCCATAGCATGCCCAAAGAATCCAGTTTCGAGTAAAACCGCTTAATAAACAGGTTCGACTGAAGGAGCTGCCATTTGTTAACATAAAGCGTTATTTGATATTGGTGATGAATGAATATGATTAATTATGTGGCAAAAAAATTAAAAAGCAATTAATTTTAATGAATTTATGACCTATTGAAAGCTCTTGAAAAGGACTTGTAGTTAACAGCAAGATCGTCAGAATTGGCCGAGAAATAAGAAAGCTCATTCTATAATTTAATTTAATTTTGTTTGATTTGGCTGAGAAACTGATGTGATTTCCACTAGTCCTTCATCAGAGAATTTACGGTCAGCAATTTTCCGTCAGAATTCCTCTCTGGCCTTATTAGCAGCAACAGTGTTGCTTTTTGCTGTTTTTAATATATTTACATTTTTCTGTCCATAATGACGACCCACTCCTAAAAGATTTTCTTTATTTATTTCTTTAAAGAGTCTATTAATCACCAAACAACCACTTACATTACATCCAACGAACAAGTGCATACATCAACCAACACGAATGCACCAACATAAATCCCAATTATAATTTCCCAAGCGTCCACCTGAGTATGCGCATGCATAATCATGCAGTCTTTCGAGTGTCCAACCAATGAGTGTAAAACTTCATATGGGTCTCCCATTTAGCCGCCGCCGGCGCCCCCTGGTGGCACAGGGGAAGATACCCGCAGTGTTAATGATCCTGGATCAGGGATAGTTTCCTTGGAGAAACACACAGAATGCGATCGGTCATGTTATGAACGGAAATAGTCAATTGCCACATGAAACGCCCTTTTGTTGAGGACGCGTACAGTTCTGAAAGCACAAAATCGACATTAACAAAGAAAGATTACAACCACCGTTGAGGTACCAATTATCTCTGATTGCGAGTTCAGGGTTTATTGAGCCGGCTCACAGAAATATAGCTTGTCTATTGTTGAACTTGCTTCGTAGTATATCCCCCAAGAGATACGAGTAACAAACGCCCGGCCAGCCAGCCAGCTAATCATCGCCCAACCAATCGCTGAAGTTCTTGCCCGCCAGCCGTCCAATCGCTGATGTCAGTCGCCGGCCAACCAATCGTTGAAATTCTTCCCCGCTGGCCAGCCAAACATTAAACTTGATCACTCAGGCAGTCAGTCAGTCAGTCATTCACTCAGCGACATTCGCGTTTATAGGGGCCTGGCGCTATTCGCGGCCCAGCCCAACAAGTCAAGTGTCACTGTACACATCACGAACAGCTCAATGTTTGTATTTATTGAAGTGCTTGGTGCGTACATGTGTTGCACTTCAGGATTACAATACCACGCGCATTTCTTTATTTCCTCTCGTGCCTCACTGGAAAAGTAATAAAAATCAATCGATTCTTCAATTTGCCGCAAATACAGTATGTACCTCACCTATTCGTTTTTAATAACGCTGAGTATACATACGCATTGCTTCACTCACAAGCACAATCTCTCACGGACACACAGTCATTCACACACATTTTCTCCCTCAAACATGCACTCACTTGTTCATTCACTCACACTCATGCAGAGTTTGCACACACACTTTCCCTCACACTGAAGTGCTTGCGCTCTCTTGGGCACTCTCTAACACACACTCTCACACGCAATCACACACTCACACATTATCCTTCCATCACATGCACAAGTATTCTCACACTCATGTACAAGCACTCTGACACTAACACACTCTCTCACAATCATACGTGCTCACCAAGTCACTCACACACTCACACTAATGCCCACTCACGCTCTAAAACACACACTCTCGGATACTCGCTCTCTCTAACACACACGAACAGACACGCTCCTTCAGATCCACTCACACACACGCATGCTCTCTCACACCCACTCAAACATGCTTTGAAAGTATTAAACAAATACACAAACGCACAAATACACGCGTTAATGCAAAAACACACTCTCTTTGACATTCTCTCTCACACAAACAGGCACATACACACGCGCACAAACACACTCTCCTTGACTCTCTCTCACACACACACGCACACACTCGCACAAATACACTCTCCTTGACAGTATCTCTCTCTCGTTCACACACACACTCAGACACACGCACACAAACACACACTCCTTGACAGTATCTCTCTCTCTCTTTCTTTCTCTCACACACGCACACACGTACACACTCTTTTTGACAATATCTCTCTCACAAACACACACAGGCACGCACAAACACACTCTCCTTGACAGTCTCTCTCTCTCTCACACACACTCAAGCACATGCACAAACACACTCTCCTTGACAGTATCTCCCTCACACACACACACACACACACACACACACACACACACACAAAGACACAGCAGCTCTGGCTGGGTTTTTGGCAGTAGGGGCGGGTGACTCACTAGGCCCCGGCCCACATGCCCCATCCCGGCCTGCCACAGGTGTGGGTGTCCAAACCTCCCCGGCTGAGCACTTCAAGCGCGGCCCCAGATCCGCAGCTCCGCGACCGCGGCCCATATGCCGCGAGCCTTTATTCTCCCACACGCAGCCTGCCCACGACTGGGGCCCACACTGATGATGTCATCTGCCTTATGTTACAGGAGGGAGGGGTCAGGCGGGGGAGTGAGTGGGTGGCTGTTTTCTATTTGCCGTCGATCTTTTCTTTGTGAATAAGAATGTACTTCTTGCTTTTTTTGTTTTGTTTTTTTTTTTTTTTTTTAAAAGAGGATACTACTTGCTGGTAACCTGGTGAGAAGCACAAAATACTCACTTATTTCATCTACAAGTGAGGAAAATAGGAAGAAAATCACTTTCATAACAATGTCATCTTTGATGCTTGAGAGGAATGTAGTGCTTCGCTGGGAGTTAAAAAATGCAAAAAGGGCATGATAAAAATACCATAAAAACTATGCTCATTTTGGCTGTAAATTCTTTACATACAAAAAGGCTTTTAATTAAAATGTACTTCAAGTCTCTTTCTCTTAAGCGTGCATTGCTTTCTCTTGCTGCCACCTGCAAGGTCTGTTTTCTTTTTTCCATATCACGAGTCGATTGCTCAGAAAAGCCGTAAGCTATTCAACATAACGGCCACAAAATTGTTTTCGGGGCTATAAAACGGTTTCTGTTTATGGAAGGGAAAATGACCTGTCAAGTAGAAAAAAAACCCATAATGTCTACACATTGCTGTAAGCTCAGACTTGATAGCAGTCAAAACAGTATATTTCATTCATGGGGTAGCGAATGCAGATCGAAAACACTTTCACCGAGACCAAAGGAGACCAGCAATAACTACAGAGTTCCGCCATTACATATTTTTTGCTTTGAATCCTTTCCAATCGCGACTGTGTTCAACTGTGAGTATGTAGGCCTATAACATTCAGACTAACACTTTGCTTATTGTGCTTTCATTGCAACAAAGCTATAGTAATGAAAACACGTTCCTTGACCAGGGTAGAGAGTTGGTACAAATCATCCATCAGAGTTGTGGCCACGACCATTTCAGTTCCAGTCAATTCAGGATGGGTAGTTCAGCTTACAAAGAAAAAGATGCCTGCAGACTTCTATCCAGACTTTCATTTCATTTAGCTCACTTAAATTAGACTGGCCCTCAACGCTGCCACCCATTATCATTAAACACTACATAAAGCATCTGTAATTCAAAAGATCCAGCTAAGTGGCGAAATACAACACAAAATGTAAATTAAATGCATTTTTTTCCCCCAAATTTGCAAGAGATTTTTAATTTTTCCACTTGTTTGTTAAATGAAGTGTATACCAACTTATAAACATTGCAAAACTAAGATCAGCCTTGTCGTTTAAGGATACTGAGCGTATTATACATGCTTTCATCTCATCTCGCTTGGACTACTCTAATGCCCTTTTTTCATGCCTCAAGCATAGGACATTGTCTCGCCTCCAGCTATTACAGAACTCAGCTTTTTATCAGCAGGCATTTCCTGGGTCTTAACTAATTTTATTATTAGTATTATAATTATGATTATTTTTATTATTATTACTTTGTATATATATATATATCTTTATGTTTTACTCCTCTTGTACTCTTACTCCTGTTTGTTTTACTTTGTGTAAAGCACTTTGTGCCTCTGCTGGAAAAGTGCTATATAAATAAAGTCATTATTATTATTATTATTATTATATTATACTACACAACACCCTCAGTACAGCAGATCCAGTGGTAATACATTCTTACTTTTTGAGGTTCAATGTAGCACACTGTAAATCTGTCACTAATTAAGCAAAAATGGCACAAATAAATAGTGCAAATCCATGCAGCTCAGGGTGCTGCCTGTGCGACAAGCTTTGCTGAGTTTTTCGGCACCTGTGTTGTGCATGTTTTTCTCGGGGAGCAGGAGACAGAGAGGTGGGATAATGATCCGTGGCGCTGGTTGCTGATGTTAGTTAGAGCACCGGGGGTGGGAGGGTTTGGCTGAACTATGCCCACCTGTGGGCGTAATGCACTTTTCTTTGATTGGTCCCCACGGCTCTCCAGCAGCCCTGAAGTGGCTCTCCACCTCACACTCCTTTTACCATCCCTGATAGAACTGGCCGTTTTTATCTCTCAGTCTCCCTCACTTCAACTCTCTGCTTCATTCCCTCCCAACATAGAGTGTCAGCTGATCATTCGCACTGATTCTAGCGCATTCTACATGGATATTCCTTTATTTGAACGGTAATAACTAATAACATTCTACTACATTGTCACCTGGGAAACCAAAGTGGGTTAGAAAGCATGGAACTGCGTAGCTAATCATATTGTAGGAATGAAAAGGTGAACAGGCGCAGTGAGCCAATTTAGTCATACTTTCACCAAGACCACAAGGTTGACACCCCACTTAGTTAAAAAAAAAAAAAAAAAAAAGGAGTACTGGATTTTTAATGACCACAGTGAGTCAGGGACTCAGGTTAGTGTCTCAAAAAACGACATCATCTCTGGCATAATACTGCCATCAGTTACCTCCAGAAACAGAGCCTGGAAATTCCACTCTTCAAGGGCAGATCTGCAAGCGGGCATTTCCACCAATTACCCTTGTCCACTGACCTAATTAGCTGTATATATCAACATCACCACCACAGTGAGGTTGGTTAAATTTTGCCAGCAGGGACACCCGTTATTGTGGATCTTACAAATAAATGAGCAATAATATAAGATTACAATTGGTCTTACAGCCAGAAACAGATGTGGCCTTTCTTGCTCACCACACCTATGGCACTTTAGTTCATTTGGAAGTTCAGAGAGAGTCACCTCAAGCAATGAGCAGAAATAAATAAATCGAGTGGAAAAATGCTCTTAACCGACGTGTTTGGGGCAAAGTCGTCCTTAAAATGAGACAACAAAGAAGACAACTTGTCTTTACCTGCCAGTGCTCCTGGGATCGTACACCTCAACTGG